>OU612045.1:90232788-91432788 GCA_914767935.1 Coremacera marginata | reverse complement strand
AAAGAGGATCTGTAGTCTAGCTGTCCTAAATGTTCACAGGGGTGTGGAAGTGAAAGCAGAAAATACTTCAAATTCAACTGCCAAAACAGAAAGATGAAACTATCTTAGTTTTTATGTTATGCTTTTAAAGAAAGACATTATCCTCTAAAGTTTATACATTGTAAAGGGTGTCCAAAAGTCACTGACGTGTGTTGGGATCCTCCCTGTGAGGATACCCGTAGGTCCTTTGTCGTGGCCTAAACTTTCTAACTTGGATGGATACGGTTTCTGGCCGTATTCGGTTATGACGATTGACTACAGGCGATACACATGGGCCGAGTTTCTAATAGGCACCTGGCACATGACACCAGTTACCAAACGTTGTGTTATTTTATTTTACGGGTTCCAGCTTTCATACTCACCAAGTTAATCTATCCAGATTTTTCAGAATAATAGCTTCTTAGGCGTCGTCGTTCCAAACTAAAATAAAACACTCACAATTTTGGATAACACTGATTAATTACCAATCAATTACAAACTTTATATAGCAAAGACCAGATATTTATAACCTTTATGGGCTTGCTTCTTCTTCTTAATTTTCTTACATACTTAAGTCTAGCTTAACATATTTACAAAGGTTTCACAATTACGTTTCCTTATTTTCTGACCGAGATTAAAATTACCCGGAAACATTATTGATATTAACATATGTACAAATGCTCGTATTGCATTTTGTTTGCCGTACATTCTTTTGTTTATTTTGAAAGGCGGAATTCTCTTGTCCCAAATATTGTCCAATTATTAATTGCAGCAAAAAAATACTATAAATGCATACAATTACAATAATAAAATATTATTAATTTAAAATGTTGTCAATGCATTTTGTTCCCGGTGCAGAAGGTACAATGGTGTCAGTTTGTTTCTCACGACAATGGCAACAACATGCTGGCGGTATTGCTAATTTAAGCTGCACGCTTGTTACCATTTAAGTTATGGCACGCGTCATCCTAAATTCATTATGTCTTTACATTATTTGTATTTCATTTTACTTTATTTATTGTATTGAATTCTATTTATTCTTATTACTGTAATCCATTCATTCACTATTTCTTTACATGATTACATCATTTACTTTATTAAATATAAAATTAATTATGCATTTAAACATTCGCTTTCTATTTTTTACTTTATATTGTAAAAAAAAACTTTTCTATTCTATCGTTTATCTAAAATTTATATAGCCTATTAGTTCCTTACTTTTGTTGATTTTTGGGGAGGTTGGGATGGTGGGTATTCACTGCAATTTTAATGTTGCACTTCTCTCTCTTTTTCGTGTTGTCCATCGGTGCTCCGGCGAAAATGCTACGACTTTTTTCCTTGTTGTAATTGCGGTTCATTTTATTGAAGTGTGTGTTGTGGTGATACGTGGATGCTTTGCGTCTTGCGCTTAACTTATGTTGTCTTCTTCTTTGACAGTTCATCAATTCTTGATTAATTTCCTTAACACTGCTTCTCAAATAGTTTTTCGTTGTTTAATTTTAGTTGACACTAAATGGTTGGTTTAGATTTTATTTAATTTATTTCAGAATTTTGCTTTATTGTTATTTAGAAAAGGTTATATTATCTTCCAGGTTTTGTTCTTGTTATTAAAGTTTAGACACTTTTGGTTTACTAGGTTGTTTTAGTAAAATTTTCATACCTTCGGTTAATTTATTTTAGGTAGGTGGTTTTTGTTGGTTTAAGAAGTTTTTTTTTTTTTAGAAAGGTTTTTAACTCCTTTTTAACTCGTTAAATTATTTTGTTGGCGTTGTTCTTTTTATGGTAGTTTCTGACACTTGTTGTTTTATTTTATTGTAGAAGAATGTTTATCTCTTTTATTTTGTCGTTGTATTTTTCTTTTTCTTTGTCAATTGTTTATCCGGACTGTACTGCCTTGACTCTCTTCAAGTCGTATTGCACCAACGTACTGCCTCAAAGTTGTTTTAGTGGTTGTTGCTGCTTTCTTGTAGTTTTGTCCTCGGATACTGCCGCCTTCTTCTCGCAGGTTTGTACGCGGATTGCCTGTCACAGTTGTTTTTGCGGATGTTGCCGCCTTTGCGTCACACACTTCTTAGTTAAACTTGTTGTACATATTTCTCATCTCTTCTGCAACTATTTTCTCTTCGGTAATTCCTTTTTCTGGTCCAATGGCGTCATCTTTATTTGCCTCCCCACTCTTCTTTGGGTCGGATAGTCCCTAGTCTAGTTTAACCCTACTAAGTTGAACTCCTGTTTTTTACTCAAGTTAATCACCGTATTTAACAATTATTTCTATTTTTACTTTTTATTCATCGATTTGTTCATTATTTTTCTACAGCTTGAGATATTGTGTTCTTTAAATTAACGTTAATTACAAATTTTGTTTTTTTTTACATATATATAATATAATATATATATATTATAATATAATAGTCTAATAGTATAATATTAGAATATAATAGTACTAATATTATAATATAATAGTATAATAAACTAAACATCAGTCAGGATTTCGAAGTGGTCGTAGTTTTACTACAGCACTGTTGAAAGTATGTGAAGACATTCGGGCAGGATTGGATGATAATATGTGCGATCTAGTTGTTTTTTTGGACTTTTCTAAAGCTTTCGATAGCATCAACCATCAGCAACTGATTGAAAAGCTCTCATCTAAGTTCTCTTTTACCACCTCGCTATGCAACTTCTTTTGAATGTATCATGTGGCGTTCCTCAGGGTTCAGTCTTAGGACCACTGTTGTTTATGATGTTTATAAATGACATCGTTGACTGCTTTTTAACCTGTGAGCATCACATCTACGCGGATGACATACAAATGTATAAACTTTTTCCGAAGTCGCTACACGGTCAAACAGTACATAATTTTAATTTAGAGCTAAACAGAATCTTTTGTTGGTCAAAAAACAACGGTCTCAAACTAAATCCTAATAAAACCAAGGCTTTGATTATCAACAGACGTCGGAACAAAACTGAGTTGCTACCACTTTACTTAAACAATTCCCCAATTGAATATGTTGATAGCATTAAAAATCTTGGCATATATTTAAACAGCAATTTTACATGGAACACCCACATAAATAATGTAATCTCTAAAATTTATGGAGTGCTACGGGGACTTCGTCCTACCACCAAGTACTTGCCAACTGCTGTTAAACTAAGGCTTGTCAAATCATTTGTTTTGCCTATCATTTTCTATGGTTGCGAATTGTTTGCAAAGTTAGATTTTGATTTACTTAGAAACTTGACGGTGGCTTTTAATAGTTGTGCTAGGTTTGTTTTTGGTATTAATAGACGTTGCCATATATCTTCTGATTCAAAGAAAATAATCGGACTTTACCTTAGCGATATGTTAAATTTTCGTACTTTACTACTGTTGCATAAAATCATAAACAGAAAGGAGCCCGATTATTTATTTGAACTTTTAAGGTTTTGTAGAAATCAAAGAACAGAGCAGCTCATATTGCCCAGGCATAAGTATCTCTTGACCTCTCGACATTTCTTTGTCTACGCGATACATCTTTGGAATACGCTACCTATTAATCTTAAACGCATATGCAGCGCGAACACATTCAAGCGAAGGCTCTTTGAACACCTTTCTTCTGCTTTTTAACAACTCTCTGTGTATCTTAACATCTTTCTTTCCCTACATCTGTCTTTCTGTATTTCGAAGTTATTTTGCTTGATAATTAAATATTATGTAATCTTTACTTTACGAGTAGTTACCTTTTCATTATTAATATTATTTACATTATATTTTTGTTTTAATCTCTAGTTGTTAAGATGAATTATAATTTTTAAACTCATTATTAATACTTAACCATATTTGTACTAATTAAATGAGAAATCTTATTGTACAATGAATAATCAATTTCAAAGAAATAAATAAATAAATAAATAATCTAAAATTTTTCATTGCTCAACATTTTCTCTAATATTATTGTGTTTGCCTTTGCTTTTTGGTGCTTAAAATCTTAAGTCTTAATTAATTTTTTTTTTAACTTAGTTTTTCTTTAAATCTCGGCTCACAGTTCTTTTTGTAATTTTATTTACTTTATTAATTAATTTTTTTCTTAGATTTTCTTGAATTTTTAAATTAAATTTTAAATTATTCAGAAACTTATTTTCTCTTTTACATTTTAATACTACATTGCATTTTTTCCTTTTTAAATTCATAATTTTTATGCGTAAGCGCATTTTATTTTCTGTTAATATTCTGTGATATAAGCTCAAAAAAAAATTTTTAGAATTCTTATTTTTCTCAAAATTTAATAAAAATCGTTTTTCTTTCTTTTACTCCATTTCAATGTAATTATATTTTATATGCGAATTTTCGTTTCACTTTATTTGTAATATTTTCTCTTTTTTGAATTGTAAAATTATGATAATGTGTGTGTGTGTTTGTTTCGTAGGAAAAGAACTAACATTGTTCATTGTTCAATGCTGGTTCTTACGTCTACCATACTGCGGTTTTATTACGTAAATACGCGCTTGTTTATTTTTTCAAAAGTTAAACGACTTAGAAAAAGGAAGTCGTATTTTATTTTAAGTAGGTATTTATTTTACCCGTTATTTACTAACTAATGCTAGCTTGCATTTTTATTTCAAATTGTCTTGCATATTATTTTTTTTTTCTCTACGCTAATGCCTGAGGGACGTGAAAATATTGGTGAAAATTTGTTTTTCCTACTCTGATTCTTCATTAGTACCTTATCCCCGATTTTAAACTTTACTGGATTTAAGGTATTATCATATTGTTTTTTAGATGCTTGTTTCGCACATTGCTGATTCTGTCTTACCAGCTCATGCGCTCTTTGAATCTAGTACTTTAATACCTTTGAAGGATCCTCGACATTATATACCGGCCCCCATTTGCGTTTTAAATTGGTCGGCATTTCGGAATCAAACCCGTACAATGTTCGAAAAGGTGTCTGCTTTGTTGATACATGTACTGTGTTGTTATGTACATGCATCGCACTTGCCAACCATTGATCCCAGTTTGACCCATCTTCTTTCGCGAAACTCCGCAAATATTCCGCTAAAAGTCTAGGACTCCTTTCTAGTGAACCATTTGCTTGCGGATGGTATGGTGTAATGTGCAATTTCTTTATACCTAACATTTTACATACGTCCGAGAAAAGAAGTGAAATAAAGTTTGACCCATTGTCGGTTATTAACACTCTTGGCACATTGTGACGAGTCACAATCTTGTTAAAAAATGCTTTTCCCACGGTGCTTGCCTCCGCATCTGGTATTGTAACACAAACCATGTATTTTGAAAAATCGTCTTGGAATGTTAATATATATTTATTACCAGATATTGTCTCTGGCAGAATACCCACCATGTCCATATAAACTTTATCGAATGGTCGTGCTGGTGTATCCGTCAAGACCATCGGCATTTAAGTTAAAATAGAACTTTTGTTTACTTGACAATTCTTGCAATTGTTTACATATTGTTTTATTACTTTCCGTATTCCTTTCCACCAGTATTCTTTTCTTATTCTAAACAGTGTTTTTAAGGCTCCTTGATGGCCTCCTAATGGTGAATCGTGAAAATCTTTCAGTATTTTTGCTATCTCTTTTGGGTCCGTTATAATTTTTCCTTTTTGTTCTTTACCTAATGTTTCTTCTTCCTGCGTGCTTTCAGTTTCTAGGATATTCTCTGATTTATCCTCTTGCTCGTTTATTCTGGTCCTCGATCTCGTTTGTACTAATCTTATACCCTGCTCTGATTGTGGTATCCTACTTAACGCGTCTGCTTTTAAATTTCTTTTTCCTGGCTTATATATTATTTCAAAGTCATACTCAGACATCTTGTGTCTAAATCTTGCTAATCTTGATGTCTGATCTTTCAGATTTGCTATGCCTCTCAAGGGTTAGTGATCCGTGTAAATTTTGAATGGTCTACGTAATAAATATGCTCTAAAATTTTTTGTTGTCCATACTATTGCTAAAAATTCCTTTTCTATTGTCGAATACCTTTTTTATCTGCGCTATTTAATGATCTACTTGCGAAGGCAATTGGTCTGTCTTCTCCTACTTCACCCAGTGACAAAACTGCTCCTATCGCTTCTCTACTTACGTCATTCGTTAGTAAAAATGGTTTCTCAAAATCGGAATAGGCTAACACGGATGAAGTTATAGCTTCTTTTATCTTTTCAGATGCTTCTTGACATTTTTCTGACCATTGAAACTTTGTGTCTTTCTTCAATAAATTTTTCATGGGGGATGCCAATTGTGACATATTCTTTATGAATTTCCTGTAATAATGCGCTAAGCCTAAAAATGCTTGAACTTCCTTTCTATTTCTTGGTATGGGCATATTTTTTACGCATTCTTACTTTTGTGGGTCTGTTAAGGCCCCCAATTCTGAACATTTGTGTCCTAGGTAGGATATCTCTCTACAAAGAAATCGACACTTTTCCGTATTTAATTTTAAACAATTTTCCCTTAGTCTCTGAAATACTTCTGCTAGTCTTTCCTCGTGCTGCTGCAAGTTTTTGCCATAAATTACTAAGTCATCTAAATATACAAAACAATCTATTCCCTTTAATCCCGTCAGTATATGATCAAAGTTACTGGAGATCTGGTGAGTCCAAATCGCATTCTATTGAATTCATAGTGCCCAAATGCCGTACTAAATGCTGTTTTTTCTCTATCACTTTTGTTTACGAGGTATCCACTTGCCAAATCTAGAGTTGAAAAATATCTACAGTGTCCTAATTGATCTAATATTTTATCAATTCTTGGAATTGGAAATACTTGATTGATGGTGGCGTCATTTATCTTTGTAAAGTCTATGACTAACCTCCACTTTTTCTTTTTATCACTTCCTGCTTTCTTTGGCACTAAAAATAATGGCGAGTTGCTTGGCCTAATTATGTCGCCTCTCAAAAGCTGTTCTACTTGGTTTTGAATTTCCTCCCTATGGGCCCGAATTTCGTGTTTAAAAACAGATAATTTATGATATTTATGTCCTTCTAACAGATTGATCTATTGAAGACCGTTCCTCTGTATTAAAATTTGTGTCCAATTTAATCGTTTCCGTTCATTTTTTAATTATTTCTCTTACGTTATGTTCCCTCACGCTGTATATCGTGTGATTATCTGTTTTATACATATTAAAATTCAAAAATTCTAGTTTATAATTTCTCGGTATGGTCGTATCCCTTTCCGTTGCATTCAAAACTGATATGCATGCTGTATTGTTAACTACGTTGGTTAAACTTTCTCCGAAATAAATTCCCGGTTCAAGTTCTTGCTTATGTACCACTACTGTTGGAATATTCGTTTCTATTTTCATTTTTACTATTTGTGTCGCTCTTGCTTTAATTATTATCTCTTTATTGTAATTAATGAAATGTTTGTCTTCGCTCAACTCTTTTTTTTTGTCTCAACTGTAGCAATGTAATTATTTTTTCCATGTTGTCATACATTGTGACCACTTTTTCCCTTCTGTTTATTATACTTCTATTCCACAAATTATCTCTTCCTAGTATTCCATTTGCAGGTAATCCTTGTTCTAGTGCCACCACGTGTAATTTAAAACTTAGATTCTCAACTCCGTTATATGAAATTTTTAACGCACCCAATGTCTTGATGAAGCCTTCGAACGCTCCACTTAAATCTCTTATTTCTTTGATTCTATTTTCAATTGTTTCTAACGTACTTTGTTTAACCAAACTCGTGTCTGCTTCGGAATCTACAAGTAGAATGAGTCGTCCATTTATAGCATTCTGACTTTGGAGACGCCAAAGCAATCCCCCCTCTTATTTTACTGAATGGTCAGATTTCTGTGCCAGCAACAACTTGAATTTTTTTTATAAAACATTTTTATTTCATCCATTACAGTCTCTTTGACTTTATCTTTGACTTTTTGTTTCTTGTATATTTCTTAACGTTTCTCCCACGTTTACCATATTAATTACATACAGAATAATTTGCATGATGGTTATCATGTTATAAAAAAATTTGTATGCTATTGTTCTCAACAACCCAATTATTTCGTCTAACTCTGGACTAATACTCATCTTTTCCTGGCTTAGATATACCCCACCTTCTACTGGCTTGGAGATACAAACCTTTATAATTTGTTTAGGGGTTCACTCTCCTTTACTTCCACTGACTGAGGTGTACAGATATTTAGAATCTCTTCGGATGTCAAATTCTCTGTTACTACACTCTCTATTGGCTTAGATGTACAGATATTCACAATCTTTTCAGACGTCGAATTCTCTGTAACTGCCTTTAGCGGCCGTGTTACTCTCTTATCTCGGGGTTCCCAGCTTAATGGCTTTTGCTGCGCCCTTGGAAGTTTCCCTGTCTGTAACCATGAGTTCTTTTTGCGTAACATTCCCCTTTCATGTGTCCTATTTTGTTACACCATTTGCATTGCATTACTGGTCTTTGCTCCTTACAAAAATTCTTTCCCCCATTATTTCTGAATGGGTTTACCGTATTGACTCTATTATTTTTACACTCAAAGCTCTTCTCTTGAATTTGTCTATTTCTAGGCCTGAATTCTTGTGCACAATTCCACCCTATTTCATGACCATATTCCTGGCATCTTTCGCAGTATGGAGTGTTTTTCCTTGTAAGACACTCATCCCTGGTGTACAATAACCGTACAACACAACATATGCAAGCTAAATTGTCCAGCCACAACACAGGGTAATGTACGCTTGCTGCTCTATATTTTACTTATGGTACAACAACATAGGCAAAACATATTGCAGCTACAGCACAGGGTAACGCACACTTGCTGACCTACTTTTGCTTATTATTAAGTTTGTTGCTTCTTTTTATATTGTGAATTCCTTGCACTTTTTATGTTTTAAGATGTTTATACTATCAATATTAAATAAGCAATATTTATCATGAATTTAAGTTTTGTCATTTATTGAAGTTAATGTTAATTAGTCAATATTAAATTTGTTTAACTAAGCAAAATGTTTTATATTTAAGCAGGTACAAGGAAAGTGGAAAGTGGCGGCCGTGGCGTAGTGAGTAGAGTGTGTGACTCTTACGGCAGAGAACCCAGGTCCGAATCCTCCATCTGACACAGAAAATTGAATTAATTTTTCTGTTCGGCCGTCCCCTCTCTGCAGACAATGGCAAACCTCAAAAATTAAAAACTGCCATGAAAAGCTTCTTGAAAACATAAGCCGTTCGGAGTCGGCGTAAAACATGTAGGTCCAGTTCTCGATCATTTGTGTGCAAACATTTCACATCACACACAACACAATTGGTCAGAAGAAGCTCGGTCAAAGTCCTTTCAAGGGCTGAAATGGCCAGTTCGTTTTTTTTTTTTTTTAAGTACAATTAAATAATAAAGTTATTTATTTTACACTAATCCTTATAGTGCTTTTATTTAACTCTCTACGTAAACAATCCAGGTTCAAGTGTCTGTGTTTGTTAAGTGTTCAATCCAGAGCAATCCAAGTTAAAGTGCTTGTGTTTGCGCCACTGGAACAAAACATTTTTGGTGACCCCGACGCACACAACCCCGATACACAACATTTTGTGGCCACAAGGGTGTCACAAGAACATGCCACAGCGACCGCCGCAATCAAGGGTGCCACAAGGACACGCTAGAGCAATCGCCGCAATCTAGGGTGCCACAAGGACACGCCACATCGATCGCCGAAATCAAAAGTACGACTAGGTGCCACAAGAGGCACACTACAGCAAACAATGACAACATTCAGCGCGTTATTGGAGTTACAAGTCAAGACTGGCGAGGAAATACAGCGGATAGTTACAAATTTCAAAAGGGATTCGGTTGGAAGAAAGTCGAACGCCGCATATTACAAAGATCGTTTGCGGCAGCTCAACTTGGCTTGGGACGAATATGAAAATCGAGACAGCGAGCTGAGATGAGAAGATCGACCAGCCAATGAATCACGAATATTTCACTGATCAGTATGATAAAATATGTGAAATAGCTGCATAACACATTGAGCTATTCAACACAGAAATCATACGATTTGAATAACAAGGGGCATCAGAACTAAATGCTGGTGCTAACAAACCTGGACCCAAGCATGGGGCTAGTACAAAATCAGATCGACAACAACATGATACGATCAGCACATGGCCAACGACAACCAGTCAACATCAAGGACTGATTCGAAAGATTGCAGCACGCATGACAGCTTTACGGCGATTGCTCAATTCACTAGCAGCTGCACAAGAGGAGTAGACACCTCAATTCTACAGGGTCAATATCAGCACCATAAATCAATTATGGAATCAACTTGAAGGTCTTCAGGATGAAGCATTGGAAAAACTGGAGGACCAAGCATCAGTAGGTTTCGACCAAACTGAATTCAACGAATTAGGAGATTTGGTGAGGCAACAACTGGTCAAACTTTCCATTTAGGAAGATCAGCTTCAATCGAGTAACACACCATTATCAACGTCAGGAAGAGATCATCCTGCTCAGACTACACTACCATTGCCAAAGGTGACAATTCCGAATTTCAACAGCGATTACCTAAAATGGCAAGAATTCTACAACCTATTTTATCAAATGATAGACAAACAACCATTACCACTAGCCAAAAAAATGTGGTATCTAAAATCAAATATTTCGGGAGAAGCCGCAAAGCTCATCAGTCATTTGTCATTGACTGAAGAAAACTGCAATGCAGCTTGGACGCTGTTGCAAGATCGATATAACAACAAACGAATCCAGGTTGGAGCCTTGGTCCAGAAATTATTAGAGCAACCTTTTGGTACATCAACAGCTGTGTCGGTAAAAAATCTAAATGACACAACAAGAGAATGTTTGTTAGCTTTAAATAATCTCGGAGTGGAAACAACTTCCTGGAACCCTTTCATATTGCAGATACTGATTAAAAAATTAGATAAAGCGATGCACATTAGATTTGAGCAATCATTAGCATAGCTCTCTTGGAGCTATTGAAAATCAATGAATTTTTGTCGTTTTTGGAACTACAATTCCAATCTATGGAGTCGATAGGTTCCAAGGATAAATCGTCATGTATACAGGCAACGACTAGATCATTCACTACAGTTGCAACAACACAAAGAAATATAAATGCTTGCAGATTATGCAACATCAGCTTTCATCCAATGTATTTCTCCAAAAAAATTCTGCAATTACCTACACCAGAGAGGCTGAATTGGGTGCAAAAAAATAAACTTTGTGTCAATGGCTTCAAGCAAAATCATGCAGCAAAGGACTGCCCATTACGGACCTGCACTAAGTGTGGTAAGAGACACAATTCATTGGTGCATCTAGAAGGAAGAACCGATGTTCCAAATGCGACAAAAACAACTGATTCAAAAATAGCAGTCACATCAGCTGCAGCCAACACAATGCCAGCACGTAAAGGTTGTCTTACTAGCAACAGCGACAATAAAAAAAACTGCGGCTAATGGAAGATCAGGTCAATTTAGAGCAATATTAGACTCTGGTTCACAAATAAACATAATCACCGAGCGACTCATCAGAAGGTTGTCCATCATCCCAAGCGACGCTTCACTCTGCATTGAGGGCATCGGAAAAGCAAAAAGCAGACCCACGCAACGGGTCAGTGTCATGCTGGAATCTTTGGACAAGAATTTTTCAACTCATTTCGGCATTCGTACTTCCAAAAATCATTCCTGTTCAACCAAATCACAATCTTGATGTTTCTAAGTGGCCGATTCCTACCAATATTCAACTAGCGGATCCAGAATTTCATCAACCAGGAGAAATTGATATCCTGCTTGGTGCCGAGTTCTACTTTAAGCTCATGGCCTCAGGACAAATCAAGCTGTCACCTGACCTTCCAGTCCTACAAAATACAGTTATTGGTTGGATCGTTAGTGGAAAGATTGGTAAAAACCCTAAATCATCAGACTCAATGACTTGTGATATTGGTGGTCAAGACACCAGTGATATAAACTTATCAGTGGATGAAATGTTGCAACAGCTGTGGAAAATGGATGAAGTAGAATCAAATGAAAAGGTCTTATCTCCGGCGGAACAGCGATGCGAGGCACATTTCACTCAAAATGTTCACATCAATGAAGAAAATCGTTTTGCCTTTTCTTCAAACTGCATCAGGCTTGGGAGAATCGAAAGAAATGGGTTACAATACGTTTTAAAGTCTAGAAAGTCAACTTCTCAAAAATGATATGGTTCAAAATCAGAATGTCCAATTCATGGAAGAGTACAAGCGATTGGGGCATATGAAGGAAGTTAATCTTGATTCTGTACTGGCGCCTAATTACTTCATCCCTCATGTACTAAAGCCAGACAGCACAACAACCAAGCTAGGAGTGGTATTTAACGCATCAGCCAAAACTACGACTGGCTACTCCTTAAATGATTTAATGTACACAGGTCCAACAGTGCAAAGTGAATTATTCTCCATACTTCTTCGCTTTCGTTGGCCACGCTTTGTTTTTACTACGAACATTGAAAAAATGTATAGACAAATTTTAGTACATCCAGAAGATTAGTAATACCAAATCATTATGTGGAGAGCTCATCCAACGGCACCTGTAAGCTATTACCAACTCAACACGGTTACCTATGGAACTCGAACAGCACCATATCTTGCCACAAAAAGCTTGCAACGCATAACAAACGAATATGTAAATAGTTGTACACTAGGATCTCAGATTTTGCAGAACAATTTCTAAGTTGCTGATGGGCTTGGTGGATCAAACAGTTTGACAACAGCTGTCGAAGCACAACAACAGCTCATACACATCTTGAAAAAGCATGGCTTCAATTTGCGCAAATGGTGTGCAAACCATCCAAAGCTCCTTCAGAACATTCCTCAAGATGACCAGGAAGTAAAATTAGATTTCAACAATACTAACAACGATTCAATCAAGACACTAAGATTACTATGGCTACCAAAAACTTATCAATTTTGTTTTAGAGTAAGGCTAGATACAGTAAAGGTAGGCACAAAACGAGCGATCACATCTGATTTAGCTAGGCTGTTTGATCCATTGGGAATCATTGCTCCAGTGATAGTAACTGCGAAGATGTTTGTTCAGGAACTTTGGCAATCAAAAATTAATTGGTAATACCAGCTGAATTACATACAAAATGGATAAAGTTTCGCAGTGGCCTAAGTGATTTGGACGATTTGAAATTTTCACGTCACATTTTCAAAGGAGATATTCCAAAGACAATCCAAACTCACGCATTTGCAGATGTATCAGAGAAAGCATTTGGCGCTGCAATATATATTCGTTAAGAATTTAGGGATGGCAGAATAATAGTGGAGGTTTTGTGTTCTAAATCACGTGTAGCGCCACTTAAAATACAAACACTGCCTAGACTCGAACTATGTGCAGCAGTGCTACCAGCTCAACTGGTCAACCGAGTTAGGAATGAACTTAATCTCAAGGAACATCAAGCATTTCTCTGGACAGACTAAGAGATTGTTCTCTCATGGATTAATGCGGAATCATCATTCCAAACATTTGTGGCAAATAGAGTTGCTACAATTCAAAATTTAACATTGGTGAAACAATGGCGTCATGTCAGCTCAAAAAAACAACCCAGCTGACATCCTGTCGAGAGGTCTGCTACCAAGTACTTTAGCCAATTGCAATCTTTGGTTATATGGACCACTATTTTTACATGGAAAGGAAACTATGTGGCCACCAAGATTCAAATTTGCATTGGTGATTTCAACTAACATGGACAAGAAACGGAAACGTTCACCAGCAGCCAGCAAAAACATGGTGTTCATATTAACCACAAACGTCGGGCTACCAAATGGAGATTTTGTGTACAAAATTAACCATAGAAATTTATTCCGCACACTTTAAAGAATTATGGGATACGTTCTACGGTTCATTATTCACACAAGATGCAAAAGAGAGTTAAGACAAACCCAAACGGTACTTATTTCCACCGAGCTTGATCATGCATTAACTGTCATTGTTAAAGCAATACAGACCTCTGATTTCAAGGATGAAATAATACATTTGAAAAAATACGCGGAGTTCAAAAGGACAAGTCCATTTAATAGTTTGTCACCATTTTTAGACGAAATGAACATTCTGCGAGTTGGTGGACGTTTAGAGGCATCGACATTACCATTCGATGCTAAGCATCAAATGCCGCTGCCATATAACGATCCTATAACAAAACTAATTTTTGTTATGTTACATAACGATATTATGCACTGCGGTCCACAGACCTTGCAAGCACTATCTAGGCAGCGATTTTGGATAATCAAAGGAAAATTAATGGCACGTCGTACAAGACTTTTTGAACAAATTATGGGCAATCTTCCAGCATCCAGAATAACTCAAGCACGACCATTTCTTAAAACTGGAGTAGACTTTTGTGGACCTTTCTGGATACATTACAAAATTCGTGGTAAGAAACAGCATAAAGCACATATTGCCAATCTTTGTCGGAGACAAAAATAAATTGCAGGAACTAAACGACGCCATATTTGTAAATATTTCCCAGAAGAAAATAATGAAAACATGCAGCGCCCGTGGAATTGACTTCAAGTTCATCCCACCTCGGGGCCCACACTTTGGCGGACTATGGGAGGCGGCCGTTAAATCAGCAAAACATTTATTCCTACGAAGCGTGTCAACCGCATCCCTTACATACGAAGAGCTTGAAACTGTGATCATTGAGAATGAAGCCATTTTAAATTCTTGACCAATAACACAAATGTCCACAGATCCAAATGATTTGACTGCTCTGACACCAGGACACTTCTTGATTGGTGAACTACTAACTGCACAAGTCGATAGAAGATCACCACAGTCCAAAATGTCATTAGCAACAAGATGGAATCTAGTATCGCAGGTTAAACATGAATTCTGTAGAAGATGGAATCTCGAATACCTCAACCAATTACAAGAAAAACGAAAATGGAAGAATCATTCAGAAAATATTCGAGGGCATGAATTAGTTATTGACAAGGAAGACAATGTTCCTGTCATGCAGTGGCCTCTTGGCCGAATAGTAGAGGTACATGCCGGACCTGATGGAGCAGTGCGTGTTGTTGATGTAAAAACAGCAACAGGAATATGAAAACGAGCAATCCACCAACTTGCACCACTTCCTGTAGAGTTTGGCCCAGCATTTGATCCAACATCACCATCTCAACAGAATCACGAAGAAGAAGAAAAGAGTGAAGTCCCAACTAAACGAAAGAAAATCTCCAACAATTCACTGATCACTACTCTTGTAGTCTCTTTACTGCTAGCAAATCTGTCGACATTAAAAAATTTGAAAATGGTCCTGGAATTTATTTTGGAGATGTTGGTACATCACATTTGGCGACTGCCGAATGGGAAATTGTTGCATACTATGACTTTATTCCGTTCTGGGTCGCACTCGAAGCCTTCACTAATGGAACATTAGCCTATCAACAGCTATGCAACCAATCACGCCAAGTTTCTGGCTGCACAGCACTTGCCAAACATTTCCTGCACACAAGAACGGAATTACTATTGGACAACGAATTTTTAACAAGGCGACGCAAGACTAGAGCTGCTTTAGACATTGTCGGAAACATAGCCAATACACTGTTTGGTGTTCTTGATTCTGATTATGCCAAGGAAATGTCAAAAACAATTAGCCAAATACAGAATAACGAAGCGCAGCTGGTCAACATTCTTAAGAAGCACACATCCATTATTGATTCGACAATTAATATAATAAAGCAAAACAAAGTCAGCACACACACAAGAGTAAATATGATACAGGAAGAACTAGCTACACTTGAAAAGGCAATCAACAAGGAAACTGAGACAGAACGAAGATGCCATGTTTTTATGTCATTAGGACTACAGTTGTCTCTCATAGCTACAAATGAGGAATAGCAAATAATCATGTTATATTTGTGATAAAATTCCCACTTATGGATCAGAAACGTTTCAACATTTTTCGAGTGATACCAATTCCTACCACAATCAACAATACTCTGATAGCAATTAAGGTAGATACCGAACTTATGGCCACAAATCTTCACAGGGACCATTACTTCCCGATGAGTCTCACTCAAATCGAAGCATGCCTCAGTATAACTGTATCAACCTATCTTTGTTCAAATAAACAATCCATGTTTACCAAGGAATCAAAGGCCTTCTCCTGCGATTTCAATTTGTTAAACAATAGAACATCGGCAGATTGTAAACTCACCAATCTACATGATGATTTCGTATGGACTCAAATTAATCACAGAAATCAATGGATCTACGAGACTAAGGAAACTACTCAAATGAGCGCTGTATGCGGAACCAATGCATTTCAAATAAAAATAGAGGGATCTGGACTACTATCACTAGACCCAGAGTGCATAATAAAACATAACGTCATAACCATTCAAGGACATTATATCATCAAAAGCACCATTAATTCCTCTTACGCAAAACATTGCAATCTAACAGCAGTGGCAACAAAAACCCTAGAACAACTTACAGCACTACAAAATGTCTTAAAGTCAGGAAAGATTTCAGAGCTTCCAGAACGGTCGCTGTCTACCAACATTCATCATTACGCAATCAGCTATACAGCCCTTATTATATCAATTATAATAGCAAGCTGTATTATCTGGCAAATAAAAATTAGCGCGTTTAAAAAAGAACAACCCATCATCGTAAATCCAATACCAAGGCTAAGACGCCACCTGCCCGAATTTGCATAGTTGAATGCCAGCATTCAACGCGAGGGAGAATGTACAATAACCGTACAACAACATAGGCAAACCTAATTGTCCAGCCACAACACAGGGCAATGTACGCTTGCTGCTCTATATTTTACTTAAGATACAACAACAACATAGGCAAAACAAATTGCAGCTACAGCACAGGGCAACGCACGCTTGCTGACCTACTTTTGCTTATTATTGTTTGTTGTTTCTTTTTATATTGTGAATTCTTTGCACTTTTTATGTTTTAATTGTTTACATTATCAATGCTAAATAAGCCATAATTATAATGAATTTAAATTTTGTCATTTATTGAAGTTAAAGTTAATTAGTCAATATTTAATTTGTTTAACCAAGCAATATGTTTTATGTTTACATAGGTACAAGGAAATAATTTTACACTAATCATTATATAGCTTTTATCTAACTCTATACGTAAACAATCCAGGTTCAAGTGCCTGTGTTTGTTAAGTGTTCAATCCAGAGCAATCCAAGTTCAAGTGCTTGTGTTTGCGCCGCTGGAACAAAACTGGTATGTCTCAATTTCCCCAGAACGAACATTTATTTCGGGTTCTAGCATCTTTGTCTGGCAAACTTTGTTTTCTGTTACTATTATTTGGATAGAATCTATCTGTATCCCCTCGATCTTGGCTAACCTGCCTGTCAACATTCCTTGGGGTAGTCCACTACGGCATACACCTGTTTCTGCGGTGTGACCCCGGATCCATATTGACCTGCGCTCCTGAACATATCATCTATTTCGGCCGCCTTAGCCTTAGTCACTAACTCGGCTAAATTCTTGCCCTCCAAAGTCAACACTACTGGTTTTAAGCTTGGGTCATTCAATCCTACCCCAAAGGCCGTCACCACCACCTTATTTAATTGACCCAACAAACCAGTCTCTTCTCTTATGCAATCCTTTCCTCTTGCTTCTATCGAACTTCTTGCATAAGCTTATAATTTTCCCCTGGCTCTTGAACACATTTCGACAATTCCATTAGAATTGAATTGTAAGTTGTTTCCCTTAGATAATTGGATTTAATTAATTGGTAAAATTCCTCAATATTGGCAAATTGTCTTCCCATGCACAAATCAAAAGCATCCCCGTGTAATCTCAACTTAACACAGTCTATAACTCGTGGTAACTTACTAGCATTGAACGCTCTTATTGCAAGATCGCACCCTTAAAAGAACCAGTAAGCCTCCGTTGGTGAGTCGGTTTCCGAGAATAAGGGAACCAGATTATTCAAGGTCTTAGCTATTGCGTTTAGATTCATCGTATTTTATTTTATTTCTATATTCTCGTAGATATGTCTCCCTTCTTCTGTCTCTACGTCTGTTGCCTCTTTATGATGCAATGAATTTTCTGTTGCCAATTTCAATTCTTCCTGCAAATGCCTATTTTGTACCTGTAATTCCCTAATGCCGTGGTTATGCTTGGCAAACATAATTGCCGAACATTTTTTGTTGTTATTGTTTCTCGTGTAAAGTGAGATATTAACTTTTTCTCAAATTCATTCTCTCGCTCTCAGACCGAACATTTTTGATTGCTGATTGAAACAGCAAACATGCTGAACTTTCCGGTGTTGCCTGCAGTTCCATAAAAGCATCAAAAAAGTAGTAAAAATTGAAATAAGTTGTGTGCTCAAGCAACCTTAAAAACAAAGAACAGACAATAAGAAAAATTTCAACAACATGTGTTGAGCATAAATTTATTTATTATAATACTATAATAGTATTATATATTATAGTATTAATACTATAAGTCTTTATTGACGCTTTAAATAAACATTAACAACTTTGTGACTTCACAAGTTTACTACAAAAAAATAGTCTTAAATCAAATTGCACATTAATTTCTATCAATTCGTATTGTTGTGTTGTATTTAAATTAATATATTTTATGTAGGAATGGCATTTACTTGGAGTCACAGTTTGACCGAAGTGTAAAAAAAGTGTATTAAAAAGTGTATACATAAAAATTACGGTTGTTTATTTTGTATTTTGGAATATTATAACATTGATACAACTGTGCAGAAAACAGAAGTATTACCACCAAACAAACATTTCAGCGAAGAGAATAAATAAACAAAAATGAACACCAAATATTCATTTTTTCATATATTCCTTTATTTGACGCAATACATATTAACAAAATTTTTTCAAAATTTACAAATCAAAACTTTCCGGTTAAAATTCATCACGTTTCGAATCTCCTTGATGCTGACCGATGTTATTCCACGGTGAGTTACTTTATTTACATATCGACAATGAACGTAGATAGTATAATACTATGATTTCAGAACACGTTTGAAATCATAAACTCAAAAAGGTGTTAAACGAGACTTAACCCTTTATATCAATAAAAATTTACCCTGCCATCCTCTTTCCCAAGAAGTGGTGGAAGATGGATCCGCCATCAATACTTATTTTTAGCAGGACCCACGTGGATCCTACTAACACAATTCAATTCCCAAAAAAATTTTCCCCCAAAATCAATCTTGAGTTGGACTCAACTCGTTTGTTTAACCAAACTAAAATCCCAAAAAACTTTCTACATACAGCATCGAATTTTCAAACATTAAGCACTCATATACACAGGGGATTATTGAACTTCCTTCTTCAAAACCCAAAATATATTTTTTTTTTTTCAATGTAAGGTACCATGTAAGGTACCTATTTGGAATGTTATTAGATTGGTGATGGCAAGATTGCCTTGTAACGAAAATAAATGCCTAAATCGGCTCCTCTAGTTTATAGCAAAATGCCGCTCTTGAAAAAAAATCAAAGAAAAATAAAAACCTTGATTAACTCTCGTTAGAGTTAAAAATCCGAAACGTTATAAGGTTAAGCAATAATTTTCGTTTGTCTAACCCCGAAAACATTGGCCAAATATTCCAACAAACACATGAATCTGTTGGGTATCGGCTTTGGTTTTGTTTCTTTTGCAATTACACTAAGCACTTGGAACTTGTTGTAATTGAGAAAAAACTTGTTTCTGCTGAGGTTATCGCAACAAGCACTTGAACCTGTTACGGTCGAAGCCTACCGATTGATTTAAAAAAATTTTTTCTTGTTATAATTTATTATATTATAATATATTATCTTATCCTTGATGTTACCGTGCACAAAAAGGATCCACAGTCTGCGCCATTTATTTTGGGATCCTCCCTGTGAGGATACCCGTAGGTCCTTTGTCGTGGCCTAAACTTTCTAACTTGGATGGATACGGTTTCTGACCGTATCCAGTTATGACTATTGGCTACAGGCGATACACATGGGCCGAATTTCCAATTGACACCTGGCACCACCTGGTTACCAAACGTTGTGTTATTTTGTTTTATGGATTTAACGGGTTCCAGCTTTCATACTTACCAAATTACTCTATAAAGATTTGTTCACGATAATGACTGCTTAGGCGTCGTCGTTCCAAACTAAAATAAAACACTCACAATTTTGGATAACTCACTGATTAATTACCAATCAATCACTAACTTTATTAAACAAAGACCAGATATTTATAACCTATATGGTCTAGCTTAACATATTTACAAACGTTTCACAATTACATTTCCTTATTTTCTGGCCGAGATTAAAATTACCCGGAAACATTTTTGAGATTAACATATGTACAGATGCTCGTATTGAATTTTGTTTGCCATACATTCTTTTGCTTATTTCGAAAGGCGGAATTCTCTTGTTCCAAATATTGTCCAATTATTAATTGCAGCAAAAAAAAAAAAAATACTATAAATGTATACAATTACAATAATAAAAGATTATTAATTTAAAATGTGGCCAATGCATTTTGTTCCCGGTGCAGAAGGCACAATGGTCTCAGTTTATTTCTCACGACAATGGCAACAACAACATGCTGGCGGTATTGCCTGTTATTTAAGCTGCACGCTTGTTACCATTTAAGTTATAGCACGCGTCATAACTTAAACGTTTTGTGCATTATTGCTGATACTGCATTTTTATGCAGTTGCACTTGGACTAGGCCTTGAATTAAGAAGTTCAAGGTTGTTGTATGGCACAAAAGGTAGTGCATACAAGTATGCCTTAGTTTTTTGTGATTAATTCACAACACGTGTTGATCGGCACTACTTTTTTTGTGACAAGCGTAAAGTACTAAATCAATGATAACTGGCAACAGCAAACATGGAGGCTTACTCATGGAAAAATTCTCGGTCGAACTACACGTACAAATTGTTAAAATTCACTACATAAATAGTGAACATTTTGGGGCGACGGCACACAAAACCCACACTTCTCGGTCATCATAACGCAAGCACCGTCTCTCAACACTGGCATTTAATCAATAAACTTGGGTCCACTGACTACTGTGGACGTGAGGTCTTCCCAGCTGCGCCTGCTCGAACAAATACGGAAATCCAAGTGGTCATTGCAGAAATTGATGCAGAATGTCATGGAAAATTTCATGAAAACGGCACATGTACACAAGCAAGGTCGAGGCGGCCATTTAACATAGGATTTATTAAAAAACTAAAATATCAGTGACTTTTGGGGGAACCTTTTATAAAAAATTTGAACTCTTTAAATAAAAAACTTAGTCCCCTCCCAAAATTTTTCCTGGGTGCGCCCCTGAACACCGTTTATGTGACTTCAACAAAATTTTGCAAATTCTGTGGACAAAAAATACCGGGAAATTTTAATTAAAATTTTTTGGAGATTCCGATAGAGACAAATGATTTTGTTTTCAAGGTAGCACTACTGTCACTGACATTTGTGCCAAATTACACGTCAAAATTTTCCTTAGTGTTTGAGTTATGCGTACTTTTGTAAATAGCTAAAAGTGAATTTTTCAATTTTTAATATGGCTAAAACTATTCAATAACGCAGTTCCATTAAATTTTGTGTGCAGAATAAAATTTCTGCTGCCGAAACGTTGAAAATGTTGCAGAAGGCCTTCGGTAAGCAAGCTCTATCGAAAACAAGACTTCATTATGAGTGGTACAAAATGTTCAAAGAGGGTCGGAGAAAACGTTGAAGACGAGGCACGGTAAGGACGACCATCAACATCAACTGATGAGCTACACGTAAACAAAATCAAAGAATTGGTGCTTCAACATCATCGATTGACAGTCCGAAAAATTACTATTCTTGTTGGAATATCGGAAGGATCAGTGAAAACTATTTCGAGTAATAGTTTGGGCCTCAAAAAGTAAAACCTCGATTGGCGCCAAAGACGCTGAATTTTATGGGAAAAACAGTGCCGCGTTGATGTGTGTGAAACAATGTTTTCTGACTATCAAGATAAAATGAAACCCATCATAACTGGAGATGAGACTTGGGTGAACACTTAAGACCTGGAAACAGCATATCAATTGGATGAATACCGTGCCAAAGATGAGCCGAGACCGAAAATAAACACGAACGAAACGAAAAATGTACTTACAGCTATTTACAAAAGCACGCGTAAATCAAACACTAATGATTTTTTTGACGTGTAATTTGGCACAGATATCAGGGACAGTACTGAGTGACCTTAAAAATAAAAACATTTGTTCATATCGGAATCCGTAAAAAATTTTAATTCAAATTTCCCAGTTATTTTTTTGCCCACAGTAGTATATTCTTTTTAGGGGAACAGGGGGCGAACCTTCACATGGCAACGTGTCTGACCGCCTCAACCTGGCGAGGCCAGCATTATCCATGTCGAAATCGTCTCAAGTCGACTCAAACCTCCAAGTGGTGTTCCCTGGGCAACGGCAAACTGGCATCCGTCAGTTTGACGGCTAATTTGAGCGGCGGGTCGATCCATAGACCTTAAACATGGAATGTGCGCAGGGTTTGGGTCCCGCCACATTACTACTGCCCAATGAAAACTAAACCAGCCTCGGATAAGAACCCCAATTACGTTGACGACCACCGCAAACGAAAAACGGACAATGATTTACGGATATGCACCTGGAATGTCCGAACCCTTTATAGGGAAGGTGCCATTATCCAACTGGCGGAAGCCCTCAAAACAATACAATCTGACATCACCGCCATCCAGGAAATGCGATGGAAAGGGCAAGGCTGCTCTAAACAAGCACACTGCGATATCTACTACAGCTGCCATGCGGAGAAGCGCGAATTCGGATGTGGATTCGTTGTTAGCCGGAAACTACGCCACCTTGTTTCCCGGTTCACACCTGTGAACGAAAGATTGGCCACGATCCGCATCAAGGCAAAATTTTTCTACATAAGCCTAATTTGCGCGCACGCCCCGACGGAGGAAAAGGACGAAGCCGTCAAAGACGCTTTCTACGCTAGTCTTGAGGACGTATATGACCACCTTCCGGTTCATGACGTGAAAATAGTCCTCGGCGATTTTAATGCGAAAGTCGGAAGGGAAGGCATCTTTGGCCCCACTGTCGGTCAGTTCAGTCTTCACGAGACCTCTACGAACAACGGTCTAAGACTGATCGACTTCGCCGCGGCACGAAACATGGTAGTTAGTAGCACCAGATTTAAGCACCTCGACATCCACAAGGCCACCTGGCTGTCCCCTGATCAAAAAACGCGAAACCAAATTGATCATATTGTAATCGACGGAAGGCATGCCTCTAGTGTTCTAGATGTGCGTACATTTCGGGGGGTCAACATTGACTCCGACCATTATCTTGTTGCAGCCAAGATCCGCATGCGATTATGCAATGCAAAGAACATACGCACAGGAATGCAACGAAAGCTAGATGTCGCTAAGCTGCAATTACAACGGACTGCCGAAGCCTACTCCGCTCAACTCTCGGTTAAGCTCAACCAACCAACCTCTGGACTCGACGACGCCGGTGGACTTTGGGCGCATATATCCCACTCCATGCGCGCTGTCGCTGAAGAAGTCATTGGTTTCCGGCGCCCGCAACCTCGGAACCAATAATACGATCAGGAGTGTCGCATCGCGACTGCAGTAAAAAACGCCGCATACAGAAAAACGCTGCAGTCAGCATTTTTGGGGTTTGACGATAAATGAGGGTAAAACAAAGTATATGCTGTCTACAAACAAGGGAGCGCGGCGTTTAGACTCCCACGTTTCATCCGCAGCTATAACTTTGAAGTAGTCAAGGAGTTCGTTTACCTTGGCACCGCCATTAACACTAACAACGAAATCAGCCTGGAGATAAAGCGAAGAACAATAATTGCTAATAGGTGCTACTATGGGCTCAGTAAGCAACTAAGTTCCAGAGCCCTCTCTCGATCGACAAAACTAACACTCTACAAGACGCTCGTTCTACCTGTGCTGCTTTATGGCGCTGAGGCATGGGTAGTTTCGCAAACTGACGCAGCCGCTCTGGGGGTGTTCGAGAGAAAAGTTCTTCGCAAAATCTTCGGTCCTGTTCGAGTCGGCGATGACTATCGCATAAGAATGAACCACGAGCTGTATGAGCTCTACGGAGACATTGACGTAGTTCGGCGTATAACTGTGCAGCGACTACGCTGGCTGGGTCATGTCCATCGTATGGACGACGAAGCTCCAGCGAAAAAGGTGCTCGAGGCGAGGGTCGCTGGTCAACGACGACGAGGGAGACCATGCCTCCGATGGATGGACCAGGCTGAGGAAGCCCTAACCGCGCTTGGTGTATCCGATTGGAGAAGGCGCGCGCAAAGCAGAGGCGCCTGGCGAGAGCTGTTGAGGTCGGTCGAAATCCGGACACGGGTTGTCACGGCCATCTAAGTAAGTAAGTAAGTATATTCTTTTATATAAGGACTAGATAAGTCTAAAAATTTTGGGGGAAATTAGACAGGGGCGTGCCACTTTAATTTTAAGCGAACTTTAATTTCAAACGAACTTCTATTGGGATTTCCACATATATTTTTTAGTAGAGTATAGTCTAGAACAATGTCGGGATTAGGCACTTCTACAACATTTTTCCGACTTCAACCAAATTTTTCAATTATATTTTTCGACTTTTATATATGAACTTTTTTTGATAAATGCTTTAAATTCCTGATGGTCCATTACCTCAAATATTTTTTTTTTTTAAACACCTTGGGTAACGAACTACTCCATGTGACAGCTCAAGGTTAAAAGAAATTAAGCGTACGACACAATTATTTTTACAAAATAAATATAAACATTTTCTAGACGAGAAAAGACTTCGAATATTTTTTAATACTTCATACGGCAGCGGGGGGAGTATTTAAGATTCAACCCTGGCAAATCTTTATTCCTTACTAGTATTATTTTATCTTATTAAAAAAACATTATATTTTAATTGTAGGAGAGCTGCTGATGCTTTACAGCAAAAGAATATATTTTCGGCATAGGATGGCAAAGCTTGCAAAAATTAATGGAACGACCTTGTTTGAGAGTACAAATCGGTTTTTTTAAATATGATACACGGGAAGGGACATTGGAAGAAGACATGTCCGAAGAAGCGGAGGACTGGCCATTTTTTGATGTGCTGCATCAATTTACTTCAAAAAAAGATAACTATCATCCATCTATCATTCCAAGACAAAATTCATCTCTACCTCATGACTCTCCAATCAACACAGATTCTGCGATCATTCTACAGACTCAACATGACTGCGATCACTATCATCCATACTGAGCAACCATCTCCATACTGAGCAACCATCAAACTATCAAACCATCCACGAGATTCAATCTCTAAAACTCCTATCCGCTCTACACCAAATCGCAACGATAGACTTGCCAGTATAGAACGATTTATAAAAAAAAGGTGCCGAACAGTAGACAAGCGCATATCCAGAATGCTACTGATCTTTGGACAGGTGCAGTAGCGCAATCAAAGGGGGAAATTTTGGAGTTTAAACCCCTTCAAAATTATCACAGCAAAAAGACGAATAGGACACAATACAAGTGACTCGCACGAAAAGTAATCACAAGTTTTAATCAAAAGAATGAAAACCCAAAATATAAATTTCTATTGTCGTTGACAGTCATTAAATTGCTGCAGTCAAAATAGCAAATGTCGTAAAATTATTTCTCTTTTAAGCACTAACAGTTTTCATAATTTCAAAGCATACCACTGCTTCAACTTGTGCTTTGAGAAAAATCAAACAGACGCAGCATAAACAGAAAACTAGTTTGAATAGTTTGCAAAGTGCTTTGGCAGTCGTCGTTTTGATTGAGTGAAACTGTTGAAAAAGTCGAAAGTCGAAGCAGAAGCAGTTGTTGAACTTTCGTAAGTCAAAGTAGCATAAGTTTTTCAGCAGTCGTAGCAGATTCATTTGCGCTTATGATTTCTGCTTATTCTTTCTAAGCATTGTACAATTATAGTAATAATACAATTACAATCATAACAAAATTGAAAAAATTTAATAAATCGAGTGATCAAACAAAAGTTAGAAATAATAAGCATAACTCTAAAGTGCAAAACAGTCTGCTACGACTGTTGAAAAACTTATGCTGCTTCGACTGACGAAAGTTGAACAACTGCGGCTGCTTCGACTTTCGATTTTGCGAACAGTTTCAGTCAATCAAAACGATGGACTGCCGAAGCACTTTGCGAACTATTGAAACTAGTTTTCTACTTCTGCTTATGCTGCGACTGTTTGATTTTTCGAAAGCACAAGTTAAAGCAGTAGCAGGAGCTTTGAAAAAAACTGAAAGTTCTTAAACGCTGGTCGTTGAACCGTAATCTTTTAAACTATCCATGTTTTATTCGTTCAGAATTAATGTGTTTAAATTGTTTAGTTGCAATTCTGACCACTTGGGGTATTGTTGACAATTCTTCGATTTGAGCTTGGTGTGAGAAACAATGTGGTAGCGTATTTTCTTATTCTATTTGGTAATGTATCTCTCTTACCAAAAATGTCCCTAGATCTGTCAAAAACAGGTGATGGTTAATTTTAGGCAAAACCCATTTTAAAACGAAGTTTGTGAAATTTGTGTGTTTTTTGGTAATTTTTAAAAATATACGAGAATTTTATATAAAAGTGCATAAGCTATGGGAAATGGCACTGCAATGGCGCCACCCATTGAATGACCAACTAGGTTGAAAGGGCGTTTAGTTCCCTAAATAGAGCTGTGATTGAAGTACTAATACTTTATTATTAAATTATCACACATTCAGTTTGTTACTTCACAATATAATTTTGTGTAGAATTTATTTATTATACTCTAAGCATAAAGCAAGGCACAAAATAAAAATTGATTTGACACTAATCAACAGTTGGCTCTGCCTCTGTCAAAATTTTTTGACAAGCGTTTGATTTATCTCAAACCTAAGAGTTAGATTTTTAAAACATCTATTTCCACTATTCATTTCAACACTATTTCCTTTCGCTACAAAACGCGATATGGCGTTTTAGGAGCTTTTGGAAAACTAATTGGATTTTAATTAAGATGATTTGGAAGAATATTTTGATGATTTAAAAATGAAACTGAATGTTTGGTATAAAGTTAGTAATAAAACTAACAATGGAAAAAAGATCTCTAATATATTTAATTAACCAATCATCCTTGAAACTTCGTGTGTAAATTTATGAACATTTCAGTACTTCGCCGACTCAAAACTTATTTAAGAAGCACGATGTTGCAAGATAAATTAAACGGTCTCACATTGCTTAATCTGTATAGAGATATGACGCCATCAGTGGATTTTATTTTAGATAAACTCGCTGAAAGCAAGCGTAAACTTAATTTGAAAATATAGTCTTGGTTTATTTTGTTAATTTTAATCACAATTATCCTAACTACCGGTTTTTTTCTTTAAAAAGCAAACAATTGATCAAAATTTTTAAATGTTTACTTGTTTTTTAATACAAATAAAACACTTTTTATAGAAACTTATTTTTAGTTATCATTAGCATTCTCGTGGTCGTTTCTAGAGCGTGGCTCTATTTTATTCACAATGCAAAAATATAAATTAGAACTTGCTGTTATCCTGGCTCTATTCTGATCTTAAAATGCTGCCAAGTTTAAAGCATTTTTTCAAAACAAACAAAGTTGGCAAATCTGAAGTACTCTTCAACGTGTTTGGGTCTCACCGCTCGTATTTTGACACTTCATCGCGAGTGGTGCCAAATTGTAATAAAGTTGAACTAAAATTGTTCCACTGAGATTTGATCTGATCCAGTGCCACGGGAATGCAGCTATTATGTATGTTATCGTTGTCGTGGAAATCTTTGTTTGTTTGTTAGCTTTACCATACTTTCATATGCAAATATTACTCCCAAAAGTTGAAACTGTAGTTGACTAGTGTGGGGTGAAGAAGTTAAATAGTAAGATGTTGCTTGCCCTGGCTGAGGTTTTTACCAGGAACTATTAGTGCAAGTATCGGACTCACTAAACAGTACACAATAGCCGCCATAGTTACGTTTGTTTTTTTATTATATGTAAGTCCGACATATTATAAAACCCCCCAAAAAATCCTGGTTGCGCCCCTGGACAGTTGGCACCAACGCTTTGCCCAGAAGTTGGCACTTCACTTCTTCTTTTGACGTCTGATTCGGAATTAGAACAAATTTTTTTTTTCTCAACGTTCTTTTCTACATAATAACATTTTTAGTTTGTTATACTTATTTGTTGTGTTTTTGGTTTTGTTCTTTTATTTATTCACATTTGAATTGTTTAGTCACTTATAAAGTTTGAATAAAATTAGCAGAAATGAATTCTTGAAATAATTCTGATATCATATTAATATCTTCTTCTGAATCACCAACAGTATCCACTTCATTGAAACATCGTTAAAAATTTCCTCATTTGAAGGATTAAAATAAAGGAAGTTTTCTTGCAAAACACAAATGTTTTGCAGTACAAATGCACAAAAAACGGTTTTAATTTAATTTTCTATTTTTAGTTTTAGTTCACGATCGAATATATCTCGCCACCTTATTTTAGGCATCCCAAAGGTTGATTCAACGAAGACTCGAATTTTGATAAAAGTTGCATTAAATTTTGCCTGATCAGAAGTGGGTGGTTCTTTAAACGGCGTTATTATCGCAACTGGACTTAAGCGACATGGATAGCCTTTATCTCCAAATAAAATCTTTCCGTTTGGTGGATACGTTCCTCTCGAATACAAGGGGCTGTTAAGAAAAACATGAGCATTGTGTACGGAGCCTGGGTAAACAAAAAATACGTCCGTAATTTTAAAATCACTATCACTGAATCGAATAATATTTTTTATGGTTGAAATATTCATCGCGTTTATTTACAGGACACTTAATTCCTACGTGGGTCCCATCTATTATTCCAATAAAATTTCTTAAGACTTGAGTACTGGCCTTATTGCAGAATTTATTAGCACACTTTATGTGGTTTTCGACGAACTCATTGCTAATAACGTTCTTAATTTTTAAGAATTCCTCAAATATTTTGTGAATTATGTTTCGCTCTGTGTAGTGACTTATACACATGAACCCGCCAGCTACTCTAAAGGTGTATACACAAGTCATCTAGTACAAGAAGCACATGACTTCAAATTCTAGTGAACATCCGTGACGCTTACGAGGTATTAGAGTAACAATGTGCCGAAAAGTGTTAATTGAAATCCTTACGTGCATCCGCGTTGTCTTGTTGTCGCTATTCATAATGGCGGTAATTGTGTCTGAAGTAGCTCGTGGTCTCAAATATAAAATTCCCTAAATTTATATTATAAAATTCCCTAAATTTACCATTATATAGATGAATAAAAAAATCTAGCGAATATTGTAGAATAACTTACCCGCGGTTTGATTCTTTCTCTTTCATTTACTAAAAATAGAAGCATGTTGTTTAAAATTTCAATTTTTTTAGCGTATTCAAAAAACAATGCCATTGTTGCAAAAAGAATTGCGAAAGAACGATCCATTATAAATTAATGCAATGAATCAACCAATGCTTTGAAGTTTTAATATTATATGTCAAAAATTGGCACAACAAAAACGTAAAATATTTTCCGCACTACATACATTTTTCCAACACACCCCACCTCGTTGTAAAAGTAACCAATTGACACACACCCTAATGGCCTAATTAGCCAAACATAGATCAACGGTTCTTTTGTCACATAGAAATCAAATTAGCCGAAACGTAACGCAACGTAGAAGTCTGTTGAATTTTGATTTCTATGTTACGTCGGCTGACAGTTCAACATACAGTGTGCTTTTAGTAAGGTTGCTAGCATCACACTTTGATTTTTGAGTAATATTTTCTTGTTTGCGTTTATTAATTGAAACGAAATGCAAATATTTTAATTCAAATTAATTTTTTTATTAATAATTGAAATGTTTTAGAATGGTAGAAGATGAAAAACTAATTGATATAGTGAATTATTTTGCACTTGCTGTAGCTGCTACGTTGGTAGCATAATCAACAATCGATAGTAATCGAAGTAGACCATACGAAAGAAAATGTTTGCCACAAGTGTAATAGCCTTGAATATGAAGAGGTTTGTAGAATATTTGCATCTTACTTGTGGCAAACATCTTTGAAATACTTTTACAAATAACCCAAATACTTACGGCAAATGTATGTTTAACATTCTTAAATACGAAATGACTTGTGTCAAACATTTTTCATATATCTTCGAAGTATGAAAATACTTGCCTCTGCGAAGGATAGCGACCTTGTCGTGGTGTAGAGGCTTAGGTTGCAATGAAACAATGGGCTATGATGACGGGAGCGCAAGCTCCTGGTAGGGTCACCCATGTCGTACAGGCTATTGTGGAGCAATGAACAAAGAGCTATCCCCCCCCGCCTAATCCAGGGTGTTATGTTGCACCGTGCCTATTGGATGGTTTGCAGCCAGGGGGTAATACCGGCTGTATGGGAACGGAGACCTCACTGATACCTGGCCGCCTTAGTGAGTAATTATGGCCTTTCCATGGTATGCGGGGCTGTGGCATGGATGACGTACTTTCCCTAGCTACTCGTGGGACCAAAAATGAACAAAACTTTTAAAAACAACAACAACAAGGAAGAATGTACAGAGGCGACAACAACAAAAACTACTACAGACGATAGGCAACTGCGACGGAAACTGGCAGGTCTAGCATAGGGCGACCTACTCTGACCAAATAGGACAACACCGACGCGGGTGGGGACTTGGACTCAGCGACTCTGAGGATTCTGGGCAGGTTGAGCATTGGAAGTGACACGGAGGAATCGAGCATCCCTCAAGTCCTTCACAAAGTTCCTAGCTCAGAGACTGAAGACGAGCTTCTCAACTCCGACTCCGACGCGACGGTCATTGAGGCGGGTAGTGCAGCAGTCCACAGTAGATCTGCTTCGAAAGAAGCCATGCAACGAAAGTTCTACAGGACTGCTAAGAACTATCTGCTGAAAATGAAAACCGCAGACCCGACTACTCTTACTTCCAGGGACAAGGCTCTCATCAGGAAGCACACGAAGAGAGTGAACACTTTTGAACGTCACTATGCCCCCAAAGCATCGACGAACGAAGCTGCCACAACTCTGCCTGCTTCCACGGATGAGGGTCTTTGCAAGGCTGGTCCATCCAACTCCAATGACGGGAAAAGCGACAAACGGGAGAGGGAAATGGGAGGTAGAAAGAGGAGGAAAAGAGGCAGGAAGAATAGAGGGGACAGAGCTGAACCGTCCCAATCCAAGGTTGCTATAGGTGACAAACGGGATTGCGGTATAGGTGGAAGCAAGGGAGTGAAAGAAGGGGCAACGACGGTTAAGACAGGTCCTTCCTACTCCAATGTCGTCAAAAGCGGCACAGGAGTGTGGAAAAGGCGGAACCAAGGAGAAGGTAAAGCGAGACAAGGTCAACCCAAGGTTACCTCAAACAGGGACCAACCGGGGGTTGACCACGGTTTCGAGAGGAAAACCTCCCTGTACACCTGGTTCCACGGCCAAACGGCAAAGATCTGCGGATGAGGTCGCTGCGAGTTGTTCGAAGCGTAGCAAGACCCGGGGGAGCTTCGAAAACTCAGCAGAGGTCGCTGCGAGTTGTTCAAAGCGAAGAAAAGCAGGGGGAGCTTCGAAAGCTCACCAGAGGAGCTACAAGCAGCCGTTATAGACGCAACTGACCCAGACGGCTCTATAACGGGGGAAAAATGGCTGCTTGTAGAGAATGAGATCCTTAAAGCTATGATGGCTAGCGTCGAACACGGTGATCCCGACGATTACAAGTTCGACGGTGCTGGTTGGCAACAAAGAGTCAAAGTCGTCGGATGTGGATCGAAGAAATCCCTGGAGTTCCTGACCAAAACCATCGCCAACATTGGTGAAATTTGGAAGGGAGCTTCACTAAAGGTGATCTCCAAGTCCACGCTTCCGCTTCGCCACAAGGTATCTGTATGGATTCCTCCTCCTGCTTTGCACGAGGATGAGTCTATTCAGAGGCTTTTGGCGGCGCAGAATAAAGACGCCAGAATTCAGGAGTGGAAGCTGGTCAGGTCGCAGAAGAGTCACGGCAGCGAAGGGAAAATTCTTCTCTTTTCTGTAGACGCTGCTTCCACGGGCTGGCTTAAGGAGCAGTCGGACATGCTCAAATTCGGCCTCGGATCCATTAAGGTGAAGAGGCTGAACCAACAATAGCTGAGAGGAGGAGGAAGCTGCAAGTGATGCAAATCAACCTGCATCACTGTAAGGCAGCGACCGACAACTTGATGCTGTGCATGTCCGAGGAGAATGTAGATGTGGCCCTCATCCAGGAACCTTGGATCACCAACAACAAGATCCAAGGCCTAGGGTCGAAAAAATATAACCTGTTTCACTCTACAAATGAAGGTAAGTTAAGGAGCTGTATACTTGCGAAAAAATCTATTAATATGTTTTTTCTCCCTAGATTCAGCAACGGAGACGTAGTGGCAACCAGCGTAGAAACAAGGTCAGCAAAACTGATCCTTTGCTCTGCGTACATGCCCTATGAAGAGGCGAACCCACCAGTGCAAACAGTCCGCGAGTTAGCAGAACATGCCAACACAAGCAGGGCATTCCTGGTCGTCGGTTGTGATGCTAACGCTCATCACTCGCAATGGGGCAGTAAAGACATCAACAAAAGGGGTGAGTCTATTTTTGAATTTATCCTTACCACAGACCTTATTCTATGCAATAGGGGCAATAGGCCAACATTTCAGAATAGAGTCAGGGAAGACGTAATCGATCTTACTTTAGCTAGTAACTCCGAACAGATTATAGTCGATAACTGGGAGGTGTCACAGAAGGAGTCGTTTTCCGACCACTTTACGATTCTCTTTACTATTGACTACGATCCCCAATTAAAGAAACATTTAAACTAACCCATTTAAAGGAACACATTTAAAGGAACCCATTAAAAACTAACTGGGAAAGGTATTCAGTCTGGATAAGCAGAAATATTGCAGACCCTGACACAGAATACCTCCCAACCGATGTATCTATTGATAATGCAGTCGAGTTTATAACGGGAAAAATGAACCAGGCTTTCAAGAAGTTCTGCCCAAAGTCTCGAAGTCGCAAACCTGCAAATGCGAGTTGGTGGACCAGCGACCTCAAAAAGAGGCGATCAGAGGTTAGAAAACTTCACCGGAAGGCCATCTTAAGCAAACTAGAGCAGGACTGGACAATCTACAGATCCACGCTAAATGCTTACACTAGGGATGTAAGAATAGCTAAGCGAACATCTTGGACAAAATTTTGCGAGTCCATTGAGGATACCAGTGAAGCCGCCAGACTTCGAAAGACGCTATCCAAAGACCCAACGGTCCCGTTATACCTTAAGAGGTCCGACGGATCCTGGACAGAATCCAGCCAAGAAACGCTTTTGCTACTCATGGAAACTCACTTTCCAGGTTGTACAGAACCGTATCAAAACGATGCTAACAACAACTTGGAAATAACAATGCCAGAACCTTTACAAAAACTCCCCAACATTATTACAAGGTCAACTGTAGAATGGTCGATCGGATCCTTCAAGCCCTACAAATCTGCGGGGCCAGATGGTATCCTACCGGCCATGATGCAACATGCCCTTCCTAGCATCATGCCCTGGCTTATAGCAATCTTCACCGGCTGCCTCAAGACAGGATATGTTCCAAAAATTTGGAGAGAAGTGCGAGTTGTTTTTATTCCTAAAGCTGGGAAACCGATACACTCAGCACCAAAGGATTATAGGCCTATTATTAGTCTCTCATCGTTCTTGATGGAAACGCTAGAGAGAATAATAGATCTTCACATAAGAGAATCTGTGAACGATAATAATCTCTGTAGTGTACAACATGCCTATCTTAAGGGTAAATCGGTAGAAACGGCACTGCATGAGGTGGTTTCGGTCATAGAAGGAACCCTTCATCACAAGGAATATACTTTAGCAACGTTTTTAGATATCGAAGGCGCATTTAACAATGTAAATACAGATTCTATAAGAAATGCTTTAGTAGACAAAGGAGTTAACAGTAAAATAACCCAGTGGATTTATAAAATGCTCAATAGCAGACGTATAAGCTCACAAATGGGAATGAGCGTTGTGAGGAAAGAAGCCACAAGAGGCACACCGCAAGGAGGAGTCATATCCCCCCTTCTCTGGCTAATTGTGGTTGACAAAATTCTCACTACACTCACAACTGGAGGAACAAAAGTGGTAGCCTATGCCGATGACGTTGCCATCCTAATATGCGGGAAATACCTGCAAACAATTAGCGAACTAATGTCTGCGGCATTGAATAAACTATCGCGGTGGGCAGAATCGAATGGACTTGGTGTTGACCCAGTAAAGACCGAACTCGTTCTGTTCACAAGAAGAAGAAAAATAGAAAGTTTCACATTACCGAAACTTAACGGAGTAACTCTGAAGCTTTCCACGGAAGCCAAATACCTTGGAATTATCCTTGATAACAAGCTGAGCTGGAAACGCAACACAGAGGAAAGAAGGAAAAAAGCACTGTGCGCTTTGTACGCTTGTCAGAGGACATTTGGCAGGAAATGGGGACTGCGACCGCACATAATCCACTGGATGTATACAGCGATCGTGAGACCCATCCTTGCCTATGGTGCTCTCGTATGGTGGACGATAACGCATAAAAAAAGCTACCTTAGCTTCCTAACAGGAGTTCAAAGGTTAGCGTGCATAGGAATAACAGGAGCCATGAGATCTACGCCACAGGCGGGTCTAGATATGATGCTAAATCTTCTTTCCGTAGAAGAATTCCTTAAATGTTCGGCGACCAAGAGCGCGATTCGCCTCAACGAATCACGAGCCTGGAAAAGCAGCACATTCGGACACGCATCTATTCTAAATCTCTTTGGAACCGAGGAATCGAAAAGAGCAACCGACTATATCATACCCAGTGTAAGATTCGGTACAGAATACACCACATCCATTCCCAGCAGACAAGAATGGGAAGAAACGGCTGTAGAATCCTACGGCAATCTCCATTTATATACTGATGGTTCCAAAATGGAAAACGGAACAGGATCGGGTGTATACTGTGAAACGCTACAAATCAAAGAGTGTTACAAACTACCGGATTACTGTAGCGTTTTTCAGGCAGAAATATATGCTATTGAAAAAGCTGCACGGGCCATTTACAGGAAAAATCTTACCCCTACAAGGGTAGTAATTTTTGTGGATAGCCAAGCGGCCATCAAAGCACTGAACAGTTAAACGACGAAGGCTCGAGCGGTGCAAAACTGTAAACTTGCACTGAACAGTATCTGTAATACCCACAATGTCACTACTCTCTGCTGGGTTCCCGAACATAGCAATATTGAAGGGAACGACGCAGCAGATGAACTGGCAAAGAGTGGAGTAACCGCAAGTACAAACAGAGATGACACAGATGTGCACATTCCAATAGGCGTCGTCAAAAGGAGTATAGAACTAAAAGCCAGAGATATTGCCAACACAAACTGGGCTTCCAGAGGTGACTGCAACATATCTCGAAGGCTTTGGCCTGAGCTAAATGAGAAAAGAACTAGAAGCCTTCTGCTTTTGGTCAAACGGGAAATCCGGATCCTTGTTGGAGTTCTAACGGGTCATTGCCCCATTGGGGTAATGGCCAATAGAATAGGTATAACAGCGCCAGACTTTTGTCGGAGCTGCAAAGACCCGGAGGAAATAGAAACAATAACTCACCTACTATGCGAATGTCCAAGTCTACAGAATCGTCGACTCCGACACATGGGGAACAGATTTTTCAAAGACTTGGAAGAGTTGGTGAACACACCACTGCTAGACATCTGGAGGTTCATAAAAAGCACAGGATGGTTTGAGGAACAAATCGGAACAATGGTTTAACTTGGTACCACAACTATAAAAAGGGATTCGTAATGGACCTATAGGCCCCCGCGGAAGCGCCGGTAACGGTGCACGACCCTTCATACCTAACCTAACCTATGAAAATACTTGTACCAAATAATATTCAATTTTCTAACATGAAATTAACATGTCAAGCATCATTCAAAAATGTCTCAAACATCTTGTTACTTATTTCAAACTTCTTGAAACTATTTCTCAAAATCGAAAATAATTAGACAAATATCATTTTAAAATTCTACAATTATGAAATAACTTGGACAAATATCATTCAACAATTTCTCAAATGTAATATTAGTTTTCACAAACATCTTCCCAAAATTTCGCAAATACGAAAATACTTATGCCAAGAAATTTTGGAAAAAGTTGATTTTTCTGATCCAATCGAATCTTTAAACTCGATTTCCCCAAAAACATAAAAATGCGTGTTGGCATGAAGAGGACGATATATACTGTTTATGTACATACCAAACGTATGGGCAATAAAATCCGAACAACCAAAAAATTACGTAAAAAAATATTCCAGAAAATTTTCAATTATTATTACATTTTATTTAAGATTATAGATATGTACTTGAAATTTACAAAAAAGTTTCAATTTCATATCGATTTGTTTTTTGTACGTTTTAAGGCACTTCTTTTTCATTGACTTCTGAATATCATTTGAGTCGATATTGTAGTGCACTCCACAGTAAACATGTATGTAAACTACACTTAAACACATTCATTTAATTATTCATGCATACTTAACATAAACATTGCATGCATTTAAATATTAATACATAATTAATGCACTTTAAACTATACTTATCTATAAAAGGAACTTATTTATGTTATTGCACTCACGCACTTATTTATTTTTATTTAAAACGATAGTTGAGCTTATTTATGTTATTGCACTCAAGCACTTTATATATATAGCGCACACTTTATTTACATGTTGTCTTCTCGCTGTTTCTTTTTCTTTTTTTACACACTTGATAATTTAATAAACACTTATTTATTTTATTTAAAACGAACTTATTTATGTTATTGCACTCACGCACTTATTTATTTTTATTTCAAACGATAATTGAGCTTATTTATGTTATTGCACTCAAGCACTTTATATATATAGCGCACACTTTATTTACATGTTGTCTTCTCGCTGTTTCTTTTTCTTTTTTTACACACTTGATAATTTAATAAACACTTATTTATTTTACTTAAAACGAACATTGAACTTATTTATGTTATTGCACTCACGCACTTATTTATTTTTATTTAAAACGATAATTGAGCTTATTTACGTTATTGCACTCACGCACTTTATATATATAGCGAACACTTTATTTACATGTTGTCTTTTCGCTGTTTCTTTTTCTTTTTTTACACACTTGATAATTATGTCGCGCACTCTATGTAAATTATGATCATGTTTTTTATTTACATTTTTGCACTTAGAATTTTTCGTATAAATTATTAGTATATATAAGCCTTTATAAGCAGAACATTTTCTGAAAATAAATCACAAAGTTTTGAGCATTCAACATTGCTCCTTTTCATTTAAATTAGCCTTTAGCAGCCAACCAATTTTTGGAACACGGCACTGCAAAGGTCTTTAATTTTTTTTTTAAAACAGGCCAACAGCGCTTTTAAGCGCTGGCACTTTTATTTTCTTTTAATTACGCTCACTTTTTTTAATCGAGCATTAATAAAATTTTGTAAAGTATTATTTTTAGTCTCGTGATATAACATCATTGAACGCGCGTTTTAAAACCACTATATGACGATCCTGCCAAACACGGCGAATCTAAATTATTTGATGCAGAGAGAACAGATTTTGCCGTCGGCAAATAATATGGCGGAGTACGTGCCTGTTGGATGTAATGGCCAGGCGCCAGAATACAAGCCAGCGTGCGCACCAAAAGCCATAACACTAGAGGAGTATAGACGGCGGCAAGCAGCTGCAAGGGATCACAAGCTCACGATGATACCTCCGACGGAAGAAAAGGCTAAGAACCGGCACGGAGGTAAGCTTGTAAAACTGAAGAGGAGGGTGGCTAAGTTCAAAGGAATAGTAAACGCCGAGAAGCCACCAGATTTTCAGACAGCTGGCTGCGTTTGGCGTGAGATAGCCTAACTAGAAAATCAGTTGAAGCTAAGAAGACAGAATAGTCGGCAGCAGCAGCAGTAAAACCAAACAGATCATTTTTTTCCATATTTATATTAAACTATATTAAAAATTCTATTAAATTTAATAAATATTACTATAAGTTTAATTATAATATTAAATTTATTTTGAATTTTATAAAAAAAAGAGAAATAAAAAAAATGAATTAGTTATTTAAAAGCCATTTTTTCTACATCAAGTCAACCAAACGAAGTACACACACACATACCTTGCTTTCTTTTGTTTTTTTTTTCTTTAGTTTTTTAAAGCAATGATAAATTTTCTTCTTTTTTTCAATCAAACAAATAGCGCCTAAACGACTCGGCATTTATATAGTGCGGTGATTCTCGCTTATAACTTTTTTGTTTATTTTTTATTCTATATTTTTTTGATACGAACGCGCACATGCACACGCGAAAAATAATTATTATTATTTTATTTTCTTATTATTTAATAATCGTTTCAATTTTACGCACTCGCGACCGGTAAATTATAAACGAATTAATTAGACGTCATTTATTTCTTTTTTCTCTTTTGTTTACTTTTTTTTCGCTCGTATGTTCTTAGGTTGGCAATACCACAGGGCAGGTCCGCAGGCAAAGGGGCAGTTTTAGGTGTTCAAACCTCCTTCCCCTCTAGGGTCCAGAAAGTATAAAGAAATAACACAAATAACGAAAATAGTAACAAACATTTCGCAATCTTTCCAATTTCGAAATCCGATTTCGTTACGAAATCGTAAAGAATATCGTAAGAAGCAGTTGACACGACTTCGTAAAGAAATCTCGTAACGATTTCGTAACGAGTCTTAACGAAAATGTTAAAAAAAAATTACGATTTCGTTCAGACAGTTCGAAAGAAAGGAAAGTTTACTCTGTTTGCATTTCAATATGTTTTGCAAACAGTCGCATAACGACACTCTATATAAATTCGTATAAAAAGTGAAACTGATCCGATATTTGCGTAACGAAATAGTAACAATTTCTTTAAGAAAGCTCGAAATAGTTATAAATTAGTCGAAATTTCGACAAAGTCGTCAACTATGGTTTGCTGGGTAAGCTTATTAGACCCAAAACTTTTGAAAAAGCATCCATTTGAGTGGGTTTTTTTTTATTTTTAAAAGTGTAAAAAATACATGAACCACGGAATTTAACATATTAAGGGGTATTCCACGTAAAGCGAATGACTAAAAAGTTTGACTATTTTATTTTGTTGTTTTCTTGGTATATAAGACATCTAAAATTTCCAACTTGGCACAAAAATTTAGCCCTGTGCGAAGCCTTTTCCAAATAACAGGTTTCGGAAAATCACCTAAAATCTAAATATGCTTTTTTTTCGAAAAAAAAAATCTCAATAGAAAAAATTTTTGTAAAACAGTTTATACAGTCCAATTTTGAAGTGATTTGATGATTTTTTAATCATGTTACCAAATTTTCATAAAAAAAATTAACAATTACATTTTTTAAGCTTCAGCATTTTTAAAATTATTTTTATTAAATTAAAAAGAATTTGGAAGTTCAATAAATTTTTTTTTAAGTGTTTTTGATTTGCAAATAATTTGAATATAAATTCACGACCGATTAAACTTTTAAATATCCAAAAAAGTTACTGTTTCATTCTTTATATACAAATGTATCTAGCTGAGTAATTATTTTTTTTATTACTCAGGGGAACAGGCGGCGAACCATCACATGACAACGTGCCTGACCGCCTCAACCTGGCGAGGCCAGCATTATCCATGTCGAAATCGTCTCAAGTCGACTCAAACCTCCACGTGGTGTTCCCTGGGCAACGGCAAACTGGCATTCGTCAGTTTGACGGCTAATTTGAGCGGCGGGTCACTCCATAGACCTTAAACATGGAATGTGCGCAGGGTTTGGGTCCCGCCACATTACTACTGCCCAATGAAAACTAAACCAGCCTCGGATAAGAACCCCAATTACGTTGACGACCACCGCAAACGAAAAACGGACAATGATTTACGGATATGCACCTGGAATGTCCGAACCCTTTATAGGGAAGGTGCCATTATTCAACTGGCGGAAGCCCTCAAAACGATAAAGGCTGACATCACCGCCATCCAGGAAATGCGATGGAAAGGGCAAGGCTGCTCTAAACAAGCACACTGTGATATCTACTACAGCTGCCATGCGGAGAGGCGCGAATTTGTATGTGAATTCGTCGTTAGCCGGAAACTACGCCACCTTGTTTCCCGGTTCACACCTGTGAACGAAAGATTGGCCACGATCCGCATCAAGGCAAAATTTTTCTCCATCAGCCTTATTTGCGCGCACGCCCCAACGGAGGAAAAGGACGAAGCCGTCAAAGACGCTTTCTACGCTAGGCTTGAGGACGTATACGACCACCTTCCGGTCCATGACGTGAAAATAGTCCTCGGCGATTTTAATGCGAAAGTCGGAAGGGAAGGCATCTTTGGCCCCACTGTCGGTCAGTTCAGTCTTCATGAGACCTCCACGAACAACGGTCTAAGATTGATCGACTTCGCCACGGCACGAAACATGGTAGTTAGTAGCACCAGATTTAAGCACCTCGACATCCACAAGGCCACCTGGCTGCCTCCGGATCAAAAAACGCGAAACCAAATTGATCATGTTGTAATCGACGGAAGGCATGCCTCTAGTGTTCTAGATGTGCGTACATTTCGGGGGATCAACACTGCTCCAATTTACTTGCTGGCGAGGTTTCCACCAATCCCGCCCTTGGAGAGCGCAGTTCAGTGCCACCAATTAACGATGACGGAGTGGAAGTATCACCACCTAGCCATGAAGAGGTTCGAGTTGCTATTCAACGACTCAAAAACTATAAAGCAGCGGTTGCTATCGGCCTGTCAGCTGAATTGTTTAAAACCGGCGGCGATGAATTGATAAGGCGCATGCATCAGCTCATCAACAAAATATGGCTAGCAGAAAGCATGCCCGACGATTGGAACGTCAGCGTTCTGTGCCCTATTACTTAAGAAAGGAGACCCAACAATCTGCGCGAGTTATAGAGGTAGCGGTCTTATTTCCATCGCATATAAAGTTTCTTAAGCGTACTCTGTGAAAGATTAAAGTCGATTACAAAAACACTGATTGGACCTTATCAGTGTGGCTTTCGACCTGGAAAGTCCACCATAGATCAGATTTTCACGCTACGACAAATCCTGGAGAAAACCCACGAAAATCAAATTGTCGATTTTAGCCATCTCTTATTTTTGCTCTCTTTGTCGATTTTAAAGCTGCGTTCGATAGTCCGAGAAGGGATTGCCTATACGCAACAATGTCTGAGTTCGGTATACCTTCAAAGTTGATTAGACTTTACAGAATGACGTTGAGCAACACACGCAGCTCCGTCAAGGTAGGAAATGACTTCTCCGAAACCTTCAATACCGAAAGAGGTTTCAGGCAAGGCGATCCACTGTCTTGCGATCTCTTCAACATCATCATGGAGGGGATCGTACGAAAGGCCGGTGTGCATCGTACTGGCACCATTTTCTATAAAAGTGTCCACAGCTCCTTGCGTACGCTGATGATATTGATATTGTCGGCAGAACCAAAAGAGATGTTACCGCTGCTTTCGCCGCTATTGAAAAGGAATCAGCCAAAGTGGGTTTGACGATAAATGAGGGTAAAACAAAGTATATGCTGTCTACAAACAAGGGAGTGCGGCGTTTAGACTCCCACGTTTCATCCGGCAGCTAAGACTTTGAAGTAGTCAGGGAGTTTGTATACCTTGGCACCGCCATTAATAACAACAACGAAATCAGCCTGGAGATAAAGCGAAAAACAATAATTGCTAATCAAGAGCCCTCTCTCGATCGAAAAAACGAACACTCTACAAGACGCTTGTTCTACCTGTGCTGCTTTATGGCGCTGAGGCATGGGTAGTTTCGCAAACTGACGCAGCCGTTCTGGGGGTGTTCGAGAGAAAAGTTCTTCGCAAAATCTTCGGTCCTGTTTGAGTCAGCGATGACTAACGCATCTGAATGAACCACGAGCTGTATAAGCTCTACGAAGACATTGACGTAATTCGTCGTATAGCGACTAAGCTGGATGGGTCATGTCCATCGTATGGACGACGAAGCTCCAGCGAAAAAGGTGCTCCAGGCGAGGGTCGCTAGTCAACGACGACAAGGGAGACCATGCCTCCGATGGATGAACCAGGCTGAGGAAGCCCTAACCGCACTTGGTGTTTCCGATTGGAGAAGACGCGCGCAAAGCAGAGGCGAGAGCTGATGAGGTCGGCCGAAACCCGGACACGGGTTGTTACGGCCACCTAAGTAAGTAAGTAAGAGTAATTATATTAATATTAACATGAACTTATTTTCTTGTGATATCTTATATAATACATTGGGTATAAGATACTGGTGCTGTGCAAAACCCAGTTTCGAATTACGGTTTTTCAAAAATAATCAGAAATTTAAATATGACTTTATCGGAGTTGATTCCTCTGCTTAAAATTTTATTAAAAAAAGAAGTATATATAGTAATTGTTATTGCAATTTAATCACGAGAAAATGATACTGTTAAATTTTTAAAGATCTTAAAATATTTTTTTTTTTAATATTATTTAAATTATCGAAATCGATTTCGAGAACAGTAATATTTAAGCCCTTACCGATAACTCCAACTAGAGTTCACACAGGTTCAAATAGTTATACACAAGCTGGGGATCAATAAAAGCAAAAAGAAACTAAATCTAGACTAAAATTTTTTTTCTCTCGTTTATGTGGAATGTCCATTAAAGTTGTCAATACAGCTTCACCAGCTGAACTTATTAAAAAATGTTTGCATTTTTCAAAGCTGATTTTAATAAACTGCAAGGAAACCCACCTATTTTTACCGTTCACATTATTATTGTTGAATTAGTAAAATTTTGTCAGACATTTTCACTTGTTGTGGTAATTTTCGGAATAATACTTTTTAAAAGAAATTAAAAATTCTCAGTTTGACCATTTCTCAACAAACCATAAGCATAAATCAAAAAACTTAGTACTCAAAATTGATTTGTAAAAAAAAATTAAATAAACTTTTCTCATCTCTCTTATGGTCATTTAACAACAGGCATATTCACAAATAGTCTTAAAACAAAACGGATTTGCTTAAAAATTTTCATATCCTTTCTTTCAGTTATTACTGGTATCTACTTATAGATTTTTTATCAAAACTCCCCATAAGGTAAATCCTGGCTACGGGCCTGCAGCAGGGTGTTCCACACAAATTAAAAATAAAAAGTAACAATCTATTACAAAAATTTATATGGAAACAATTACAGGCAATATTATAATTCTTGAAAAATTTAAATTAAATATAAAAAACGAGTAAAAATAGAACATACAGTAACGAATACGTCAATAGTAAACTAAAATTTTTTAAAAGCATAAAAGCATAAAAGCAAAAGTTGGAGAAATACAAAATAGCGAAGATTGTAGGATTTTAAAAGAAAAATTCTACAACAGTTGCAAAAAAATTAAATAATTAATTGGCACATTAGTCATAAAGACATATACAAAATATTTTCAGGAAATTGTTTTAGAAGATTTAGATACATCGAACCTATGGGAGGAAAAATAAAGTTTGCTAAAAAATGTTAAACTTTGATATAAATTTAGTACGTAAAAATCTACAAGTTTTTAATGGAAACTATAGTAATTTGGAAGATTTTATTGTACAAGCAGAATTGTTGCATGATTTAGTAAAAAAAAGGATAAAGAAATTTTTGTGAAATACATTTACAATCTTAAATTAACTATCCAAGTACGCACCATACTTAGACGTTCAAACCGGCCTACAACATTATGAGAATTAAAACTTATTAGAAAAATCGTACCCAAATCCGAAAAATTAACAACAAATATTAAACGAGTTCAGTTCACTCAAGCAGAATAGCATGTCTATAACAGGGTTTAGAGAAAAAAATAGTAAAACCATCATAACAACTAAGTAATTTTGAAATAAAAACTTAAATAATCCAAGCAAGGACGCGAAAGATGCGATACGTAAAGTAAAAGTCAGAAGTACAGAATACCAAACTATATTACTGGCAAATCCACCAAAAACTTTTAATGCAGCTGTCGAGAGATGTATGGCAGTCGAAGAAAATTAAGTGACCAACAGAAATAGTATTTTTCAGATACAAAATAATTGTAATTTTAGGAACCAAAGAGAACAGGGCGCAAGATACAACAATAATAACAATAATTTTAGAAATAACAAGTCAAATTATAATTAATGGTAAATAATGGTTACAGAAATTACCAAAATAATAATTCAAACAGATTTTACAGGTAGAACAACCTGTTAAATAACAATTCTAGAATCAATAGTAATCATTCAAATCAAGGCTTTAATAGAAACAGTAACTTTCCAAATAACAATAATTTTCAAAATAACTACAACTTTAGATACAGCAATAACAAACAGAAATTAAAGAGCAAATAATACTAGTTCTAACTTTAATGCGCAGTGAAACGGCAATGGCCGGGTAGCAGGAGCTGTTATCCGCAGAGGCCAAAATTAATTTTGCAGCTTTCAAAAAACTTATCAAATTCCATAATATTAACATGTAAAAATTCGAATAAGCAACTAAAATTTCTTATAAATACTGGGGCTGATATTTCCGTTTGAAAAGTCAAAAACACTAAGAATTTAAACACAAGATATATTTCAAAGATAACAGGTATAACAAATGAAACTATAGAGTGTATTGGCACATCAAATTTAAAATTTTGTATTGAAAATGAAGAATATGAACATTATTTTCAGATAGTCGAGAATGATTTTCCGATATCAACGGATGGAATAATAGGGCGAGACATGCTGAGGAGATATATGTCAAAAATAGATTACGAGACATGTACAGTTACATTTATAATTAACGAAAATAAATATTACCGATAATTTTAAAAGATTTTTTTAAAGTTACGATACCTGCTAGAACGGAAGCGATTGTCCCAATAAATATCAATGTTAGAGAAGATAGCATAATCCTTAATGAAGAGATAAATTAGGGAGTATTTTTAGAAAATAGTGTTATACTCGCGGAAAGAGTAGCACACGTCAAGTTGTTGAACACAACAAATAAGGACATAGAAATAAAAAATTTGAAAGTCAAATCTGAACCATTACATAATTATAATATTTTCCAATGCAAGTTAGATAAACAATTTAACAAGGACAGGCGCAACAAACTTATAAACAATTTGGATATTGGATGCAATGGACCAGACGTCAGAAAGTCAATAATAGACATCATCACAGAATATCAAGATATTTTTGCGGGAGAACATCTAAGTGTAAACAATTTTTATACACAACAAATACAAACTACAGATTCGACACCCGTTTACATAAAAAATACCGACTACCACAAACACAAATGACAGAAATGTTCGTTTATTTCAAGACAAGGTAGACAAGGTAGAAAAGCTTTTACAAGGCAACATCATTGAACATTCAGTACCAAAAAAAATCAACAGACCACAATTTACGGCAAATCGTGAGTGATAAATTTCCTCTGACCAAAATAGAAGACGTCCTTGACAGACTGGGAAGAGCTAAGTACTTTTCGACATTTGACATTACCAGCTCGTTCCACCACATAGAACTAGACGAAAACTCGCGACCACTTAGCGCATTTTCAATAGGAAACGGACATTTTTCAATTTACACGCTTACCGTTTGGACTCAAGATATCATCCAACAGTTTTCAACGTATGTTGACGATTGACAGGACTAGATGCAGAAGCTTTCTTATACGTGGACGATATAATTGTGTTTGGGTGCAGCTTACAGCACCGTAACGAAAAGAGTTATACTTTTTGGCAAAAGTATTGAAGAGAATGAGAAAGTTTACTCTTTAATTAAATCCAGATAAATGCTCATTTTTGAAAGAAGTTGTGTATCTTGGACATTTAATTACAAATGAAGGTATAAAAACTGGCCCAGCTAAGAATAAAGTTATTAAAAACTACGCCGTCCCCACAAACTCGGATGAAGTAAGGAGATTTGTTGCCTTTGCCAATTATTACTGGCACTTTATACCAAAATTCGCTGATATAGCTAAAAACTCAAATGCTTTGTCAACAAGCATTTGAAACTTTAAAATCAAAATTACTGATCCACCAATACTCCAATACCCTGATTTCGATAAACCATTCGTGCTAACTACTGACGCCTCAAATTATGCTCTTGGCGCAGTATTGTCGCAAGGTGAGATCGGTGTAATACAGTATAATTCGCTTAGCGTCCTTCAATTAAATTCCACCATGTATTGTGCCCTTAAGCGAAAAATGCGCGCAGTCAAATTTTTTTAACGGCCTTATGGAGGCGACTATTCAAATTCGCATAAGCGCCTATGTTAGGCCCATAAGAGTAATAAATCATTGCGCCTATCTAGAACATGGTCACTTAAAAGATTTAGTTACATAGGTAATTTTATTTGAAAAAACAAAGCATAAAAAGAAAACAATTCATTTATATAAATAAGCTTAAAGTTATAAAGTTATTATATTCAATACATATGTACATATTTACATACATACTAAGAAGTTAAGTGCATACATATCGCTCATTTCGTGCAAAACTGCCACAACTAAAAATTTGGAATTTCACAATTATCATTCTTAAAAATATCCAAAATCAAATCATGAACGGTAAAAAAAAGTTTTTCTGAAAATGCAAATTTTGAATTGTGACAGTCTTACACGAAATGGGCGCATAAATATGCATACATGTACATATGCAAGCAAAATGGAGTTTTTAATTTTTTTCAATTTTTAATTTTAAAAATAATCCGTCATTTTACTTTGACTAAACCATTTTTTTTTTGTAATTTCAGAAATGTTTTTTCAACATCAAAATGAAAATTGGAATTTATGTTGTTTTTAGTGCAATAAATTTTTAACGTATTTAATGTCAAAATAGCTTCTTTTGTTGAATGATTATTGCCATCAATACTTTCGCCCTCATCTTGCATATCTTCAACAGATTCAACACTTTGAATTAAGCCTTCTTCTGTGAGTTGACCGAAATCATCATCCCAGTGTATATATTCTGTTGGGAGAAGTATGTCCCCCACATCATCTTGCTCAGAATCATTTTCACCAACAGTACTGAACCCTGCCTGTACAGCAATCGATTATGTTTTACTGAATTAATTTATTCAAAGATTTGTGGCTTCACCATCCACCATGCTCTTTTTGCATGCGTCCAAAATAGAAACAGATTTTAAAAACTGCTGACATTCTAGAGCACACAATTGCTTATTAACAATAATATGTTTGTACTGAGTTTTGAATGCATGGATGATTCCTTGATCAAGTGGCTGAATATGAGCCATTTTGTTTGGGGGAAGAAATTGTATGTCGACATTTTTTAATTGTGATCTCATTTTATGACACGCAGCGTTGTCTACAAATAACACAATTTTTTTTTTTTTATTTCTTTCCATCTCATTATCAAGCGAAATCATAAGTGGTATTTTATGTATTTCGTGTATTAGATGTACTGATTGTAATTGTACCGATAAATACAAGGGAAAGAGTGAGTGACTTCTTCCACAGCAGTGTATCTACTATTGGCTACACTGGTGGCAATTGAACGTTTTTTCCTTATTTTAACATTTTCCATTACAGATGGATTTTAAACAGTTCTAATTAGAAAACGATATGATGTGACGAGCTAGCGCGAAAAATTATGGCGAATAAAGGACAAGAAATGGTGCCAAGAATGCTGCCAAGTAATGTCAAAATGATACAATTAACACATACAACTACATTACAATTATCTTTTGATGTTGTAAACAAACACATAAAGTGTAACTTCAAAAGCTATGGTATTTATTGTTGCATGTGTATTTAGTGTAATTTTTTGACAGAAGTACACTAGTGTATTCATAAATACACAAAAGAGCGAATACCACTATAATTTGATCCCACAAATCAGATGTCATCCATGCTTTTTTGTTAGCGAAATACGGTAAAGGAACTTCTATGTTACGAAAACATTCAGGATTTTTAGGCTTTCCTTTAAAACTTTTTTTAAAGAACCAGTTGCATTACATAAGAGAAGTAATATTAGTCGCACTTTTTGACTTTTGCGACCTTTTGGCTGATTTCCGGCCTCGAAATATGTTGCATTAGGCAAAGCTTTGGAAAAGAGCCCAGTTTCGTCGTCATTGAAAATGTTCTCTGGGTCGTATTGTTCGATAATTTCTGGTAGGATACTGCTGGTATAGTAAGAGGCGCTATACATTGGTATATGTGTTGTTCATCGTTGTCCTTAACTTCACCATGAATATTGCCAAATTTAGTGTTGAAGCGCTTCTTCCATCTCCCCAGCCAGCTCGACTCCGTCTCAAAGTCATCGTGAAATTTCACAGCGAACTCCTTTGCTTTGTTCAAAACCATCAAGCTACTTATTACGGCATCCTTCTGCTTTTGCTGGTTGAACGAAAGATACAAAGCTTCCTCAGCTTTTTTATGTAAATTCTTTCTCTGGAGAAAGAAGCTTCCGCTGGAGACTACCACTCTAGCAGCACTTCTAATTGCGTTTTCCTATTTTACAATTTTATTAATTGTTGAAACGTCGCACTTATACTTTCTTTTAATTTCTTTTTTATCAATTTCTTTTACTATTAAATCTAGGATTTCTAACTCTTGTTTAATTGACAAAGAAATTCGGTAAAACCCATATCGAAATACGAAAAATTAATGTAAATAACCAAGATTCAAATGATGTTAAAGCAAATGTGCCCTTAAACAGGAGGCAGCTAAAAACGATATTTTCTCACATGTACGTTAAAAAATGCAGCAGAACTTTGATTTTGTGCTGGTAACATACATATCCTCTTAAGCGAATAGGCTGCTAAGATAATTATACTGTATCTTCATTGTACTGTTTTCAAGTTTAGTTTGACTGCAGGAAAAGTAAATAAATATGGCGTAGATAAGGCTGAGCTATGTTGTGGCCAATATGCCGTACTTTAAAAATGGAAAAGATGCATTGATACACATACATTGAGATTGAAAACAAAATTAACTCTCATCTTTATTAAAAATTTACTGGTATTTAAATCAAATATATCACTAACAATTATGTTTCATTTCTTATACTCCTCCCCACTATTTCGTTGTTACTTTGTTTTGCAGTTTAAAATTCGTTTCGCTTCCTCACTGACTCATGGAATGGTGTTTAGGAATTTAAGCTGCGCGTGTACTTGAGCTGCTATTTAGGTTAGCTGGCCAGTGACCGCATTGTTTACATTTGGTTATGACGAAATGTAGTCATGACCTAAAGTCATTCAATATACGTTGTTTGTGACAAAAGAATGAATGAAAGAAACGAAACACAAAACATCTTTTGTTATTAATATATAGCGTACCGTTAACTGACTGTGCTATGACACTACACCTATACCCTTAAGCGAAAAATTATTTCTTGAAATGATTTTTAAAGAGCGGAGGAGTTTAAAACTATTCTACATGTATACATAGCTTAAAATATTGTAGTGGTTTTAGTGCGCGCGCGTACAACGATTTTATCACGCGAGTGAAAAAATACTTAAACAAAAAACTAGTGCGCGAATAAAAAAAAATAGGTGCCAGCGCTTAAAAACGCTGTTGGCCAGTTAAAAGAAAAAAAAAGACCTTTGCGGTGCCGTGTTCCAAAATTGGTTGGCAGCATAAGTTTAATAAAAAGGAGCAATATTGGAAGCGCAAAACTGTGTGATTTATTTTCAGAAAATGTTCTGCTTATAAAGACAGACAACAGGCTTTTTCATATTTAATATTTAATATTTAATATAACAATTAGTTCATATACTAATAATTTATATGAAAAATTCTAAGTGCAAAAATATAAATAAAAAACATATGATCATAATAATTTACGTGACATAATTATCAAGTGTGTAAAAAAGAAACAGCGAGAAGACATGTAAATAAAGTGTGGGCTATATATATAATGTGTGTGCTATATACGGGGTGTCCCGCAATTGAGTGCAACTATTAACAGAGCTGAAAGCTCCAAAAACATATCTTAAAAAATAAAAAAGTTGGCTGTTCTGAAAAAATTATACTTATTACAAACAATGATATTACACTGTGTCGCAAAATGAGGGTCATCGCGGGGATCGCAGAAAATTCCAAAACAGGGTGAAAGTACACCTCAAGTAGAGACGATTTGCCAAAGGGTTTTGAAAAGTTAGCCTCGGTTTTGATTTAATGCGCTGTTGAAGTTTGGTTGATTTGAGATGGTCACCCTAACGTTTCGATGATTTTACATGTGTAGTTATAGCCGCATAACTTGCAAACGGCTCAATATTTTGATGTACTTTCTTTGGACGAAATTTTAAGAATTGTCTGCTCAACAATCGCTTTGGACATAATGGGGCATAAAATCCACTTTTTCATGGCCCAATGGGATAAAATATAAAAAAATTTTATTTTTCACCCAATTTTTTTAACATTTCGTTTTATGATTTGATAATATGGAGAAAAGTAATACATATATCGATATGTAAGACAGGCCCGTAGCCAGGATTTACCCAAGGGAGGGAGGGGGTGGGGGAAGCGGGTTTTTGATCGAAAAAAAAACTTTTCAACTTATATAAAAAAATCGACACGTACATTAAGGCGTATCGAACAGATATTGCCGAATGACTGGTTTCGGTAAACTTTGATCCCGAATATCATCTAACGCGTATAAGGTACCATAGGGGACTTCTGATAGGTGGTTAGTTTTGCCTTATTTAAAAGATCTGCATCAAAAAAAATTGGGTCCCAATTTTCCGAAGTGAAATGCTAATTTCCCTGGACTACCCTGTACTTGAGGTTAAAAAGTTACCTGAAGTAAAGAAAATAAAAACTGTTTTTGTTAGTTTTGTTAAAATGTACTTTGAATAATTTATTTTGTTAACGAAGCATGCAAAAAAAAACCAGCCGAACGAGTGACGACAACCCCCCGCATGAATTCAACATTGCAACTGATCGTTAGTTCATGCGTTTCTTTCAGTGAAAGCTTAGAAACCAAAAGCTTAACAATACAAACATAAAAATGTGTATGTATAATTTTGCACACGCATGAATTCAACATTGCAACTGATCGTTAGTTCATGCGTTTCTTTCAGTGAAAGCTTAGAAACCAAAAGCTTAACAATACAAACATAAAAATGTGTATGTATAATTTTGCACACGCATGAATTCAACATTGCAACTGATCGTTAGTTCATGCGTTTCTTTCAGTGAAAGCTTAGAAACCAAAAGCTTAACAATACAAACATAAAAATGTGTATGTATAATTTTGCACACGCATGGTCTAAATATTTAATGTGAAATTTTTCTTTCAATAAATATTCAGTTGTTATCTCACTTCGGTCATGTATTTTCAATACGCTTTGTTAAAAATTTATCGAAATGGAACTGTGTAAAAAAATATAAATAGTTTTTGCTATGTTTGTGGGCGCTTTGTGCCAATGCATGGCCCTATTCGGAATAGAGCTTCATTTAGTCCGGAATTTAAAAGTTGTTATGGATTATATTTTGACATTCAAATTATTACAAATGTGAATTGGGCTCCAAGCGCTGTGTGTAAAAATTGCTATGGAACTTTATTGAAGTGGAGAAAAAGTGAAAAAAATGCAATGGCTTTTGGTGTACCAATGATTTGGTCGGATCCTGGTGAGCATTCGCCATCTAATTGTTATTCGTGTGCCAATACGTATGTTGGCTTAAATAGAAAAAAAAAAAAAAAACATTAGCTACATTGGTGTTCCTAGTGCCCAGCTACCGTTGCCACATTCAGAATTTATTCCTGTGCCAATAGTTATAACCGATCTTGTATCGGTTTGTACAGAAGCATCAGACCACACTGAAGACACAGCTCTTCATTCCCTCTTTCAACCTGGCACATCAAATGATATACCAATACCGCTTAACCAGCAAGAAATTGACTTTACTGTAGCTTATCTTAATTTATCGCTGCGCAATTCAGAATTTCTAACTTCAATTTTGAAAAGGAAAAATCTTGTGGAAAAAGAAGTAAACGTGACCTCATGTCGTCATCGTCACCTTAAGCTCAAAAAATTTTTCAATGCTGAGGAAAATAATACTTTTGCATACTGTAATGATATTCAGGGTTTAATGCGTCAAATGGGGATTATTTATAATTCAGAGGATTGGAGATTTTTCGTCGACTCTTCCAAAAACAGTGGAAAAAGCGGTGTTGCTGCACAAATTTAACGAGAAACCGTCTGTTCCAGTTGCCTACAGTACCAACACAAAAGAGTCCCATTGCACAATGAAAAAGTTGCTGGAAGTCATAAAATATAATGAACATCAATGGCGTATTTGCTGTGACATAAAAGTTATAAACATTTTGCGTGGTCTTAAAGGCGGCTTTCCAAAGCATATGTGCTTTATTTGCGATTGGGATACTCGTTTTCGTGGAAACCAATATGAGTTTTTGAACTGGAAACTAAGATCTGAAGAATACAATATGGAGTTAAGCATGATAAATGAAGCCTTAGTGCCAATTAACAAAATTTTAATTCCACCCTTGCATGTTAAGCTTGGAATTGTGAAGAAATTTGTGGAAAAAGTTGCGAAGAACGCTCGTACGTTTGAAGTCTTAAAACATATATTCCCAAAATTAAGTGATACAAAATTGATGGCAGGTATTTTTAATATGAAAATCAAATGTTTAATTCACCAGAGACATATATTGAACAGTTGATTTTTTCTTTTTAATTGAAGGCATTCTCAATGGACCCGATATCAGAAAGCTAATTGCAAGTGAAGAATTTAAGAAAGTGATTTCTTCTGAAGAAAGGAATGCCTGGACGTTAATTAAAACACTCATTGCTGAATTTCTTGGAAAACACCGCGTTGACGGTTATGAGGTCGTGGTACAAAAAATGTTAAAATCTTTTGACAAATTAGGAATCAGCATGTCCCTAAAATCCACTTTTGGCATCGCCATCTTGATTTTTTTGCAAAGCAATTGGCCACGGAGTCTGATGAGCATGGTGAAAGGTTTCATCAAATCATAATGCCCATGGAAACTAGGTTCAAAGGTAAACAAATTGATTCAATGCTCGGTGAAATTTGTTGGCTCTTAAAAACAAAACAAAATAATACAAACTCCATCAACTTCGAAGAAGAGATTGAAGAAACATTTTATGCCTTAGACGTCTCAGATAATTCTGATGAATCCGAACCGCCCTGTAAGCGAATTGTATAAATAAAGTAAAGAAAATCTGAACAAAATTTATTTTTTCTTCTACTTTTGGCCTTATCGAGTTTTTTATTTTTAGCTGTACTTAACCTTAAATGCATAATGCATCTTTTTGAAACTAATCAAGAAAATTAATTAATTCATTAAAAATATCGCAAAAATTCAATAATTTTTTTTTATTCAAGAAGCAAAAATCCTGTTTTATTTATAAAAATTTCAATCTCTTTACAATATCTTAAATACTTTTTAACTTTAACAACTTTTTTGTGGAAGAGGGTTATGAGATACTCTTCATAGTTTTAAAATTATTTCACAAACTGTTGTGAAATAGGGTGAAAAATATTTTTTTTTCACATTTTATCCCATTGGGCCATGAAAAAGTGGATTTTATGCCCCATTATGTCCAAAGCGATTGTTGAGCAGACAATTCTTAAAATTTCGTCCAAAGAAAGTACATCAAAATATTGAGCCGTTTGCAAGTTATGCGGCTATAACTACACATGTAAAATCATCGAAACGTTAGGGTGACCATCTCAAATCAACCAAACTTCAACAGCGCATTAAATCAAAATCGAGGCTAACTTTTCAAAACATTTTGGCAAATCGTCTCTACTTGAGGTGTACTTTCACCCTGTTTTGGAATTTTCTGCGATCCCCGAGGTGTGTTGCACTGTGTTATCTACTGCACAACTAACTGTAATGTCTTTATTTATCATTATTTTCTAATAAGTATACGTTTTTTAGCACAGCCAACTTTTTTATTTTTTAAGATATGTTTTTTGGTATCATTGAAACGAAAATTGAATAAATTACAAAATTGATCTAAAAAAAAATTCATTTATTACGCAAAATTCTGAGAAATTTGCACTCAAAATTGAAATTCAGTAGTTTTAACCGATTTATTTCATCTTCACACGATCACAGGTCAGTAACGGTTAAGTTGGTGGGGTTTATTGATATACCGTTGGAAAGGTGATTTTATTGCCTTTATAATGAGCTGTCAAAAAAGTTTTATATACGTTAGTTTTTCTGCTAGAATCAATAACGTAAACCAAAGTCGTGAAAAATTAATGAACCCTGTAGCTCCTAAGAATGCGAAAATAGATCCCCCTCCCATACGATTTTTTGCTCAGCTCGACATAGCTTTTCAGCTCCGTAAATAGTTGCACTCAATTGCGGGACACCCTGTTTTTAAAGAGCGTGAGTACAGTAACATAAATAAGTTCAATGTTCGTTTTAAATAAAAATAAATAAGTGCGTGAGTGCAATAACATAAATAAGTTCAATGTTCGTTTTAAATAATATAAATAAGTGTTTAAGTGCCTTTTATAGATAAGTTTAATAGTGCATTAAGTATGTGTTAATATTTAAATACATGTAATGTTTAAGTTTAGTATGCATGAATAATTAAATTAATGTTTTTAAGTGTAGTTTACATAAATGTTTATTGTGGAGTGCACTACACCCCCTTCCTTAAAATAAAATTATTTGATTTTTAAAGAGAATAATTTTATTTCTAAATTATACAATTCAAATGTTTTAGATTAATTTATTAATTTTATTAATTTATTACAATTTTAAACCAATATTTTATTTCAATTAAATCCATTTTTTTAAGAAATTATTTTGGTATTCTTTTAGTTTTCTATTTACATTTATTATTGTATTTACTCCATTTTAATTTACAACAGTGTACGGGACATGATATGGTGATTGATATTTTTTCTATTCATTCTCTTAACAATTATTTTATCGCCAATATTTATATTTAATGGGTTTGAAATTTCATTATCTTTCTTTCGCTTTAAGCTATGTTTATCAATTCATGTGCCTTTTTTAAAGAGTATGCTAATCTTGTTTTTAGTTCTTGTGCGCAATTTTCAGTATTGTAAATTTTAAATGATTCTGATCTTTCATTTGGTAGGTTTGCCAATTTACCAAAAATGAGTTCAAAAGGACTATAATTGGTATCAATATGAGGTGCCGTATTGTACGCAAAAGTGAAGTATGGGATCCAATTGTCCCATTTCTCATCCTTGCAAAAATTTAGCAAAAATTCATTTAACACTCTGTGGTTCCTTTTTATAGAACCTAGAATTTCGTGATGATATGGTGTGCTAAATACTTGTTTTATGTTTAACTGGCTGCATATTTCGGACATCAACTCATTAGTAAACTCTGTACCCCTATCCGAGTTTAATGTTTTGAAATGACTATAAATCACAATTAGGTTTTCTACCAATGTTTTGGCTACTGTTTTGGCATCTTTCGTTTCCATAGGACATGCTAAAACATATTTTGTCAATTCACACTGCATGGTTAGTATGTAGCGGTAGTTATTTGTTAATCGTAGAGGACCTACCGTGTCTATTGAAACAACTTCAAAACTAGTTCCTGGTGTGTTTGTCAAAGTTAGTTGTTCTATTGTATGTCTAGTTTGTTTGTTAATTTTACATGTTTCGCAATTATTTATGTACTTTTTAATCATCCTACACGTATTCTTCCACATATACTTCTGATTTATTTTTGAAATCGTTTTTCTAATTCCCATATGACCTCCGTGGGTCGAATTATGGTACTCTTCAATTATTCTTTCCTGGTTTTCTATCCCTATTATTTTTTCTGGGTTTTTATAAATAAGTATTTTCAATTTGTTTCTGCTATTCTTTAAATTGTTATAAATTCATTAAATCCATGGGGATAGTTTTAAATGTATTATCATTAATATTCAATGCTTACTCTTTAATCTCCAGTTTTTGCATCTTCGAAATCAGTTTCTCCAAAGTCATCTGTGTGAACATCGGATTATCACTGCATCGTACAATAACCTGATTGTCTTCTATATCTATTTGTGTACTCTTAAAATCTTCCTCTGTTATAAACCTAAGTTTTCCTATTTTGTTTATGTCCGTTAGTGATGTGCATTAGACATATTCACGAATACATCCGAACGCCTCTTCAAAACATTTGCTTGAAACATGTATACATACACTCTATCATTGTCAACAACCAACTACGAGTGAGGATACTACAAAACAAAAGTAAAACATTCAAGTACTGTACTCAAAACCGCAATGTTGCTAATATGAAATTTCCTTGCGTACTTGTGCTCGTATACCAAGTACATGCATATAAGTTAGATTAAATAAAAGAATGTGAAAACAATTCATACAAACCTTAAAAAGAATAAAATTTAATTTTTTAAGCTTCAATAATTTTAAAAAAAGTGAATAAAAAAAACTAATAATAAAGTTGACCTTTTTAGACATGATTTTTTAACTTGATCTTCAAATCTATTTCGAGCTGTACAGCAAAATCTACTTGGTGTACTTGCTATGTTTTGAAAAGGCAAAGTAGTCTGCATGAAAAATAGCTATGCAACTAACCTAAAGTTGTGTTCACACTCTGTTAAGATCCAACCGGATGTTGTACACTACTCGCTTCAGCCTGTATTAAATTTGAAAATACTGTACACAAATTTGAAAGATACTATAAAATGTGGTACAGACGAAAGTGTGCACTTTGCTGCAGGTAGAACAAATGTATTCATGCAGATGTCTAATGTGCATTCCCACACAAGAAGGTGATCAGTCTTCCTGCCTGGAATTCATTCTAAATCTGTACTATTTGGGGTTTCTGTATGTGTTTTCGTATTCATACTTCTTTTTTAGGCTAGTATTTTTGTGTCTTCATTTTCTAAGCTGGTTGGAATCATCGCTCTCAGGGAATCGCTATTTATAATAACTAGTATCGCCTGTGGCCGAAATCCGGCCATATCAATATCGATTTTTCTTTTTTTTGCTGAACGCACCAACCCATAGCCTGAACTGTAATAGAAAATAAATAATAATTATTTATAACGTAATTCCAACACCGACTGCGAAAAAAACTCAACAATCGCCCACGACGAGGGAGCAGGGCCGACGCAGACCAACATGCAGCAGCAGCCTAACGCAACTGTCGAATCAACCCCCCAGCCACAGAATAGAGAGGCTCAATACTTACCAACTGATTCGATTGGGTGGGTATATCTCTTGAAAAAGGACCGACTGATCAGTGAGTGTCAGCAGTTTGGATTAGAAACGGATGGTTGTGTCGTCCAACAATTGCGCCGACAATTAATCGACTTCATTCGGAATAAACGCAGCAGGAAGTCCACTGAAAATATTCTACGCGACTTAGAGGAAGAAATAACTAGAGATGAGAAAGTCACTATTACATCGCGTGAAAACTTATCATTCGATATTCCTCGCACTTCTCGCGTGCCATATTCCTAGAGCCGCTATGCTGACGCGGAAGTAATCAATATGGTGCAGCGATGGGAGCTACATTTCCATGGAGGGGACAATCTTTTGGACTTCATCGAACGTATTGAAGAGCTTGCTGAGTGTCATCGCTTGGCGTCAAATTCACTTTTACCGTCACTACCAGCGATCCTATGTGGCAAGGCACTACAGTGGTACAGGGTGAAGAAAGGGACAATCTCATCATGGGATACATTCAAGACGGAGGTCAAACGGTTCTTATGCCAAAACAGTACCTCGCGCAGCTCGAAGAGCACATTTATCACCGGAAACAGTTTCATTACATTAATCATTACAATACATTAATCAAGAAATGCAGAAACGCCTTATAGCACAAGGAAGAGAACCATCAACTTGTACGCAATGTTCAATTGGCCGATAAAACCAGCGTCACGTGTAGCGAAGTTTTTTCCGTCGAGATCGAATTCAATAATAAGAAAACCCGAATACTCGCTTCATGCCTGCCTACCCTAGCGGAACTGATCATGCTGGGCATGGATTTCTTGAATCACAGGAATATCAGCATTTCTTTGGATGGGGTTAGCCTGACTGCACCAGCAAACACTGCAGAACCAACTCTGTACCACCTTAATGCATTGACCAGTAGAGAATTCTTAACACCCGAACAAAATGCTGAGCTAAGTCAACTTCTCGAGGAAAACCTGACTGCTTTCAAGCAAATACATGGCCACTGTAACATAGGCGTGCACCACATCCGGCTCAATCACCAAGATCCTATTAAACAAAGATACTATCCCGTAACCCTGCTATGCAAGCAGTGATTAATCAAGAAGTCGATGAGTTACTCACCTCCGACCGAATTGAACCATCGTGCAGCCCCTACAGTTCACCTATAGTATTGGTACGCAAGAAACAAGGAACCTGGAGGATGTGTATTGACTACCGACAGCTCAATGCAGCCACCAAATCCGATGCCTACCCCCTCCCGCAGATAAATGCCATTTTAGACCAACTCAAAGAGGCAGAATATATCTCATCGATCGACCTTAAAAACGGTTATTGGCAGATACCGTTGGGAAGGGAATCCAAACCGTGTACCGCTTTCACTGTCCCAGGCAGAGGCCTCTTCCAGTGGAAATTGATGCCTTTCGGCCTTCATTCTGCTCCAGCCACATTCCAACGCATTTTGGATCAAGTCATTGGACCAGACCTACAGCCAAAGGCTTTCGCATATCTAGACGACATCATTGTCCTGGGGAAAACATTCGAAGAACATCTTCAAAACCTTTCAGCCGTGTTTAGACGATTACTGCAAGCCAACTTACAAATAAACTTTGAGAAAAGTGAATTTGTTAGGACCAGCGTGAAATATCTAGGTCATGTGGTCAGCTCCCAAGGCATTCACACCGATCCCAGCAAAATTGAAGCCATGAAAGCAATTCCGGCACTCACTAACATTCGTGAGCTACGACGAGTGTCAGGTGTAGCGTCCTGGTACAGGAGGTTCGTTCCCGATTTTTCAACTCTAGTGGCCCCACTAAATCATTTGCTAAAAAAAGGCATTAAGTGGAAATGGGAAAAGGAACAAACCGAAGCGTTTGGAGAAATCAAGAATAAATTAACACAAGCCCCAGTGCTGTGCTGTCCAGATTTTCAACGGCCGTTCATCCTACAGACTGATGCTAGTCGCGAGGGGTTAGGAGCAGTACTGTTTCAACGGCATTCTGACCAAGAGCGCGTAATAGCATATGCAAGCCGAACTCTTACCGACCTGGAGCGGAAATATTCCGCCACTGAGCAAGAATGTCTCGCGATATTATGGGCTATAAGGAAAATGAGACCATACTTAGAGGGGTATAAGTTCACGGTCATCACTGACCATCATTCACTTAAATGGTGCACTCATTGCAAAATCCCTCAGACCGTATAGCAAGATGGGCTCTAGAGCTCCAACAACATGATTTCGATATCAAATACCGAAAGGGAAGTCTGAATGTCGTGGCCGACGCCTTATCACGGAGCCCGCTTAACCACCCGAAAGACGAACCACTCTGTGCGCTGGTCACCAGAAAACCGGACTGGTACACCCGACAAAAGGAAAAGGTTCAGGAACAAAACGACAAGTTTCCTGACTACAAAATTATCAACAATCGGATGTTCCGACACATATCTAGAAAATCCAAACTTGCCACAACGCCCCAATGGAAACTGTGCGTCCCTGTAGCACAACAAAGCAAAGTCTTCAGTGAAATTCATGACGATGCCACCGCCGGCCACTTGGGTGTACATAAGACCATTAAAAGGGCACAAGAAAATTATTACTGGCCTGGACTGCACCGCGATATCACCCAATACGTTCGAAGTTGCGAAACCTGTGCCAAACACAAAGTGGAACAATGCAAACCAGCTGGCTACATGACTACCATGCCCTGCTCCCGACCATGGGAGCTTGTCTGCGCCGATTTCATAGGGCCACTGCCGCGCTCCACCCACGGCAACACCGGTCTATTAGTATTAATAGATAAATTCAGCAAATGGGTAGAACTAGTACCCACACGACAAGCTACAGCCAAGTGCGTTATTAATGCGTTGAAGGAACGAATCATTTATCGTTTTGGATGCCCAAGAATATTTCTGTCAGATAACGGAGCCCAATTCACTGGCCGGGCTACAAAGGAATTCCTCACCACCTTCGGCATTGAACACCGGTTGACTACACCTTATTCTCCTCAAGAGAACCCCACAGAAAGAACCAACAGAGTCGTAAAAACCATGATCGCACAAAGAACACAACAGGACCACCGCCACTGGGGCCACCAGCTACTGGAAATAGCATTTGCTATCAACACCGCAGCCCATGAATCAACAAAATTTACGGCGGCCGAAATTAACTTCGGAAGAAATCTCGTCATCCCGAATCAAATAAGAAGCAAGGGACACGTCCCAGCAGAACCACATAACGAGTTACAAAATATGGAAGCTTTGTGGCAGGTTCAACACAATATGAGCCTCGCCTCCAACCAGCAAAAGAAATATTACAACTTGAGGCGACGAGCCTGGAAACCAGCCATAGGAGCACCCTCTATCATCTGCAATTGACCACTTCAAGTGGGTCTCACCAAACATCGCTGAACTCGAAGACTCCAGCACCAACCACTCCAGAAAGGCTAAAATATGAGCCCGTATACAACATTTAAGAGCGTTCGTACCAAGATGTACTCCAAGTAATGACAGCAATTGACCGGGGAAGTTAACTTTCATATTTTCTTTTGCTTGTCTTTCCACTCATACCGCACCTTCTATCACTTACATTTTGATTTTTTTTTTTTCCACTCATACCGCACTTCTATCGCTTACATTTTGATTTTTTTTTTTGTTTTGTTACTTTCTTCATTTTCACCACTATTATTATTTACCTATTTCATTTATCAGTATAATTTAATTTATCATTACATTATTCCATTACCACACTAACATAATTTTTTTTTCTCTTTTCTTCTCTTCCTTCTTTTCCTCTCTCCTGAATTCATTTCCTTCTTAGACAGAACGAACATGGAACGTCGACCAACACGACCGATTCCACCAGGCAAAGTGGCCGAATTCTTAAGGAAGACTAGCATGCCAAAGAGACCATTGGCATATCTACCACCAGCAGAGGCGGCCACCCAACCCCAACTACCACGATCAAGGGTAGTGCAGGTTATACAAGCAGCAGCCCCAGGACAACGGCGTGCACTTCCGAATCCCGACGAAGAAAAGGCAATTCAAAACGCACTACACCGGCTGGTAGCAGTCCAGCAGGGGGAGGCCCCACTATATACCTCCACAAGCACCGGTGACACCGCAACGTTGTCACAAGGGCGACGAGTCTACCAAACCAAGTGGCGGGTTGCTCACTCGGCCACAAAGTCTACGGACTCACCACCAAAAAGGTCCACTACGATGAACGCGGAAGCACAGATCCCACCGTCTCCGCCGCAAGAAGAAGCCACACCAAGAAAAGGGTCCAGTACGGTGATTGCGAAACCACAGTCAGCCAGCCACCTGAGCCCGTTCAGTTGAAGAAGCTACACCCAAAAGGTCCACTACGATGATCGCGGAACCACAGATCCCACCGGCTCCGCCGCACGAAGAAGCCACACCAAGAAAAAGGTCCATTACGGTGATCGCGAAACCACAGACTCCACCGGCCCCAACAGAGAATAGGCCCATTATAAATTCCCCACTTATCATAGCCGGTTCATTTGGGAGGCAAGTCAGATAAAAAAAAGCGGAAAACCCAGAGGAGATATTTGAAGGCATCCACATAAGGGCCCCCACACGAAAAAAGTGGGCAATCTTTAAAAAGGGGTACCCTACCATCAATGTGAAGATCCTCAGCACGACCCAAGCGTTACTGCGTTGCGGAAAACATCGCAAGATAGTGGAGATCGAATAATGCTGGATTCGCTGGATCTTTTCTCTCTTTATATATAATTGGTTCTTTAGTTTTATTATTAGATTTTTTTCTCTCCTCAATAATTGAAATGTTTTTTTTCTCTTTGCTTAAATTAATGAATTGTTTATTTTATCATTATTTTATTCTGTATATTATTTTAATATATTAAAAAAAAAAACAAAAAAACAACGTCCACAACGGACTGTATCGTGGCGTTACAAAACATACATCTATTTCATAAGTAAGTTATAAGATTATTAGCAGCCAAAACCAACTAGCTGCACCCCACTGTATAAATATCATAAGCTAGTTATAAGATTATTAGCAGCCAAAACCAACCAACAAGAAACCTACAAAACATACGAACACGTGGCCCAGAAAACTATACCAACAACAACAGGCAGCAATAATAAACAAGTTCAAACCAAGTACCGAAAATTCTAACAACAACAACAGGTAGCAATAATAACTCAACAAACCGACACACAAACATGTATTAAAATGAAAACAAGTACCGAAAAATATAACAACAACAACAGGCGACAATAATAAATGGACCAACTGACACACAAACATGTATTGAAGATTATACCAGCAACAACAGCAGTATAGGCATAGTTGAAGTATACTTTCGCCTCGCTATAGTTCCGAAAAGGTTCTTTTGTTGACCCACGTAAAAGACTGCCGATAGCCAGTTCAATCAGCTTTCCTTCTTAGGTAAGCCCTATTAATACAGTGGGATATGTGCATTGCACTCAGCACATATTCCCTGCAGTACAGCTTCTGGACAAAGCCTGACGGTTGCTTCGGTGTGAATTGACCGAAGTCGCTGCTAGCTTGTCCACATGCGTTGCATGGGTTTCGTTGTGAATTGGACGAAACCGATGGCTCTGCTACTGCAAAATTATATTTTGTTGGCGCGGACTTTGGTGTGAATTGGCCAAAGACGCTGCTCACTGGCTCAGGGCGCAGCAAAGGCTTTGTTGTGAATTGAACAAAGCCTCTGCTGCTGCTAATACATAACGTGTTGCGGCATAGCATTGCCTTCAGTGTGAATTGGCCGGAGTCCTTGCTATTTTCATGGGCGTCGCACAGGTTTCGTTGTGAATCGAACGAAGCCTCTGCTTCTGCAAGCTCTGTCTCTGGTTGTTTATAGTTTGTGTCTGATTGGCAGTGGTTTCAGTGTGAATTGACTGAAGTCGCTGCTGACTTACTCAGAGTATCGCATAAGGTTCGTTGTGAATTGGACGAATCCTCTGCCTCTGTTTAAGTTCATTTTTTCGTTCTGCCTGGCATTGGCTTCAGTGTGAATTGGCTGGAGTCTTTGCTATTTTCATGGGCGTCGCACAGGTTTCGTTGTGAATCGAACGAAGCCTTTGCTTCTGCAAGCTCTGTCTCTGGTTGTTTATAGTTTGTGTCCGATTGGTAGTGGCTTCAGTGTGAATTGACTGAAGTCGCTGCTGACTTACTCAGAGTATCGCATAAGGTCCGTTGTGAATTGGACGAATCCTTTGCCTCTGTTTAAGTTCATTATTTCGTGCTGCCTGGCATTGACTTTTAGTGTGAATTGGCTGAAGTCTTTGCTATTTTCATGGGCGTCGCACAGGTTTCGTTGTGAATCGAACGAAGCCTCTGCTTCTGCAAGCTCTGTCTGCGAGCTGTTTATAGTTTGTGTCTGCTTGGCAATGGCGTCAGTGTGAATTGGGTGAAGTCACTGCAGATGTATCGCATAGGTTCGTTGTGAACTGGACGAAGCCTCTGCTCTGCTTAGTTTTATTTTGTGGCCGCTTAGTACTAGCTTTGGTGTGAATTGACCAAAGCCTCTGCTATTTTGTTCCTGTGCAGCGAATCGACTTCATTGTGGATCGAATGAAGTCGTTGCTACCGTCAGCTAATATTAGTAATATTAATGAGCTTTCCTTCTTAGTTTTCTTTCTCAGGGTTGAGCTGCGTTCTTGGCGAGACACTAACACCGATACCGACTATACCAGAAAACCAGATACCGAATAACCGATTTACGCGTTACCCGTCGCCAACCACCAGTACCCGCTATACACCCGACTTCCAACCGCTGACACTCACTCACACACTTAAACATACCCACTCACCACTGTTGCAAGACTGACTATTGCGCTGCATAAGTAGAAACCTATTAAGTATTACTCTACTGCTAACTGAAGATTGTTAAACAAAGATAATTGCTTTTAAATTTTAAACCAACTGCGTCTTATTATTTATCAAAGGTTAGTGGATCCTTTGTTTGATCCTGGGACGGCTGAGCAACCTCAGCCTTTGAATAAAACCACGTCACAAATGGCGTGACAAATAATTAGTATTAGTGTATTTCCATGTGTTATATGAAGCCAGCAGCAGTTTAACAGTTTTTTTGACGCTGACGCGGTGGCAAATTAATTTTGTTGAGGGAAAAATTAAGAGAAAGCACCAACAACAATAATGATGCACAGCTCTTTTGAAATGCCTGCGACTCTTTCGCATTCTACTATTGCTCGTGAATGCTACAGCGACGATGTTTAACCGTTGTTCGCTTCATCCCATTAGGAAGAAAGGGTTTTTACATTTGCTTAGTTTTACCTCTCTTATCGACAATATATTCGAATAAAAATTATATTGTGCTCAACTACTCGAAAATACCTTTCCATCGATATGAGTTTTATGTGAATATGTTGAAGATAACACAGAAAAACAGGTATCACAAACTTTTTTGTTTGCGTATTAATATATAGATCCCCTATAGGAACAAACTAACTTGTTTTTAAAAACAACTAATTAAAAAACTAGTTTAAAATAAACCAGTATATGAACAACTTTGAATTATATTAAGGCGACATCCACTTCAATTCTAAATAGTTTTTTTGCATTATATATAAAATAATTGAAATACTACTTAAAAACAAGTGATTGATAAACTACTTTGAATTATATTAAGGCGGCAACTACTCTGATTTAGATACGGTTTAATTGCAAATGTTTATTCGATTACAAGTTTATATATATTTAACCATGTTATTTTATCAAATATTATTAACTTTAGGCCATCAGTAATAGTTTTCAATTGGTTATTTTAAAGTAATTAAAAAAATAATTTAAATATAACTAGTTTAATAAGTAGTTGCAAATATATGCAGACGAAAGTCAATTGACTTATTTAGCGGACATCACCATACAAAATAAGTTAGTTCGTTCTATGGAAAAAAGTCAGAATTTCAACTAGTTGTGGTTGACAAACAACTACTTTATCAACTACTTTTAAATTAGTTGATTTTCCTACAAGGTCCTTTACAATGCGTCTGCAGTGGTATTAGTTTTGCCTGCTTTGTACTTGATCTCAAAATCATAGTCGCATAGGTGTAACCTGATGCGTGTCATTTTCGACGATGGGTTTTTATGCGAAAAAAGAGACACGAATGGTATGTGCTCTGTGACAACCGAAAATCTGCGAACATAAAGATATGGCCTAAAAAAATGTATCGCCCAATATATGGCCACTAACTCTTTTTCTAAAATTGGTTTGTTTAGATCGTGCTTTCCGAGTGATTTGCTCGCGTATGAAATTGGTAAGTCTGATCCGATCTCACCTTGCACAATACTGCGCCAAGAGCATAATTTAAGGCGTCAGTAGTTATCACGAATGGTTATTGAAATCAGGGTATTGAAGTATTGGGGGATTCAGTAATTTTGATTTTAAAGTTTCAAATGCTTGTTGACATGCGTCACTCCAATTAAATTGTGTATGTTTTTTTACAAAAGCATTTGAGTTTTTAGCTATATCAGCGAATTTTGGTATAAAGTACCAGTAATAATTGGCAAAGGCAACAAATCTCCTTACTTCATCCGAGTTTGTAAGACGGGGTAGTTTTTAATAACTTTATTCTTAGCTGGGCCAGTTTTTATACTTTCATTTGAAATTAAATGTTCAAGATACACAACTTCTGGTTTCAAGAATTAGCATTTATCTGAATTTAATTAATTAATGAAATTACTGAACTGAATTAGTTCTGTCAATCGTCAACATGCGTTGAAAACTGTTGGACGATATATTGAGTCCAAACGGTAAACGTGTCCGTTTCCTGTTGAAAATGCGGTAAGTGGTCGCGAGTCTTCGTCTAGTTCTATCTAGTGGAACAAGCTGGTAATGTCAAATGTCGAAAAGTACTTAGCTCTTCCCAGTCTGACAAGGACGTCTTCTATTTTGGTCAGAGGAAATTTATCACTCACGATTTTCTCATTTAGCACATTTGTCGTCTGTTGATTTTTTTGGTACTACGAAAAGCGGTGAATTATAAGGACTAACTGAATGTTCAATGATGTTGCCTTGTAAAAGTTTGTCTACCTGTTCGTTTATTTCTGTCATTTGTGTATGTGGTAGTCGATAATTTTTTATGTAAACGGGTGTCGAATCAGTAGTTTGTATTTGTTGTGTATAAATATTGTTTATACTAAGATGTTCTCCCGCAAGGTGAAAAATATCTTGATATTCTGTGATGATGTCTATTATTGACTTTCTGACCTCTTATAAACCTCAAATTGTTTATAAGTTTGTTGCGCCTGGCTTTGTTAAATTGTTTATCTAACTTGGATTGAAAAATATTATAATTATGTAATGGTTCAGTTTTGACTTTCATATTTTTTATTTCTATCTCTTTATTTGTTGTGTTCAACAACTTGACGTGTGCTACTTCTACCGCGGGTATAACGTGTGTGGAATGAAGTCTGGACAAAGTTTGACATTAAAAAAAAAACAATTTATTTCATTGAAAGCAAATGAAATTTTTATAGCATTGTTAAATAAATTTATAATGCGTAAATTTATACCATTATTTAAAAAAAATTTATAGTCATTTCTGTTCGCCTTCTTGATATTTAACGGTACTTTCCTAATTTCCTTCTGAATTTCCATTGCATTGATTTTCGAAAGTTCTCTCCTAATTTTTAAGATCAAAGCATCAATGCTTTTGGGCTTAAAACACTTTCCATAAAAGTTTCTCTTCAAGTTGGCCCAAAATGTTTCGATTGATCGAAGTTGTGGAACGTTAGGGGAGGGAGGATCATCTCTTTCGGGATAATCGGTATGTTAAGTCCTGAAAAGCTTGTTGAGTTGCATTTGAATAATGAGATGACGCTAAATCAGGTCAAAACACAATTTCATCATTTGTATGATATTTCTCAATGAAACGTTTCAAAGCTGGAAGACATTTGTGAATACATACATAAGCGTTTAGAGCCAGACCACGCTACGACAAATCCTGGTGAAAACCCACGAAAATCAAATTGACACACACCTTCTCTTTGTCGATTTTAAAGCTGCGTTTGATAGCCCGAGAAGGGATTGCCTATACGCAACAATGTCTGAGTTCGGTATACCTGCAAAGTTGATTAGACTAGACGAAAGGCCGGTGTGCATCGTAATGGAACCATTTTCTATAAAGGTGTCCAGCTCCTTGCGTACGCTGATGATATTGATATTGTTGGCAGAACCAAGAGAGATGTCACTGCTGCTTTCGCCGCTATCGAAAAGGAGTCAGCCAAAGTGGGTTTGACGATAAATGAGGGTAAAACTGTAAATATACTGTCTACAAACAAGGGAGCGCGGCGTTTAGACTCACACGTTTCATCTGGCAGCTATAACTTTGAAGTAGTCAAGGAGTTTGTATACCTTGGCACCGCCATTAATTCCAACAACGAAATCAGCCTGGAGATAAAGCGAAGAATAATAATTGCTAATAGGTGCTACTACGGGCTCAGTAAGCAACTAAGTTCCAGAGCCCTCTCCCGATGGACAAAACTAACACTCTACAAGACGCTCATTCTACCTGTGCTGCTTTATGGCGCTGAGGCATGGGTAGTTTCGCAAACTGACGCAGCCGCTCTGGGGGTGTTCGAGAGAAAAGTTCTTCGCAAAATCTTCGGTCCTGTTCGAGCCGGCGATAACTATCGCATCCGAATGAACCACGAGCTGTATGAGCTCTAAGAAGACATTGACGTAGTTCGGCGTATAACTGTGCAGCGACTACGCTGGCTGGGTCATGTCCATCGTATGGACGACGAAGCTCCAGCGAAAAAGGTGCTCGAGGCGAGGGTCCCTGGTCAACGACGACGAGGGAGACCATGCCTCCTCCACACTTGGTGTATCCGATTGGAGAAGGCGCGCGCAAAGCAGAGGCGCCTGGCGAGAGCTGATAAGGTCGGCCGAAACCCGGACACGGGTTGTTACGACTACCCAAGTAAGTAAGTAAGTAAGTAACAATATAGTACACAAATGTATATGGAAACAATTAAAGGCGATATCATAATTTTTGAAAAATTTAAATTAAATATAAAAGAGTAAAAATAGAACATACAGTAACGAATACACAAAGCATAAAAGCAAAAGTTAAAGAAATAGAAAATAGCGTAGATTGTAGGATTTTAAAAGAAAAATTCTACAACAGTTACAAAGAAATTAAAGAATTAATTGGCACGTTAGTCATAAAGACATATACAAAAAATTTTCAGGAAATTGTTTTAGAAGATTTAGATACATCGAACCTTTGGGAGGAAAAAGAAAGTTTGCTAAAAATGTTAAACTTTGACATAAATGTAGTACTTAAAAATCTACAAGTTTTCAATGAAAACTATAGTAATTTGGAAGATTTTATTGTACAAGCAGAATTGTTGCATGATTTAGTAAAAAATAAGGACAAAGAAATTTTTGTGAAATACATTTATAATTTTAAATTAACTACCCAAGTACGCAGCATACTTGGACATTCAAACCGGCTTACAACATTATTAGAATTAAAACTTATTAGAAAAATCGTACCCAAATCCGAAAAATTTACAACAAATATTAAACGAGTTCAGTTGAATCAAGCAGAATAGGATGTCTATAACAAGGTTTAGAGAAAAAAATAGTAGAACTATTAGAACAACTAAGTCATTTTGAAATAAAAACATTAAATAATCCAAGTAAGGACGCGAAAGATGCGATACATAAAATAAATAAGAGCATGGCGCTAAATATTTTTTCAAAAGGCGTAGGTACAGAATACCAAACTATATTACTGGCAAATCCACCAAAAACTTTCAATGCAGCTGTCGAGAGATGTATGGAAGTCGAAGAAAATTTAGTGACCAACAGAAATCCACTTATGTTCTCATTGTTTATCAATAACATTTTCAATACCTGCACATATGCGTCTACGCTGATGACGTTCAGCTATACCTATCTGGTAAAACAAACCTAATGGAAGACTTGGTGTATAAACTAAATTAAAATCTGGACGGTATTTACCAGTGGGCTGAACAAAATTATCTTCAGTTAAATGCCCCGGGGAACAGGGGGGCGAACCTTCACATGGCAACGTGTCTGACTGCCTCAAGCTGGCGAGGCCAGCATTATCCATATCGAAATCGTCCCAAGTCGACTCAAACCTCCAAGTGGTGTTCCCTGGGCAATAGCAAACTGGCATCCGTCAGTTTGACGGCTAATTTGAACGGCGGGTCTCCTAGCCTTAAATAGGTTGTTCGTCGGGTTTGAAGCCCACCACATAAAAAAAACCATTTTAATGAAAAGTTACAAAAGAAATATGAGAAAAATGATCCCCCAATCTGATCCCGCAAAAGAAAAACTGATAATGATTTACGGATATGCACCTGGAATGTCCGAATTCTTAATTGGGAAGGTGCCTCTATCCAACTGATTGATATCTTGGAAGGATACAAAGCTGATATAACTGCAATCCAAGAAATGCGATGGAAGGGACAGGGTTGCTCTCGGCAAGCATCCAATGATATCTACTACAGCGGCCATGCGGAGAAGCATGCGTTTGGGTGCGGATTTGTAGTTGGCAAGAGATTACGGAAGGGAAGGGACAGGGTTGCTCTCGGCAAGCATCCTATGACATCTACTACAGCGGCCATGCGGAGAAGCATGAGTTTGGGTGCGGATTTGTAGTTGGCAAGAGATTACGGAATCACCTCCTGCGATTCACTCCTGTGAACGAACAACTTGCCATAATCCGCATCAAGGCTAAATTCTTTCATATAAGCCTAATATGTGCGCATGCTCCGACAGAGAACAAGGACGATGAGATCAAAGATACTTTCTACGAGCGCTTGAAGACGCTTATGAGCGCTGCCCCCGTCAAGACATAAAAATTGTGTTGGTGACTTCAACGCCAAGGTGGGCAAGGAAAACATCTTTGGTCCAACAGTCGGAAAGTTCAGCCTTCACGACAACACATCCGATAACGGAATGAGTCTGATTGACTTCGCCGCAACACGAAACATGGTTATAAGTAGCACTAGATTTAAGCTTCTCAATATTCATAAGGCCACCTGGTTGTCCCCTGACCAAAAAACGCGCAACCAAATTGATCACGTTTTGATTGGCGGAAGGCACTCTTCCAGTGTATTAGATGTACTCACGATCCGTGGTGCTAACATAGACTCGGATCATTATCTTGTCGCAGCTAAGATCCGTACACGTCTGTGCGCGGCAAAGAATGCGCGCAATCCTACACAGAGAAAGCTAGACTCTCACTCCTGCACTCCTCGGATCGATGATATATGCGCGCAGTGGGCACACATCTCTCACTCTCTGCGTACGGCTGCCGAAGAGGTTATTGGCTACCACCGTCCCCACCGAAACGAGTGGCACGACCAAAAGTGTTGCGACGCCACTGCAGAGAAAAACGCCGCCTACAAAGCCACCCTGCAGTCGGTTGTAACGCGTGCTGCTAAGGAGCGATACAGAGAGAAGAGGAGGGACGAGAAACGTCTTTTCATGCGGAAACAACGAGAGGCAGAGTGTGAGAAGAATGAGATGTATGGGGATAGGAACGAGGGCCAAAAAATTTTCGAAAAGATAAGACGCCTGGCCGATGGCTCTAAAACCAAGGCCTCTTTTTGCAAGGATGAAAACAGGAATCTAGTGACAGATATCCAGAGTACACTGACGTTATGGAGGGAACACTTCTCTAGTCTTCTGAATTGCGATGACGACAACAATTCCGCCAATAGAGATGAAACCCCAGTTATGGATGACAGCGTTGAAGTTCCGCTGTCCGACTATAATGAAGTCTTGACAGCAATAACACGGCTTAAGGACAACAAAGCCGCGGGAGCCGATGGTCTACCCGCTGAGCTATTTAAGCTTTGTTTAAGTGCATTCACGAGCTTCTATGCAGAATATGGTCGGAAGAATGCATTCCAAACGATTGGAACCTCAGTGTACTCTGCCCAATCTACAAGAAAGGCGATCCCACTATTTGCGCCAACTACCGTGGTCTATCGCCTATAAGGTCCTGTCGAGCGTATTATGTGAAAGACTGAAGCCCATCGTAAACCAACTGATTGGGCCTTATAAGTATGGCTTCAGACCTGGAAAATCTACCACCGACCGCTTTCGACAGTCCAATAAGGAATTACCTTTACTCCACCATGTGTGAAGTTGGTATACCTGCAAAATTAATCCGCCTATGCAGGATGCCACTGAGCAATACCAACAGTGCAGTAAAAATCGGGAAGGACTTCTCCCCCCATTTGTTACCAAGCGAGGTTTCAGACAAGGTGATTCTTTATCGTGCGACTTTTTTAACCTAATCATGGAGAAGATCATTCGAGCTGCTGATCTGAGACAAACCGGCACAATATTCTATAAGAGTGTTATGCTGCTAGCGTATTCCGATTATATTGATATCATTGGCCATAACACACGCAAAGTCAGTGCAGCATTCTCCAAATTAGAAAAAGAGTCGAGTCGCATGGGTCTTGCAGTAAACGCAGATAAGACGAAATATCTGGTGTCAACAAACAAACAGTTCCAGCGTATTGGCACCCACGCAACTGTTGACAACACCTCCTTCGAGGTTGTGAAGGACTTCGTCTACCTCGGTTCCAGCATTAACTCCGCCAACGATATCAGTAGAGAGATAAAACGAAGGATAACTCTTGCCAACAGGTGTTACTTTGGGCTCAGTAGGCAATTGAGAAGCAGAGCCTTCTCTCGACGAACAAAAGTCACGCTCTATAAGTCACTAATCATGCCTGTCCTGTTATATGCAGCACAAACCTGGACGTTGAGCAGCTCTGATGAAAAGATTTTGGGAGCGTTCGGGAGAAAGATCCTTCGTAAAATCTACGGACCAATCTGCGTCAATGGCAAGTACCGAATACGGTGGAACGATGAGCTGTATGAGCTATACGCCGACATCGACATAGTAAAGCGCATAAAAATCGAGCGGCTTCGCTGGCTAGGTCACGTTGAGCGGATGGAAGACGACGCTCCAGCGAAGAAAATATTCGATTCGGTACCCAGCGGCGGACAACGCAGAAGAGGACGACCGCATCTCCGTTGGAAGGAACAAGTGGAGCACAACCTGACGAAACCTGAAGCTTCCAACTGGCGCCAGCAAGCGCAAAACAGAAATGGCTGGCGCAATTTCTTACAACAGGCGGAAACCGACTTACGGTTGTAGGCGCCATCTAAGTTAGTAAGTAAGTAAATGCCCTAAAATCATATGTTTTGCCCATATCCAAAGAAAAAATTCATTACGGGGATATTCCTGATCTTTCATTTGGTGACAAAAACCTTAAACTTGTCTATAGTGTTCGTAGTCTTGGCACCAGTTGATACAAGACGCAAGCTAGTTGTTCAACTAGTCCTTCCGGTAATCACATATGCTGAACTTGTCTACAGTAAATTAGATTCACGATCACAACATAAATTACAAGTTGCGTTTAATCATGCTACACGTTATGTTGCCTCAATGCCAGGAATTGCATCTTCTTACACAAACTAATTAAAATCAGAACGCCCAGCTATTTATTTGAAAAATTACAATTTTGCCAGTCGTTAAGAAACCAAATCTTTGTCATTCCATGTTTCAACTTTTTAAATTTTACAAGATTATTTTTTATAAACGCCACCAGACTATGGAACGCATTACCGAATCACATAAAATCTATAGTCAGAATAGCAAATTTCAAGCATGCCATTTTGGAACATTATTCTTCACTGGACTTTTACTAAGTAAACAGTTCTTTTATTCTGTTACTCTCTTTTTTTATCATAACCTTCTTTTTCTATTTTCTTTTTTTTTCTCTAACACATTATTACATATTGATATAATTGTTTCCTATTTTCCAATTTAATTTGTTAATTTAATTTAAACTCTATGTATAATATAAATTTAATGTATTCATTTAATCTCAAAAACTTCAAAATGATTCTTGTATTTACACTTTGAACTGTAAAAGAACTTAGTTCTTTTTGTACTTATAAAATAAAGACCCATGGAATTGAAACTGAAAAGGTATTTTCCAGATACAAAATAATTATAATTATAGGAACCAAAGAGAACAGGGCGCAAGATACAACAATAATAACAATAATTTTAGAAATAACAACATTCAAAATAATGTTTACAGAAATTACCAAAATAATAATTCCAATAGATTTTACAGGTATAACAACAATAGTTTTAATAACAATTCTAGAATCAATAGTAATCTTTCAAATCAAGGCTTTAATAGAAACAGTAACTTTCCAAATAACAATAATTTTCAAAATATCCACAACCTTAGATACAACAATAACATAAACAGAAATTTTTGAGCAAATAATTAATTGGCAGAGGCCAAAATTAATTTTGCAACTTTCAAAAAACTTATCAAATTATATAATATTGAAATGCAGAAATTCAAATAAGCAACTGATATTTCTTATAGATACTGGGACTGAAATTTCTGTTTACAAAGTCGAAAATACTAACAATTTAAACACAAGCAGCCCCACCCTAAAACTAATTTAGTGCTGGCTCTAATTAGTGCCAGCTCTAAAAATATTTTAAGCATAAGCTTAACAGAGGCTACAGCTGCTACTAAATTAAAAAGCTGAAGTTAAATTTAATATCAGTTTTTTAGTAAGGCTGAAGATATATTTCAAAGATAGCAGGTATAACGAATAAAACTTTAGAGTGTATTGGCAGGCATATCAAATTTAAAATTTTGTATTGAAAATCAAAAATTTTAACATTATTTTCAGATATCAAAGGATAGAATAATAGGGCTACCATGCTGAGGAGATATATGTCAAAAATAGATTACGAGACATGTACAGTACATTTATATATAATGAAAAAGAAATATTTCCGATGATTTTCAAAGATTTTTTTTTCGGAAGCGATTGTCCCAATAAATATCAATATTAGAAAACTTTGAAGAATTCACAGTGTAAATTCACAGTGTAAATTCTAAAATTAACGTCATATTTAAACTTCACAATCCACACGTGATTGGTGTAATCAAAGGCGTTTTAGCTTTAAAAATGTTAACAGAAGTAGACCGTCAAAAGCTAATTTGTGAACTTTGCAAAAATAATCCAAACAAACAAAAGAGTGAAGTTGTAACATATATTATTGAACTAAATTTTAAGAAGTCGACTATTTACAACACTATTAAACTATTTGAGAACGAAAAAAAGGAAGCGTAAAACCATGCAATTTAGTGCAATTTAGACCCGAAACTCTAGGTCGCACAGCAAAATCATATAGATACTTAGCCAGAAATTATAAAGTGGACGATCATACTGTTTAAAAATATCTGCAAAACATGGGCATCAAGAGATATGCTAAAAAAAGTCGTTCCCGATGTCAAAGATAAGCCAGAAACCAGAATCAAAACCTCGCTGAGGCTGCTTTCCCAAACTTTGCTAACTGCTAAGTTAAACGTAATTTGTGTAATGGATGTCGAAACATCTTTTACACTTGAAGGTAACGAATGGACCCCAAAGTTTTATTTTAAGCTTCCTGAAACAGATGTCAACGAAAGTGTAACATATATTCGCAACACAAAATACCCCAAAAAGGTGTTATTGGGGTTGGCAGTAAGCGAGCGTGGCATCAGTGAACCGGTGTTCATTAAAAGTGGTCTAGGTTACTTACTTACTTAGGTGGCCGTAACAACCCGTGTCCGGGTTTCGACCGACCTCATCAGCTCTCGCCAGGCGCGTCTGTTTTGCGCGCGCCTTCTCCAATCAGATACACTAAGTACGGTTAGGGCTTCCTCAGCCTGGTCCATCCATCAGAGGTATGGTCTCTCTCGTCGTCGTTGACCAGCGACCCTCGCCTCGAGCACCTTTTTCGCTGGAGCTTCGTCGTCCATACGATGGATATGACCCAGCCAGAGTAGTCGCTGCACAGTTATACGCCGAACTACGTCAATGTCTTCGTAGAGCTCATACAGCTCGTGGTTCATTCGGATGCGATAGTCATCGCCGACTCGAACAGGACCGAAGATTTTGCTAAGAACTTTTCTCTCGAACACCCCCAGAGCGGCTGCATCAGTTTGCGAAACTACCCATGCCTCAGCGCCATAAAGCAGCACAGGTAGAATGAGCGTCTTGTAGAGTGTTAGTTTTGTCCATCTGGAGAGGGCTCTGGAACTTAGTTGCTTACTGAGCCCGTAGTAGCACCTATTAGCAATTATTATTCTTCGCTTTATCTCCAGGCTGATTTCGTTGTTGGAATTAATGGCGGTGCCAAGGTATACAAACTCCTTGACTACTTCAAAGTTATAGCTGCCGGATGAAACATGGGAGTCTAAACGCCGCGCTCCCTTGTTTGTAGACAGTATATACTTCGTTTTACCCTCATTTATCGTCAAACCCACTTTGGCTGACTCCTTTTCGATAGCGGCGAAAGCAGCGGTAACATCTCTCTTGGTTCTGCCAACAATATCAATATCATCAGCGTACGCAAGGAGCTGGACACCTTTATAGAAAATGGTGCCATTACGATGCACACCGGCTTTTCGTACGCCCTCCATGATGATGTTGAAGAGATCGCATGACAATGGATCGCCTTGCCTGAAACCTCTTTCGGTATTAAATGTTTCGGAAAGGTCATTTCCTACCTTGACGGAGCTGCGTGTGTTGCTCAACGTCATTCTGCAAAGTCTAATCAACTTTGCAGGTATACCGAACTCAGACATTGTTGCGTATAGGCAATCCCTTCTCGGGCTATCAAACGCAGCTTTAAAATCGACAAAGAGATGGTGTGTGTCAATTTGATTTTCGTGGGTTTTCTCCAGGATTTGTCGTAGCGTGAAAATCTGGTCTATGGTGGACTTACCAGGTCGAAAGCCACACTGATAAGGTCCAATCAGTGTTTTTGTAATCGGCTTTAATCTTCCACACAGTACGCTTGAGAGAACCTTATATGCGATGGAAATAAGACTGATACCTCTATAGCTTGCGCAGATTGTTGGGTCTCCTTTCTTAAGTTGTTTTAAGTTCTTAAGCTTTCTTAAGTTCTTTTGCTGATGCATGCGGCTTATCAATTCATCGCCGCCGGTTTTAAACAATTCAGCTGACAGGCCGTCAGCACCCGCTGCTTTATTGTTTTTGAGTCGTTGAATAGCAACTCGAACCTCTTCATGGCTAAGTGGTGGTACTTCCACTCCGTCATAGTTGATTGATGGCTCTGAACTGCGCTCTCCATGGGCGGCATTGGTAGAATCGTCGCCAGTAAGTAAATTGGAGAAGTGCCGTCTCCACAATCTCAGCACAGACTGCGTACTAGATTGTTACTTTTTATTTTAATTTGTGGGGAACACTCTGTGGAATTGCCATCCTAAGAACATAAGAACTAAAGAATAAGTAAACAAAAGAAAATTAAGAACTAAATGACGTTTAGTAATTCATTGAAAAGTTGCCGGTCGCATGTGCATAAAAAAATTATTATTCGTGAGTGCGTAGGAAATATAAAAATTTTAATTAAAAAAAGTGATAAGTGAAAATCGTCCCGTATATTTATTTAACGCGATATAAATCATGTAGTTTTTACGCGCTATTTATTTGATATGAAAAAAAAATTTTTATCATTGTCTTAAAAAAATTAAAAAAAAAACGAAACAAAGCAAAGATTGTGTGTGTAAGTTTAGTTTGGTTAACTTAACCAAGTATTGATGAAAACAATAAAAAAATGGATTTAAAAGCAGTAATTCATTTTTTTTTTTATATTGTTTATATATATATATTAGGGTGTCCGTTATTTGTATGGGCAACTTTTTCTTATGAAAATGTTTAAGTCTCAACCCTCAAAAAGCTGAGGCTTGATGCAAAACTGACTCTCCAAAAATTTCACGCCCCTAGGACCACGCCTTCCCGTCCCGACTTACGCTTGAAATTTTACTTTATAACTTTCACGCGACATGAGAAGATAAATCGCAAAATATAATAATAATAATAAAAAAAACATACCGGCAGCCAGAAAATACAGTTTTATGTGTTTAAATTTCATAATTTGTATTTAAAGTAATTTTTGTGCAATTAGGATAAAGTTTTCTATGGTTATGAACACATTGCATCACATATTCGAATTGACTTTCATCCTTTGTCAGCAGGCCATGATATTCTTCCACCAACTTTACGGCTCGTTCCGTAGTATCATTTACAACCATTAAATTAGTAACTAAGTTCCTTCCATTGACAAAGGTTTCATCATTTTCCCACTTCTGAGGATCTTTTTTTAAAAACGAGGAATCTATGTTGAACCGTGAAAAAAAGTTCATGCTTCTGCTTGATATAAAAAAATCTATAAATTTTCCTGAATAAAAAACCAAATTAGTACTGTTAGTATTTACTGAACTATATAATATTTTACCTGAATACGATTGTATGTCTTTATAATCTATCAACAGCTTTTTATTTGATTTAACTTTTGAAACTTTTTGTAGCGCATTTACCATATTGGTTCTTGTAGTGGCGTTTAATCTAACATCAAAAAATGCTAAAGCAGAAGTTTCTTCAACGAGATACCATAAGTGGTTACATAATTTTTTAACAGCTGCCTCCGACGTTTCTGGATCTTTGTCTTTGTCTTTGTACAATATGAGATTTTGTAGAAAATTCAAATCATTGACGCAAGCTTCAGATGCATTGGGGCAGTTAAACCATGCCTTAACATAAAACTTAATGATGAAATTACAAACGTCTGCTAGTGCATCCTCTTGGTCTGCTGGAATGGAACATTGTTCTCGTAACAAAAATATTTTTAAGCAGTATATTGCTCGAGACATCCATCTGGCTTGATGCATTGCTCCCGGAGGTCGAATTGTGACAGAAGTTTCTTTATGTGGTGTTATAAAACATTCTGTCAACTCTAAAAACTCACGGTAATCCTCCCTTATATGAGTTTTAGCTAGTTGCTCCGAAACAAAACTCATAATTTCTCCTAATTCAGGTTCTATGATACGGCAACGCTTGTGACCTATTCCAGTGCTTATAGTTTTTGGGTTAATATTTTTCCAGCCGATTTTAAAATTTTAAAATAACGGCACATCTGGACTTGTTGATAACTGGGGCAACTTTCTTTCAAATACTGCAAATACTGCAAATACGGAGGTCGAATTGTGACAGAAGTTTCTTTATGTGGTGTTATAAAACATTCTGTCAACTCTAAAAACTCACGGTAATCCTCCCTTATATGAGTTTTAGCTAGTTGCTCCGAAACAAAACTCATAATTTCTCCTAATTCAGGTTCTATGATACGGCAACGCTTGTGACCTATTCCAGTGCTTATAGTTTTTGGGTTAATATTTTTCCAGCCGATTTTAAAATTTTAAAATAACGGCACATCTGGACTTGTTGATAACTGGGGCAACTTTCTTTCAAATACTGCTTTCAAAACCAACTCATAAATATGATGACGACAAGGAAGGTAAAGCAGGTCTCTACCGAGCATGCTCTCCAAGAGCACACAAGCTCCATTCGACCGACCCGTATTTGAAGCTGTAGTATCACAACACAATGCATTAACTTTGTCTTGCAAGTTCCACTTTTCCAATGCTTTAAAAACAGCCGTTGCTTGCGCTTTGCCAGATGCATTATCAAGTTTGGGAATCTCAAGAATATGTTCCACTTTAGTCCCGGTAACAAGTATTGGAAGGCGTTCAACAGCTTTTCCATTAACATCTAGAGCCACAAAAATTATACATTTGTAATATAGATATTGCAATTTCACTTGCTCAATGCCGGCAGAAGCTTTCCATCCCAATGAACTACAAGAAATGGTTGATTCAATTCCTTAAATTTTGCTTTTAGGTCTTGAGCACGCGCACATCTTAATTTTGCACGTTGTTGTTGGATTGATGTTTTTGTAATTATTAAATTATCCAATTTGTGACCCAAAGCTTCTGCTGCCGCCTGCAATATAAAAACTGCATTTCGGGCGCTTACGCGACATCGATCCAGGACTGCAACTAATTTTGTAGTGATGAAATGTTTAGTTGCCCTCTTGGTTACCGCTGATTCTGGATATGATGCTGTTGAAATAGATTCAGCAATTTCTTCATCCTGTTCATGCTGTTCATCCTGTTTATTCTGTTCATTCTGTTCGTTCTGTTCATATTGTTCATCCTGTTCGTCCGAATCGTCTTCAAATAAATTCTCACTACAATTTCTAGGACGTTTATTATTAAGATGATTCTGCTGACGGTTGAGTTCTTCTTGCTTTCGCTTCTCTCTTTTCTTCTCAATTTGTGTAAGGTTAGAGTCAACTCCACTCATATAGCCTACGCGGCCCGGTTGTCTCTGAGAAAGGAGAAAGTGCCTATCCTCTTCTATTTTCACCATTGATAAGGCATCAGCATGAGAAACATCAAAAAGGTTCTCCAAATTGTTGGTGAATAGGGCTTCTCTTTCACGAAATACACTCCCATCTTTTTTATTATTTTTTTGCAGATCACCCCATTCACCATACATTTTTAATAATTTAGAAATGCAGTGCTGGCTTTGTTTGGTTGGTATGCGTGCTTTTTCCCAAAAAATCGTTACCTCACGTATTACTAAACTTGCACTATTGCGTGCATTTAATTTCACTATTCACATATTGTAAAAAAAAAACCGATAAAACTTGTCTATTGGATGGTAATTTTGACCCGGTTATGTAGAATATAACGGGACATTAACACTGTGTTTCTGGATGCGGGGGGAAAGCGACAAAAGCGAAAGAGCTTGCTTGGTGTAGAGAAAAAATGAGCAGCATTTTTCTTTCCTATCACATGTGTGCCATCGCTGTCATAGTCGTTGCAAACGCAATCATTTTGTGTGTGTATCTGTTTCATTTCATTATTTGTCATTTCATTTTCGTAGTCATAGTCAACAACGCATTCTACAAATGGAAATTAGTCAGTAAATTTAAACCCTGCATATGAGTGAATTTTAAGTATGTGCAAAATTTCAAGCGTAAGTCGGGACGAGAAGGCGTGGCCCTAGGGGCGTGAAATTTTTGGAGAGTTAGTTTTGCATCAAGCCTCAGCTTTTTAAGGGTTGAGACAGAAAATATTTCCATTTTAAGAAATAACGGACACCCTAATATATATATATGTTTTATATTGTTTTATATTTATTTTTTTTTTGTTTTTTATAAAATTCAAATAAAATTCTTATTTTTACTAAAATTTAAAACAAAAAAAGATTTTAAATATAAAAAAAAATACTGTTTTTTACTGCTGCTGCTGCTGCCGACTGTTCTGTCTTCGTACTATTAGCTGGTTTTCCAATTCTGCTACTTCTCTCCAAGCCAGCAGTTTGAAAACCGGGTGGTTTCTCGGCGTTTATTATTCCTTTCAGCAAAGCCACTCTCCTCATCAGCTTCACAAGCTTACCTCCGCGCCTATGCTTTGGTTTCTCTGCCGTCGGAGGTATCGCGGTGAGCTTTTGATCCCTAAGAGCTGCTTGCCGCCGTCTATACTCTTCGAGCGTTATTGTCTGTGGTCCGGTGCGCGCTGGCTTATACGCTGGCGCCTGGCCGTCACCACCAGCGGACAAGTCGGCAAAATCTGTTCTGCTCTGCTCATTAAATAATTTATGTTCGCCGTGTTTGGCAGGATCGCCATGTAGTGGTTTTAGTGCGTGCGCGTACAACGAAATGAAAAAAATACTTTAAAAAAGAACTAGTGCGTGAGTAAAAAAGTGACTAAAAAATGGGTGCCAACGCTTAAACACGCTGTTGGCCAGTTAAATAAAAAAAAGACTTTTGTGGTGCCGCACAGTACTTCGTCTCCATACAAATGATGGGCAAAAATAGAATAGTGGTCTGATTGTAATGAAACTTGGTTTTTGAATTAAAATAAGTACGGTGATTTCAAAAATGAAGTCAGTTTTTTGTGAATCTAATAGTTTTTCAAAAATTTGCATTTTTGAATGGTTTACAGAAGTTTGGGGTGCATATGATTGGTATGAGAAAATTTTGCATATGGGCTAAAAAATCCGGCAAATTTTGCATAAATCTTTAATTCTAAATACGCCTGATCATCATATATCAGAAATACAAAAAATGGAGAAAGTTTAAAATTATGAAGCTCCAAATATAAGCCAATGGCAGTTTTCTTTGTTTTCAGACTGAAATTTCCAGTGAATTTATAAAATTATTTTCTTTTTATTCCATTTATTTATTCACTAATTAAAATAAATTGATCACAAAAATTTTTCATTTTAATTTTCGCTTTTGGAGCTTTCTTCAGAAGAACACTCGGAAGGATTTACTATTGACGAATACAAGTCCTCATTGGCTTCAACCTGAGTTTCTGGTTTCAAAACATAATAATCGATAAATTTGTCGTCGGATTTCTTTTTTTTTTGCTTGTAATATTTCTTTTACTGGCAACTAAAGGATCCGACGACAGAAGAAGGTGCCGTTAAAGGTTTTTGTGCGTGTCTTCTCGTCCCGTTTTTCTAGTATGCTCTTAACGATTTTTGCGAACGCTTTTATGGGCTGAATCTAGTGCTCCCTCCGATAAACTTCTTGCAATAAAGTAAGATTTACACAATGAGATGTATGAGTGCCTTCAATATTAAATTTACCAATTGGCAAGTCAAAAAACTTGATAAAGTCGCATCCGTGGATCAGTACTTTTTGTACCAAGCTAGGCATGTCGTACCAGCTATAATTTTGCAGATATAAATCTCTCGTTGCTTCCAAGAGCTCACCACTAGATTTACCGCTATAGATAACACCCGGAATATATCTGAGGAGTTATAAATGAGGTCCTTGTCGATTTTTGTGATATCATCTGCTGTTTGTCGACTTCTGAAAAAACCTGTGTGCAGTATTTCCGTCATTTCTTGTTCCAAAGCCTTGTTTTACTTGGTCAACTATTAAGCCAGTTTTCCCTAAATTCCCTCTGAATTCAGGTTTTACTTTCTAAAAATGCAGGCATATTTACATCTCGTACTTGCCAGGATTTAAATGGGAGACGATATGCTATATGAAGCAGGCATTCAAAAAATCGAATATAGCACTGAAGAATTGATAAGCCAAACTTAAAGTACTCAGAGTTGCCGCTTGCTACTTGCACAATTTGATTCATTTCAGTCGGACTAGCTTTGCATATGAAGCATCTGTTGGTGGAGCTCGTATTTGACAAAAAAAACTGTTGCTACAGAACCATCAATCATGGTACAGTGTATTTCATATGGCACTTCGGCAACTTCACCATTGGTTTGAAATACATCACATTCCAAATCGCTTATTTTTTTTCTCCATTGCTTGATATTCCTTAAGAACTCAGTCCTTGTTTTCCTTGGTATGGATAAATTTCACAACTCTACAAAATAGTGTAGATGACGGTGTTTTATTCACCCACACTTCCTTCTTGGTGGACGAATGAATTAATCTGCAAATATAGTAAACACCATGATTACGTAATCGTAATTATAAAACTATGTCAATACCTACTTAAGTGGCACAAATGCAATAATAAACATGAATTCATCGGATAAGTCACTCGAAGAAAAGCTTTGTTTATATTGGCTGTGGCTCGAACTACCGTCCATTCCCCATTTGCAGATAAGAGACTTAAGATGCTCTTCACTGTGACTCGCATTAAATGCTTCAAACAAACTTCTGCTGATATCTCTGTTGCAGTAATATCAGGAATTAGTTCCTTTTTTAAACCTCGCAAGGTATGCAGGCTGGGGAAACAATAGTGATGTAAGTTATTCAAAACTTTCCGCAGTACTTTATTTTTTGCTTCCGACAAATTTAAATCTAGATATAAGGCAAGAGCTTTACTTGGCTCCAAGGTTTTTTTGCATTCATCAGCACCACTCTGAGATTTTATGTTCTCAAAAGCGAAGGTTGGCTATCTCATCAACATCGCGTTCATTTAATAATTTCTCCACTCTACGCATTTTTGTTGTTCTTGAAGTTTCCGGAAAATTAACTTCAGGTTTGCCACGTTTCCCTGTGCTCGTGCTAAGCTGCTTTAAATGAGAATATTTAGAGATATTTGCATTGCATAATACTAATATGATTCTCTTACATTATCAATATTTTCCTCTTCCATAGAAAACATTGTCCACTGTAGCCAAGAAGAGTGCAAAGCTTCCAGTCTTTCTATTTTATAAGAAGAATCTCTCCAATTTGCGATAATTTGGCTATGAAATTTGTAAATCTTAGACCGCAACAACTTTGAATCAAATTCTCGGTCTCCGATTTTTGACAATAAAAGAATATATTTCAGATATTCTTTTATTAGTTTCGGTGGAAATCCACAGGCCAACCAATGCACTATTTAAAATTTTTAAAGACATTATTTCCACTTTAATTATAACCACTTTAATCGCGCTTGTTAACCGAAGTTAGGATACACTTGTAAGTTTTGTTTTTGTAAAATCAAACGATAAGTTAAACGAGTAAAAAGAGAACAGAGGGCCTCACTAACTATTAAATGCTCAACACGTGGGAATCTAAAAATTTTTAGGTAGTTTTTGCATGAAAATTAGGTGGGGCATAACAATATAAACAAAAAGAAATATATGCAAGCAAATAAAAAAAAATGTACAATAATTCTACATATTTTGATTTGGGTGCACTACTAAAAATGCAATATTAGGAAAAAAATGCGTTTTGGACGCTTACAAAAAATTTAATATTTTCAAGAATCGGATAAAGTCGGAAGACTTTTTGGTTTTTCCGGATAAATTAAGGTTTATTGTTACAGAAACAGCAATAACATTTCACGGACTTTCAAGAACTAATTTTCCCCGGACTCCAGAAATTGCCCAATTTTCTCCATGTTTGTAATCTCCTAAAACTTTTACAATTTAATAAATTAAGGAAAAATACCACTATTGTTGAATTCGGCGTTACTAACTTTTTCGATTTTTGTCCACTGACGGAGCATTGTGTGCCGTGTTCCAAAATTGGTTATTGGCAGCATAAGGTTAATAAAAAGAAGCAATGTTGGAAGCGCAAAACTGTGTGGTTTATTTTCAAAAAATTTTCTGCTTATAAAGGCAGGATTTATAACAGGATTTTTTATATTTCATATAACAATTAGTTCATATACTAATAATTTATATGAAAAATTCTAAGTGCAAAAATATAAATAAAAAACATATGATCATAATTTACATATAGTGCGCGACATAATTATCAAGTGTGTAAAAAAGAAAAAGCGAGAAGACAACATGTAAATAAAGTGTGCGCTATATATATAAAGTGCGTGAGTGCAGTAACATAAATAAATTCAAAGTTCGTTTTAAATAAAAATAAATAAGTGCGTGAGTGCAATTACATAAATAAGTTCAATGTTCGTTTTAAATAATATAAATAAGTGTGCCTTTTATAGATAAGTTTAGTTTATAGTGCATTAATAATGTGTTAATATTTAAATGCATGTACATGATTAAGTTTAGTATGCATGAATAATTAAATGAATGTGTTTAAGTGTAGTTTACATAAATTTTTACTGTGGAGTGCACTACAATATATGTTTTCCCTATATATTTATATATATTAATTTAATATTATGTAATAGTGTTCTAAATTAAAGTTAGTTTGTTAATAAAATAATGAATAATGAAAAACTTAAATTTTATTGTATTATAATGGTTCCTGATAAGGGCTTTGTAGTTTTTTCTTATTTTCTACTCTTACAAAACCTTAATCTCCTTTTTCTAATGATCGAGTCGTCTTATCTTTATCGTAATCTATTTTTCTCTTATCTTTAACTTTGTTTATCATTTCCCCTAGCCTTATTTATTAAAGTTCCTATTCTTAGTTTCAATTCATTAGCTTAATTGTCTAGGTCACAAATTTTTTTTGTTTGCTTAGGTGTATCGCTTGGCAGTGACGGCAATTTCGAAAGACTAGCTGAAATGGAGAGAATTCTGTGTCGACATGGGGAAGGAAAGTATGTATTGATTTAGTACTTTGTGGTTTCTTTCAAGAGCACCTATTGGTGGTGACAGTCGCGTAGTTTGGGGAAACGGAGGAGGGGCGGTCTAAAATCAGATATAAAAAAATGTTCATATACTCCATATATCATATATAACCATAAAAGAAATACCGGTTTATACCGGTCCAAAACGCACTAATTGATGAAAAGAGTTAAAAAAGTAGACCGCGTCTAGTTTACCGACATATGCTTACTTCGTTGTACTCTACGTTGCACTCTACTCTACGTTATATCGTTTTTCTACATCATTTACAGAAACTTGCTTAAACCTGACCCGTACTTGAATTGAATTTAAACTGCCGCCTAAGAAGTTTCCTAACATCTATTACAACGATTAAAACTCAACTATTTAAGTGGACAATAAACAACGATTAATTACAAGGATTAAAAAGCAACAATTTGAAGTGGACAATAAAGGCGCAGTCGTGTCAGGATATTAACAGTCAAATAAAGTGTTTTCTAATTTTGTTATCACTCACCAAGAGGTTCAAGATAATTGTGAATACTTAAATAAACTATGAATGTGAGCAGCTTGTATGTAATTTTTTTAAAACATTTTTTGAATTCTCGTTTTTAAAAAATGTGGTATGCAATTCGTTTTAAATTTAATTTTTAATTAAAATGACTTATAAAATATAAAAATTGGGAAAAAACTGCCAGAGTTGTGATTTTTTACTTTTAAAAAAATCTTATTTTTAACTTTCAGAAAAATCTAAGTTTTTATTTTTCGAAAAATCCTAATTTTTACTTTTCGAAAAATATCTTTTATTTTTTGGTTATATTAAAAAAAATCGCAAAAATCTATATATGACAGTATTTCAATAAATTGCAGTGAAAATATTTTCTAAAGCTATGTTTAACATTTGCACTAAAAATTGTGCGATTACGTAAAAAACCCTGATCGAAATGAACGTTTTCCGAGAAGAATACTGTTTTAAAAATTTCAAGTTTGAGTATTTTTACGAAAAAAATTCCCAAAAATCAAAACTATAAAAAAAAACGTTGGGTGCGCTTAAGTCATAAGCTTGCCCTATTTTGTCCAAAAAATTACAAAAACCAAAAATCGCAAGCGAAAGTTAAAGATGTTCAAAGTTGACTTTTTTTTTTTAAATACTTAAAGTGTCCTCTTCTGGCATATGGAACACAAAAAAAAAATCATAAAAAAATCGAAGAACACATATGTATATTCCACGGTTCCATTTCAAAACTCGTCTTATCCACTCTTTGACACGAACTGAGTTGATAGTGAAAAATCATTGTAAATAATACATTGTAAGCCCTTCAAATCTGATATATAAAACCTTGCCAGATTTATATCGAAGTCTTATCTTATCTTATCTTATCCGTAGTGACGAAACATAACTTGTATTGTCCAAAATATTTCCTATTACATGAGTATGTCTTATTTTTTAATTTTAGTTAATAGGTGTTGCAATAAAAAACAATGGGCAACTTAGAAGTTTAATCCGTAATATATATCAATACTTCCACGACTAATACTAATTAAAACAAAACAGAATTAATATCTTAATTAACATTTAAATAGAGGGATAAGACAACTTTTGAAAAGGAACGAATCAATTTTAAAAAAATATTGCTCATTTTTTTCGAAAAAATGTTGGAATCCCAGGTTTGCCAAGTTATCAGTCCCTGGTTTTAGGGTAAAATATGTATTCAAATTTGCAATGCAAAACAATTTACGACAAAGATTATTCTTTCAATTTGGGAATTCAGAATGCCAAGATACAATTTTCTTGTCTTAAGGTAAGAAAAAATAATAAAAAAAAAAAAACTATATTAAGATCTTCTTCGATTGAATTTGTTAAGTTTTAAGTTTTGTTATTATTTTTTTTACCTTAAGACAAGAAAATTGTTTCTTGGCAACCCTGGAATTCCGAAATAAAAAAAATAATCTTTGTTTTAACTTATTTCGCAGTGTTGAACAAACTCGAAATTTTCAAATTGCATTTTATATTCAATTCGAAAGATGCATTTTATATTCAATTTACTAAAATCTTAATTTTCTCGATCGGTAACGGACAATCATCAGTGTATGTACCTATTATATGGATGTAAGTAGCATACGTCTAACAATTTTTGTTATAAATATTATTACATTGTAAAAATATATACATTAAGGTGCCTCGACCTACATAGAAAAAAAGGGTGTCAATGCCATCGACTATAAATGAACTGTGGTCTATTTTATGACGATTTCTAAAATATTTCGTCTGCCACGATAAGCGCCATTGAGCTAAAATTTTTTTAAATAACCTTCAAAAATTCTGTTTTTCGTAAAAACTTCAGTTGGTGTGGTTGTTAAAAATAACAGACTGTCAGAAATAATAGTTTTGAGAAAGTTTTTTAAAACATTTAAGAATTTAAAATTTTTGTCATTGAACCAAAGATAATGCTGATTTTTATGAATTTTATATTTTTTTTTTTTTTGTTATTTTCACAAAAATGCAAATAACTTCGTTATTTTATATATTATCCTTGTTTGAAGATGTCGTTGCAAAGGTTTTGACTGCTTCTATTTATTCCTGGACAGAGTGTATCAGTTTAGTTACCATTTAAGCTTAAATATTGAAAAAAAAACATTATATTTTACAACAAACACCAGTGCAAAATAATGTAAAGAATAATAAATCATTTAGTTTAAATGAAAATGAAATTGATGAAATCTGTAAAGGAATGACAGTCAAAACCTTTCAAACGATATCATTAAAACGAGGATACCATAAAAAATAATGAAGGTATTTGAATTTTATTGAAAATAACATAAAAAAATACAAAAAACAAAAAATGCTTGAAAATCAGCATTATCAAAATGGTTTAGCTCACTGGCGGTTATCGTGCCAGCCAAAATGTTTTGGGAGTCGTCATTAAATAGATCAAGGTGCACTTTTAGTCCGTGGCAATGTAATTTTTTTTTGGTTTTGAGGCATAATAATTGACACCCATGCATGACTATTTTAATTTGTAATTTATACAAAACACAATAATGATGATTGTTCCCAACGAAAAGTTCTTTAGGATTACTGTATATTTCAGAGTCTTGAATTTGAAGATCTTAATAAGGGGGCGGTACAATTGGTCTCCGTCCCGGGTGGCTGAAGCCCACGCTACGCCACTGGGTGGTGACAAGGGGTTGAAAATATTTGACGAGCGTCAAATAATTTACAGACACTTGACATTCGCTCGTTTATAAATTCTATCCCACGATCGGACATAAATGTTTTGAAACAACCGTACTTGAGTATTAATTGCTCGACAAGGGTTGTTGCGACTGTCCTCGCGTCTTTGGTTGCAATTGGGTGAGCGATTACAAATTTGGTTAGCTCACATTGCATCGTTAAAACATAGCTATACCCGTTCAAACCCGTTCAAACGGACCTACTGTGTCAATTGAAATTTCGCAACATGTGGCCGGTGTGTCTGTTAGCACTAAACCTTTTTTGATGTGTTGTGTGGTCTTATTTTTGTTGCATTTTTCACAGCTATTTATAAATTCTTTTATCACTTTTCTCATCCCCTTCTAAGTATAACTGTGTTTAAGTTTTGAAATTGTTTTTTCTTATTCCCATGTGTCCTGATGTATGTGCGTTGTGGAATTCTTCAATTAGTTTGTATTGAGTGAGCATGTTTTATATTTGTTGTGGAGCTTTGTAAATTAGTATATTTTTAGACGAGACTTTATTTCAATGCATTGTATTCTTTCTTAAACGCGTTTAAATCAATATTTTCAAACATAAAATTTCTATCACATAGGGCTATCTCCTTTATTTATGATTTTCGTAATAAACGATGTAGCTTCTCTAACATCTCACCTAGGCCCGAAGGGTCATTCCTACACGTTATGTGCACTTCATTATTATCCATATTTATGACAAGCTTGCATTTCTCTTTTATTATAAATTTTAATTTTATTGCCTTCGCTACGTCATTAAAGGATGTACATTCCCAAATATAGAGTTGATCAAACTCATTCTGAGATATGTTGTTCTCTTTAACACTTCCTTGGAGGTGTTGACTCAGGTGGTTGGTACCTTTATTTTTCTTTTCACTTGTATTTGTTTTCATATTTTTGCTCCTAGTTTCTATTTTATCTTCATGTTGTTTCTTGCTCCTTGTTACCATTTTTAGTTCTTTCTATCACTCTATAATGTGGAAATCATTGTTTTAAGAATTTTGCTGTCTATTTTTATACGCGATAACGCGTCAGCGTTAGTGTTCAGTTTTCCTTGTTTATATACAATTTCGAAGTCGTAGTCAGATAGATCTCATCTTATTCTAGTCATATTTGACGATGGATGTTTGTGCGAAAATAATGAAACTAGTGGTCTATGGCCGGTGACTACTATACATTTTCTTCCATATAAGGTTTGAAAAAATGTATACCCCAGTGTATCGCTAGCAGTTCTTTCTCAATGGTTGTTTTGTAAATGTCATGTTTTTGTAATGACTTCCTGGCGTAAGATATTGGAAGATCGTAACCAATTTCGCCTTGCGAAATCAGATGCGTCGGTCGTCAGGATAAAATGTTTCTCAAAATTTGGACATTGCAGAATTGGAGGGTCAACGAGTTTTTGTGTCAGAGTGCTAAATGCTTTCTCACATTCTTCTGAAGGCGTTCCTTTCTTCATTAAAGAATTTAAGCATTTTGCTTTCTTTTCCTTTCTTCATTAAAGAATTTAAGCATTTTGCTAATGCTGGAAAATCTGGAATGAAACGTCTGTAATAATTACAGAAAGCTACAAATCGTCTTACTTCCTTCGCCTGCATTTTTTTGATATAGGGTAGTTTAAAACCGCCTCACTTTTTGCTGGATCCGTTTTGATTCCTTTGTCTGTTATTAAAAGACCTAGATATGTTACTTCCGACTTTAGAAATCGACATTTGCTTCCGTTTAATTTTAAATTATATTTTTGCAAACGCTCAAATACGTTTGCTAAATTTTGGTTGTGGTGTTTTAATGAGCACCCAAAGACTATTATGTCATCGACATAAAGGAAAGCTTCTGAATTCAAACCGCTCAGAGCAATTGTAAGCATTCTCTGAAAGCTGTTTGATGAGATTTTAAGTCCAAAAGCTAGACGTTTAAAGTGATAATGTCCGTTTTGTGTTGAAAATGCTGTTACTTGCCGTGAATTTTTTATCTAAAGGTATTTGATGAAAAGAGCTCGCCATGTCTAACGTAGTAAAGTATTGAGCTCTTCCTAACATGTCTAAAACGTCTTCTAATCTTGTTAGTGGAAATTTGTGATTAATTAATTTTTCGTTGAGTTTTCTGAAATCTACTACTAAACACGATTTATTTTTGTCATCATTGCTTTTCTTTGGTACTAATAACAATGATGCGTTATATGGGCTTACTGAGGGTTTAATTATGTCATTGTCTATTTAATTTGTAACTTGTTTATTTCCTCGTATTGTGAATCAGAGACCTGCAGAGAATCGTTTTTTACGATTTCAAATCACTCGTCAAAAACCGAGTGCGAGTGCGTGCGGTTGCGCACAACAACAACCACTTCCACGCGAAGCATTCTCATAACAGCGATGAGCGACGAATGCCTATGCTTTAGAAACATTCTAAGTTGGGGATCGCTAGTTCAAAGAATTAAATTGTAGCAAACTTACTTTGTACTTGTATGTTATCTGTTATTTGTCCCTTGTTGTTATTGTATTGTTTTTAATAAATTTTTTAAATCACTTTCGAACTTGCAATGATGAATTGCTGAGAACCTTTATGTTTAGGGATGTTTAAACAGGATTGCCGCTTTTAATGATTTATATATTATAAAATGATTTTATTTAATATTTTAATGATAATAATTCTTAATTCTTTAATTATGATTTTTATAATTCTTAAAAAATTTTTCCAAAAATTTTTAATATTGTTTTCAAAAATATTTTCACAATTTTTCACTAATTTCTATCAATAATATTTAACATTTTTTTTTAATCAGTATATGCATTAAAATATTTTTTTAATACTATTTTAAGATTTATTTTCATACATTTGTCGAGTCCGCTAGTATTATATGAATATAATAATAAATTTATATATTATATGTACAATAAAATATGTCAGCGGTAACACTGCACGCGATTTCCCTTAATGACTAGAATCAAAAGGAATGACTCTAGAATCATTAGAATCATTGAGCGGCATTCTTATAAGCGATGAGTGAAATCGGCGGCACTCGTCGCTCATTGTTGTTATGAGGATGCTCCGTGTGGAAGTGGTGGTTGTTGTACGCAACCGCACGCACTCGCATTCGGTTTGTGATGAATGATTTATATTCATTTGTTCAAATCATAGACTCGTTGCAGTTTTCTGTTGTGAATGCGGTAGTCTGTAGTTTTTTATATAAACTAGTGTTGTGTTTAGTGTTATAGTGTTGTGTTGTGTTTAGTGTTTATATAAACTAGTTATATACGTAAGTAGTGTTGTCCGATAAGTTTAATTTTTGACAATTAAAATTGTTGGTTGTTATTTTTTCTCCTTCAAGTTGGAAAATAGACTGATATTTTTTAAATATATTTATTAATTCTATTTATGCTGTCATTAAATTTTTAAAGCGTTATTCGTCTGTTTCTTTAGTCATTTTGTTGTATGTGTTCATGATTGTGTACTCGATTAGTTTTTCGGTTTGTGGTTTAATCTCATTCAAAATTATTTCTTTATCGTTTATGTTCATTGCTTTGATGTGACAAATGCCTTTGGGGGATGCTAAAGAATAAGCTAGAAATACACCTTCTGCAAGTTCTTCGTTTAAAATTATACTATCTTCTTTAATGTTTAGATTAATTGGAAAAATTGTTTTTGATCTAGGGGATACGCTATAAATTGTCTATTCTGGAAGTTTAGTAACTATTGGTACTACTGTAAAAAAAGAATCGCGTTTACTTTTATTTTAATTAAAATAGGACCTGCCTGATATTTTCACCGACGCACAGAGGGCGAAACGGCCAATCTAGCGGCGTTTAATTCAATTTTGAAATATTTAATTGCGCCAATTTTTATTTACTAATCGTTTGCTAATACCCTAATAAGCTTATTGACATATTTAGTTTTTGTTAAAAAGCTTTTTGTGAAAAGCTGTGAGCTTTCAAACTTGACATATGTTTTGGCAGCTGCAATACAATATTTTCCCGCTTTTTTGAGGAGTGCATTGTTTTGGCTGCAAAATCTTTTTTATTTTATTAAATTCTTCTCTTATAATTTTTATTTCAAGAAAAAGGTATGTATAAAATAAAATAAATGTCAGTGATCTGTGTTTACATGTAAGTTATTAAAAAATCGTTCCTGCAGGTTTTTAATATATTCCACTTTTAAGGTTCAATGTCGGTTGTCAAACGAACACTGTTTTTAATATGGTGCAATGAAGGTGTGCCTAGGAAAAGATTTTCGGCGGTAGAGACTTATATATTTGATAATGTCATTGATAAATCTAAATATAGCAAAGAGCAGTGTCATGAAATCGGCAGAAGATTAAGAAATTTTAACTATAAATTATTTGCGAAGTGGAAAGAAAGTAATAGGGTTAGGGTGGACTTTGAACACAGAAACAAGCAATGGTTGGATGGACCGCTTTTGTTAGTGGATGAAAAAACTTCTACCAATGTTGGACGCCCCGTTAAAAGCTTCTCGGATTGCACAACCAAAAACCAAGTCCAAAAAGTTGCCAATTTGATAAATAAAACTCCTTGTAACGAACTTTTGGTGGCAACGTGCAGTAGTCTTTACAGGGCTGAAAAGAGAACTGCATCTCAGGTTTTATCAGTGTTGGATTCGGATGCAGACACTACGGCAAAAATTAAAAAAAGCCTAGAATCAGACTTCCAGGTTCCTATAAAATATACACCTGAAGAAGCCTTGTCACTTTTTATTAATGGTAATTACACAAAATTCACTTACAAGCTGATGCAGGCCGGTGCCAAAGCTCGAAACGCTAACATTTATCCCACTTATGATGTTTTGCGGTCAGCTAAAGAGAAATGTTATCCAAGTCGAGTGTTGGCGACAGAATATTTTGCTGAAGTGGCTCTACAAAGCTTGGTTGATCACACAGTTACAAGGATCATTGAAGCAGACGCCGAACTATTTCAAAACATTCCTTCTGGCAGCAATGAAAAATTAGTTGCAGTTTACAAATGGGGTTGTGATGGCAGCAGTGGTCATTCAACCTACCGGCAAAGGTATAGCGATCCCGAAAAGACAATGATCGACGAAAATTTATTTACGGTTTGCATTGTGCCATTGCAAATTCAACTGGGATCGAGTATAGTCTGGAAAAATTCTCGGCCTTCTTCAACTCGCTTTTGTAGGCCAATTAAAATTATGTGCCAGAAGGAAACTGCTGACGTTGTTCGTACCGAGGTTGAAAACGTGAAATCCCAAATATCACTAATCTCACCAACTTTTCTGGGCACTCTACAAATAAACCATCAATTTCACTTAACCATGATTGACGGAAAAGTTTTTACAGCGATTGCCAAATCATCATCACAAATATGCGCAATTTGCAAAGCTACTCCCAAAGTAATGAACGATCTCAATTTTATTAAAAAACTTCCCGTGGATGAGAATTTGTATGAGTATGGCATGTCTACTCTACATGCTTGGATCCGCCTTTTTGAGTGCATTATTCATATTGCCTACAGAGTTACATTAAAAAAGTGGCAGGTCCGCAGTTTAGATAAAGATATCGTGGACGAAAGGAAGAAAGCTATTCAAAACGAACTAAGGCAGAAAATGTCGTTGCTAGTGGACATTCCAATGGCTGGTGGCGGAAATACGAATAATGGCAACACAGCCAGACGGTTTTTTCTACAACCAACTTTAGCTTCGCAAATAACAGGCGTTAGTGAAGCTATTATCAGAAGATTTTGGGTAGTTTTACGATGTATGTCTTGCGGGTATGCAGTTAATTCAGAATCTTTTCGCCAATACGCATTTCGCCAATACGTATTGGCGAAAAGATTCTGAATTAACTGCATACCCGCAAGACATACATCGTAAAACTACCCAAAATCTTCTGATAATAGCTTCACTAACGCCTGTTATTTGCGAAGCTAAAGTTGGTTGTAGAAAAAACCGTCTGGCTGTGTTGCCATTATTCGTATTTCCGCCACCAGCCATTGGAATGTCCACTAGCAACGACATTTTCTGCCTTAGTTCGTTTTGAATAGCTTTCTTCCTTTCGTCCACGATATCTTTATCTAAACTGCGGACCTGCCACTTTTTTAATGTAACTCTGTAGGCAATATGAATAATGCACTCAAAAAGGCGGATCCAAGCATGTAGAGTAGACATGCCATACTCATACAAATTCTCATCCACGGGAAGTTTTTTAATAAAATTGAGATCGTTCATTACTTTGGGAGTAGCTTTGCAAATTGCGCATATTTGTGATGATGATTTGGCAATCGCTGTAAAAACTTTTCCGTCAATCATGGTTAAGTGAAATTGATGGTTTATTTGTAGAGTGCCCAGAAAAGTTGGTGAGATTAGTGATATTTGGGATTTCACGTTTTCAACCTCGGTACGAACAACGTCAGCAGTTTCCTTCTGGCACATAATTTTAATTGGCCTACAAAAGCGAGTTGAAGAAGGCCGAGAATTTTTCCAGACTATACTCGATCCCAGTTGAATTTGCAATGGCACAATGCAAACCGTAAATAAATTTTCGTCGATCATTGTCTTTTCGGGATCGCTATACCTTTGCCGGTAGGTTGAATGACCACTGCTGCCATCACAACCCCATTTGTAAACTGCAACTAATTTTTCATTGCTGCCAGAAGGAATGTTTTGAAATAGTTCGGCGTCTGCTTCAATGATCCTTGTAACTGTGTGATCAACCAAGCTTTGTAGAGCCACTTCAGCAAAATATTCTGTCGCCAACACTCGACTTGGATAACATTTCTCTTTAGCTGACCGCAAAACATCATAAGTGGGATAAATGTTAGCGTTTCGAGCTTTGGCACCGGCCTGCATCAGCTTGTAAGTGAATTTTGTGTAATTACCATTAATAAAAAGTGACAAGGCTTCTTCAGGTGTATATTTTATAGGAACCTGGAAGTCTGATTCTAGGCTTTTTTTAATTTTTGCCGTAGTGTCTGCATCCGAATCCAACACTGATAAAAACTGAGATGCAGTTCTCTTTTCAGCCCTGTAAAGACTACTGCACGTTGCCACCAAAAGTTCGTTACAAGGAGTTTTATTTATCAAATTGGCAACTTTTTGGACTTGGTTTTTGGTTGTGCAATCCGAGAAGCTTTTAACGGGGCGTCCAACATTGGTAGAAGTTTTTTCATCCACTAACAAAAGCGGTCCATCCAACCATTGCTTGTTTCTGTGTTCAAAGTCCACCCTAACCCTATTACTTTCTTTCCACTTCGCAAATAATTTATAGTTAAAATTTCTTAATCTTCTGCCGATTTCATGACACTGCTCTTTGCTATATTTAGATTTATCAATGACATTATCAAATATATAAGTCTCTACCGCCGAAAATCTTTTCCTAGGCACACCTTCATTGCACCATATTAAAAACAGTGTTCGTTTGACAACCGACATTGAACCTTAAAAGTGGAATATATTAAAAACCTGCAGGAACCTGCAAAACATTTTTTAGACACACAATCACAAGGACTCATGTTAACAAAAAAATACAAAACTACCACGGAAATGATCGAATACGAACAGTTGCACTCCACAAAAGACTAATGTAAGCTACTAGAGATAAGTCATCACAATAATTCACTTTGGCTACGATTTTTTAATAACTTACATGTAAACACAGATCACTGACATTTATTTTATTTTATACATACCTTTTTCTTGAAATAAAAATTGTAAGAGAAGAATTTAATAAAATAAAAAAGATTTTGCAGCCAAAACAATGCACTCCTCAAAAAAGCGGGAAAATATTGTATTGCAGCTGCCAAAACATATGTCAAGTTTGAAAGCTCACAGCTTTTCACAAAAAGCTTTTTAACAAAAACTAAATATGTCAATAAGCTTATTAGGGTATTAGCAAACGATTAGTAAATAAAAATTGGCGCAATTAAATATTTCAAAATTGAATTAAACGCCGCTAGATTGGCCGTTTCGCCCTCTGTGCGTCGGCGAAAATATCAGGCAGGTCCTATTTTAATTAAAATAAAAGTAAACGCGATTCTTTTTTTACAGTAGTACCAATAGTTACTAAACTTCCAGAATAGACAATTTATAGCGTATCCCCTAGATCAAAAACAATTTTTCCAATTAATCTAAACATTAAAGAAGATAGTATAATTTTAAACGAAGAACTTGCAGAAGGTGTATTTCTAGCTTATTCTTTAGCATCCCCCAAAGGCATTTGTCACATCAAAGCAATGAACATAAACGATAAAGAAATAATTTTGAATGAGATTAAACCACAAACCGAAAAACTAATCGAGTACACAATCATGAACACATACAACAAAATGACTAAAGAAACAGACGAATAACGCTTTAAAAATTTAATGACAGCATAAATAGAATTAATAAATATATTTAAAAAATATCAGTCTATTTTCCAACTTGAAGGAGAAAAAATAACAACCAACAATTTTAATTGTCAAAAATTAAACTTATCGGACAACACTACTTACGTATATAACTAGTTTATATAAACACTAAACACAACACAACACTATAACACTAAACACAACACTAGTTTATATAAAAAACTACAGACTACCGCATTCACAACAGAAAACTGCAACGAGTCTATGATTTGAACAAATGAATATAAATCATTCATCACAAACCGAATGCGAGTGCGTGCGGTTGCGTACAACAACCACCACTTCCACACGGAGCATCCTCATAACAACAATGAGCGACGAGTGCCGCCGATTTCACTCATCGCTTATAAGAATGCCGCTCAATGATTCTAATGATTCTAGAGTCATTCCTTTTGATTCTAGTCATTAAGGGAAATCGCGTGCAGTGTTACCGCTGACATATTTTATTGTACATATAATATATAAATTTATTATTATATTCATATAATACTAGCGGACTCGACAAATGTATGAAAATAAATCTTAAAATAGTATTAAAAAAATATTTTAATGCATATACTGATTAAAAAAAAATGTTAAATATTATTGATAGAAATTAGTGAAAAATTGTGAAAATATTTTTGAAAACAATATTAAAAATTTTTGGAAAAATTTTTTAAGAATTATAAAAATCATAATTAAAGAATTAAGAATTATTATCATTAAAATATTAAATAAAATCATTTTATAATATATAAATCATTAAAAGCGGCAATCCTGTTTAAACATCCCTAAACATAAAGGTTCTCAGCAATTCATCATTGCAAGTTCGAAAGTGATTTAAAAAATTTATTAAAAACAATACAATAACAACAAGGGACAAATAACAGATAACATACAAGTACAAAGTAAGTTTGCTACAATTTAATTCTTTGAACTAGCGATCCCCAACTTAGAAGCTGGTTATTTATCTTAATCAACACGTAAAACACAAACCGAAAGTAAAACAAGGAAAACGCACGCCAATACTGAAGCGCACGTAAATCATTCAATGAATCCAGAGTTATTGAGGGTGCTTAGAATCATATGCTTAGAATTCAGCAGTGTTTCTAATGAGCGATGAGTGAAAGCATAGGCATTCGTCGCTCATCGCTGTTATGAGAATGCTTCGCGTGGAAGTGGTTGTTGTTGTGCGCAACCGCACGCACTCGCACTCGGTTTTTGACGAGTGATTTGAAATCGTAAAAAACGATTCTCTGCAGGTCTCTGATTCACAATACGAGGAAATAAACAAGTTACAAATTAAATAGACAATGACATAATTAAACCCTCAGTAAGCCCATATAACGCATCATTGTTATTAGTACCAAAGAAAAGCAATGATGACAAAAATAAATCGTGTTTAGTAGTAGATTTCAGAAAACTCAACGAAAAATTAATTAATCACAAATTTCCACTAACAAGATTAGAAGACGTTTTAGACATGTTAGGAAGAGCTCAATACTTTACTACGTTAGACATGGCGAGCTCTTTTCATCAAATACCTTTAGATAAAAAATTCACGGCAAGTAACAGCATTTTCAACACAAAACGGACATTATCACTTTAAACGTCTAGCTTTTGGACTTAAAATCTCATCAAACAGCTTTCAGAGAATGCTTACAATTGCTCTGAGCGGTTTGAATTCAGAAGCTTTCCTTTATGTCGATGACATAATAGTCTTTGGGTGCTCATTAAAACACCACAACCAAAATTTAGCAAACGTATTTGAGCGTTTGCAAAAATATAATTTAAAATTAAACGGAAGCAAATGTCGATTTCTAAAGTCGGAAGTAACATATCTAGGTCTTTTAATAACAGACAAAGGAATCAAAACGGATCCAGCAAAAAGTGAGGCGGTTTTAAACTACCCTATATCAAAAAAATGCAGGCGAAGGAAGTAAGACGATTTGTAGCTTTCTGTAATTATTACAGACGTTTCATTCCAGATTTTCCAGCATTAGCAAAATGCTTAAATTCTTTAATGAAGAAAGGAAAAGAAAGCAAAATGCTTAAATTCTTTAATGAAGAAAGGAACGCCTTCAGAAGAATGTGAGAAAGCATTTAGCACTCTGACACAAAAACTCGTTGACCCTCCAATTCTGCAATGTCCAAATTTTGAGAAACATTTTATCCTGACGACCGACGCATCTGATTTCGCAAGGCGAAATTGGTTACGATCTTCCAATATCTTACGCCAGGAAGTCATTACAAAAACATGACATTTACAAAACAACCATTGAGAAAGAACTGCTAGCGATACACTGGGGTATACATTTTTTCAAACCTTATATGGAAGAAAATGTATAGTAGTCACCGGCCATAGACCACTAGTTTCATTATTTTCGCACAAACATCCATCGTCAAATATGACTAGAATAAGATGAGATCTATCTGACTACGACTTCGAAATTGTATATAAACAAGGAAAACTGAACACTAACGCTGACGCGTTATCGCGTATAAAAATAGACAGCAAAATTCTTAAAACAATGATTTCCACATTATAGAGTGATAGAAAGAACTAAAAATGGTAACAAGGAGCAAGAAACAACATGAAGATAAAATAGAAACTAGGAGCAAAAATATGAAAACAAATACAAGTGAAAAGAAAAATAAAGGTACCAACCACCTGAGTCAACACCTCCAAGGAAGTGTTAAAGAGAACAACATATCTCAGAATGAGTTTGATCAACTCTATATTTGGGAATGTACATCCTTTAATGACGTAGCGAAGGCAATAAAATTAAAATTTATAATAAAAGAGAAATGCAAGCTTGTCATAAATATGGATAATAATGAAGTGCACATAACGTGTAGGAATGACCCTTCGGGCCTAGGTGAGATGTTAGAGAAGCTACATCGTTTATTACGAAAATCATAAATAAAGGAGATAGCCCTATGTGATAGAAATTTTATGTTTGAAAATATTGATTTAAACGCGTTTAAGAAAGAATACAATGCATTGAAATAAAGTCTCGTCTAAAAATATACTAATTTACAAAGCTCCACAACAAATATAAAACATGCTCACTCAATACAAACTAATTGAAGAATTCCACAACGCACATACATCAGGACACATGGGAATAAGAAAAAACAATTTCAAAACTTAAACACAGTTATACTTAGAAGGGGATGAGAAAAGTGATAAAAGAATTTATAAATAGCTGTGAAAAATGCAACAAAAATAAGACCACACAACACATCAAAAAAGGTTTAGTGCTAACAGACACACCGGCCACATGTTGCGAAATTTCAATTGACACAGTAGGTCCGTTTGAACGGGTTTGAACGGGTATAGATATGTTTTAACGATGCAATGTGAGCTAACCAAATTTGTAATCGCTCACCCAATTGCAACCAAAGACGCGAGGACAGTCGCAACAACCCTTGTCGAGCAATTAATACTCAAGTACGGTTGTTTCAAAACATTTATGTCCGATCGTGGGATAGAATTTATAAACGAGCGAATGTCAAGTGTCTGTAAATTATTTGACGCTCGTCAAATATTTTCAACCCCTTGTCACCACCCAGTGGCGTAGCGTGGGCTTCAGCCACCCGGGACGGAGACCAATTGTACCGCCCCCTTATTAAGATCTTCAAATTCAAGACTCTGAAATATACAGTAATCCTAAAGAACTTTTCGTTGGGAACAATCATCATTATTGTGTTTTGTATAAATTACAAATTAAAATAGTCATGCATGGGTGTCAATTATTATGCCTCAAAACCAAAAAAAAATTACATTGCCACGGACTAAAAGTGCACCTTGATCTATTTAATGACGACTCCCAAAACATTTTGGCTGGCACGATAACCGCCAGTGAGCTAAACCATTTTGATAATGCTGATTTTCAAGCATTTTTTGTTTTTTGTATTTTTTTATGTTATTTTCAATAAAATTCAAATACCTTCATTATTTTTTATGGTATCCTCGTTTTAATGATATCGTTTGAAAGGTTTTGACTGTCATTCCTTTACAGATTTCATCAATTTCATTTTCATTTAAACTAAATGATTTATTATTCTTTACATTATTTTGCACTGGTGTTTGTTGTAAAATATAATGTTTTTTTTTCAATATTTAAGCTTAAATGGTAACTAAACTGATACACTCTGTCCAGGAATAAATAGAAGCAGTCAAAACCTTTGCAACGACATCTTCAAACAAGGATAATATATAAAATAACGAAGTTATTTGCATTTTTGTGAAAATAACAAAAAAAAAAAAATATAAAATTCATAAAAATCAGCATTATCTTTGGTTCAATGACAAAAATTTTAAATTCTTAAATGTTTTAAAAAACTTTCTCAAAACTATTATTTCTGACAGTCTGTTATTTTTAACAACCACACCAACTGAAGTTTTTACGAAAAACAGAATTTTTGAAGGTTATTTAAAAAAATTTTAGCTCAATGGCGCTTATCGTGGCAGACGAAATATTTTAGAAATCGTCATAAAATAGACCACAGTTCATTTATAGTCGATGGCATTGACACCCTTTTTTTCTATGTAGGTCGAGGCACCTTAATGTATATATTTTTACAATGTAATAATATTTATAACAAAAATTGTTAGACGTATGCTACTTACATCCATATAATAGGTACATACACTGATGATTGTCCGTTACCGATCGAGAAAATTAAGATTTTAGTAAATTGAATATAAAATGCATCTTTCGAATTGAATATAAAATGCAATTTGAAAATTTCGAGTTTGTTCAACACTGCGAAATAAGTTAAAACAAAGATTATTTTTTTATTTCGGAATTCCAGGGTTGCCAAGAAACAATTTTCTTGTCTTAAGGTAAAAAAATAATAACAAAACTTAAAACTTAACAAATTCAATCGAAGAAGATCTTAATATAGTTTTTTTTTTTTATTATTTTTTCTTACCTTAAGACAAGAAAATTGTATCTTGGCATTCTGAATTCCCAAATTGAAAGAATAATCTTTGTCGTAAATTGTTTTGCATTGCAAATTTGAATACATATTTTACCCTAAAACCAGGGACTGATAACTTGGCAAACCTGGGATTCCAACATTTTTTCGAAAAAAATGAGCAATATTTTTTTAAAATTGATTCGTTCCTTTTCAAAAGTTGTCTTATCCCTCTATTTAAATGTTAATTAAGATATTAATTCTGTTTTGTTTTAATTAGTATTAGTCGTGGAAGTATTGATATATACCGATAGTGTTATTCTGCTAGGTGATATTAACATAAACCTTCTACAGAATTCATCTCTGGTTGATAAATATTTATTCTTGCTCTCGGCGTATGGTCTTGAATCGTGCATTAATTCACCCACACGTATTACAGACAACTCTTCTACATGTATTGACCACATTTTTGTGCGAGTAAATAAATCAAGTAATATATCTTTAAGCAGCTCTGTTGCTGATTTAAATTTTTCTGATCATTGCATGACGTGTATACGTTTCGAAAATGTTGTTTTACCGGATAAAGCACCTCTGCAACTTGAAAATGTATTCAATAAAACTGACTTTGTATCATTAAATAATAAACTAATATTTGAATCTTGGGATAATGTTTATTACGAGCAAAATCCATCAAAGTCATTTAATATGTTTTTTAATATTTTAGTTGATCACGTTAACTCGTGTACTTCAGTTTTAAAAAATCGCGTTTCCAAGTTAAAAAAATTAAAACCCTGGATGTCTGCTGATCTATTGAAAAAAATTAAAAGTAAAAATAAACTTTTCAAGAAATGTTTTAAACAACCCAATAACTTGAATGTTAAATCTCGTTACAAAGTGCTTTGTAAGGAAATTTCTTTGGAAGTCTCGACTTGTAAAACTAACTATTACGTTAAAGAATTTAATAAAATCAGAGGTAATGTTAAAAAAGAATGGCAATTGGTTAATAATATATTACATAAATCTACAGATAATAACAATACCGATTTTGTATATGTTGAAGGAATGTCCTTATATGATACTTTCGATAAAGCCAATGCGTTCAATAATTTTTTCGCTAGAATAGGTAGAGATGTGATTTCTGATGAAGGCGTAAACAATTTTGCTTGCAAATGCTTAGATAATGAACCGTTCTTTCCAAGTAGTTTTTTTTTCGAACCATTGACATCATTTGAGTTGTATAAAATAGTAATGTCTCTTAAAAACTCTAGCTCATGTTCTGATGTTTTTTTTTCTAACGTGTTTGTTAAAAAAATTGTGTTTAATATTGTTGATGTCCTTTGTAATATCTTTAACACGAGTATAAAATTTGGTATATTCCCTGAAGAACTTAAAAAAGCAATAGTTATTCCACTATTTAAAAAGGGTGATAAATCTGTTTTAAATAACTACAGACCAATCTCATTGTTGTCGGTTTTTTCAAAAATCTTTGTAAAAGCTGTAAAAACGAGAATGCTACGATTCTTAAATAAAAAAAAGTTTTTTAACAATTGTCAGTATGGCTTTAGAGAGGGTTTATCCACTGAAGATGCACTTTTAAATTTTTGCACAAATATTTACAGTGGTTTAAATAATAAAAAAGTTTGTGCAGCTCTCTTTGTGGACATTACAAAAGCTTTTGATACTGTCGATCATGAAATATTATTAAATAAAATATGGAGATGTGGTTTCAGAGGTTCTATGTACTGTTGGTTTCAATCTTATTTATCAAATAGAAAGCAAAGAGTAAGAATAGATAACGAGTTTAGTAGTTTTGTTAATATAGATATTGGGGTTACCCAGAGCTCTGTTTTGGGGCCTATTCTCTTTCTAATATACATAAACTCTATTTTTGATCAGCATTTTTTGAGTAATACGATAGCTTTTGCGGACGATATGGCATGTACTTTTATCAATGATTCTGCTTTAACGGTACATTGCGATATAAATCACGATTTAGAAATTTTAAGGCATTGGTTTTCATCACACAAACTAATTTTGAGTGATAAAACCAAAATTATGTACTTCAGTATAGGAGGTGTTGATTTAAGTCTAGGCAATTTTACCTTTCATAGTGCAGGATGTAAAAAATACTTAATTTGTAAAGATATATGTAATTATTCGTGTCATTCAAATACATTTTACGATTCTAATAATTGCTCTTGCAAATGTTTTTCTATTGACTGCGTTAAATCATTTAAATATCTCGGGCTACTTCTTGATTGGAAAATCAACTGGGTGGATCATACATTCGCCCTGAAAAGGTACCTCATGGGTGCTATTAGACACGTATATCTTCTTAAACCGTACTGCTCCTCAAAACTACTTTTGTGTATCTACCATGGTATTTTTCACTCAAAACTGCAGTATGGGATAGTTTGTTGGGGTGGTACACATGCTTATAAAATTAATTCTTTGCTTATCGCCCAAAAACATGTAGTTCGAACTATCTGTAACAAAACACGATTTGAAAGTAGCTTTCCATTGTTCAAAAACTTAAACATTTTACCCATTAAACATTTTTATTTTTTTAGAGTCTTAAAAGTTTTCTTTATTAGATCCGGTTATTTATTAATAAGAAATAATTCTAGTCACAATTTGAGGGCAAATACTCAAAATTTTGCCAAGATTCCGCCCCACAACTTGAATCATTACTTTTCCTTTTATACATGTACGGCTCCCAGACTCTTTAATAGTTTACCATATTGTGTTCGTTGTTTGCGTAACAAAAATGTGTTTTTTTCTAAAGTGAAGTCATGGTTGTTCAATAAGGATTTCAATGTAATTGATACCGTTCTAACTGTTTCCTTATAATTTTTATATGATTCTTTTTAAATTAATTAATATGCATTGTCACCTTTTAATTATCACATCATTTTCAACAAATTTTCTTAATTTATAAATATTTGTAAAACCCTTCTACCCTTCGAATTTTAAGTTCAATGATTATAAATATTTGTAAGACCCCACACCTTACCTCTATTTACTTTGTATTTATGTTAGTGAAACTGCATTCGACACTTGTTCGTATCGAACAACAGAATGTAGTATTTACTTATCATATCTGTATGTTATTTTTAAGTGTATTTTTAAAATATGTTAACTTTTATACATGTATGATTGGTAAATAAATTTATTATTCAATTCAAAAAATTCAAAAAAATTTTATTTTTTAAAAAAAGTTTAAAAGTCAACAACTTTAATCAGAGTACTTAATACAAAAACTACTATCTTGAGGCTTAAGAATAATGTTGATAAACACAAAAAGCACCATTTTACGACTGCTGTTTTAGATATATCTGATAAAGCAATCATTTTCAAACTTTTGGCATGGCTTTATGTGTGTACTAGCTTTATTTTCAAAAAAAAAAAAAAATGCATTTTTTGGATGGTTTTTTTTACTTTTGTCCTTCTAGATTGATAAAATCTCACACTGTGCGCTGATCGGAAAATATACGCACAAAGTGTTGGATTTTGATGTAAAGTCGTCATTCTGCATAAATGTAGCAACTAACTGGGCTAGCAAAAAAGGAACTAATGAGTACGATATGTAGTATAAAACTCATGAAGAACATTGCAGCATAAATCACACTAGAAGTGCTGGTAATATAGACGTAGATTATATGACGGAAATGTTTTGTCGATCAGAATCGAACGACGTGAAATATGCTACATAGTTATATCGGCGACGGTGACACAAAAACTTTCCAAGCTCTCCTAAAATGTGACCCTTACGACGACCTTATTTTTCAGAAGAAAGAATGTATAGGTCACATGCAGAAACCAATGGGCACAAGATTGCACGCAGCAAGAAACAACATAAAGGAATTGGAGGTAAAGGCGCAGGAAAATTTACAGATAGATTAATAAAAAAATTTAACTTTGTACTATGGACATGCCATTAGACGACACCCTGATTCGGCCGAAGAGATGAAAAAATCTGTGTGGACAACGTTCGATCACAAATGTTCCACGGATGAAGATCCAAAACATGAAAACTGCCCACCATGTGAAAACAGTTGGTGTAAGTGGCGTGTTGCAGAAGCCAAGAATGAACTCGCCGATTTTCACCATGAACCTGCCCTTCAAAAATCGGTTCAAGAAGCAATTCGACCCGTATATAAAGCCCTTTCAAGTGATAATGTACTGCAAAGATGTACAGGAAAAACACGCAAAACGGCAATGAATCTTTTAACTCTTGTCTGTGGAAACTGGTCCCCAAACACCTTTATTGTGGCGAACAGGAATCGCCATCGGAACAAACTGAGTAAACTTGGTTGAGAAGGCTGACCACCGGCGTGTGAAGTCGACGGAGGAGGAACTCTCGGAGTTTGCAAAAAAGCCATAATTAAAAAACTTGGCGCCCTGGTGCAGCATAACATGCTATTTGACGATGAGGGAGGGACCCTGAATGGTGCTGGAATAGCTTATTAGATGTAAGTGTCAAAAAACAAACATTGCTTACGATTTTTGCTTTGTCAAAATTTAAACACGTTTTTCTCGAAACACCTTTTTGTCCGCGTTTCAACGACTTGACCGATTTCGATGTTTGACAGCTCAAATTAAATCTTATTTAATTTAGGGGGCCTTCAGGGAGCGTCTTTTTCGAAAAAATGTAATATCATTATTTTTTTAAAAAAAGTCTTTTATTAAAATCGGAAATCTACAAGACCCCCAAATTTCATCTAGGTATAATATCATTTTTTTTGGTTTTTTCGTTTCAGATCACCTGCCAGGGTTGTAGATTGTACAGCGCACAACGGCTATCGCCGCGCACGGCTTTGATCAGCGAGACCTTCAGCAGCCATTTTGAATTATTTTTCATCGAAAAAATTCTTGAAATATATATACTAATAAATGCAAAAAAAAAAGATTTTTTCAAAAAAGATTTACGTTTGCTCAAAAAAACAAAATCCTGAAATTACGTTACGTTTCTACTAGAACCTCGCCTTAATAGCGTTTCAGAGCCTCTGTTTCCAAACTCTTACAGATCGATTCTGTAGCGGTAACGTTAATCTTATTACCGAAGAAATTCACCTTTTGGTAACATCTACACTGGGGTGGTTTTAAAAAAATCGATGTCGGATTTTTTTTTTTTGGGCACCCCCCTTAAATGTTTCATTTTTTTAGATTTTAAGATTAGGAAGATATTAACCCGTGCCACTGGGGCCTCAAAGTTTTGAAAATCTCGATTTTTTTGGCAGTTTGGCGACTTCGGCGAGCCATATCTCTGGAACGGCTAAAGCTTTTTGCCCGTGTCATACATCAAATTAAAGGCCATTCTGTGTTTAACATTTTATATTTTACACAATAAATACGCAACTAGTACTGAATCCGAAAAAAATAGAGCCGATGTCCCTAAAAACATGACTAGGTACCCCTGAGAGCGAAGATGCGTTATTTGTATTATTATTTCTTATTATGGACAAATACTTGTACTTTGGAATCCCATTTCATTTAAATATGTTTGCTATGGTATACCGTTAATTTAAGACCCACAACAATGTTTTTTATGTCAGGTATGTATCTATTTTTTCCTCATACTGTACCACTGGCGACCCCAAGCAGGTAAAACCAAACTAGTTTTAAAATATATTGGATTACCCTACTACCTATTGTTATATTTTAAGTAGAAGTCCAGGGGTTCAGAGTCTGTTATTAAAAAAAGAAAAGGATAGCTAGGTGGTTCTTGCTTTTATGATTTTGTTTCTTGATCAGTTGAAAAGTATTCGCTGAACAGTGAAAGTCGTATTTTGTTCTACGTTCGTGTTATCGAGTTTAAAAAAACCCACTAAATATTAACTACAAAAGACATTTTTATTTTAATTAGGTCGGTACCTACTAACACGTACTCTTTGTTTTAGTTAGTGTCATTCTGTGTCATTTATTCTTTCATCTAGTGAACATTTTTATTTCTCGTAAAAGTGATGAGAAGTAGAGGTGGAGACAAAATTTTTCTAATTGACTATCCAGCTCATCAGATAACTAGATGTAAGCTGCCCTCCAATTGACAAGTTCTACCTACTATGTTCTACAATTTGCGTACTGTGAAGTTAAATGTGAGAGACTCTGCCACAACTACTGTTGACGAGGTTTGCGTTTTTTGAACAAAAGAATTCGAATTCCTACAAAACAAAAGAAAAATGTCATAGTGAAGCTGGAAAAACTGTACGATGATTGGAGAAAAATGCAAAAGTACAAGGATAGAAAAACGGAAAGTGCAAGAAATGCTGTAAAAGAATTTACCCTAAAGTTAGTTGATCTCTTTGATATTGCCCACCAAGATGCCCTGACGATGATGACTTCAGAAGAAGACAAGGAGTTTCTGTTGAAACAAAGACCAGGAAGACTCCATGCTCGGAGTTGACCTGAAGTTGGCTCAAGCTGAAGAAAGACTACTAGAGAAATAAGGGAAGGTTTTGGACAAACAACTTGAAGCGGGAAATTTGAGTAAGCATTTAAAAAAAAAAATAAAATATTTTCCTTGTAGCGAAACTTTATAAGATCTAGATCACTACCTGAAATTTCCATTAATATTAACTTTATACTTATTGTCTCATCCCATTGTTCACAGAAACGGTGGAGCTCACGGACGACGAGACAACAGAAGAGGCAGAAGGACGTGAAACGTTATATGAAGAGCTCAATATGAACGTAGAATCTGAAGGACCATCTGCCCCCAAGAAAATCAAGCGTGGCTTCAAAGAGGTCCTAACCATGAAATTGTTATTGTTGCTAGACCGCTGTAAGGTGTCCGATAGGAACGCTTCTCGTATCATTTTGGCTACAGTAGAAGCTCTCGGAGAGGACCCCAAAGAATATAAGATCTCCAGAAGCGTTATCCGTGAACAGCGGAGAATAAACCGTGAAAAATACACGGAACAAATTCAAGACAGACTTAAGATACCCTAAAACAAGGCTGTTTGCGTGCACTGGGATGGAAAACTATTACCAGGTATCCTCAAAACAGAGCAGAAAGAACGGGTTGCTGTTCTGGTATCACATGGGACTAAACTGACAGTAGCTCAGGGGAGGAACAAGCTCGGTCGTGGCTATGTGCTTCTAAACAACAGCATCAAATACTGGGAGTATCCCACATTGCACAATGGAGTGTGCAATCTCCTGGAGCAGATGTTAGGTCGACAGCTCCTGTACCTAGCGTGCCGACACCACGTTTTAGAAGTCTTGTTGAGAATGGTTTTTGACTGCAGGTTTGGAAGCACATCGGGACCTCAACCAGGCATATTCAAAAGATTTCAAAAAGAATGGTCGGCGATTGATAAATCCAAGTTCGATGTAGGCGAGAATGTTTTGAAACTACTGCCCAAAGAATCAGTAGAGAATATCAAAGAAGAACTGCAAAGAAAACTAATGGAATGCCAGCCAAGAGACGACCACAAAGAGCTGTTACAGTTGGCATTGATATATCTTGGCCATCTTGAAGGAAAAGATGTGCGCTTCAGGTCTCCAGGTCCAGTAAACCATGCCCGGTGAATGGCAAAAGCTATTTACTGTCTGAAAATACAATTCTTCCGTGCCCAGTTTAAGGTGACTTTCCAAGAAAAAGAGGCCCTAGAAGCACTTTGTGTTTTCATCGTTCGAGTCTACTGTAAAGCCTGGTTTAACGCCATCAGAGCTTGTTTAGCACCAAAACAAGACCTAGACCTCATTGAAAATCTATTGAAATACGAAAGCATTGACAAAAAAATATCAGAAAAGGGAATTAACAAGATGATAAATAACCTGTGGTATCTTAGTCCTAAACTTGTTGCCCTGGCATTGTTTGACCCGACAGTGCAAAACACCGTAAAGAGCCAAATGGCGATAAAAATCTTAACAAATCAAGCAGAAGAAAATGAGAAGTGCTCCAGAAATATGCGACCCAAACTAAAAAAAGAACAACTGTCGAAATTCCTTGAAAAAGGTCTCCCAGCCCTAATTACAAGTGAGACTTGCATGTTGTTCAAGAAATTAAACATTAACACCGAATTTCTGGAAAAAGATCCTGCAACTTGGGCGCAGAACATCAACTACCAGGAGGGGCAAAGGATGGTAAGCAACTTGAAAGTTGTGAATGACATGGCAGACCGAGGAGTCAAGCTCATCACAGATTACAGCCAATTACTTACAAAGGACGAGCAACAAAAACAATACGTTCTCCAAGTAGTCAGGAGATGCCGTCAGCTGTATCCAGATAGCTCCAAAACCTCATTATGTCAGTCCCTTGAATAAATTTAAATAAGAATAAAATAAAAAAGACATTTATTATACTTGATTTTTTAAATACATAATTGTTTTCATTCCAGAAATTGATAATATAGGAAGGAAAATGGGTTTTTTTCACAACAGGTTCAATAAAATATAATATATAAATAAAATATTATAAACAGTATCGCCTTCAATTTGATGTATGACACGGGCTAATATATATAACCATTCTAGAGATATGGGTCGGCAAAGTCGCCAAGCTGCCAAAAAATCGAGACTTTCAAAACTTTGAGGCCCCAGTGGCACGTGTTAACATCTTTCAATCGTGCTCAAACTTTGGCAATCCTAAAATCTGACAGAAAGAAACATTTAAGTGGGGACCCCTCAAAAAAATGCTGGCTTTTTTTTTACCCTATGAGATAAAACCACCCTAATACACACCTAATACACCCTTTAGGTGTTCTGCAAGGAAGCGTTGCAAGTGAATATTGTAACCATCTCGTTAGGTGGTAACAAGCAAAAGAGTTAGATGCAAGAAGAGAGTTTTATTTTTTTCTAAACAAGCTCACGACGTCTGAAAGCGTTACCGAGTGTACAGAATACCGATTACTAAGACCGGTAACGAATTTCGGTAACAAGATTACTATTACCGGTAACGCGTAGAATAGATATGTTAAAGTACAATATTAAGGGAGCTGATATTTATAAACACAGCTGGGTTTTACACATTTGAGAGCATAAGCCAGAACTAAATTTGTGTTTCCACTGGTGTTTAACCGTCCACTGTAAGTGAAATTGTAAGCCAAACACGTGTTTCGGCCGCCTTAAAAATATGGCAAATGGGGGGAGATAGACCCCTCTATTTATGTTCGGATTCAGCGACCCATTTTTACATAGTGTTCGCTCGAACAAAGCTCGAAAAAAATCCAGCGCCTAATATATACTTATTATAGAACTATTGGCGACATTGACATTTTATTAAATTTCCGGCTGGATACTTCCTCAAACAATGTTGTGCGCCATGCCAGCATTGTGCCGCAGCAGCGAAGAGTCGCTCAAAGATCATTTGCATCCAAAGAATTTATGATACTCATACTCCTAACACTCTCTTTTGCAAAAGTATGCGTATGATTTATATTCAATTCTACGAAAATGAGTTGAGTATTTATGGGTATGATGAATATTTTCAAGAGTATGAATGCATATAAGTACAAATTATGGGTATACGATAAGTATACTCAAAGTATGAATCACTCGTTGCAGATCTCTGATCGAGACTAAATTAAGTATGTGAATCGTTAAGGAACATTTATGTAGATACTAGAAGACAACAGTTGTCCAACTAGACAACGTTAACACGTTTTTTTTTCCTCTAACGAAAACTTTTAAACGCCGTTCAAACGATCACCGTGTGACATCAGCCTTTAAGACAATGCATGTCAAACGAAATAAAAAAAGTTTGTTTTTTTTTCGTTTTGCAGCTCAGCACTGCATATATATGTATCTCTCTTTTCGCTTTGAGAGTGGCTCTTCTGTTTATAATGTTGTGCTGTGCTGGCTGAGCGGAAAGAGAGAACAGTAGAGTTTATTGAAATTCTCGCAACACAAGCACGTGGAAAGAAAACTAGCAAGCAATTCGTGGCATCGGGGAGGATTTCTTTAAAGACTTAACACTTTAATTAAACATAATTTTTATTAAAATTTTGAAATAAAAGTACCACTATGCTGTGCTGTAGCACAAATATAACATATTAAAACTTATTTCATAAAAATCGACTCACTACTTTTGGAGTTTGCCTGGAAACAAAAATGTTCACTTCAATTTTATATAATAGTATAGATATATCTAGATGTATAACTCTAGCTATGCAATGATACCTACTAACACAATAAAGGTTCCTTAACTGTTAACAAGTGGGTTTATCACCCCCTATTTTGTTCAAAATTGGTAATGTTAGCTTAGGACTCATGTAATAGCAGTAAAAGTGGCCAAAATTAATAGACAACTTCGTATCTACATGAAATTTGGCACCTGAGGTTGCTCCAGGTAACGGTTACAAAGAAAATATCAAAATAAAATGTGCTTTTGTTTTAATTGGATTATATTCTTAGCAATAGACTAGAAAAATAGTATCTTTGATAACTACATTTGAAGCATTTCGTCCAAAAAAAGTCATTTGTACCGATGTGCGTTGTCTGCCGGGTTGTTAGATCCGCAGAAATTGTCTACCGTGCTAAATATAGGCTTAAAATATAAGTGTTAATAATATATGGCATATAAATTTCAGCTTTGTTAAAATACCGCAAATTGTTAATTGTTTTAAGACATTTAAAGGTGTTTGTCATGACCTTGGAACCGCCATAGCCTGTCTGCCATTGTTATTTTTCAATATCAATACGATGTTTTAAAAAATTTAAGTGACAGCCTTGTTACTATAACGTTAAATTCGGTGAAATTTTTACACTTTACGTACCTGAGTGGATATACAGGAAACACCGCTCAAACAAAAGAAGCTCCATCTCCTGTACGGTAGGTATAAGATTAAATTATGAAAAATATAAGGTTTGTTAAAATAACGTAAGTGTGCCGGCCACTGGCTCTTAGACTATATCAAATATGCAAATTGGACGAAAACATTTAGAGTTGTGATTTATTACTTTTTACCTAATTTTGTTCTTGTTGTATGGAGCTGTTCATAAATTAGCTGTTTTTGGCCAATTTTTTAGCCCCTCTCCTCCCTATGCCACACTTCATCACAGTCTTTACATCCCCCTCCATCCCTCCCCTACCCTCCCTCCCACAATGTCACGACACTTTTTTTACTTTTTTAAATTTTTTGAGGTTTTTTTTTTATAATTTACCGGTTTGTTATGAAAAAAGCATACAACATTTATTATAAGTTTTATTTTTATGGAAATTACATGGAAACTTCAAGTTGTTCATTGTGTTTGACCAACAATTTTATGAAAAATTTGACCATGCGAATAAAGCTAAACACAAATTAAAGCTTTTCTGACGTTAACAAGAACACCAACAAGTGGCGATACGTTATAACTTGGATGTTCGACAGTTGTGAAAATTGTTGTTTGTTTTATTTTTTTTTATTAATATTTCATGCTCACTTTAAACGTACGAAAAGAATTCACGAAAACGAAAACGAAAAAGAATTCACACATCAGTTCAGCAAAAAAACTGTGTTTTGAAGCTGCTTCGCTTGTTGAAGGTGTTTCAAATGCCTTTCATACCTTTGCTTTGTTTAAACATAGTTTTAGCTGTCCTTTTCGGTTTTTGATCCGTTCGCTTTATTAGGAGTGTTTTTTTTATTGATAAAAAAAGTAAAGCAATATTTACAATAAAATTACATTTTAATAACACATGAAATTTTGAAAACTGAATTAAAAAGTTTATTTTGTGACGTAACGCATGACCGACCTCCCCCCTGTTACACTTCGTCACAAATGATCAACCCCCTCCCCCCTAAAAGTGTTACGTAATTTATGAACAGCCAGCCCCTATTAAAAAATCTAAGTAATTCGAAAGTAAAAAAATTTCAATGAAATCTGGTGAAAATATTTTCTTAAACTATACCTAATGGAGATACAAAAAATTGTGTAAGTATGTTGAATAACCTGGTCGTTATAAATTTTTTTTTCTAGAATTTCCTTTTTGAAAATTTCGAGTGATATTTTTATAAAAAAAAATTCCCAAGAATCCAAAAATGCAAAATTTGAAAAAACAAACATGATCTTGACATATTTCGGGACGAAAACCTGTTGAAACTTGACTTAGAAACTTGGAGAAAAGTTATACCTGTTGAAACTTGACTTCATAAAAAAATCATAAATCATAAAAAAACGAAAAACATATATTACTCACGAGGAGCACCTCCAATAATTCTAAGGAAATATTTCTTATTTTTCTTAAAAAATTTTCGAGTTCCAGGGTTGCCAACATACCGTTTTTCCATTCCGTTTTTTATTAGATTGGATTAGGTATTTTGACGAAAAAGTCTCCCAAAGTCAAAAAATGCTCTTATTTTTAACAATTATGAACTAATTTCTCATTTATCTTTAATTATCTTTAAAAAACAAACGAAAACTAAATTTCTGCTTATTTGGAGCACGAGCAAAAGAATTCATAACGACCCCGTTATTCAACATAATTACACAACTGTTTGTATCTCCATTGGTTATTGGGTATAGTTTAAGAAAATATTTCCACACGATTTCATTGAAATTTTTTTAAATTTGGATTTTTATACCCAAATTTTTATTCCGTTTGTAACGCCAAGGAGGCGTGGCAGGTATAGAAAAATATATATATTTGTGATCAGCATCACCTCCTGAGTCGATTTCCATGTGTCCGTCTGTCTGTCTGTCCGTCTGTCAACACGATTACAGCCGCAATTTTAAAGCTAACGCGATGAAATCCAAAATATAAGTTTATTTTTAAAAAAGGAAGATCAAGTTCGAAAATGGGTTCAAAAATGGGCGAAAATCGGATGAAAACCACGCCTATCTCCCATACAAAGTGGCTTTATTTTAAACGTAAGATCTCTTCAAAATCTGCAAAAATTAAATAAATTTTTTAAAATTTTGCACATAAGCTTTGATATTTAATAAAAAGCATCTGTGTGATATATGGCAAAATAGGATGAAAACCACGTCCATTTCCCATGCAAAGCGGCTTAAAATCTCTTAAAAATCCACAAAAATTAAAGAAATGTCTTGAAATTTTGCACATAACCTTTGATATATAAAACGAACCATCTCTATGATATTCGGCAAAATCGGATCAAAACCATGCCTACCTCCCATAACGTCATCAAAAAAGGAAAACTTTCATGAATATATAAAACAGAATGTCATCGTGTATGTCGTGGCTAAAGACTTCGAATATACTCCAATATGGCAGCGGGGGTATTTTAGCTTCGGTTCCATACACCTTCCGAAGCTCCATACAACAAGGACAAGGACAAAAATAAGTTTTTTTCGAAACGTAAAAATCACAACTCTGGAGGTTTTCGTCTTATCTTCATGTTTGATACCTTATTTTAAAAAAAAAATTTATTTATTTATTTATAAGTTATTTGGGTTTTTTGAAAAAATTAACACATTTTTCCCATATAACCAAGTACTGACATGTACCGATGCAAGTCGGCACGGGTTCCCGTGGGTCCTAGTTACACCAAATTTTTTTATTTTAACATCATACGAAAAAGTTTAGGGGGTACCACATAAAAAGAATAACTTCAACTTTTTTGGGGCACCCTTGTATAGGTAGATAAAAACCAACCAAAATAACGAGTTTGAAAATATATAATAACATTAAAAATAAAATGGCGGTTTCATAATTTATTAAGAGCCTTATTAGGAGCAAAAACAGGAAATGTTTTGAGAATTACATCAATTTTGAAAATTAAGTATACACAATCTTTTCAATATATTCTTTTTTGCAACCAATTTAAGTTTTTTTTTTTTAACAATCATCGGTCCCCGAGGAAATGCATTGAATCGGTCCCATTGTATAAATTTGATACACATTAAAAAAAAAGTTAAGAAAATCGTTTTAAAAATTAAAAAAGTGATTGTTTTATATTTTTGTATTTCTATTTTATTGTTTTCATAAATTTAAATTTAGAAAATACATTTATAAGTTATGAAAATTTGAAAGAGAAAAATGTCAAAAATGCTTATTTTTGTGGCTACTATGTGCCTTTATTATCAAATCTTAATGATAATATCATAATGATGATCATAACAAACATAATTCTTACAATTATCACAACGATTTGAATACAAATTTTTATTGCTTTTATATGTACATTAGACCTGGCGCAGCGTTGTATGAAAATTTTTTTTTGTAATTTTTTTGCGGGTAGCGGCTAAAGTAAGCCATTTGATGTCAAAATTAACGTGTTTTAATTTCAGTAGTATGCCAAGCCGTGCGCCAAGGAGGATATATATAGACATATATTAAGATATTTGAGGTTTTATTAAAAAAATCCAATTTAAAAAAAATCAGTAAAATGACAATTAAATATTTTCTAAGCTATGCCTAATACAGATACAAAATATGGCGCGATTACGTTTAATAATTTGGTTGTTAAAAAATTTTTTGCAGATAAAAATTATAATAATAATTTGTAGATAAAAATTCCCAAAAATCCAAAAATAAAAAAAATAATCAACAAATCAATTAAGAACAGTTCTGAGCCATTTTGTGCAAAAAATTAGAAAAACCAAAAATCGGATCAAAAAGTTATAGCTGTTGAAACTTGACTTTTTTCACAAAATCTTTAAAGTGCCCTTTTCTGATAAATCGAACACAGAAAAAAATCATAAACAATCAAAAAGCAAAGATTTCTCATTTGAAATGACTTAAATAATTCTTAAAAATAAATATTTCTGATTTTGTCGCAATTTTGAATTTTGCTTTCTCGCAAAATTTTGGAATTTCAAGGTTCCCAAAATATATTTGGGAAAATTGGGTTGCTGGGCTGAGTTATAAAAACCTCAAAGTCAGTTTTGGTCATTCGACAAAATTTTCGGGGGCATTACCCCGAATTCGGGTACATTTTTTGGTGAAAACGGGCACAATTCCGAGACAATTATTAAATAAAAAAATCACAAAAAGATCCATTAAAAAATAATTTAACAGCATTTAAAGTAGTAGAAAATTATTGTAGTCAATTTAGTTATGCAACCGTGTGCATTTTTCGTTCAAATGACATTCAAATTCAAGGCCCAACCAAAATAGACGAAACGTCAACAGCGCAGTCAGCGACACTTTCAACGTCGACAGCGCAGCCAGCGACACAGCCAACGTCGCAGTCAAAGTTAGCGTTGCAATCAACATCAACAAAAATTATTTTTTTTTTAATAAATTATATTAAAATTTCAAAAATTATAAAATTTATTTATAAAATTTCAATTTTAAATTGTAATAGCTTAACACAGACACACATACACCTTAGCTCTTACGGAGTATTATAACGATTGGGACAGAAAGTGTCAATATATATATGTCAGGCACAACACTGCACTAGGTAATTCAGTTAGGTACACATATTTTAATTATACTTGTTTTTAAAATGCAACATACACCTCCACGTGCTTCACTTATGGGTGCAGGGGATGACACACCCTTAATAGGTTTCGAGGTAAATCCTTTCGATTCTCATCCAGCATGCATGCATACCTATAGATACATGGTTCGCGCATACCGAGATTCAGTTCCAATCTAAATCTATTACTGTGGACAGAACTAAATACGAATATCTAGTTACTGCTCTTCCACAAGAAGTCATGGTAACGGTACTAGACTTCATTCAGAATCCTCCGTCAACAAATTTATATGAGGGATTAAAAAAGACCTTATTGGATAGACTGTCAATGAGCGAAAGCAAACGCTTGGACAAAATCCTTTCGGAATCTGAGATGGGTGACCAGAAACCATCTCAGTTTTATCGGTCACTCCTTTTATTAGCTGGTACAACAGTCAGTAGTGAGTTAATCTAAAAACTCTGGCTTCGAAAATTACCGAAAAGTCTAAACATCGCTATGACCGGGTCAGGTCACACAGAACTAAATATACTTCTTGGTCTCGCTGACAATTTTTGGGAAGTTATTGCTGGAGGTGAACTCTCCGTCGTAAGCAATAAACCCAACCAAGCCATGATAGCTGAAGACCTAATGGCGATGACGCAACATTTTGGTCAAACAACCAACAAAATCATGGAAAGTTTCAATAAATTATCCATCGAAGTTCAGGAACTCAGAAATGAACATCGAAATCGATTACAGTCTAGGAATTCGAAGTTCCGAAGTTCCTCAAGACGTAGAGCGTTCTCTCGGAATGGGTTAAGTCAACGATCGGCCAATTGGGTATGCAAATACCATTTCAAATTCGGTAGCGCGGCCAGAAAATGTGAACAACCATGTTCATACAGACAAAACGACCAACAAAACACAAAATTCAAAAAAACTAAAAAACTCCATTATTGCAACGGCAAATGATGCGAGCTCCAACACACTTACACGCCTTTTATTCATCTACGATAAGGACAATCCCATGAGCTTTTTGATTGACAGTGGTGCAGAAGTTTCAGTACTTCCTTTTTCCAAATTCAAAAGTCAAAATAAAAAGTCAGACCTTATTTTAACTGCAGCAAATGGCAGTACAATTTCAACTTACGGAACAAAATTACTTAACATAAATTTAAAACTAAGAAGAGACTTTCCATTTACTTTCATTTTGGCAAACATCACAGGACCTATAACTGGTGCAGACTTTCTCACTAAATACGGATTATTAACAGACTTAAAACACAAAAAATTGATTGACCCTTTGACTAAGTTATCAGTCAATATAATCTCTGCGTTATCCGGAACATCATTACCGAAGTTATTCACACTCGACAATAAATACACACAATTACTCAAACAGTTTCCCTCTCTCCTCATTGAACCAGATTACACTACACCCGTCAAACACAAGACTGATTATTACATTACAACTGAAGGACAGTTACCTTTCACGAGACCGAGACGTTTGGATGTTTCAAAAATGAAAATAGCAAAACAAGAATTCGATTTCTTAGTAAAGTCAGGTATTTGTAGACCATCAGATTCGAAATCTTCTTCTCCATTGCACCTCGTTGCCAAACGTGAAGCAAATAACTGGAGACCATGCGGTGACTACAGACGACTGAACGCCATCACCATACCTGACCGTTACCCAATACCACATATTCACGATTTTTCTATTAACTTACACAACACTAACATTTACTCGAAGTTAGACTTAGTCAGAGCCTACCATCAAATACCAATGGCTCCTAAGGACATACACAAAACAGCAATCACGACACCGTTTGGAATGTTTGAGTTCCTCCGTATACCATTTGGTTTGAGGAATCCAGCTCAAACATTTCAACGGTTCATACACGAAGTACTACATGGACTGGACTTCATATTTGTTTACTTAGACGACATTCTTATTGTTAGCGAGACTGAGACGGAACATTTCGAACATTCAAAACAAGTTTTTCAGAAACTTTCAGACTACGGTTTAAACGTTAAACCTAACAAATATATTTTCGGAGCAACAGACATAAATTTCCTCAGTTATAACATTTCTGGACAGGGTATTCTACCTTCAGAAGAACGAGCACAATGTATACGTGACTATCCACAACCAGTTACAGTAAAACAAATGCAAAAGTTTATAGGTATGACAAACTACTACCACAGATGTATTCCAAAACTTGCACACATGCTAGGTCCAATTTATGACATGGTCACCGTAGCATCAAAAACAAAAAACAAACACTTACTCTAGACTGACACTACACTACACACCTTCACAGCAATTAAAGATAGTTTTGCAAAGCAAACACTACTCAATCATATTGGTAGTAATGCAAAACTACCAATTGCTGTAAATGCATCGAACACCGCAAACGGTGGCGTTTTACAACAACAAAAGAACAGTTTACTTGAACCATCAGCGTTTTTCTCAAAGAAACTTTCCCAAGCGTAAACTAAGCACATTCGATCGCGAATTGCTTGCGATATACTTGACAATTAAACATTATAGACATCACCTTGAAGGTAACAATTTCACGTCCTACACTGATCATAAACCGTTAACTAACATTCTTCATTCGAAAGCAGAACGTAATCCGAGACAAACTAGACATTTAGAATACATATCATAGTTTACCAATGACATAAGACATATTAAAGGTACAGACAATGTTGTAGCAGACGCACTTTCACGAACCGAAATTGACGCTTTCTCTTCTACAGACATTAACTTTAAAATATTGCACAAAGAACAGACTACTGATACAGAACTACAGGAAATACTGGACAAACACACATACAATTTGGAACAGATACACCCATTTTTTAACATTAAAATTTGGTGCGAACAAACAAATTCAGTAACACGTCCATACATTCCACAAATACTACGAAAACAAATTTTTTAACAACTACATGATATTTCACATCCAGGAACACGAGCATCACGACGACTAATAACACAGAGCTACTTCTGGCCAAAAATGAGCACAGAAATTAATAAGTGGTCTCAAGAATGTGTTAGATGTCAACGTTCAAAAGTACACAGACACACTAGATCACCACATAAAATTAACATTCCACACGGTCGTTTCGAGCAAGTACCAGTGATCAATTTTGAAAGGTTATAGATACCTTCTCACTGTAGTTGACCGAAATATTCGTTGGCCTGAACTCTACCCGTTGAAAGATACAGATACCGATACGATTATTGACACATTCCGAAGGTAATTTATTTCAGGTTTTGGGGTTCCGATGGAAATTACTTCCGATCGAGGATCGACGATCGAGGACAATTTACTTCGTATATATTTAAAAACTTTATTAAAGATCTTGGTTGTCGACATATCACAATTTCAGCTTATTATCCACAAGCTAATGGTATGGGCGAACGTTTTCACCGTCAGCTTAAAGCTTCCCTCATCGCGAGCAACAATCAAACAAATTGGTATAAAGAATTTCCACTGGTTCTGTTAGGCCTCAGATCTTCGGTCAAAGAAGATATACAGGCGTCACCAGCTGAGATGATTTTTGGTCAACCTCTCAGATTACCACAACAATTACTCGTCCATAAAGATCAAACATTTAATCCTTCAGAAGTATAACCTAAAGTAAAAGAAGCAATCGAAAACACACAGTCACATATTTCACATCACAACACAAGATTCCAACAATTTATTCCTCAAGAGTTTAACAGTTGCAAATTTATTTTTTAGAAATGACATCATTCATAAAAAACCATTCGAAGTTATTGAACGAACACAAAAATACTTTAAGATTCTTAAAAACAATTCAATAGTTAGTTAGCATAGATAGAATTAAACCAGCCTTTATAAACACAGAAACTACACACTCACTTACAGAAAAACACAAAAAAATTAAGCAAATACACTTTAACACATTAAATAACAAAACTTTTTATTATGAGGGGCAATAATGTGGTATCTGAATACCACATCTTGATACACACACATTTTCAACATTAAAAACACTTTACATAAAAACACTGAGTTATAAAATAATATTCAAATTAAGTTTATTTATTTATTTTATTTATTTATTCATGTGTAATTCAGAAGCCATTAAGGCCAAAAAACAAATTACCAGTATATGGAGCGAGTAACAAAACTTAATGCTAACATCTAGATTTTGTGTTTAATTTCATTTAGATTTTCTTAAAAATATTATCTTAATAAAAAATTTAGACATCTAGATATTGTGTTTTAATTTCATTTAGATTTTCTTTAAAATATTTCCTTAGTAAAAATACATACATAAAAATAAGTAATTAAAAATGTTCTGCAAAAAAATTATCAAGTAAAACAAAATAAAAGAATGTTTAATCCAGGCCACACTAGCCTCCTCCTAAAGAAATCGTTAAGCAAGTAAAGAGTAAGAATAATTGGATAGATAAATAGTTTATACAAAATATTTCTATATAAAAGTCCGTTGTAAAAATTTGTTCAAAAATAAAGATTCAAAAATAAATGTTCAATTTTAAAAAAGATAAAAAAATATATTTGTTTGTTACCGCCAAATACACATGTAGCAACGGCCGCGTTTCGTAGTTTTTGGCAAATGGGTAATCGCCGGTAGCGCTTCAATATTGAGCCTTCGAGGCCGAGACTTTCGCTTTGCTATGTGTTTTTGTACAAGAGCTATTCCAAGCTCCTCAATAAATATTCGACGACGTATATTTTTATTGGTTTTGATGTTTTTCCAAGCCGGAAACAGCGAAATATACGTTATATATGCATTCAATGCACTCACGTCCAACATGTTGCAAAATGCTGCCATTGGCCACCGATTTATCTTCCTTTTGCAGGTGTAGGTAGAAACCATCTGGTCCATAGTGTCCACGCCACTCTTGGTTTTGTTATAATCCTGAATTAGATTCGGTTTCTTCTCAGCATTTTCACTTATAACGACGGCATTGTGCCATGTACTGAGCAGTGTAACATATCTATAACGACGAGGCACATACGACAGTAAAATGGCTTGTAATTTGTGGTCATATACAATAACGCTCGAATACATAGGTTTTTCCCTCATATCCAACAATACTGGAGGAATTTCGGTCCTATTTCGGTAGCAATCCGAAGTACGCATGCAGAGTACCCATTTCTATTTGTTCCCATTCTTCTTTTTTTCCGCAAACCATATAAATTCGTCATATTCAAAATAGTATTTTCTATCGGTCGCAGAAACAAATCACATGCAGACAAAACATCTACAACATGAGCGGCTGAAACTAGTTTTGGTCCCACAACAACAACAAAAAGAAACAAACACGGAATATGAAGCCCAAACCAGAAGGGTAGGTTTTTTTACCTGAAACAATATTATCAGCGCGCCTTTATGAATTTCTTCGGCTATTTTCAAATGGCTCCGTTGAATATTGAATTTTTTTTATTTTTTGACAAATATTTTGCTGTTGCATTTCTGGCAATGTCTTCTGCCACATTTTGTTCCAGTGGCTCAACATCGTACTCATCAGAATGCTCACTCATTTCTGCAACGCATTCTTCCTCCATTATGAAATCATCGTCACTATCTACTGGAGATTCTTCTGCTTCACTTCCAAATTCGGAAACCATATCATATTCGTCTCTTTGACGGTTTTCACGTAGATTTTTTTCCATTTTTTTAAAATCAATTGAATGTATGTATAACGCAATGAAAGTATGCGGCAGATAAAAATCACTTCAAAATTCACTAAAATCACTTATCACTTCAAACAAATTCAATTCAATCTTCACTCGTGTGTTCAAGAACATACTGAAAACAAAAAAATTAAATAAAACGAGCCTAACCCAAAAAACAACCGCAATAACTATCGGCAGATGTATTGTATCAAGTTGATACGAGGGACCGATTCGTAACTATTTCGTCTCAGGTAAAACCAGAAATGCCCGAACATTAAAAACTCATTAGCCCGATTCTACAGGCAAAATCATGCTATTTTCCCAAAAACCGATTCTTTCCATCGGGCAGTTTTTTTTTTTATTCAACTTGAAAGACAAAAATTGTATCAAATTGATACGAGGGACCGATGAGGGTTAAATTAATTTTAAGTTGTTAATAAAATCCGTCATTTCTTATCAATTTTCAAAAATTTATTTTTTGCAGCCATTTGAATTATTTAATTATTTAATTATTTTTTGTATTTTTTTTTTAATAAAAGTGCAACACATCACCAAAATAAAGATATAAAAAAATATTAAGTGTTACGCGTGGTTTTCACTATGTCAATTTCAATGGTCAATTGCTGTCAATCAAATGAAAAATGACATTACGTTAGTATTTTTTCTATGTTTGACAATGGAGAAAAATTCAAAACAACTTCATTATCGAAATGAACTATACAAAAAATATAGAGTAATTTTATTTAGGTGATATTTTAATAAATTAAGTTTTATGTTTTCATATGTTACAACTGACATAGTGGTTAAATAGATATATTTTTATCATCTGTTAATAGAAATTTTATAGTTTTATGAGTTTTCGGACTTCTTTTCACCTAACATCTAACCCGTCAATCGAATTGAAAAGCAGCCGGCAGTTTTGTGTTCTTGTCAACAATATTTACCAGAAACAAATATTCTGGTGTTTTTTTTTTCATTGTTTCAACCTTGCCGGTTAGAGGGTTAATTGTTTAAATTGTTAAAATTTTTAGTGGTATCGTTAACCCTTAGCTGCCACATAGTTCGTTACCCCAGACTTTTCTTTCAATTAAACTCTATTCAAATGTTTAGACATTTTAGTTTTCCTTTTTTTTTAATAAATATTTGAGGTTGACCATCAAACTATCCAACAACGTTGTTTTGAGGGCAGTTTTTGTTGTTGGGGTAACGAATTACCCCAGTGTGCCAACCATATTACTGGAGCGAGGCGTGGCAGCCAAGGTTATAAAAAAGATTATTAAAATGCCGTAAAAGCCTATATAGGCTAAGGAAATAATAAACAAAAATATTGTTCTAGAAAGAGGTTTGTTTACCTTAAAATCTTCCGAAAAGGACTTGTGTTCTTTGTCCTTGTGTGCATCGTCAATTTCATTCTTATGAAGAGTATAGACAAGTTTTCTGCATTTTCCATCACTTTCAATGTCTTTAAAAAAACAAATCAATGAAATTTATCTTGCAAAATATCAATTTCAAATGCTTACCAGCTGCATCACAAACAAAATATGTATTAAACCAGAAATGGAAAATTTTTTTACGGGATGTCTTGTGAGTTAGTTCTACTTTTATATCGCCAGAAATGGAGAGAGAAGGATTATTGATTTCTAGAATCAAGTTTTTACGGAAATCTATAGTGTGAGTTTGAAGAGTCTGGAATTAATAAGTTAAACATAGTTTTTAAATTTTAATAACAAAATTTGCAACCTGAGTTTTAACAGAGGATGAGTCATGCAGTACTGAAATTGAGCAGTTTACGGTTCCTTGGCTATGAAGTGCATTAGCATCCGCAAAGCGTATTTCACAAAGCTAAAAATATATATATATATTCTTCAATAAATAATCCTCTTTAAATAATTAACTTTAATAAGTAACCTGAAGTGTCGTCCTTTCATATTTCAGCCCACATTGAATTAATTTCGCAAAATACTGCACATACCTCCGCTGAGATGGAATTGTTACTCCTTTCCGATCCTTAGTGCGTTTTTCATCATAGCACGCCAATGCGTCTTCGGCAGAGGCATGAAGACCACTATAAAGTAAATAACAGCAGATCATTGTTCCTAGAAAAAGTATACTATCATAAAAAAATCTGCAAAATTCGAAAAAAATTATTAAAAATTAAAAAATTTCACATACTAGCTGGAATACCGGTGTTACTCGGGAGTTTATGTTGTCATAAAATTTGTCATTCAGTCCTCGTTTTTATGTTTTTAATAAACCAGAACAATGAAAACAAAAACTGTTAAATGCTAATCGCAACTAATCGCAATTATGAGTTAAAAACGCCCCGATATTCTTGAAAAACCATTATAGACAATTTTCTGCTATTTAAAACAGTACTGACGCCTGTTAAGGTCATGAAAAAATAAAAGAATTTATTGATTGTCAATTTATCGGCAGTATATTAAAAAAAATAAGCTGCTTACCTATTTTGCTATACATATATACAGGGTATCCCGCAATTGAGTGCAACTATTTACGGAGCTGAAAGGTTATGTCGAGCTGAGCAAAAAATCGTATGGGAGGGAGGGTATATTTTCACAATCTTAGGAGCTACATGGGTAATTAATATTCATTACGTTATTGTTTCTAGCAGAAAACTAACATAATCAGCAAACCCCACCAACTTAACCGTTACCGAGCTGTGCTCGTGTGAAGATTAAATAAATCGATTGAAACTACCAAATTTCAATTTTGAGTTCACATTTCTCAGAATTTCGCGTAATAATTTAATTTTTTTAGGATCAATTTTGTAATTTATTCAATTTTCTTTTCAATGACACCAAAAACATAAACATATCTTAAAAAATAGAAAAGTTGGCTGTACTAAAAAAATTATACTAATTAGAAAACAATGATATTATCTACTGCATGACTAATGTAATGTAATGTCATTATTTATCATTATTTTCAAATAAGTATAATTTTTTTTGTAGAGCCAACTTTTTTATTTTTAGAGATATGTTTATGTTTTTGGTGTCATTTGAAATAAAATTGAATAAGTTATAAAATAGATTTAAAAAAAAATTTAATTTATTACTCAAAATTCTGAGAAATTTGCACTCAAAATTGAAATTTGGTAGTTTCAACCGATTGATTTCATCTTCACACAATCACAGCTCGGTAACGGTTAAGTTGGTGGGTTTGTTGATATTCCGTTAGAAAGGTGATTTCATTGCCTTGAAATGAGCTATCGAAATAAGTTTTATCTATGTTAGTTTTTCTGCTAGAAACAATAACGTGAATCAAAGTCGTGAAATATTAATTAACCGTGTAGCTCCTAAGAGTGTGGAAATAGACCCTCCCCCCCCCCCCCCGCCCCTCCCATACGATTTTTGCTCAGCTCGACATAACTTTTCACCTCCGTAAATAGTTGCACTCAATTGCGGGGCACCCTGTGTAAACGAAAAAACGAATTGGCCATGTCAGCCCTTGAACTGACTTTGGCCGAGCTTCTTTTGATCAATTGTGTTGTGAGTGTTGTGAAATGTTTGAACACAAATTGTCGAGAACTGGACCTACAAGCTTTAATCCGACTTCGAACGGTTTATGTTCTCAAAAAGATGTACATGGCAGTTTTTTACTCTCTGAGGTTTGCCATTGTCTGCAGAGAGGAAACGCTTAAACAGAAAAATGAATTCAATTGAAAAAACATTGTGTCAAATGGGATTCGAACCTGGAGTATATCGCTTTCCAGCCACGTACCTTAACCAGTATGCCACGGCCTCAATGCTATATATATACAGCGCTGCTAAGGATTAGCTCCGAGACTAAATGTAGAAACATTGAAAAAAAAAACAATGTTCTTAAAGAACTCAAATTCTTCGTTGATCAATTTATGTAACAAAGCTTTTATATGTGTCTTATAGAAACAAAGGTTATTTATTTCACTTAAAAAAATTACATATTTAATTTCACGGAAAATGTTTGCTGTAAGTAATTTTATAATTTTTTTTTTTTCTGAAGTATTTTGATATGAAGGGTGTCCTAAAAAATCCCTGACATTTTGATTCGGGCAGTACAAGCGTTGAGTACTAAATCTATGACAGCAATCAACAGCAAGCAAAGAGGTTCATAGCCTAGACACATTGGCTGCATTCTGCCAAGGCGAGCGCTATTGTAGCGATGGATTTTGCACTGGATTTATCTGAATGCGTTGATACGTCGAACGTCACATCTGTTGACAACTGACGTTTGACGTAGCTTGTTTGCTTGTTGAATTTAAAACCTAATTTCTTTATGCTAATAGGTTTACTTAATGCAATACGTAGTGCTACAGATGCTAATGGATGATGGTCTTGATATGGCTATTAAGAAGCACATTTCGGACCTCATTCAACCATTGCAATGAGCAAAGGATAGTTAAAAACATTTAAACTAGCACAAACCACGAAAATTTGCATTTATTTTAAGCGTTTCATTTGAGTGTTTGCAAATGCATGCAAATTGCCGCGCAAACAGCTGTTAAATGACATAACTTGCAACTGTTGAGTAGAAGTAGCGTAATTTATTTCGCTAGGTAAAATGCACATCGCTCGAGCGTACACAGCTGCCAGCGCTATCAAAAGTGTAGCCATTCAGCCGAATTATCTTGAGCGCTAGTGTTGGTAGAATGCAGCCATTGACTGCGGCCGTGTGGCATCTGTCAAAAATTTTTACATGTATTTCTAATGGGGAGAAACTGGTGTAATGCCGCCCTTGCCACTGCGGCTTTGTCGTCGATATAGAATCGTTCCTAATTTGGCAGCTTGTCGTTGCAGCCGCAATCAATGTATCTAGGTCGTAAGTCATGGCGAAATTCTTGGACTAGGAATGCGTGCAGATTGTGAATTTTTCTTGAAAATGATGAGTTCTTCATCATTTGTGAATGAAAATTTGGGCACGATTACCATTTCCGAGACGCCGCGATTTGGAAGTATTTTCTGGTAGAGAACAACAAAAAACATGATTCGCCGAACAAAAAATCGCAAACTCTATTAATTATCGAGTAAGCGATTTTTAAATATTTTATTTGTTAAAAGATCTGTTAAAAAACATCTATATCTTTGCCGTTACTCGATGGATCTTTAAGATTGATATTATTATTAGGTCATTTAATTTAATTAAATGACCTTTCAAATATATTTATTAATAATATCAATGCTACAATATTTTTAGTTTTATAAGCGAATTTATTCCAAAGTTAAATTCTAAAAGTTATTTTCTAATAATAAAGCTAACAGCTAGACCTTTTGTTTGATATATAAAAATATGTATTTTTTTTTTATTTCACACTATATTACATAAAATTTAATAAAATGGAAACCAAAGTGATTACTAAAAATTAAAAATTTTTTTTTACTGGCTCGAAAATCCCGTTAATTCATATAAATATTATAGCTACAATGCTGCCTTAAAAACAATGGTTTATTGTAATGGCGATATTCGAAAATATGGAGCAAGAAAGCAAAACATCTAAGGTAAATATGAGTGAAATAAACAACTTTCCATACAAGGGCAAATCATTGTACCACAAAAAACACCATAAAAAATCAAATAAATCATATATATTATATACCAAATGAAAGATAAATTTTTAAGCTTAAGCCCTTTATGTAACTAAATAACATTTTTGTCTTTCATTTGCTACTTTAACACTCCGATGAGTGACAGTTCTGAACTTCACGGCCGTGTGAAAAGGTCCCTACGGACCTTTTTTGTAAATCATGTTTTTTTCATATAAAAAAATTTTTTTTTTTTAATTTTTTTTTTGTTTTTATTGTTTATAACTAAATTCTACATACAAAAATAATTTTTTCAATTTTTTAATTTTTTTTTTTTTTTGCTTGAATTTTCTTAAGACTATTATAAAAAAGTTTAAAAATTATTGTTGTTGAGCGTGTACTTCTTGTCCCCCGCCCTGTGCGCAAGTGTTGCAGCGATGTAAAAGTGTGCTATGTTCTCCGCAAACAGCGTTGCCGCAGCCGAAGCAGTGTGCCCGCGTTTTCCGCTGCCGCCCGTATAGGCCGAACACAATGTGCGCGACGAACGGCAAGCAGCATGTCTCCACTCTGTCGTTGTAGAGAAATGTTGAGCGACTTGATTATAATAAACGCGACAGCAGCAAACTTCAGCTGCTCTTCAACTATTTGTTTATCTAAGTCCATACTGCAATAGAAGAATTATACTATATATTAAATTCTTTATGTTATAATTAATGAATTAATGAATAATATAATTAATGAACCTTCAAAACCTTAACTCAAAAAACTTCTTTTACAAAGTAAAAAAAAAGATCCGAGCACTTCAACAGCCAAACAATAGTAAACAAAAAACCATGGTTGCATTCAGCCGACTCAACAGTTGCTGTTTAGAATAACAATACTGAGCAAAAAAAGAAATACATTCAATTTCATTTTAATTTATTAAGAAGCTATTTAGTAAACAACATTTATTGTTTTTTGAAAAAAGATTTAAAAAACAAATAAATTTAACAAATTTAAATTTTTAATTTTAAAAATTTGTCGAAGTTTCGCAAATTGTTTGTCTGCTTCATCAGGGAGTCTCTCATAGTTTTATAATTAATTAAAGGCGCCCTGATGAAGCAGACAAACAATCTGCGGAACTTCGACAAATTTTTAAAATTAAAAATTTAGATTTGTTAAATTGATATGATTTTAAAATCTTTTTTCAAAATACAATTAATTTTGGTTACTAAATAACGCCGTAATAAATTAAAATAATTAAAACGTACAATAAAATAAAAAACTGAAATATAACCAAAACGGAGGCAAACGTTTTGATTCTGAAACGTTTACTTCTTATTTTCAAAGAAGTGAATGAGTGAATGACGAAATAAGAATCCATTCAATGAATGCAAAACTCATTAATAAAATTGTTATTTCACATTAAGTTCTAAAAAATTCATTAATTATTCGTTTTATTTATATCAATTAATGAATAAAAAAATCAATAATGAATAACAACTTAGTAAAGAATAACAAATTAATAATAAAAAACAAACTAATAATGAATAACAAGTGAATAATGAATAAAAATGAATAATATATAAAAAATGAATTATTAATATGAAATGAATAGCTAATAAAATATGAATAATGGATAACAAATGAATAATTGAAAATTTTGAAATTCTTTGTGAAATGCATTCTTTGTGTATAGTATTAAAATTAATAAAAAATTTATTCATTATTCATTTTTTATTTATTATTCACTTCTTATTCATTATTCCCTTGTTATTCATTATTAATTTCTTACTCATTATTAATTTTTTAATCATTATCCAATTTTTATTCATTATTAATTTTTAAGCAAATGATTAATTTTTTATTCATGGCTTCGGTGCAAATGATTAATTTTTTTATTCATGACTGCGGTGCAAATGAATTCATAATTAATAATGAATAACGAATGAATAGTGAATAAAAATTAATAACGAATAAAAAAAGAATAATTAAAAATTCTGAAATTATTTGTGAATTGAATTCTTTGTAAATAGCATTCATATGAATAAAAAATTCATTCATTATAAATTTGCTAAATGCTACCAGTAATAACATATATAAACAATGGCAGAAACTTGCTTTTGCTGCCTGTCAAATTAAAATTAAATTGAAGCTGACGGCAACGGCAGGCGGCAATGTTGCGCGACAAGTCTCCAAAATTCGTCCCATAAGAAATACATGTAAATGAAAAGTGACAATTGGCGCTTGCCGCTCGTCGCGCGTGTTGTGTTCGGGCTAGTACTCAGAACGGCAAAGGCGACATGACAGTCTACTTGACCTAGCCGCAAACGACGGTGCATTGCCTTCCATCGGTCTTGGTAATACCTGAAATGAAAAGAAAAATAAAAAACAAATAAATATATATTCTATTTTTGAATTTGAAGATGTTTTTCTTACCCTGACATCGAATGCTTCCATCGCATTGCGTATCCTTGGATATGAGGTTATATGGTTGTTCAGGGCACGTTCTTCGATATTTGGTGTGGCCAATTGTTTCGTTAGCAGTAACAAGAACGACCGCCGTCTGTCACTCCTTTTTATAGGCTTCATTTCGTTGTAAATCGTAAAAGCAGCAAATGCAGCGACGTCCAGCATATTATAAAACATGGCCAACGGCCATCGTTGTGTTGCTCTTTTGCAGCTGTAAGTGCCTAGCATTTGATCCATGGTATCAACGCCGCATTTGTTGGCGTTGTAATCTAATATGGCATAGGGCTTCCGCTTCTCGGTTTGCTCGTCAACGAGGCAGGTGTAGTGCATTGTGGAGAGCACGTTCACCACTTTATTTTTTTTCGGCACGTATGAGCATAACGCTATATCCCCTTCGTTGAACCCAAATAATGTACTATTGATGGTGCGCTTCGGGTTCTACTTGAACTCCTGTGGAATGAATGTTTTGTTGTAGCGCACTGTACCAACATATGCGGTCTTCCTCCTCAACAAAATACGCGCCAAGTCAAGAGTGGTAAAGAAATTATCCGCGTATATAGTACGGCCAGCATCTAAATATTTTTCCACAAGATCCAGCACTACGTTCTGCCCTTGGTTTATCTCCCGTTGTTGGTTTGGCAGTTTTCCAGAATATACCATTCCCTTCACAGGATAATAACTCTGTGAGTCGCATAACCACCATACTTTCAAACCATACTTAGCTGGCTTTGACGGAATATATTGTGTGAAGCGGGTGCGGCCTCTGTAAGGGAACAACTGCTCATCAACTGTTAGTGCTTCATGAGGAGTGTAAGCTGCTGCCAAGTTATGTTGCAACATTTGCCAAATATCGTCAATAGCCGCAGTTTTGCTGTTGATGAGTCGCTGTTGTCGAGTATTTCCATTGTCGAATCGAATAAATTGCTTTATACACATGAAGCGATCGTACGACAACGCAGCTTTGTATATTGGGCAACGCGTCGCGCCCCATAATTCCATAGCTGGTTCATGGTTTGATCTTGTGAGTCCAGCATACAAAAGAATAGCTACAAAGGCGTCAAACTCTTTCACTGCCACTGGCTTCCACTCCTTTTTCTTCGTGGGATTCGCCAAATTCCATGCAGCTGTAACCTCCCTGCCTTTACGATTTGTTTTACGTAGCACTAAGTGTATTATTTCCTCTGTCATGATTGAACGCATTATTGTATAGGGGTCGTGTATATTTCCTGTTGGTCATGGTTTCTTTCTTGTGAAGTCGACCACGTTATGATTACGAGTGCGTGATGTTGGTGGTGCTTTTTTACTCTATTGGGTGCCATCTTTACCAATATAGTAACTTTCATTCGTTTCCTGTCCATCATTTTCTTCCTCTTCATCATCGTCGTCATCAGTATCTTCATTTAGCTCGACGTATCCTTCAGTTTCGGCATCTGACTCTTCAGCAGGTTGGTATGTGCGATCTTCATCATCCTCAACTTCATAATTATCAATTGCAGTAATATCAATTTCTTCATCCATGTCTTCGTCCATAAAATCAGCAAATCTACTATCAGCTGCACGCCTTTCATCCGCAGTCATTTGCTGGTAACGTGTACTACGGCGTACAACAATTTCAGCAACGTCCAAATTACTTGCATCTGCCATATTTATATTTTTGTTTCTATCACACACGATTTTACTCTTCGCTGTCTAAACTTTGACTGATTTGGTTTACGAAACTACAACTTCTTTTATACTCTTTCGTACGTCTACCTAAACTCAAAGACATTAGGGATGATGATAAAAACAAAAAATTCTAAGAAAAAATTCTAAGAACAAAAATACTAAGAACAAAAAATACTAAGAACAAAATACTAAGAACAAAAAATTCTAAGAACTGGTTTATTGCTAGTAGTATAAAATTAGAATATTGTGCCTTTCCTTGAAAGCAATAAAGTTCATGTCTTCGAATTTTTCTTAGAATTTTTTGTTTTTACCATCATCCCTAATGTCTTTGAGTTTAGGTCTTTGTGTTCAGAACAAGTAAATTATGTGTTGAAACAATAAAAAAATTATAATGATGCCCAAAAACATCCATTTATTAGTGAAATTCAGTACAAGGTCCATACGGACCTATTCACATGTCCGCGTACTATTCTCACTAAAACCTCAATAACTCCTAAAGTAATGATCCGATCGGCTTGATTTTTTTCCAAAAGATGCGCAACAAAATACTCTTGGAATACAGAGTAACTTTGGGGGGGCGGAGGGGGGTTGTAGTGGCCGAAGTAGGAGTAATCTCAGTTTGAAAAGGCAAAAAGGTCCCTAGGGACCTTCTCACTCATCGGAGGGTTAAAAAAAAAACATCATTATTTTCTGGCTTTTCTATGGATTTGAGTTTAATAAAAAGGGCGAAAGGAGCGTGTTCAAAACTAATTATGAAACAATTTATTCTAACGACCCATGCAGCCGTAATCTGCAACGACAAGCTGTCAAATTAGGAATGATTCTATATCGAAGACAAAGCCGATGTGGCAAGGGTCTTCATAACCGTGCGTTTAGACCGCCTGAACGAACGAAAAAGACATCGCGAACAATTTATTGCTATAAAAACGTCGTTTGGACCAACTGTCTACACCGCACGAACATCAATCATTATTTTTATATTAGTAGTAAAACATATACTCCTTTTCTCAACAACAAATTCGCCTGGCAAGCATTGAGTAGCACAATGTCGCGATTTTATTTCAATATTTAAATTTGTAAAAGTGTAAAGTGATTCATAATTTATAGCAAATAATTTGCATTTAATTGAAATTAATGCAATTGATTCAAATGATGAAATAATGGCTAGTGCTGCATTTATTTTAGTGGCAAGTTTATTGCAAAAAAAAGGAAAGGAGCAGCTTGGTCACCTAAAAGCTATGAAGCTAAGGAATCAAAGAAGAAAGAAGTACTTTTTCATATATATTCACATATTTACTTTTATTAAAATAAAAGCTACTATTCTATAAAAAAACAAGTACCGAAAATAGTTTTTAATTTTTTTTAATCATATAACCATACTTTTAAAGTATACCACTTATGACAGTATAACAATTTCTGAATTTGGATTTTAATTCTAAAATTCTTAATGTAGTATTAAAGATGTTTTTTACTTACATCAATTGTACTTCTGATATCATTTACTGCAAAGCGGAAATCGCATTGCATTATATGCGAGCCACTTTGAAACGTAACCTAGCGTCCACACGTGCAAGTGCAGGTTCGAAAAACTGAATACATTCAAACATTTTTACTAACACACTCACATTTTCGGACTTGCAGCCTAATTGTGTTGTGACTCAGTCGTCACAAACCAATTAAAACTTTAATAAATTAATGCCGATAGCAAATATCGATTAACCTTGATTATGAATTGCGACATGCATAAACAGATAGTAAAATAAAACGCAGCACAAATTGCTTAAACACTGCCCTATCTCAATGCATGATACCAGTCATGATCCAATAACGACAAACAGAAGAACTTCAGAGAGCGTGCTTAAGTTATAGCAGCAATTAGTAATATGCTGACTTAACAAAATAATGACACACAGGTGAACGACGCTATGCGCCTGATACCTGAGTCGCGTTACTGTTTGATGAAATTGGGATATGTCGTACAAGCAGTGAACTTGATATTTGATCTACTTTATTTCATGCAGCTGTTGGTCACTATTTTGTGACCAACTGAAAATGCATAATTGTCAAAGCTCAATAAACAATGTATGTATGTTTGTGGATATAATTTAACAAGGAAATAAGTTAAGATTGTTGCACAATCGCAATGTGACAAAAAACTGTCAATTGTACAAAATTATAGTAGTGTAAAACTATGTGATAATGTTAAGATTTTGGAAGCCAGAAATTTGTTATAAATATCTGTGCTTCAGCTAGAAATAAGGAGAATGAATAAAGAATCTGAAGACACAGTATGTTAATATTTCGAAAGCACCAAGAAGTATTTCTTTTCTTTCCTCTGGAGCGGACCAGTGCATATTAAAGTAAGTATAACGGGGCTGGTGAGCTTTATGAAAAATACACACCAAACAAATGGCGCATTTTAATACTTCGACAGTAGGCAACGAATTGCTGCAACTTAAACCCAAAAGGCAACACATGAAGTATCTTTATGTCCTAACGACATTAATTTTTTTCATGTGCATAGCTTTCGAGCAAGTTTGTAGTCGACTCCATTCAAGAACATATTTTGACCAAATATGTGCGAAAAATGGGGTAACACCTGTGGAGGCGTGAATTGAACTTACTTACTGCCTGGTCCATCCATCGGAGGCATGGTCTCTCTCGTCGTCGTTGACCAGCGACCCTCGCCTGTAGCACCTTTTTCGCTGGAGCTTCGTCGTTCATACGATGGACATGACCCAGCCAGCGTAGTCGCTGCACAGTAATACGCCGAACTACGTCAATGTCATCGTAGAGCTCATACAGCTCGTGGTTCATTCGGATGCGATAGTCATCGCCGACTCGAACAGGACCGAAGATTTTGCGAAGAACTTTTCTCTCGAACACCTCCAGAGCGGCTGCGTCAGTTTGCGAAACTACCCATGCCTCAGCGCCATAAAGCAGCACAGGTAGAACGAGCGTCTTGTAGAGTGTTAGTTTTGTCGATCGAGAGAGGGCTCTGGAACTTAGTTGCTTACTGAGCCCGTAGTAGCACCTATTAGCAATTATTGTTCTTCGCTTTATCTCCAGGCTGATTTCGTTTTTGGTATTAATGGCGGTGCCAAGGTAAACGAAATCCTTGACTACTTCAAAGTTATAGTTGCCGGATGAAACGTGGGAGTCTAAACGCCGAGCTCCCTTGTTTGTAGACAGCATATACTTTGTTTTGCCCTCATTTATCGTCAAACCCACTTTGGTTGGTTCTGCCGACAATATCAATATCATCAGCGTACGCAAGGAGCTGGACGCCTTTGTAGAAAATGGTGCCATTACGATGCACACCGGCCTTTCGTACGATCCCCTCCATGATAATGTTAAAGAGATCGCAAGTCAGTGGATCGCCTTGCCTGAAACCTCTTTCGGTATTGAAGGTTTCGGAGAGGTCATTTCCTACCTTGACGGAGCTGCGTGTGTTGCTCAACGTCATTCTGCAAAGTCTAATCAACTTTGCAGGTATACCGAACTCAGACATTGTTGCGTATAGGCAATCCCTTCTCGGGCTATCGAACGCAGCTTTAAAATCGACAAAGAGATGGTGTGTGTCAATTTGATTTTCGTGGGTTTTCTCCAGGATTTGTCGTAGCGTGAAAATCTGGTCTATGGTGGACTTACCAGGTCGAAAGCCACACTGATAAGGTCCAATCAGTGTTTTTGTAATCGGCTTTAATCTTTCACACAGTACGCTTGAGAGAACCTTATATGCGATGGAAATAAGACTGATACCTCTATAACTTGCGCAGATTGTACAGATTGAACAATCTGCGTGAATTGAACTTCTCTGTGAATATTCAATTTCCGGCAAAAAGAGATTTCGTCTTCTAAGTAAGTGCGAATCGCTGCTAGCACTGTCTGGTTAACTCGCTCGGCCGCTTTTCCACTTTCTTCATGTCCATCCGACCTGTCAAGTTGATTCTACATGTAGGATAGTCCGAAACTCCCTAAAGAGAGAACCAATCAGTTGCGATGCTACCTTCTTTTCATTTTGCCATGCTTAGTGCTGCCATATTTACAGTTAAAACTGTAAAATACAGTTTTTTAGAAAAGCGCGCAGTTTTTTTACCGCATAGTGCAATGACAGTTTTTGAAAAATATTTAAATTTGAGAGAATTCATTAATTAAAACTAGTAAGGAATGGATCTTAGATAGGGTACCGAAGCTAAAATACTCTCCCCCCCACCCCTACCCCCGCGGCCGTATTAAAATATATTCGAAGTCTGTAGCGAAATCGAATTTGATCTCCATTTTTTAGTAAGAAGCTTATATTTTGAATTTTATCGCGATAGCTTTAAAATTGCGCCTGTAATCGAGTCCATAGACGGACACACATACAGACGGTCACGCGGAAATCGACTCAGGTGGTGGTGCTGAGCAAATATATGTACGCTTTTCTATACCTGCCACGCCTCCTTATTGGCCTTACAAACGGAATGACAAATTCTATATACCCCTTACGCAGTACGCGTTGGGTATAACAAATAAATTTAAAGAACTGCTAAAAAAGGATGTGATTCAGATTGCATTAAATATAAAGAATCGAATGAAATTTTCAAAAAAATTGACAATTTAATTTCATAAGAACTAATTGGGTAAAAATGTTCCATATTAAATATTATTTTTTCTGTTTAGTAAAATCTTATTTAAATTGTTTATGTTAATTTATTTTATTTTAAATAAACTGTTTTTGTTATGTCCCGCCAGTATCGAGAGTAACCAATTGTACCTTTCTATTAAGCTACGTTACTAGTTCTATATGAACTAACTTATTTTTGACCCAAGGTAATGCACAAAAGGGTTAGTGCATTCAACAACAACTTCAAGCTTGTACTGCTAATTTTTATGTTTCTGGCGTCTTTATTTTGTAACAATGACATATAGTATATAGTTCGAAGTAATATTTTTGAGAAAACATGATACACAAGCCGCTTCAAATTCGTTGAACAACAAGAATAAAAAAGTATAAATGTATTTACGGAAGATTGCTTCAGAATGACATAACTTGCAACTGTTGAGTAGAAGTAGCGTAATTTATTTCGCTAGGTAAAATGCACATCGCTCGAGCGTACACAGCTGCCAGCGCTATCAAAAGTGTAGCCATTCAGCCGAATTATCTTGAGCGCTAGTGTTGGTAGAATGCAGCCATTGACTGCGGCCGTGTGGCATCTGTCAAAAATTTTTACATGTATTTCTAATGGGGAGAAACTGGTGTAATGCCGCCCTTGCCACTGCGGCTTTGTCGTCGATATAGAATCGTTCCTAATTTGGCAGCTTGTCGTTGCAGCCGCAATCAATGTATCTAGGTCGTAAGTCATGGCGAAATTCTTGGACTAGGAATGCGTGCAGATTGTGAATTTTTCTTGAAAATGATGAGTTCTTCATCATTTGTGAATGAAAATTTGGGCACGATTACCATTTCCGAGACGCCGCGATTTGGAAGTATTTTCTGGTAGAGAACAACAAAAAACATGATTCGCCGAACAAAAAATCGCAAACTCTATTAATTATCGAGTAAGCGATTTTTAAATATTTTATTTGTTAAAAGATCTGTTAAAAAACATCTATATCTTTGCCGTTACTCGATGGATCTTTAAGATTGATATTATTATTAGGTCATTTAATTTAATTAAATGACCTTTCAAATATATTTATTAATAATATCAATGCTACAATATTTTTAGTTTTATAAGCGAATTTATTCCAAAGTTAAATTCTAAAAGTTATTTTCTAATAATAAAGCTAACAGCTAGACCTTTTGTTTGATATATAAAAATATGTATTTTTTTTTTATTTCACACTATATTACATAAAATTTAATAAAATGGAAACCAAAGTGATTACTAAAAATTAAAAATTTTTTTTTACTGGCTCGAAAATCCCGTTAATTCATATAAATATTATAGCTACAATGCTGCCTTAAAAACAATGGTTTATTGTAATGGCGATATTCGAAAATATGGAGCAAGAAAGCAAAACATCTAAGGTAAATATGAGTGAAATAAACAACTTTCCATACAAGGGCAAATCATTGTACCACAAAAAACACCATAAAAAATCAAATAAATCATATATATTATATACCAAATGAAAGATAAATTTTTAAGCTTAAGCCCTTTATGTAACTAAATAACATTTTTGTCTTTCATTTGCTACTTTAACACTCCGATGAGTGACAGTTCTGAACTTCACGGCCGTGTGAAAAGGTCCCTACGGACCTTTTTTGTAAATCATGTTTTTTTCATATAAAAAAATTTTTTTTTTTTAATTTTTTTTTTGTTTTTATTGTTTATAACTAAATTCTACATACAAAAATAATTTTTTCAATTTTTTAATTTTTTTTTTTTTTTGCTTGAATTTTCTTAAGACTATTATAAAAAAGTTTAAAAATTATTGTTGTTGAGCGTGTACTTCTTGTCCCCCGCCCTGTGCGCAAGTGTTGCAGCGATGTAAAAGTGTGCTATGTTCTCCGCAAACAGCGTTGCCGCAGCCGAAGCAGTGTGCCCGCGTTTTCCGCTGCCGCCCGTACTCAGAACGGCAAAGGCGACATGACAGTCTACTTGACCTAGCCGCAAACGACGGTGCATTGCCTTCCATCGGTCTTGGTAATACCTGAAATGAAAAGAAAAATAAAAAACAAATAAATATATATTCTATTTTTGAATTTGAAGATGTTTTTCTTACCCTGACATCGAATGCTTCCATCGCATTGCGTATCCTTGGATATGAGGTTATATGGTTGTTCAGGGCACGTTCTTCGATATTTGGTGTGGCCAATTGTTTCGTTAGCAGTAACAAGAACGACCGCCGTCTGTCACTCCTTTTTATAGGCTTCATTTCGTTGTAAATCGTAAAAGCAGCAAATGCAGCGACGTCCAGCATATTATAAAACATGGCCAACGGCCATCGTTGTGTTGCTCTTTTGCAGCTGTAAGTGCCTAGCATTTGATCCATGGTATCAACGCCGCATTTGTTGGCGTTGTAATCTAATATGGCATAGGGCTTCCGCTTCTCGGTTTGCTCGTCAACGAGGCAGGTGTAGTGCATTGTGGAGAGCACGTTCACCACTTTATTTTTTTTCGGCACGTATGAGCATAACGCTATATCCCCTTCGTTGAACCCAAATAATGTACTATTGATGGTGCGCTTCGGGTTCTACTTGAACTCCTGTGGAATGAATGTTTTGTTGTAGCGCACTGTACCAACATATGCGGTCTTCCTCCTCAACAAAATACGCGCCAAGTCAAGAGTGGTAAAGAAATTATCCGCGTATATAGTACGGCCAGCATCTAAATATTTTTCCACAAGATCCAGCACTACGTTCTGCCCTTGGTTTATCTCCCGTTGTTGGTTTGGCAGTTTTCCAGAATATACCATTCCCTTCACAGGATAATAACTCTGTGAGTCGCATAACCACCATACTTTCAAACCATACTTAGCTGGCTTTGACGGAATATATTGTGTGAAGCGGGTGCGGCCTCTGTAAGGGAACAACTGCTCATCAACTGTTAGTGCTTCATGAGGAGTGTAAGCTGCTGCCAAGTTATGTTGCAACATTTGCCAAATATCGTCAATAGCCGCAGTTTTGCTGTTGATGAGTCGCTGTTGTCGAGTATTTCCATTGTCGAATCGAATAAATTGCTTTATACACATGAAGCGATCGTACGACAACGCAGCTTTGTATATTGGGCAACGCGTCGCGCCCCATAATTCCATAGCTGGTTCATGGTTTGATCTTGTGAGTCCAGCATACAAAAGAATAGCTACAAAGGCGTCAAACTCTTTCACTGCCACTGGCTTCCACTCCTTTTTCTTCGTGGGATTCGCCAAATTCCATGCAGCTGTAACCTCCCTGCCTTTACGATTTGTTTTACGTAGCACTAAGTGTATTATTTCCTCTGTCATGATTGAACGCATTATTGTATAGGGGTCGTGTATATTTCCTGTTGGTCATGGTTTCTTTCTTGTGAAGTCGACCACGTTATGATTACGAGTGCGTGATGTTGGTGGTGCTTTTTTACTCTATTGGGTGCCATCTTTACCAATATAGTAACTTTCATTCGTTTCCTGTCCATCATTTTCTTCCTCTTCATCATCGTCGTCATCAGTATCTTCATTTAGCTCGACGTATCCTTCAGTTTCGGCATCTGACTCTTCAGCAGGTTGGTATGTGCGATCTTCATCATCCTCAACTTCATAATTATCAATTGCAGTAATATCAATTTCTTCATCCATGTCTTCGTCCATAAAATCAGCAAATCTACTATCAGCTGCACGCCTTTCATCCGCAGTCATTTGCTGGTAACGTGTACTACGGCGTACAACAATTTCAGCAACGTCCAAATTACTTGCATCTGCCATATTTATATTTTTGTTTCTATCACACACGATTTTACTCTTCGCTGTCTAAACTTTGACTGATTTGGTTTACGAAACTACAACTTCTTTTATACTCTTTCGTACGTCTACCTAAACTCAAAGACATTAGGGATGATGATAAAAACAAAAAATTCTAAGAAAAAATTCTAAGAACAAAAATACTAAGAACAAAAAATACTAAGAACAAAATACTAAGAACAAAAAATTCTAAGAACTGGTTTATTGCTAGTAGTATAAAATTAGAATATTGTGCCTTTCCTTGAAAGCAATAAAGTTCATGTCTTCGAATTTTTCTTAGAATTTTTTGTTTTTACCATCATCCCTAATGTCTTTGAGTTTAGGTCTTTGTGTTCAGAACAAGTAAATTATGTGTTGAAACAATAAAAAAATTATAATGATGCCCAAAAACATCCATTTATTAGTGAAATTCAGTACAAGGTCCATACGGACCTATTCACATGTCCGCGTACTATTCTCACTAAAACCTCAATAACTCCTAAAGTAATGATCCGATCGGCTTGATTTTTTTCCAAAAGATGCGCAACAAAATACTCTTGGAATACAGAGTAACTTTGGGGGGGCGGAGGGGGGTTGTAGTGGCCGAAGTAGGAGTAATCTCAGTTTGAAAAGGCAAAAAGGTCCCTAGGGACCTTCTCACTCATCGGAGGGTTAAAAAAAAAACATCATTATTTTCTGGCTTTTCTATGGATTTGAGTTTAATAAAAAGGGCGAAAGGAGCGTGTTCAAAACTAATTATGAAACAATTTATTCTAACGACCCATGCAGCCGTAATCTGCAACGACAAGCTGTCAAATTAGGAATGATTCTATATCGAAGACAAAGCCGATGTGGCAAGGGTCTTCATAACCGTGCGTTTAGACCGCCTGAACGAACGAAAAAGACATCGCGAACAATTTATTGCTATAAAAACGTCGTTTGGACCAACTGTCTACACCGCACGAACATCAATCATTATTTTTATATTAGTAGTAAAACATATACTCCTTTTCTCAACAACAAATTCGCCTGGCAAGCATTGAGTAGCACAATGTCGCGATTTTATTTCAATATTTAAATTTGTAAAAGTGTAAAGTGATTCATAATTTATAGCAAATAATTTGCATTTAATTGAAATTAATGCAATTGATTCAAATGATGAAATAATGGCTAGTGCTGCATTTATTTTAGTGGCAAGTTTATTGCAAAAAAAAGGAAAGGAGCAGCTTGGTCACCTAAAAGCTATGAAGCTAAGGAATCAAAGAAGAAAGAAGTACTTTTTCATATATATTCACATATTTACTTTTATTAAAATAAAAGCTACTATTCTATAAAAAAACAAGTACCGAAAATAGTTTTTAATTTTTTTTAATCATATAACCATACTTTTAAAGTATACCACTTATGACAGTATAACAATTTCTGAATTTGGATTTTAATTCTAAAATTCTTAATGTAGTATTAAAGATGTTTTTTACTTACATCAATTGTACTTCTGATATCATTTACTGCAAAGCGGAAATCGCATTGCATTATATGCGAGCCACTTTGAAACGTAACCTAGCGTCCACACGTGCAAGTGCAGGTTCGAAAAACTGAATACATTCAAACATTTTTACTAACACACTCACATTTTCGGACTTGCAGCCTAATTGTGTTGTGACTCAGTCGTCACAAACCAATTAAAACTTTAATAAATTAATGCCGATAGCAAATATCGATTAACCTTGATTATGAATTGCGACATGCATAAACAGATAGTAAAATAAAACGCAGCACAAATTGCTTAAACACTGCCCTATCTCAATGCATGATACCAGTCATGATCCAATAACGACAAACAGAAGAACTTCAGAGAGCGTGCTTAAGTTATAGCAGCAATTAGTAATATGCTGACTTAACAAAATAATGACACACAGGTGAACGACGCTATGCGCCTGATACCTGAGTCGCGTTACTGTTTGATGAAATTGGGATATGTCGTACAAGCAGTGAACTTGATATTTGATCTACTTTATTTCATGCAGCTGTTGGTCACTATTTTGTGACCAACTGAAAATGCATAATTGTCAAAGCTCAATAAACAATGTATGTATGTTTGTGGATATAATTTAACAAGGAAATAAGTTAAGATTGTTGCACAATCGCAATGTGACAAAAAACTGTCAATTGTACAAAATTATAGTAGTGTAAAACTATGTGATAATGTTAAGATTTTGGAAGCCAGAAATTTGTTATAAATATCTGTGCTTCAGCTAGAAATAAGGAGAATGAATAAAGAATCTGAAGACACAGTATGTTAATATTTCGAAAGCACCAAGAAGTATTTCTTTTCTTTCCTCTGGAGCGGACCAGTGCATATTAAAGTAAGTATAACGGGGCTGGTGAGCTTTATGAAAAATACACACCAAACAAATGGCGCATTTTAATACTTCGACAGTAGGCAACGAATTGCTGCAACTTAAACCCAAAAGGCAACACATGAAGTATCTTTATGTCCTAACGACATTAATTTTTTTCATGTGCATAGCTTTCGAGCAAGTTTGTAGTCGACTCCATTCAAGAACATATTTTGACCAAATATGTGCGAAAAATGGGGTAACACCTGTGGAGGCGTGAATTGAACTTACTTACTGCCTGGTCCATCCATCGGAGGCATGGTCTCTCTCGTCGTCGTTGACCAGCGACCCTCGCCTGTAGCACCTTTTTCGCTGGAGCTTCGTCGTTCATACGATGGACATGACCCAGCCAGCGTAGTCGCTGCACAGTAATACGCCGAACTACGTCAATGTCATCGTAGAGCTCATACAGCTCGTGGTTCATTCGGATGCGATAGTCATCGCCGACTCGAACAGGACCGAAGATTTTGCGAAGAACTTTTCTCTCGAACACCTCCAGAGCGGCTGCGTCAGTTTGCGAAACTACCCATGCCTCAGCGCCATAAAGCAGCACAGGTAGAACGAGCGTCTTGTAGAGTGTTAGTTTTGTCGATCGAGAGAGGGCTCTGGAACTTAGTTGCTTACTGAGCCCGTAGTAGCACCTATTAGCAATTATTGTTCTTCGCTTTATCTCCAGGCTGATTTCGTTTTTGGTATTAATGGCGGTGCCAAGGTAAACGAAATCCTTGACTACTTCAAAGTTATAGTTGCCGGATGAAACGTGGGAGTCTAAACGCCGAGCTCCCTTGTTTGTAGACAGCATATACTTTGTTTTGCCCTCATTTATCGTCAAACCCACTTTGGTTGGTTCTGCCGACAATATCAATATCATCAGCGTACGCAAGGAGCTGGACGCCTTTGTAGAAAATGGTGCCATTACGATGCACACCGGCCTTTCGTACGATCCCCTCCATGATAATGTTAAAGAGATCGCAAGTCAGTGGATCGCCTTGCCTGAAACCTCTTTCGGTATTGAAGGTTTCGGAGAGGTCATTTCCTACCTTGACGGAGCTGCGTGTGTTGCTCAACGTCATTCTGCAAAGTCTAATCAACTTTGCAGGTATACCGAACTCAGACATTGTTGCGTATAGGCAATCCCTTCTCGGGCTATCGAACGCAGCTTTAAAATCGACAAAGAGATGGTGTGTGTCAATTTGATTTTCGTGGGTTTTCTCCAGGATTTGTCGTAGCGTGAAAATCTGGTCTATGGTGGACTTACCAGGTCGAAAGCCACACTGATAAGGTCCAATCAGTGTTTTTGTAATCGGCTTTAATCTTTCACACAGTACGCTTGAGAGAACCTTATATGCGATGGAAATAAGACTGATACCTCTATAACTTGCGCAGATTGTACAGATTGAACAATCTGCGTGAATTGAACTTCTCTGTGAATATTCAATTTCCGGCAAAAAGAGATTTCGTCTTCTAAGTAAGTGCGAATCGCTGCTAGCACTGTCTGGTTAACTCGCTCGGCCGCTTTTCCACTTTCTTCATGTCCATCCGACCTGTCAAGTTGATTCTACATGTAGGATAGTCCGAAACTCCCTAAAGAGAGAACCAATCAGTTGCGATGCTACCTTCTTTTCATTTTGCCATGCTTAGTGCTGCCATATTTACAGTTAAAACTGTAAAATACAGTTTTTTAGAAAAGCGCGCAGTTTTTTTACCGCATAGTGCAATGACAGTTTTTGAAAAATATTTAAATTTGAGAGAATTCATTAATTAAAACTAGTAAGGAATGGATCTTAGATAGGGTACCGAAGCTAAAATACTCTCCCCCCCCCCCCCCTACCCCCGCGGCCGTATTAAAATATATTCGAAGTCTGTAGCGAAATCGAATTTGATCTCCATTTTTTAGTAAGAAGCTTATATTTTGAATTTTATCGCGATAGCTTTAAAATTGCGCCTGTAATCGAGTCCATAGACGGACACACATACAGACGGTCACGCGGAAATCGACTCAGGTGGTGGTGCTGAGCAAATATATGTACGCTTTTCTATACCTGCCACGCCTCCTTATTGGCCTTACAAACGGAATGACAAATTTTATATACCCCTTACGCAGTACGCGTTGGGTATAACAAATAAATTTAAAGAACTGCTAAAAAAGGATGTGATTCAGATTGCATTAAATATAAAGAATCGAATGAAATTTTCAAAAAAATTGACAATTTAATTTCATAAGAACTAATTGGGTAAAAATGTTCCATATTAAATATTATTTTTTCTGTTTAGTAAAATCTTATTTAAATTGTTTATGTTAATTTATTTTATTTTAAATAAACTGTTTTTGTTATGTCCCGCCAGTATCGAGAGTAACCAATTGTACCTTTCTATTAAGCTACGTTACTAGTTCTATATGAACTAACTTATTTTTGACCCAAGGTAATGCACAAAAGGGTTAGTGCATTCAACAACAACTTCAAGCTTGTACTGCTAATTTTTATGTTTCTGGCGTCTTTATTTTGTAACAATGACATATAGTATATAGTTCGAAGTAATATTTTTGAGAAAACATGATACACAAGCCGCTTCAATTTCGTTGAACAACAAGAATAAAAAAGTATAAATGTATTTACGGAAGATTGCTTCAGAATGCATAACTTGCAACTGTTGAGTAGAAGTAGCGTAATTTATTTCGCTAGGTAAAATGCACATCGCTCGAGCGTACACAGCTGCCAGCGCTATCAAAAGTGTAGCCATTCAGCCGAATTATCTTGAGCGCTAGTGTTGGTAGAATGCAGCCATTGACTGCGGCCGTGTGGCATCTGTCAAAAATTTTTACATGTATTTCTAATGGGGAGAAACTGGTGTAATGCCGCCCTTGCCACTGCGGCTTTGTCGTCGATATAGAATCGTTCCTAATTTGGCAGCTTGTCGTTGCAGCCGCAATCAATGTATCTAGGTCGTAAGTCATGGCGAAATTCTTGGACTAGGAATGCGTGCAGATTGTGAATTTTTCTTGAAAATGATGAGTTCTTCATCATTTGTGAATGAAAATTTGGGCACGATTACCATTTCCGAGACGCCGCGATTTGGAAGTATTTTCTGGTAGAGAACAACAAAAAACATGATTCGCCGAACAAAAAATCGCAAACTCTATTAATTATCGAGTAAGCGATTTTTAAATATTTTATTTGTTAAAAGATCTGTTAAAAAACATCTATATCTTTGCCGTTACTCGATGGATCTTTAAGATTGATATTATTATTAGGTCATTTAATTTAATTAAATGACCTTTCAAATATATTTATTAATAATATCAATGCTACAATATTTTTAGTTTTATAAGCGAATTTATTCCAAAGTTAAATTCTAAAAGTTATTTTCTAATAATAAAGCTAACAGCTAGACCTTTTGTTTGATATATAAAAATATGTATTTTTTTTTTATTTCACACTATATTACATAAAATTTAATAAAATGGAAACCAAAGTGATTACTAAAAATTAAAAATTTTTTTTTACTGGCTCGAAAATCCCGTTAATTCATATAAATATTATAGCTACAATGCTGCCTTAAAAACAATGGTTTATTGTAATGGCGATATTCGAAAATATGGAGCAAGAAAGCAAAACATCTAAGGTAAATATGAGTGAAATAAACAACTTTCCATACAAGGGCAAATCATTGTACCACAAAAAACACCATAAAAAATCAAATAAATCATATATATTATATACCAAATGAAAGATAAATTTTTAAGCTTAAGCCCTTTATGTAACTAAATAACATTTTTGTCTTTCATTTGCTACTTTAACACTCCGATGAGTGACAGTTCTGAACTTCACGGCCGTGTGAAAAGGTCCCTACGGACCTTTTTTGTAAATCATGTTTTTTTCATATAAAAAAATTTTTTTTTTTTAATTTTTTTTTTGTTTTTATTGTTTATAACTAAATTCTACATACAAAAATAATTTTTTCAATTTTTTAATTTTTTTTTTTTTTTGCTTGAATTTTCTTAAGACTATTATAAAAAAGTTTAAAAATTATTGTTGTTGAGCGTGTACTTCTTGTCCCCCGCCCTGTGCGCAAGTGTTGCAGCGATGTAAAAGTGTGCTATGTTCTCCGCAAACAGCGTTGCCGCAGCCGAAGCAGTGTGCCCGCGTTTTCCGCTGCCGCCCGTACTCAGAACGGCAAAGGCGACATGACAGTCTACTTGACCTAGCCGCAAACGACGGTGCATTGCCTTCCATCGGTCTTGGTAATACCTGAAATGAAAAGAAAAATAAAAAACAAATAAATATATATTCTATTTTTGAATTTGAAGATGTTTTTCTTACCCTGACATCGAATGCTTCCATCGCATTGCGTATCCTTGGATATGAGGTTATATGGTTGTTCAGGGCACGTTCTTCGATATATGGTGTGGCCAATTGTTTCGTTAGCAGTAACAAGAACGACCGCCGTCTGTCACTCCTTTTTATAGGCTTCATTTCGTTGTAAATCGTAAAAGCAGCAAATGCAGCGACGTCCAGCATATTATAAAACATGGCCAACGGCCATCGTTGTGTTGCTCTTTTGCAGCTGTAAGTGCCTAGCATTTGATCCATGGTATCAACGCCGCATTTGTTGGCGTTGTAATCTAATATGGCATAGGGCTTCCGCTTCTCGGTTTGCTCGTCAACGAGGCAGGTGTAGTGCATTGTGGAGAGCACGTTCACCACTTTATTTTTTTTCGGCACGTATGAGCATAACGCTATATCCCCTTCGTTGAACCCAAATAATGTACTATTGATGGTGCGCTTCGGGTTCTACTTGAACTCCTGTGGAATGAATGTTTTGTTGTAGCGCACTGTACCAACATATGCGGTCTTCCTCCTCAACAAAATACGCGCCAAGTCAAGAGTGGTAAAGAAATTATCCGCGTATATAGTACGGCCAGCATCTAAATATTTTTCCACAAGATCCAGCACTACGTTCTGCCCTTGGTTTATCTCCCGTTGTTGGTTTGGCAGTTTTCCAGAATATACCATTCCCTTCACAGGATAATAACTCTGTGAGTCGCATAACCACCATACTTTCAAACCATACTTAGCTGGCTTTGACGGAATATATTGTGTGAAGCGGGTGCGGCCTCTGTAAGGGAACAACTGCTCATCAACTGTTAGTGCTTCATGAGGAGTGTAAGCTGCTGCCAAGTTATGTTGCAACATTTGCCAAATGTCGTCAATAGCCGCAGTTTTGCTGTTGATGAGTCGCTGTTGTCGAGTATTTCCATTGTCGAATCGAATAAATTGCTTTATACACATGAAGCGATCGTACGACAACGCAGCTTTGTATATTGGGCAACGCGTCGCGCCCCATAATTCCATAGCTGGTTCATGGTTTGATCTTGTGAGTCCAGCATACAAAAGAATAGCTACAAAGGCGTCAAACTCTTTCACTGCCACTGGCTTCCACTCCTTTTTCTTCGTGGGATTCGCCAAATTCCATGCAGCTGTAACCTCCCTGCCTTTACGATTTGTTTTACGTAGCACTAAGTGTATTATTTCCTCTGTCATGATTGAACGCATTATTGTATAGGGGTCGTGTATATTTCCTGTTGGTCATGGTTTCTTTCTTGTGAAGTCGACCACGTTATGATTACGAGTGCGTGATGTTGGTGGTGCTTTTTTACTCTATTGGGTGCCATCTTTACCAATATAGTAACTTTCATTCGTTTCCTGTCCATCATTTTCTTCCTCTTCATCATCGTCGTCATCAGTATCTTCATTTAGCTCGACGTATCCTTCAGTTTCGGCATCTGACTCTTCAGCAGGTTGGTATGTGCGATCTTCATCATCCTCAACTTCATAATTATCAATTGCAGTAATATCAATTTCTTCATCCATGTCTTCGTCCATAAAATCAGCAAATCTACTATCAGCTGCACGCCTTTCATCCGCAGTCATTTGCTGGTAACGTGTACTACGGCGTACAACAATTTCAGCAACGTCCAAATTACTTGCATCTGCCATATTTATATTTTTGTTTCTATCACACACGATTTTACTCTTCGCTGTCTAAACTTTGACTGATTTGGTTTACGAAACTACAACTTCTTTTATACTCTTTCGTACGTCTACCTAAACTCAAAGACATTAGGGATGATGATAAAAACAAAAAATTCTAAGAAAAAATTCTAAGAACAAAAATACTAAGAACAAAAAATACTAAGAACAAAATACTAAGAACAAAAAATTCTAAGAACTGGTTTATTGCTAGTAGTATAAAATTAGAATATTGTGCCTTTCCTTGAAAGCAATAAAGTTCATGTCTTCGAATTTTTCTTAGAATTTTTTGTTTTTACCATCATCCCTAATGTCTTTGAGTTTAGGTCTTTGTGTTCAGAACAAGTAAATTATGTGTTGAAACAATAAAAAAATTATAATGATGCCCAAAAACATCCATTTATTAGTGAAATTCAGTACAAGGTCCATACGGACCTATTCACATGTCCGCGTACTATTCTCACTAAAACCTCAATAACTCCTAAAGTAATGATCCGATCGGCTTGATTTTTTTCCAAAAGATGCGCAACAAAATACTCTTGGAATACAGAGTAACTTTGGGGGGCGGAGGGGGGTTGTAGTGGCCGAAGTAGGAGTAATCTCAGTTTGAAAAGGCAAAAAGGTCCCTAGGGACCTTCTCACTCATCGGAGGGTTAAAAAAAAAACATCATTATTTTCTGGCTTTTCTATGGATTTGAGTTTAATAAAAAGGGCGAAAGGAGCGTGTTCAAAACTAATTATGAAACAATTTATTCTAACGACCCATGCAGCCGTAATCTGCAACGACAAGCTGTCAAATTAGGAATGATTCTATATCGAAGACAAAGCCGATGTGGCAAGGGTCTTCATAACCGTGCGTTTAGACCGCCTGAACGAACGAAAAAGACATCGCGAACAATTTATTGCTATAAAAACGTCGTTTGGACCAACTGTCTACACCGCACGAACATCAATCATTATTTTTATATTAGTAGTAAAACATATACTCCTTTTCTCAACAACAAATTCGCCTGGCAAGCATTGAGTAGCACAATGTCGCGATTTTATTTCAATATTTAAATTTGTAAAAGTGTAAAGTGATTCATAATTTATAGCAAATAATTTGCATTTAATTGAAATTAATGTAATTGATTCAAATGATGAAATAATGGCTAGTGCTGCATTTATTTTAGTGGCAAGTTTATTGCAAAAAAAAGGAAAGGAGCAGCTTGGTCACCTAAAAGCTATGAAGCTAAGGAATCAAAGAAGAAAGAAGTACTTTTTCATATATATTCACATATTTACTTTTATTAAAATAAAAGCTACTATTCTATAAAAAAACAAGTACCGAAAATAGTTTTTAATTTTTTTTAATCATATAACCATACTATTAAAGTATACCACTTATGACAGTATAACAATTTCTGAATTTGGATTTTAATTCTAAAATTCTTAATGTAGTATTAAAGATGTTTTTTACTTACATCAATTGTACTTCTGATATCATTTACTGCAAAGCGGAAATCGCATTGCATTATATGCGAGCCACTTTGAAACGTAACCTAGCGTCCACACGTGCAAGTGCAGGTTCGAAAAACTGAATACATTCAAACATTTTTACTAACACACTCACATTTTCGGACTTGCAGCCTAATTGTGTTGTGACTCAGTCGTCACAAACCAATTAAAACTTTAATAAATTAATGCCGATAGCAAATATCGATTAACCTTGATTATGAATTGCGACATGCATAAACAGATAGTAAAATAAAACGCAGCACAAATTGCTTAAACACTGCCCTATCTCAATGCATGATACCAGTCATGATCCAATAACGACAAACAGAAGAACTTCAGAGAGCGTGCTTAAGTTATAGCAGCAATTAGTAATATGCTGACTTAACAAAATAATGACACACAGGTGAACGACGCTATGCGCCTGATACCTGAGTCGCGTTACTGTTTGATGAAATTGGGATATGTCGTACAAGCAGTGAACTTGATATTTGATCTACTTTATTTCATGCAGCTGTTGGTCACTATTTTGTGACCAACTGAAAATGCATAATTGTCAAAGCTCAATAAACAATGTATGTATGTTTGTGGATATAATTTAACAAGGAAATAAGTTAAGATTGTTGCACAATCGCAATGTGACAAAAAACTGTCAATTGTACAAAATTATAGTAGTGTAAAACTATGTGATAATGTTAAGATTTTGGAAGCCAGAAATTTGTTATAAATATCTGTGCTTCAGCTAGAAATAAGGAGAATGAATAAAGAATCTGAAGACACAGTATGTTAATATTTCGAAAGCACCAAGAAGTATTTCTTTTCTTTCCTCTGGAGCGGACCAGTGCATATTAAAGTAAGTATAACGGGGCTGGTGAGCTTTATGAAAAATACACACCAAACAAATGGCGCATTTTAATACTTCGACAGTAGGCAACGAATTGCTGCAACTTAAACCCAAAAGGCAACACATGAAGTATCTTTATGTCCTAACGACATTAATTTTTTTCATGTGCATAGCTTTCGAGCAAGTTTGTAGTCGACTCCATTCAAGAACATATTTTGACCAAATATGTGCGAAAAATGGGGTAACACCTGTGGAGGCGTGAATTGAACTTACTTACTGCCTGGTCCATCCATCGGAGGCATGGTCTCTCTCGTCGTCGTTGACCAGCGACCCTCGCCTGTAGCACCTTTTTCGCTGGAGCTTCGTCGTTCATACGATGGACATGACCCAGCCAGCGTAGTCGCTGCACAGTAATACGCCGAACTACGTCAATGTCATCGTAGAGCTCATACAGCTCGTGGTTCATTCGGATGCGATAGTCATCGCCGACTCGAACAGGACCGAAGATTTTGCGAAGAACTTTTCTCTCGAACACCTCCAGAGCGGCTGCGTCAGTTTGCGAAACTACCCATGCCTCAGCGCCATAAAGCAGCACAGGTAGAACGAGCGTCTTGTAGAGTGTTAGTTTTGTCGATCGAGAGAGGGCTCTGGAACTTAGTTGCTTACTGAGCCCGTAGTAGCACCTATTAGCAATTATTGTTCTTCGCTTTATCTCCAGGCTGATTTCGTTTTTGGTATTAATGGCGGTGCCAAGGTAAACGAAATCCTTGACTACTTCAAAGTTATAGTTGCCGGATGAAACGTGGGAGTCTAAACGCCGAGCTCCCTTGTTTGTAGACAGCATATACTTTGTTTTGCCCTCATTTATCGTCAAACCCACTTTGGTTGGTTCTGCCGACAATATCAATATCATCAGCGTACGCAAGGAGCTGGACGCCTTTGTACAAAATGGTGCCATTACGATGCACACCGGCCTTTCGTACGATCCCCTCCATGATAATGTTAAAGAGATCGCAAGTCAGTGGATCGCCTTGCCTGAAACCTCTTTCGGTATTGAAGGTTTCGGAGAGGTCATTTCCTACCTTGACGGAGCTGCGTGTGTTGCTCAACGTCATTCTGCAAAGTCTAATCAACTTTGCAGGTATACCGAACTCAGACATTGTTGCGTATAGGCAATCCCTTCTCGGGCTATCGAACGCAGCTTTAAAATCGACAAAGAGATGGTGTGTGTCAATTTGATTTTCGTGGGTTTTCTCCAGGATTTGTCGTAGCGTGAAAATCTGGTCTATGGTGGACTTACCAGGTCGAAAGCCACACTGATAAGGTCCAATCAGTGTTTTTGTAATCGGCTTTAATCTTTCACACAGTACGCTTGAGAGAACCTTATATGCGATGGAAATAAGACTGATACCTCTATAACTTGCGCAGATTGTACAGATTGAACAATCTGCGTGAATTGAACTTCTCTGTGAATATTCAATTTCCGGCAAAAAGAGATTTCGTCTTCTAAGTAAGTGCGAATCGCTGCTAGCACTGTCTGGTTAACTCGCTCGGCCGCTTTTCCACTTTCTTCATGTCCATCCGACCTGTCAAGTTGATTCTACATGTAGGATAGTCCGAAACTCCCTAAAGAGAGAACCAATCAGTTGCGATGCTACCTTCTTTTCATTTTGCCATGCTTAGTGCTGCCATATTTACAGTTAAAACTGTAAAATACAGTTTTTTAGAAAAGCGCGCAGTTTTTTTACCGCATAGTGCAATGACAGTTTTTGAAAAATATTTAAATTTGAGAGAATTCATTAATTAAAACTAGTAAGGAATGGATCTTAGATAGGGTACCGAAGCTAAAATACTCTCCCCCCCCCCCCCTACCCCCGCGGCCGTATTAAAATATATTCGAAGTCTGTAGCGAAATCGAATTTGATCTCCATTTTTTAGTAAGAAGCTTATATTTTGAATTTTATCGCGATAGCTTTAAAATTGCGCCTGTAATCGAGTCCATAGACGGACACACATACAGACGGTCACGCGGAAATCGACTCAGGTGGTGGTGCTGAGCAAATATATGTACGCTTTTCTATACCTGCCACGCCTCCTTATTGGCCTTACAAACGGAATGACAAATTTTATATACCCCTTACGCAGTACGCGTTGGGTATAACAAATAAATTTAAAGAACTGCTAAAAAAGGATGTGATTCAGATTGCATTAAATATAAAGAATCGAATGAAATTTTCAAAAAAATTGACAATTTAATTTCATAAGAACTAATTGGGTAAAAATGTTCCATATTAAATATTATTTTTTCTGTTTAGTAAAATCTTATTTAAATTGTTTATGTTAATTTATTTTATTTTAAATAAACTGTTTTTGTTATGTCCCGCCAGTATCGAGAGTAACCAATTGTACCTTTCTATTAAGCTACGTTACTAGTTCTATATGAACTAACTTATTTTTGACCCAAGGTAATGCACAAAAGGGTTAGTGCATTCAACAACAACTTCAAGCTTGTACTGCTAATTTTTATGTTTCTGGCGTCTTTATTTTGTAACAATGACATATAGTATATAGTTCGACGTAATATTTTTGAGAAAACATGATACACAAGCCGCTTCAATTTCGTTGAACAACAAGAATAAAAAAGTATAAATGTATTTACGGAAGATTGCTTCAGAATGCCTCAGTATTTTTTTTTTTTTGAGTTGACTCCTTTAGAATCGATTTTATATATAGCCCGCGTATAAAAATTATATACGCGTGGTGCTCGGCGCTCTGCCGCGCGAATATACGCAGCAAAATACCAACAACGAAGAAATACCAACAATATACACATAGCAGCAATCTTTACTATTATATAAAATTAAAGTAAAAATTTATGTAAAACTCCAAAAGCAGTACTTTTTTTATGAAACAAGCCGATATTTATGAAATAAATCTTAGAATATTAAATTTGTGCTACAGCACAGTAGTGGGTTATTTTCCTTTCCAAATTTTAATAGTAAGTATATTTCGTTGTTTTCTTTTAACGAGTTTGTGTTGCGAGAGTTTCAATAAACTCCATGTTGCTCTCTGCTCTTCTCTATTAATGCACTGCTAGCAAAGCATAACAGAAAATGTTGTTGTTTTGTGCGTTGGAATATGAGCGCATTCGCATCGTAGCCGTTGCTCATAGCCTGTATTTAAGTACCCTTTTATTATAAAAAAAAAAACGAAATGGCCATTTCAGCCCTTGAACGGACTTTGACCGAGCTTCTTATGATCAATTGCAAAGTAAGAACAAGCAAAACAGTTATTTTGGTGATTTTGTGTTGAAGTAAGAATGCTTCAAGCTGAATAACTCGACAAATTTTCAACCGATTTCAATTAAATTGAACTTGCTGAACTAAGAATTTTTTATTGCTACGACATAACGGGACATTTAATACAAAAAATGTCCACAAAATGAACCCAAAGAGAAAAAATATGAAAAATTTTAATACAATACAATTAATTATACAATTTTTGAAAGAAGAAGTTAATTTATATTTTGTTTCTAGTAGAACACTAGGAACTGTAAACTAGACATTGTAAAACTATTATTGCGATATTTTCACGATTCGTAAATCATGTAACTTCCGATGTTCACGTATCATATTTTAGTTACACAAACCTATTTTTACAGTATTTATTAATGACGTTGCTATTAATGAAATTCATCAGCTTACCTCATAATAAATTTATATAATATGTATATGTAAGTAATATATCTTAAAATTTAAAAAATATGCCTCGCTTTTGGTAATATCAGAGGCGCCTTATTTACCCCGTTCGCCTTTTATATACAACTCAAATTCAAAGGTATAATCGATCTAGAGGAGTAAACTCCAACCGCGCGTCGGAGGTGACACGCACACTTCTTTTTTTTTTTTTTTGTTTCCTTATCTTTCTGACTAACGAATAAGTGGCGGCCGTGGCGTAGTGGGTAAAGTGTGTGACTCTTACGCCAGAGAACCAAGGTTCGAATCCTCCATCCGACACAGAAAGTTTTTTCAATTGAATTAATTTTTCTGTTCGGCCGTCACCTCTCTGCAGACAATGGCAAACCTCAGAGAGTAAAAACTGCCATGAAAAGCTTCTTGAGAACGTAAGCCGTTCGGAGTCGGCGTAAAACACGTAGGTCCAGTTCTCGATCATTTGTGTGCAAACATTTCACATCACACAACACAATTGATCATAAGAAGCTCGGTCAAAGTCCTTTCAAGGGCTGAAATGGCCATTTCGTTTTTTTTTTTTCGAATAAGCTGGCCCATAGCACTCGTGAAGTGGCTAGGGAATTGTAATGTAAAAGGAGCAATTGGCTTGAATTGGTAATAAGCCTTCCCATGCTTCTTTTATTCTAACAGTTGCTGCCGAAGATTTTACAACTGTTAAATCTAATTTGTGGGCCGATAATATTCTTGTTACTGAGTTCAAGCCAAAAAATAAGTCTAAAAGGGTGACTCAAGCCGCCCGCCAAACTCAAAAAAACTAAATAGGCTGTCCCTTTACTATCAAAATGTAAGGGGACTACGTTCTAAGACGCAGAGCTTATTTCTATCAACTCAAAATTGCTCTGAGGATATTATCGCGTTAACAGAAACGTGGCTAAACGGAAGCATTACTGATTTGGAATTGTTTGACAATAGTTTTCAAGTTTTTAGAAAAGACAGATACACTGACAATATTTCTTCTGTCGGTGGTGGTGTCCTTTTGGCTGTGAGGAACTGCTTTGTCAGTTTTATTGTTGACATTCCCTGCTCTTCTAATATTGAACTAATTTGCGTTAAAGTTATACATTGTAACTCTAATGTATATGTTATTAATGCATATGTTCCTCCTAAGAGTAGTGTAGAGGTCTATGCAAGCCTTGCGGAGTGCATAGATTACATAATTGATTTACTTGACGTTAATGACGACATTTTATTATTAAGCGATTTTAATCTACCTGATTTAAAATGGCATTCTTCTGACGATGATACGTACTATTGTGCATCTAATTCGAAGACCCGCCAAGAACATATATTTGTTGATAATATATGTTCAGACTTACAACAAGTGAGTTGTATTTATAATAGTCTTGAAAGACTTCTTGACCTGGTCTTAACTACAGACAGTAACAATGTTGTTGTTAAGAGGGCCTTTCATGCTCTAACTACTGTTGATGAATATCATCCACCATTGAGTATTTGGTACAAATCCGACAGAGCAAATATAGTAAATTCTAATTCAGCAGATAAGCTTTATGAATTCAATTTTAAAAATGCTGACTTTTTGAAGTTGAATCAGTTGCTTCATGGTAAACTTAATGCAATTTTAGAATATATAAATGTAAATTGCCTTGATGACTCCATACATTTTTTTTATATGGAACTCTTTGCTGTGTTTTCTCAATCAGTACCTTATAGTCTCAAATTTGCGAGGAATTCTGCGTACCCGTGGTACACAAAGGATTTAAAGACTATTCGCAACAACAGGAATAGGGCATGGAAGAAATACGTCTGTAGCTTAGGCTCAAACGACCTAGAAACTTACAAACGTTTGTTTCTGGAATTTGAAAATCGCTCAGCTACATTATATCACGAATATTTAGATAATGTTAAGCTGAGAATATTGACAGATCCAAAGAAATTTTGGGGATTCGCAAACACAAAGAAGAAATCTGATGGATTTCATTCTTCATTTAGAACTCCTGAGGGATTTACTGACAATCCCGTCAAAATTTGTGGCCTATTCGCCAATCTTTTTAAAGAATCATTCTGTTCAGATTCTTTTACTCCTGATGGAGAGTACTTTGAATATATGAATTCCGAACCCAGAGTATCTTTGGAACATATATCCTTCACTCCAGAGGATATTTTAATGTATATTAGATCGATCGATGAGGAGTTTGGTGCTGGACCTGACGGTGTTCCTGCCGCAGTGTTAACACAATGCGGTTCCGTTTTGAGTCAACCACTTTCTTTATTATTCAATAAATCTATTAACGAAAGTCATTTTCCACTTTTTTGGAAAAAATCATTTTTAAAAAACCTATTTTTAAAAAGGGTTGCAGGAACGATGTTAGTAACTATAGGCCTATCGCTAAGCTCTCATCGATTCCAAAACTTTTTGAGCGGATGGTGTATGATCGGGTGAAAATTCACTGTGGGGAAGTCATAACAACTCGTCAGCATGGTTTTGTGAATGGCAGATCCACTGTGTCTAATCTTCTCGATTTTACAACATTCTGCTTAAATTCTATTGATTCTGGTAACCAGGTCGATTGTGTTTACACTGACTTTAGTAAGGCATTTGATAAGCTACCACACAATCTAATCTTATTTAAACTTGAGTTAATGGGATTTCCACAATATTTTGTGAACTGGATTAAATCGTATTTGGTAGAGCGATCTTATCAAATACGTTTCCGAGGCGCATTGTCTTCTGAATTTATTGCTGGATCAGGTGTTCCTCAGGGTAGTCACCTTGGTCCCCTTCTGTTTATTTTAGCTATCAATGATGTAACTCACGTCATTGAACACTCTCATCTGCTTATTTATGCCGATGATATAAAAAAATATACAGAACGATTAATTCTAGAGATAATTCAGATCTACTCCAGTCTGATTTAAATCCTTTAAAGTTTGGTGTTCTAAAAATAATATGTTTTTAAATCCAGATAAATGCCAAACTATGACATTTTCGCGAAAAAGGAATAATTTTATTTTTGATTATAAGATTAAAGATACTGCCTTGAGTTGTGTAGACACCGTCAAAGACCTAGGTATATGCATGGATTCTAAGCTGTCGTTTAACATTCATATTGATAATATTTGTAAAAAATCATCTTCAATGCTTGGTTTTATAAAATGCTGGGCCAAAGAATTTAATAGCATGATCACAACTACAACGTTGTATTGTGCAATCGTGCGTCCTCACTTAGAGTATGCAAGTCAAGTTTGGTCCCCAAGTTACAATGTGAATGTTGATCGAATAGAAAGAATTCAAAAACGTTTTGTTCAGTTTGCTCTAAGGAGCTTAAGTGGAACTGACATATTAGACCTTCCTCCTTATGAGGATCGTTTAAAACTATTAAAAATGCAGTCTTTAGGTGATCGAAGGAAATCGGCAGATATCGTATATTTACACCAGCTCATTACAGGTCTATTCGATTCTCCAGAACTTCTTTCTCACATAAATTTTAACACTAACCGTAGAAGCAGAAGAAACGCTAACAACTTAATTTATTTGCCATTTAGTAGAACAAATTATATGGCTACTGCTCCTTTAAGTCGCATGAGTTCCTTTGTTAACAATTGTAGCGTTTTTGGTGTTAATTTGTCAAAAGGTCAACTCAAAAGTAGATTAAAATTAGTTGTGTAATTAGATCTATATATACGCAAGGTTAGTTGTTACGTCTTGTGTTGTCCCTGAGCCCAACCCATTTATTGGTGGGTAAATTTTTCCCACATTAACTTGTTTGTGGTCACGGGTATCCATAACATTGATATTTTTTTTTCAATGATTACTGGGTAGTGGCTTTAGATGGGTTAATGCTGAGGAAGTGCGACAAAGCTGTAGTAGCTGAACTCTATTGTTATTGCATGTGTAAATGTAAAAAAAAAATAAAACTAGAAAACCTTTATATACAACGTTTTCGAAGTTACAGTTTTTTGTGGAAAATAGTTTTCTTAAAATTTAGTTTTAAAAAAAAATCTGGCATGCTAATACGAACAAGTTGCTATGACAGTTCTTGTTCTGCTCTCAACAACAACAGAAAAGTTGCAACGCTTACGACAAGTCACGAATTAAAACAGCTGTGATGATGATTTATTTACAAACAGAATCACATTATAGAACACAACCCGGTATTCTACGTGGACCACCGCCAAACAATTTGATTCTACTCTGCTCCAAGGTAACCAACTGGAAATCTTTCGTTCATTCTTTTCTTTTTCTTCCAGCTGTCGACACCAATCAATAACATGCGAAGAAGGCTACTTTTATTAGTGGTCGTACAAAGTGTCGCGATCGTCCTGTTAAACAGCGGTACACAACATTTTGTTGGAGCCTGGAGATAAGAGCAAGCAGCAGGCAAAGCAGCTTAAAATAAGAACGGGGCCACAGGAAGATAATGTTTTTGAACGCGATCTAGTGGGCCAAGAACCATTGGCTAAGGACATATTGGTAGAGAATGCTGCATACTGTAAGGACACTGCATTGCGACATTTCAATGGCACCGTGCTGGGCTATGTGACTGCGGTAAATTGGCATATTTTTCACATTATCGCAATTATTATGTTATTGATTTTTTTGAAGCGAAGCATTTTACTCCTCGTTCTGTGATTTGATTAGAGTGAAATCTGAAAAATTTTCGACAATTTTTCTTGGAATTATGATGGTTTCTTTGTTGTTAGCGCTTATTAAAACAACAAAATTTAAATTTAATACTTTAATATTAATACGTGGGGATCGAACCCGTGTCCTCCTATGTGATAATCCAGCACTCTACCCACTAGGCCACAAAGTCTTGTGAGATACAGTTGTTAATTTAATATTAGTTCTAACAGAAGCTATACTGCAGTAGATCGTCACCATCTATCAATAGATAGAGGATTGTGTATTTGCTATGCTACAAAAATTTGATTTTATTTGCCACAAGGTGTCTCCAGCATCGGTGTGTTTGTATTGTGAATGCGTTTGTGGTGTTGTTGGTACGAAAAAAATTAGCAATGCCCATAAGTGCGTTGACAAGTGCGTTATTAAGCATAGAGTATAAATTATTATCTAAAGATTGCATCAACTCTGCTAAATCTCTAGCATGTGTTAACAGAGGCATACTATTAAAGTATACCACTTATGACAGTATAACAATTTCTGAATTTGGATTTTAATTCTAAAATTCTTAATGTAGTATTAAAGATGTTTTTTACTTACATCAATTGTACTTCTGATATCATTTACTGCAAAGCGGAAATCGCAACCACTTTGAAACGTAACCTAGCGTCCACACGTCCAAGTGCAAGTTCGAAAAACTGAATACATTCAAACATTTTTACTAACACACTCACATTTTCGGATTTGCAGCCTACTTGTGTTGTGACTCAGTCATCACAAACCAATTAAAATTTTAATAAATTAATGCCGATAGCATATATCGACTAACCTTGATTATGAATTGCGACATGCATAAACAGATAGTGAAATAAAACGCAGCACATATTGCTTAAACACTGACCTACCTCAATGCATGATACCAGCCATGATCCAATAACGACAAACAGAAGAACTTCAGAGACCGTGCTTAAGTTATAGCAGCAATTAGTAATATGCTGACTTAACAAAATAATACCACACAGGTGAACGACGCTATGCGCCTGATACCTAATTCGCGTTACTGTTTGATGAAAAGCAATGAACGTACAAGCAGTGAACTTGATATTTGATCTACTTTATTTCATGCAGCTGTTGGTCACTATTTTGTTACCAACTGAAAATGCATAATTGTCAAAGCTCAATAAACAATGTATGTATGTTTGTATGTGCATATAATTTAACTAGGAAGTATGTTAGGATTGTTGCACAATCGCAATGTGACAAAAAACTGTCAATTGTACAAAATTATAATAGTGTAAAACTATGTGATAATGTAAAGATTTTGGAAGCCAGAAATTTGTTATAAATATCTGTGCTTCAGCTAGAAATAAGGAGAATGAATAAAGAGTCTGAAGACACAGTATATCGTTACCTTAATGTAGAAAGGCCCTAACTCAATTTTTTTTTAACATTATAGGGGGGAAAAAAACTTGTTAAAGAACAAAGTTCTGAAATTTCTGCAGTAAAAAGAATTGTTCATTGCTACATCACTTATTGGTTTTAATAAAAAAATTTGTTTGTAAAAAATTCGAAACTACAGAACTTTATTTTTTATAAAGTTTTTTCCTTCTCCTATTGAGTTAGGGCCTTTTGAGTTAGGGCCTTTCTACATTAAGGTAACGATATTAATATTTCGAAAGCACCAAGAAGTATTTATTTTCTTTCCTCTGGAGCGGACCAGTGCATATTAAAGTAAGTATAACGGGGCTGGTGAGCTTTAATGAAAAATACACACCAAACAAATGGCGCATTTTAATACTTCGACAGTCGGCAACGCCTTGCTGCAACTTAAACCCAAAAGGCAACACATGAAGTATCTTATGTCCTAACGACATTAATTTTTTTTCATGTGCATAGCTTTCGAGCAAGTTTGTAGTCGACTCCATTCAAGAACATATTTTGACCAAATATGTGCGAAAAATGGGGTAACACCTGTGGAGGCGTGAATTTAACTTCTCAGTGAACATTCAATTTCCGGCAAAAAGAGATCCCAATCCCTTTGATCGTCTTCTTAGTAAGTGCGAATCGCTGCTAGCACTGTCTGGTTAACTCGCTCGGCCGCGTTTGATTGAGGCGAGTACACGGCTGTTTTTAAATGGTTTATACCGAAAGTTTTGGTCATCTTGCTAAATTCTTTGGACGTGAATTGAATTCCGTTATCGCTGTGAATTATTTCGGGAACACCGAATTTGAAAAACCTTGTGTGTTAAAAATTCCACAACATTCTTTGGTGGTTGTTTAACTTATGTGAAAAGAAAGCCACCCGATTTTCATGATTGTTATCGTCAACTTGAAACAACACCGCACCTACGCCGATATCGGAAGTATCACACTGTATCCAGAAACGTTTTCCGAAATCTGCGTGCTTTAACACAGGGGCTGAGGTCAGCGTTTGCTTTAAGTGGTTAAATGCTCCGATCGCCGCTGGTGTCATACTAAACTTTACGCCTTTTTTTAGTGTGTCGCTCAGGGGTGCTGAGATCTCCGCAAAGTTTTTAATGAACCGCCCGTACCATCCTGCCGTACCAAGGAAGCTGCGAACTTCCTTCGTTGATCGTGGAATGGGAATTCTCTTTATGGCTGATACCTTCTCAGCATCGGTTCGTAATGCGCCACCCCCTCCAATGAAACCTAGATATCGTAACTCTTTAAAACAAAACATTGATTTTTTTAATCCTATCGTCTGATAGGCTCTTTTCAGACACTCTGCAACATCACTCAACACCTGAAGATGGGTATCAAAATCGGCCGCTATAATCAGCAAGTCCTCGAGATACGTGAACACGTTCGACTTGAGGCTCTGAGGAATAACCTTATCAACCAGGCGACATAGGCGTTGAGCGGCATTACAGAGACCAAATGGCATGACAGAGAATTGGTAGAGAGGCCGGCCTGGAACAGTAAAAGCAGTGTACGCCATGATCTTCTCTTCCAATTCAATCTGCCAAAAAGCGAATTTAAATCGACGCTGCTGATGTAATGCGTTTCATCTATTCTACTCAGGATGCCGTCAATGTTCTGTAACGGGTATGCATCATTTACAGTTCTTTCATTTAGTTTTCTCGCATCTAAGCAGAAACGGTATTTTCCAAGTTTGCGTACAATGGTGGTGCGGCTGCTCCACGGGCTCTGACTTTCCTGGATTATCCCAAGTTCCAGCATTTTATCTATTTCTTCATAGACGATTTTTTGTACCGCCGGAGAAATAGGATAATGGCGGTCTTTAACAGGAACTGTTCCTTCCACGAGCTCGATTGTGTGCTTCTCTAGATGCGTGCGACCCAGTGAGGAATTTTTCAACTTTTTGCAGGCGTTGCTGTTGCTCCAGGCTTAGCTCATGCGCTGAGTTTACTTGAGCTGGTTCACACTGCTCTGGTTGTACGTCATCTACGCTCAGCTCCTCTACTCCTACTACGTCGATTGCTAGATCGAATGCTCGTCAGAAATCAATTCCCAGGTATATTGTCTGTTCAAGATATGGACATAAGTAAAATCTCACCCTGCTCTCTGTATCTTTAAGCTTAATCTCTAAATCAACTTTTCCCAAAATAGTGTGCTGACGACCTCCTGCTGTTTTTACTTTCGAAAAGTACGGCTGCACCATAAGACCTAACTCTTCAACCAACTCTCTACAACTTCGACCTAAGATACTAACGGATGCACCTGTGTACAGCAGCTCGCGCAAGGTTCTTCGGCCTACCTCAATTTCAGCATAGGCTCGTGGATCTTTAGCGCCTGCTTTGGAGACTGCTGCGACTAGCTGCTTGCGCACTAATTTTCGTTTTGCCCAACGATCTCTGGCTTTCTGGACTTTCCTCGATACTTCCCGTCTTCCACTGAGATTGTTGTTTTGAAAAATTCGGTTTCTGGTTTCGTAATAATCGTGAAGTCGTTCTTCAATAGGTTTTATAGTTTTAAATTGTTTTATTTCTGTATTAAAATCTTTTACTCTTGCGGAAATACTAATTTTTGTTTCATTTTTAGGTTCTTGCTGGTTATCATATTTTCCACAAGGATTAAGTACTGCGTGTTTTGGATTCCAAGGGCCTATTTTCTTCTCGGTTCCACGGAATTTGTATTGGAGCGTGGCATTTCCGCTGCTGCCGCGTTCCTCTTCTCATTTCCCGGCGAACAGTTAACACATTTTGGAGTTATCACGTTGGCCATCCCACATTTATAGCAGAAAATGTTTTGCTGTAGTGACACGCAATCCATAAAACCGTGGCCCTGCTGATGACAGTTCTAACAAATCAGCACTCGTTTAACGGGTTCCTGTTGCTGCGAACTTGTCCGCAGAGGGTGCGCTGTTTCTGTTTCTTCAACCTGTATATATTCATCTTCTTCACCGTCTTCATCATGTATTTCCACCGCTATCTCGCTTACTTGACGATTGTACCTATTCGTCTGTGGTGGAGCCATGCGCATCTCACGCCGTGGAAATGTGCGTTCAGCTTCATGACATTCATCGCGGAGATGTTCAACCGACTTAATCGCCATGGGATATACGATACGACCAATATGCTCTCTCAAATTTCATTTAATAATTTTTACTATTTCAGATCCCGGCATAGGATTATTCAACCTCGAGCTTAATTTCCAGATGGCTTCAAAGAATATGGATTCTCCTGGCTGCTGCTTTCTTTCAACTAGATCTCGCATAACTTCAAAGTCGGTTCGACTGATTCGATATTGTCGCAACAGGGCGTGACGCAGGGTATCCCAGTCAGGCACATTGGTGGTTCTTATGAGAAGCCAATACCATTCCTTGGCCTCTCTGGCTAACAGCAAATGGAAATCTCTCATGATCTCCGTCCAAGTGCAACCGTACTGGCGTTGGAGATGTTCTAACCGGAATACAAAATCTTCAACCGACATTCCATTGTAGCTGCCATCGAACATCAGTCCCCATTTGTCCACTCTGATCACTCTGGATGAATATGCAGTATCACTTCGATTCCACCCGTATTGGAACTCTGTCGCTGCCCGATTTTGAATTGCCTGCTCAAGTGGCGTAGCAGCTCAGCATTTCTGAAAAGTGGATGACGATTTTCTTGAAAATTAAACCTTTCCAATGGATGACGGTAAGTTGAGTCGTATCTGTTGTTGTGATTGCTTTCAAAATTTTTGTTTTTTTCAGCTCCTGAGTGAACTGAAAAGGTATGTGCTGCTACCAGGTTCTGATTTCTATTAGCTGCTGTTCTAAATTTCCGGGAATGTTATGGTAATTTTGTGCCCTTGTATTTACGACTGGCTGAAACAAAGCTTTAAGTTCTGCCCTAATTCCCTCTAATCCTACTTGAATGCCTTCTTGGATTTGAGATTTTATAGAGGGGTTCTAAGTATTTTTTTATTTCCCGACACTCGATCGAAATTTAATCTGTTATAACAGCGGCGCGCTGTCGTCAGCAACTTGAAAGGGGTTTATGTTACCAAATACAGATTGTGACCTTAAATTGTTGTTGTTGTTGTTTAACGGAGGGGGACCAAACATATCAGCTGAAAATCTTCACCTTTTGCCTTTGGTCCCTGTTTTTCAAAGTTGCGTTTTTCTTTATCATCTTTATTGGCTCTATTATTTAAGGGTCTAATCGTCTCTGATAAATCATGAAACCCTACACTATTTCTTTGTTGCCCCTGGGCAATGCCAGATTCATCTTCGCCGTCCATGTTAGACATTTTTGGATTTGGAGTATTTCTTTTAAATGGTTGAGCTGTGGTGATGAACTATATAAATCAAAATTGATATGTCTTTTTGAAGCTATCTTTTTGCGAATTTCCCGAGTAGAACTCATTCGAATCTATTTAACCTCAGATAAAATTGGTTGCATAAAAAAAACCAAACTTGAAACTTTAATTTTTTTTTTGTGGGGCCTTCAGTAGAGGGTGCTTTTTTACCAAAGGGGTCTTTAAAAAGTGCATGTATATGCACTTACGATTTTCTTTGCATTCTTAACAACTCTGATATTCGTGATTAGTTTGCTTTTCTTGCCGCCTCTGAACAAATTCATATGTATCTACTATCAAACAATTCTTTGAATGATTCTATCTGACCACAAAAAGAACTGAACAAATATTTATTTTTTTCTTTTGTGCAATAATATGCTTAGGTAGTTAGGCTATAGTCTTGTTGCAGTAAGTTATCTGCTGCTAAGTTATTACGTGCTTTGTAATGGTAATTATTTAATTTTTTTTTTCAAAAGAAAATTGCATTAACTTTTTTTTTGAGTAAAAGGAATGTGTAATGTGGGCTGCAAACTTTTGGTTTTCGGTCTCTTGTGATATTCCTAAGCAGGTGCGGTTGGCTTAGAGTTTATTTACTCTTGCGAAGTCACTCTGCTATCACAAGAAATATCACAGAAGGAATATCACAAGAAAGCTCAACCAGAAGTTGCGCTTGATTGTTTGGGTGCCATATTGTTACGTATCCCCGTGTTATCGTACCTGGCATGATATTAACCCAAACTAGCTCACGGTTCCAGTTCGCACCGGAAGTTAAATTGAAAATAATTAAAATAATGACAAAAACCAAAAAAAAACTAAAACTCCCAGATCTAAATAATTCAAAAATAATTCAAAATAATCTAACTGAAGAAAACCGAAAATCAAGCAAAACAAAAAAACTAGCAAAACGAAACTCTTGAAATAACCAAAAAACAAATGAAACTTGCATCCTTATTGCAGCACTTTCCGATCACGAATATCAAACATCGAGTTTAGGGATGAGATGTTGAACCCCAAATGCACCAGCCCAACCTGATTCTCCACGCGATATTTTTTTTGATAATCCCACTGAAAAATTATTACCGCTTTAGTCCATCGCACCTCTTTTTACCCCCATTTCAAGCGCCCCTGTCTTCAGACCCCTCCTTTAGAATTAAGCACTCCATTGGTATACATTTTTTTTTTCAATAGCAAATAATTTTATTAATTATAATTAATTGTAACATTTTTTTTTTCAGAAAGTTGGCAACTCTATTTTCCTACTGATCGCTAGGGGCTTTTATAATATGATTAAATGACCAAAAACAAATAAAATCCAAGTTAAAGTGTATAAATGTATAAAAGATAATGTATCGAAAAATGTATATATATATATATAAAATGCAACAGATTTAATAATAAAATCTAATACTCCAATAAAATATTTTTTTTCGAATTTTATCACAATTTAAATAAAAATTAAAATTTTAGATGGGCTCAATTAACCCAAAAACCAATAAACACTGAATGTTTTAAAATTTATTGCCTATTTCGAATTTGACACTAAAAAAAATGTTAATTATACAATATAAAATACGTTCTGTTTGTATTAACGCACTGCCAGCATATTTTCTTCTACCTATTAAGAACTCTTAAGGGTATAAAGACCTAGCTTAGCACGGACAAAATTGACCGACTAAACATATTTTACATAACTAGCTTAAAACGACGAAATTACAGCGCGAACAAAGGAACCGGAAATTGGTATGAAGTTTACGTTATTAATTGAAGTAATAAGGTGCAGGTTACATTTGCGTTTAAATTATGACCTCATGTGAAAATAAGGAAATTAAAACAAATTTCAAATAATCATAAAAAAAAAAGATCGCCAGAAGTTTCTTTCTTTTTCTCTTAACTAGCACTACAAAATGTCCACTATTACTGACGCCGTTTCGCCATTTTTAACGGCTCAGTTTTTTCGGATGTGGAATTCAAAATGGCTGTGGTCTATACTAATTTTTTGGCGCTTTCGTCTTAGTAGTGTCTGCTACTGTTCTACTCCTTTTTATTTTTTTCTCAATAAAATTGTGGCTTCAATGTCGGGTACGATAAGCAAATAATGGCCACTACTATAAAAAAAACATTTTGTGGGCGACTTAGCTTTTAAGCGCGGTAAGGTCTCAGCGCAAGGGTTACAAGGACTTCTTTAAATTTTGTTTCTCCTTTTCTCTGGTTACTCACAATTGTTTTTCTACCCATTTACGACGCAATCCTCTCCTTGAATATCCTTTTTCCCTTTTCACAGCCTTGCAAAAAAAAATTTTTCCTTGTTGAGGAATGGAAATCAGCAGAAGCAGGTGCATGCATTGGTTGACGAGAGTAGTGCGGGGAGCAGACAGAGTAGATACCACAATAATAGAAGTCTACTAGAGAAGGATGCTAGGGACAGCATCAAATGCTCGTTCTGTGGGAAATTCGGACACACAAGAGATGAGTGTATGATCAGGAAAAAAATACCCCATATTGCGAGAAATGCCAGGAATACGGTTATGAAAATGGGTGGAAGTGTGCCCAAGAGTTCAGGTCTAGAAACAGTCACATGCAAACAAAGGAAACCCATTTAGAAATAATGGGGACAAGAGTTTCGGTAGGGAACAAAGACAAGTTGTGCAATGTAATTGGTGCAACAAAACAGGGCATACGGAAAGAGACTGCTACAAGAATCAGGTTTACCGACAGGGAAACTTCCAGGGGCCCAGCAAAGGCCCCGAAATAAGCACGAAATAAGACCGACAAGGGTAGAAACAGAGAATTCGACGTCTAAAAAGATTGTGAATATCTGTTCAGCTTCGAGAAGATTGGAAAAGTCTGTACATCTAAACCAGTGGAAAGTATAATAACAGAGAATTTGGCATTCAAAGAGATCGTAAATATCTGTACATCTCAGCCAGTAAAGAGAGAAGTAGAGGAAGTTTTATATAGAAATAAGCCAAGTTGAGATTGAAGTGATGAATGTATAAGTAATAGAAAGAAAAGAAAAACGAATAAATATTGCCTGATACTAAATGAATATCAGAGTAAAGAAAAGTATGTATATATCGGTAATAGTAATATTAAAAATCTAAGATAATATACGACTTCCTCGTAAATTCTAAAGTAAGAAAATGAAATAAATAAAAAGAAATCAGTCCTCTAATAAAATTTCAGATACGTAACAGTACGTAAAAGAAATAAAATGTAAGGAGGTTGATTAAATAAGAGCATATTTGTGATTACAAAAAATGTAGCATTTAAAGAATTTGATATAAGGATTTATATAGAAATTTATGAATAAATTTATTAAAATTATTTCTAATATCAAAGAAAAGATAATTCGAAAGGCAAGGTAGGTAGCGAGCGACAGACTTGAACATCGTAGGATATCCAATCCTGATAAAGAGATGATGATTCGCTGGTGACAATAAAGTTGATGTAATAAAAGTATTACTTAATACATGAACGAGGAGTAAGACGTCCATCAGAAAGTTGCAAATCATCTAAATAAAATTTGAAAGCTTCAGTGACCTGATAAAATTTGTGAGATCTGGATTATATTGTGGATCAATATAGGGCTGTGATTAACTAAACAGTTGATTTGCATTTAAAAAGTATTGAAACCAATTTGCTTTCAATAAGAAGTAATAAATTACAGTAAGTTTCGACCTTGCCTTAGGTACCTCTACCCTTATTTGACAGAAATCTAAAAAAGGTATATCGCTGTTATGATAAAAATGATAAATTCTGCTGTTAAGAATCATGATGAACAAATAAAAGCTGCTGACTTTTTCTTTAAATGCCTGTTAAATAGTAAGACTGTTGTTAAGCGAAAGTAAGCAATCAGTTAGAAACTATTGAAGCTGAGAAATATACTCTTTTATGTGAACCCTTAACATAAGGAAACTTGAAAAAAATTATTTGCTTCTCTTGTATATTTTCAAGAGGAAAAAAAATAATGTTTGCAATATATAAAATGCAACTGACAACAGTGAGTGAACTTACGCCCAAAAGAATATTCGGTTTAAGAAGTAAGTTATATATATATAAGTTATATAGTAAGTTATATATAAGAAGTAAGTTATATGCTCATGTCATCAACAGGCTGCACACCAAGAAATACTACCAAGATACAGATAAAATCAAAAATGCAACCAACTCGAAAGTACTTCAAATGTTCAACACTGTACCCAAACTTCACAACTTTTGGCGCAGCAAAACCTAGACGACAAAAATGATCTATTGATGGTAACAATTCATAATCACCATCACCGCCGGGTGCAAATTTTACACCACGCTCCAACCAATGATCAACTTGACAAAAGGTCCAGATGCTTGTAGTTACACAAAATAATCATCATCACCGCCGGTTATAAGACAAGTTCCTGAAGAACGGGGTAGCTGCTCAACATTCGGTCGCTAACCTTAATGATTTGCTATTTTTACACGTTATTTATTTGAAATATTTTGAGAGAAGATCTGTCGATCGTTATTGAAAAAGAAAGAAAAACAAAACAAAGGAAAATTTAAAAAAGTATTATTTAAAGAACGTATATCGACCTCCTAGAAAACAACGACCCTATGTCTATATATATGGAAAAGAATAGAAGGAAAAATAAGGGTGGCAGCAAAACTAATTGCCTAGAATAAGAAAAAAAATGTATAAAAATTGTGAATTCAGAAGTTAGTATATACAGAATATATAAAGCATAACTGCAATTAAACTATTAAAATTTTACAAGAAAGAAACAAGGAATCATTTAAAGAAAACAAACTAATTTAAGAAATATACGAAAATTAAGAAACTATGATTGTAATCTTAGAATGAAACAAGCAGTACAAAAGGAATATTGATAGCAAACAGAAAAATTAAGCAATAATATGTAATTCAAAAGAAATAAGGAAATAATTAAAATATATTTCATGCTGAGCAGGGTAACAAAATCCAAGACAAACATACATATATAGTTAAAAGAAAGATATAACATACGTTTTATATGTCGAAACAATTATGGCTAGATAGATAGCATAATGTTTTCTTCGTCAAAGGGGGGAGGAATGTTGTGACTCAATCGTCACAAACCAATTAAAACTTTAATAAATTAAGGCCGATAGCAAATATCGATTAACCTTGATCATGAATTGCGACATGCATAAACAGATAGTAAAATAAAACGCAGCACAAATTGCTTTAAGCACCGACCTATGTACCTCAATTCATGATACCAGGCACGATCCAATTTCGATAAACAGAAGCACTTCAGAGCGCGTGCTTAAGTTATAGCAGCAATTAGTAATATGCTGACTTAACAAAATAATGACACACAGGTAAACGACGCTATGTGCCTGATACCTGAGTCGCATTGGGAAGTTGGGAAATGTCGTACACGCAGTGAACTTGATATTTAATCTACTTTATTTCATGCAGCTGCTGGTCACTATTTTGTGACCAACTGAAAATGCATAATTGTCAAAGCTCAATAAACAATGTATGTATGTTTGTATGGGGATATAATTATACTAGGAAGTAAGTTAAGATTGTTACACACTCGCAATGTGACAAAAAACTGTCAATTGTACAAAATTATTATAGTGTAAAACTAAGTGATGATATAAAGATTTTGGAAGCCAGATATTTGTTATAAATATTTGTGCTTCAGCTAGAAATAAGGAGAATGAATAGAATGAATAAAGAGTCTGAAGACACAGTATGTTAATATTTCGAAAGCACTAAAAAGTTTCTTTTCTTTCCTCTGGAAAGAATGTTGGCCAAAAGGCAACACATGAAGTATCTTTATGTCCTGACGACATAAATATAATTCATGAGCATAGGGAAGTAGGTACAAGGACTCATAGGGAAGATCCCAACACTTGCAGCACTACTAGCAAGGAAATTTCAGAGGCAGTGAATTTCGGCGCTTTCTGCAAGTAAATGTCTAAAAGAGAGATTATAGGGATGCTTTTTGTAGATTTTTTCGGGGTTTCGGCAATTTTATACAAGAAGCGACACTGGTAGCTTGTTTTCCTCATATTTTGACTTCTGCATTTCAAGCAATACTACAATTGCTGGGAGAGCCTTCGCATTTGACGACATTTTTAAATCAACTTGCACTTTCACATGTGGACGCTGAAGTAACTTAAAATATACAAGTTTACTACACAATATCAGTGGAATTGAATCTTTTAGTAGGCTTATCTGTTTATAAGCCGCGATCCATTATACAGGTTTACTGCAAAATATCAGTGCCTTAAGCTTTTAAAATTTAAATATATTTTACATTTTGAAAATTTCTAAATTTATATACGTCCCTAGAACTTACCTATTTACGTACGCTTTTATTATGATGATGGGTAACCAAGAGAGAGGTTCTTCTGAATCTAGAATATACCTACTATATACATATATGGCAAATGTCACTGAAATTTATTTTTCTTTTTAGTTTTTTAGTTTACGCTTAGTTTATAAAAATTTTTTTTTATATATTTTTTTTTATTTACTAATATATAATATATATACTAATATATATTTTTTTGAGTACTTTTTAGTCTTAAAGGTTAATTATGAACATCTTTTATTTTGAAAGCCTTACATGCATTTTTATTGATTTGTGGGCGGGAATAGGAGGTGTGGCCAAATTAAAACCCCTATCTCCTACTTGATGTAAATGTGCTGCCAAATTTTCAGCTGAATCGGCCTATTAGTTTTGGAGATATATAATTTTTATTGATTTGTGGGCGGTAAAAGAGGGTGTGGCAACATTTTTTTCTAACCCATGCAATACTTGAAGGACATTTACTGCCAAAATTTTAGCTGAAACAGCCCGGTAGTTTTGGAGATATATGAATTTGTGGGCGGCAAAAGGGGGTGTTGTGAAATTTTTTTCTTAAACCCCATTTTCTACTTGAAGAAAATTTACTAGCAAAATTTCATCTGAATCGGCCTAGTAGTTTTGGAGATATAGCATTTTTATTGATTTGTGGGCCGTAAAAGGGGGTGTGGCAACATTTTTTTTTAACCCATGCAGTACTTAAACGACATTTACTGCCGAAATTTCAACTGAAACAGCCCGGTAGTTTTGAAGATATATTAATTTGTGGGCGGTAAAAGGGGGGCTGGTCAAATTTTTTTCTTAAACCCAATTTTCTACTTGAAGGAAATTTACTACCAAAATTTCATCTGAATCGGCCTAGTAGTTTTCGAGATATAGCTTTTTTATTGATTTGTGGGCGGTAAAAGGGGGTGTGGCAAATTTTTTTCATAATATTGCATTGTCAACGGGCTTAAGCATGTATGCTAAATTTCAGCTTAATCGGAGACCCACAAGCTGTCGAAACATTGTTTGAAAGATTTGCGGATGGTATATACATATATACGAACGAAGAAAGTCAAATAAAAGCTTATAAAAAGCTCATTAAGTTCGAAAACTTTATCGGCTTGCCACTTCATAACAATATATTTAACATTTAGCTTTTGTATAAATAAATTGTATTTTATATTTAACTTAACACAATTACAGCAAAAATAGCGGAAATTAACGGAAAAACATAAGCAAACCCTGAACACTTTGGTACTTTGATTTGGTATTTTTCATGATTTCTTCTATTAAGCTACTCCTTTTTGCTACTTTTCTGTTTTTCAAAACAGCGCAACACCGGATTCGCCCTAAAAGATCGATCAAAGGCCGAACAGTCCGAACGAAAGAATCTTCGTTTCTTTCGCCCTAATTTATTGTCTGCACCGGGCGAACAGCGTTCACAATAACTTTATAGAGAACGCTGTTCGTTCGGACTTAGTGTTTACACCGAGCGAACGAACGAGGTTTCTTTCGTTCGTTAAGGCGGTCTAAGCCCACAGTAAGAAAAACATACAAAAACTTTTGACAGATGCTGCACGGCTGCAGCCATCGTCAATGTGTTTAGACTATAAGAAGTAATATATCGGTGATTCCATGTCAAAACGCCCACGTTTCTGACATCACTATTTTTGAAAATTTTAAAACTCTCTGGGTTGATAATTCTCCTGAAACGTTTTATATCTTCATACTTTTTTTATTTTTTTTTTAAAGATATAAAATACATATATAAAAATATTTTAAAAAAACCGTAAGTCGAAAAGAAAAAAAAACCTGCATATATTTTAGAAACCTTATAGGTCTTTCTTGTGGTGTCCTTTTTTGTACAATTTTTATTGAATTTTTAAAATTTTTTTAGACTGAAGTAATTTGTCACTATTTTTGTAATGTTCGCATTAATCTTTTTACTTTTTGAACATAGTATTGTTATAATACATTAATTCTTAAGGCTCACACAAAATTTTAGCTTGGGATACCAACGATTGCTATTTTTAACGAATTTTTTAAAAAATGCCTACAAAAGCTTTCTTACTTTTATATCGAAAATTCCATATCTTGTACATTGTTTTGTCACTGAACTACTCCTGAATGGCTGGACCGATTTTGATCAAATTTGGTGTGTGATATATACTTAAGAATACGAAAACTTAAATAGTATATTGTGTTTAGTTCTTATTATTTCATAAAATAAGATTGTAACCTAAAGTTCCAAAGCACATAAATTAAATACTGGTTTGTAACAATATACTGGATTTAAACAATGTACATACTTATTATCATCACCTCATTGTATCACCATCACCATATTGTATATATATGCTTAGATGTCTTAGCCGACGATAGTTTTAAGAATAATAATAAAGTTAGTCTCACGTTAGCCTGCATTCAATTTACTTATTGAGGATTTAACACTGGCGACGAGGATAAGCAAGTTTTGTTAAATTTCAGGTATTTCGGTAGTCAAACAATTTTAAATATGCCGGAAGACAAACAATCCGTACACAGTGATTTTTTTAAGCAGCTGTTAACTCAACAGCACGAATTTACGCAAAAATTGATAAATGATCAAAAAGAATGGATGCAGTCGATTTTAAAAAATTAAGAATGTGTAGACTCCGCTATGGTTCCATTTCATTCTTTTAACAAAGAATTGCAAAATTGGGACTCTTATTTAGAGCAGGTAAATCAGCATTCTCCTGCCTATGCTGTTACTAAGCCAGACAAAAAGAAATAATTTTTTTTATCTTGGACAGGTTGTGACATTTGAACGTCTTAAAAAGCTGTTTGGTAGTAGTGATTTGAGAGAGCAAGCATACATTGAACTTACTGAGCAACTAACCGAGCATTTCAAGGCAAAAATACACGTGGTAACAGCTCGCTATGAGTTTAATAAGAGTATAATGCAACCAAAACAAACATATAGAGAATGGGTAGCTGATCTTAGAGGTTTGGCAAGAAATTGTAATTTTGTCTGCGGAGCTGAAAATTGTAAGCTTGAGTTTATTGACGAAATGATACGCGATAAAATTATATTGCACTCTCCTTATGATTCAGTGCGCACTTCTGCATTACAAAAGATGCAGCCGACGCTGGCAGAGATTTTACTCATAGCTGAGGCATTTGAAACTACAACGAAGACGGTGGAGACAATCAGAGAAAGAGTGCCGATTGAAAACTCTCCACTTGTTAATTAAGTTCAATACAATAATAAATCTTGTTCGAATGTAAACTCCAACTTCTGAAAAACACAGAGTATAAATCTTGTTCAGGTTGTGGTACATCTCATACTCGAGAAAATTGTAAATTTAAGAGAGCCGTATGTGTCAAATGTGGCAAAATTGGGCATATTGGTCCAGTTTGCTTGTCAAAATCTGGAAAAAGCAACGAAGGAAATAAAAAGAAAAACAATAGGCATGCAAGCTATAATCATAACGTGGATGTTATCGAAACTATTTTTTCTATAAGTGGTGTTATAAAACACGAACAAAACAAAAATTTCATTGTTGATCCTCAATCAACTCATTACTTTTAATATGGACTCTGGTGCCTCAATTTCTATAATAACGCTGGACACGTATGAAATACTACAATCTCCATTCCTAAGTCCATGTAAATGAGCAATCGTGGGATTTGGCCAAAAACCTATTAAAATTCTTGGTGAATTCTGCACCAAAATCCAGTGCGGTCACAAAGAAAAAGTAGTTCCGCTGATAGTTGCGTGTGTGCGAGGTGGAATCAACCACCATAAGATCCATCAAATCGGAGCTGTGTTAGACGTCGAGTTACGAACAGCGGATAAACTGTGCGAGAAGTATAGTGAAGTCTTTGAGCCGGGATTGGGCACAATTAAATCATTCTAAGCAAGTGTTATTTTGAAAACAGATGCTAAGTCAAAATTTTGTAAAAGCAGACAGATTCCATACGCACTAGTTCCAAAAATCAAAAAAGAAGCGAAAAGACAATTGGAATCGCGAATTTGGTTCCCGCGAAAGCCGTTTTCACATAGTTCGCCATGGATAACTTTTTTCAAAAATCGATCTTCGAGTCGCTTATTTACAAATAGAGTTGAATGAAGAATTCAAAAAAATGTTGGTAGTAAGCACCCCTATGGGGTTATTTCAGTAGCAACGGTTGCCATATGGCATAGCAAGCGCACCAGCAATATTCCAAAAATATTCGGAGCAACTGTTGCAAGGAATCGAAGGATGCGGTAACTATATCGATTAAATCGTAACTGCTGAGACCTTAGATGAGCACATTCATCGCCTGCACAACGTTCTGGAGATATTAAAGGATAAAGACATAAAGTGTAAAAGGGAGAAGTGTATTTTTCTTCAAGAGAAAATTGAATACTTAGGTCGTCAAATAAGTGCCAAAGGCATTTTGACAGACGAATCTGGTATCAGAGCAGTGCGTTCGCCTCACCGACCAGGTAATCTCTAAGATGTAGAGGCTTTTATGGGTAAGGTAAATTATTACCATAACTTTATACCAAATTTTTCTCAACTTGCAGCACCTATCAATATGCTCTGCCGAAAGAATGTTGTCTTTCAATGGGGTCCTAAGCAGAAGTATTCCTTTTCCTCATTAAAGAACCATTATCGAAGCCACTGAACTTGCTCATTTTCACAAGCATTTACCTATCCTGCTTGCAACGGACGTATCCTCTTACGGCATTGGTGCCGTAATTTCTCATTTACATCCCAATGGTACGGAGAGGCCAATTGTCTTCGCCTCGAAAACCTTAGACCAGCATCAAGTTAAATATAACCAGATTGAAAAGGAAGGTCTGGCTATTGTATTCGGAGTACAGAGATTCCATCAGTGTGTTTATGGTCATAAATTTACGCTGATAACCGACCATAAGCCCTTGGTAAGCATTTTCAGCCCAGAGAAGGAATTACCTACTATGGCCGCTCACAGGCTTCGACGATGGGCAATCGTATTGATGGCCTATCAGTTTGACATAAAATATAGACGTACGTCCGAGCACGGAAATGCAGATGCCTTATCGCGATTACCCATCGGTCCTGATGCAGAGTTCGATCGAGAAGAAGCTTGCTATAATGTCGACAGTTTTGACACACCTATCAATGCGAATTTGATACGCAAAAATATTGAAAAGGATATTACCTTGAAAAAAGTTCGTACTTTCATTAAAGATGGCTGGCCAACATACATAAGCCATAGCAACAATGATGTTAAACCATATTTTAATAGAAAATTGTCTTTACTTGTTCACGATCAATTAATTTACTTACAGACAAATGTAAATAGTGGTTATCCCTTCATTTTTAAGAAGAGATGTTCTGAAACTCCATCATGATGGTCACTGGGGCATTGTCAAAATGAAGCAGCTGGCGCGGAATCATTGCTGGTGAGAAAATATCGACAAGGATATCGAAAAACTTGCAGCTACTTGTGATGTATGCAAAATAGCTGGTTCTAGCCCAGTTAAGGAATTCTGTAGTTGGACAGATGCTAAACATGCTTGGGAGAGGATACACATTGACTTTGCTGGGCCTATTTTCAACAGTATGTGGCTCATGTGTTGACGCCTACTCACAATTTTCATTCGTTAGCCAACTTGTGAGTACTACGACAGCTGCCACAATTTCAGCACTTAATGCCACATTTGCAATGGAAAGCCTTCTCGAAACCATTGTTAGTGACAATGGCCCTCAGCTAACATCCAAAGATTTCAAAAAATATTGTGCTAAAAATGGTATCAAGCATGTAACTATTGCTTCTTTCCACCCAGCATCCAATGGACTCGCGGAACGTTTTGTTGGATCCTTTAAGACAGCAGTCCGTAAAAACATTGAGGACGGCTCATCAGTCAATGCAGCTATGGTAAAATATTTATCCACGTATCGTTTCATGCCTTTCAGAGCTCCTTCATGGTCGCGCAGTTCGCACATTGCTTACCCAAGTCTCAGCGTCGGCTACCCAGGAAAGTAAAACCAATGGCACCAATAGAAACACCACAGCAAATCGAACGCCTAAGTTTCAACACGCACAACCTGTCTTTGTACGAAACTACGCTCGTGGCGAAAAGTGGATAAAAGGGTTAATAAAGCAACATTCAGGAAAAATGGTTTATGTTGTCCAAACTGATTTAGGATATTTAAAATCAGTTAATCTGCCACCGCCAATTCACGATGTTGCAATGCTTCCAGTACCAATTCCGAAACCAACCAAAGACGCTGCTGATACACCCTCCTCTGGAGCAGAGCTAAGTTTACCTCATCTGGCATCCAGGACTGGGTTAGAGCAACCTCGCAGAAGTGCCAGTAGTTGCACTCCCGTTCAACGTTTCTACAATTCACATACATGTCAGTCTCATAAACTAACATTTCAAAAACTTTTCTAGCTCTTATACAAATGTTTTAATAGCGTTTGAACAATGGTTCTCAAGCATAAAATTGAGATACTACTTTTTACTCGAGTTTTTGAGCAATTACTCGTTGTCATAACCATAAGAATCTTTTACTCGTTAGTAAGATCTCGTTCATTGAGATGGATCTCAAGGCCTTAGAAACTTCTGAAAACGAAAGCTCTTTGTGAGAAAATTCTCAAAATTATATGCATTAGACATCTGCATGGATATATTTGTTTTGCCTGCAGCAAAGTGCACACTTTCGTACTGTGTCACATTTTATAGTATCTTTCAAACTTGTGTACAGTACTTTCAAATCTAACACAGGCTGAAGCGAGTAGTGTACAACATCCGGTTGGATCTTAACAGAGTGTGTACACAACTTTGGGTTAGTTGCATAGCTATTTTCCTGCAAAAGTTAGTTTTAAGTTTAAAAAATTTAATTTTATTCTTTTTTAGGTTTGTATGTGTTATTTTCACATTCTTTTATTTAATATAACTTATATACATGTACTTGGTATACGAGCAAAAGCACGCGAGAAAATTTCATATTGAAAACATTCGATTTTGAGTACAGTACTTGAATATTTTACTTTTGTTTTGTAGTGTACTCATTCGTAGTTGATTGTTGACTATTATAGAGTGTAAGAATACGTGTTTCAAGCAAATGTTTTGAAGAGGCGTTCGGATCTATTCGTGCAGATGTCTAATATGCATAATCTTGAGATGCAGCTCGCTTGTCTGAGAATGATGTGTGTTTCCGTACTCGATTGTAGTAACTTGCTTGCAAGCTGCATAACATCGCTCTCTCTAGTTCGAAAGTTGCTTGAAATGTGCTGGAAGTAATTTGTTCCATTTTCATAAGAACAAGCAAATGTTAATTTATCATTTGTTGTTTGCTTATGTTGTGCGATAAAAATAAATTTACAAATTGTTAAATATCAATAAATATAAATAACATATCAATAAATATAAATGAAAAGCAATAAATAAATAATATAAATAGCAATTAAATAAGTGAGATTTCTTCTAAAAAGGTGGCCTTAACTGATCTCAGTGAGGGTGTCTTAAATTTTGTGCTACAATATTCTTCTAGCGGATCTGAACTTGCGCTTATCAACATTTGGAATTTGGAACACGCAAAAAAACTTTTCAAGAAATGTATTTGTTATGAAATGCAAATAGAGGACTCACAGTTATCAGAATTTTCGATTCAAATGTATGATCATAAAACATTTTATTATTTCTAAAAGGGTATTCATTTTATTATTATTTTCAAAGAGAATAAATTCTGTAGAGTGTTTTCTTAAAAAATATCACTCTGAAAATTTAAACATGCTTTAATATAAAATAAAGGCGGCCCGGCATACCGGTGAAGGTGCGTGGCTTGTATGCGATAGAGCCCAGGTTCAAATTCCATCTGACAGAGAATGTTTTTTTCAATTGAATTCATTTTCCTTTTCGGCCGTCACCTCTTAGCGAACAATGTCAAGCCTCAGAGAGTTAAAACTGTCATTAAAAGTTTCTTGAGAACATAAGCCGTCAGGGTTAGCATATGTTAAAGCTTTGTAGGTCCAGTTCTCGATAATTTGTGTTCAAACATTTTACAGCCGTTCAACACAATGATTCATAAGATCAGCCAAAATCCTTTCAAGGGCTGAAATAGCCATTTTTTTTATAATACAAAATAAAAGGAATTGAAGCTAAGTAATACATTATGGTGGGATGACATAACGTCCACGGACATAAGGACGTTTGGAACGGACATAATGTCCATGGTTTTTATGTCTACTTAGTAAAAAGACATAATGTTCATGAAACTTATGGCGTTTTCAGATTGGACACTATGACCGTTCCGTCCGGCCCTAATGTCCACGGAGCCGGAAACGGATTCAATGTATAAAATTAAAGAAAACAAAATAATTATTTTGGTTTTTCAACTAAAGTAAAAATGCTTTATTTAAGAAACAAACATCTTTCATCAAATTTTTGGGATAATATTTTCTTTCTCTAGTATTTGAAAAAAATTCCGTAGGAGGGCAAATCATTTTAGCATAAAATAATAAATTCTATGAATTAATGTATAAAAATTTTAATACGGTTTTTAATAAAAGTTGTTAAATTTTTATACACTAATTTAAAGAATTTAATATTTTATGATAAAACGATTTGCCTTGTACGAAATGTTTGTTTTTAACATTAGAAAAAGAAAATATTATAATAAATATTAATTTATTAATATTATAAAATTTGGGCCTTAATATAATTATGAAAAATAGCCCCACACCTAAAAAAGAAAACAGGAGAAGAAAAATTAAAAATTGTTCCAATTTTGCGTTTCGTTGCATTTTATATAAAATATTGGGGCTTTTTTCATTTTTCGTTCTGTTTAACCTAGTAATCTGGTTTATGAACTAACCTGTGGCAGGGTGCAAAGACCTCTCACCGATTGTTCATAAATCAAGTTTTCCGCCCGTAAATAACGACTGTAAAACCTTCTATTCTTGTATGCGATACCTCACCTATTAACTGGATTCACGAACAAATCTGTAATTGTAAATTTTACTTATTCTTTCTGCGCTACCTCACCTGACTTACTGGATTTATAAACAAATCTGTGGCAGGGTGCAAATACCTCTCACCGATTCTTCATATATCAGGTTTTCCGCCCGTAAATAACGACTGTAAAACCTTATTCTATTATGCATTACCTCACCTATTAACTGGATTCACGAACAAATCTGTGGCAGGGTGCAAATACCTCTCACCGACTGTCTGCAAACCAAGTCTTCCGCCCGAAAATATTATATGTGAAATTAACTTATTCATTCTGCGCTGCCTCACCTGACTAACTGGATTTACAAACAAATCTGTGGCAGGATGCAAATACCTCTCACCGATTGCTCATAAATCAAGTCTTCCGCCCGAAAAAATTTACTTATTCATTCTGCGCTGCCTCACCTGACTAACTGGATTTACAAACAAATCTGTGGCAGGATGCAAATACCTCTCACCGATTGCTCATAAATCAAGTCTTCGGCCCGAAAAAATTAAATATAAAATTTACTTATTCTTTTCTCCTATAGCTAGTCTATCTAAACTTTCTTATTGAATTGCTAACACTACGGTAGGGTGCAAATACTCCTCACCGCTTGATCCACAGTCTATCTAGTATAGACGACAACCTCACTCCTCGGCCACTTAATCACTCTCTTACCTGGTCGGCGTCACTACCCACCACTGTCCTGGATGCTTCAAGACTTCAGGCTCACACTCGGTGTCGACTCCCGGCGGCTGCCTGCCAATGATGCCGACTGATCTGCTAGTGGTGCTGCTCCTGGCGACGCTGCCTGTCAGATCTGCTGCTGGTGGACTCTGCTCGTGTGATGTCCCTCCGAAATCGGCGCTTTTATTGCTGCGCTGTTCTGCCGCGGTTTGGCCCTCTGCTCTCAGGGGCAGCGGCGCTGGCTTCTTGTGTCTTCGCTGTTTGAGTTGGTTTGGTTGGCTGCTGCTTTATGGTAGCAGCGTTCCACTTATGCGATGCGTCGACGTAGCCTTAGCGAAATGTTAACTCACTTTCAAATTTACTTATTAGTTGGCTGGTATCCACACGACTGATCCCGGCTCGAATATGTTTGCGCTTTTTATACTTTACCTTCCTGGTTCGAGCCGAGACTTGTCATGTATTAAGTTTCTGCTGGTGTTTCTTTGTTATAGCTGGTATGCGACAGTAGTAGTTCATGCAAGTTGCATGACTTCTACTTGGTATGATGGGCGCTGTGTCCCACCATTTGTATGGTTCGCCTTGTGGATGTCGTTCGTTGCTCAAACAGGTTGCTTGGTGGTTGTATTCATGGCGGCCGCCTGAATCATCTTGTTGACGAACTAAAGAGCCTCTTGCTGACGAGCTAAAACCTCTTGTTGACGATCTATTCTGTTACCCGTTACCCTGGTGGCGTGATTCTAAGGAAAAATGAAATGAGTTTTATTCTAAGAAATTTTAGCTTACACTGATTTCCCCTGTCGCTACGGAGCTTAACCCTACCAGACCCGATATTTTAGTTTGTCTCAAAATTCCAATAATTTTGAGAATGATGTACTCTTTGGAATCGTTGATGATCGATGATGAGTTATTAACCCAAGTTTAACTCGTATGTGCTTGTGTACCGGCGATTTGCTTCGGTGTGTTGGGTATCTAAAATGGGAGCGAAAGGTCAACATATTGGGCTTAATTTGGTTACCAAATTTCCTCCTTACAACTTGGAGATTGTTTAAATTTGTCAAGTTATCTCGGAATATGAACCATGTTGTCTTCAGTTCTGCTTGTAGCGGTTCGTCCCATGACAAGTTGAGCTGCCATAACTTTTGAATAAACATCTTTGCCTTGATAATTACAGGCGCTAATAATCCAAGTGGGTCGAATAACTTAGCCAGGTCAGAGCTGACGGTTCGCTTTGTTACCACCTAAAGTGGGTCCAGTTTTACTTTAAAGGAAAAATTATCAGTTTTGGAAGCCACAGCAATCCCAGAGTTTTAATTGAATCATTGTTGACATTAGTAACGTCCAGGCTTACTTCTTGATCCCATTGTGGTATATTCTTAAGGAGCTGAGAATGATTTGCGCACCATTTTCTCAAATTGAAACCATGCTTCTTTAAGGTATGAATAAGTTGTTGTTGAGCTTCAATGGCTGTTATCAAGCTGTCGGAACCTCCGTCATCTACATAAAAATTATCTTGCAGAATTTGAGCTCCCAGCGGATAATTACTGGCATTTGCAACTGCAATTCGTAATTGACATTTTGTTGCTAGATACGGTGCCGATATTGTACTATACGTCTCAGTGGTCAATTGATAATATTTGAGTGGTGAGGTTGGATTATCTCTCCACATAATTAATTGGTATCGTTGATCATCTGGATTTATTAAAATCTGACGATACATTTTTTAGATGTCAGTGGTGCATACATAGCGTGGTAGCCGAAACCGAAGAAGAATTGAGAACAGCTCACTTTGAACGGTTGGCCCAGTATACATCAGATCATTCAGTGTATATTCTGATGATGTCTTTGTTTTTGTTGAGTTTGGACGTAAAGTTTCCAATTCTTAAATGTATACCCACGCTTTCTTGCTGAGTTGTTTTGTGAGTACCCTTTCCAATGCCTTCGATGCAGGGCGATGGCGGTGTCGTTGATAGTGATAATTTCTTAATTAGCCTTTCAGTTACAATGGTGATCTGACAACCGGAGTCCAGAATTGCTCGAACTTCACGCGACCTTCCATTATTTGTTGAGATTCGGATTTTGGCTGTGGCTAGTAGAACGTAGTTATGTTTAATTTAATTTTGAGCCGCAGCTACCGTACAGGGTACTTAAAGGGTACAGTGTTGTTATTTGATGAATCTGGACCTTGGTGATTTACTGTTGTCTTCTGAATTCTAGCATCTCTTTTGTGTTGTGTTTTGCTGAACATTTTGTGCAGCTTAGTGATTTACACGTTTTAGCTGTGTGGTCTTCTTTAAAACAATTGACGCACAAGTTTCCTTCCTCACAGGTGTCCATTTAAGCCGTTCTGCGGCAGTCATTTTGAGAAACTGTTGGCAATAGAAAAGAAGATGGCCGCTTTGCTTACAGACCTTGCAATTGTCTTGACTGGATACTGCTGTCGATACTACCACTCTTTTGATATTGCACCCTATGGCTTCTAATGCTTGGAAACGATTCTTTAAAAAAGTGAGAAAGGTGCTGATTTTCTGAAGTTTTCTGGGGTATTGAAGTTATTTCTCGTAAAGCATATGGGTTTGATGATCAACTTTCTTTATCAATATGTGATCCATATACAGCAATGGATCCCAGTTAACTGTCTCGACAGAAAGTTTCTTGAGTACAGCTAAGCTTTCTGGGTAAACGAGTGAGTTGTTGATGCGACCGAGGCTGTATCTCTTGGGAATCCTTGTTTATCTATTGAGGTTGTCTTTGGAATTGGTTCTAAACGGGGTGCTGACTTTGACTCTAGATTTTGTATCTCGGTTGCAAAAGTCTGTTTATACTTATTGGCCACAATAAGAATGTTGTTATAGTATTTTGTTGTAAAGTATTCATGATCTAATGGTAGATCCTTTATTAAACGCATCTTCGGGTCATTTTCTTCGAATTGCTCCCATACCTACTTTATTCAGACGCAGTCGCTCTTCAAAATAGTTCGATGTCGTCATTCGTTCTGGGGAATCTTTTTTGAAATTCTTCACAATTTGTTGAATTGAAATGGATCAATTTGGATCCAAACGGCAACACTGCTGCTAAGCAGTTTGTCACGACTACGAATCGATACAAATGCATCGTCCAGACAATGCAGACATTCGGATCATTCGATTAAAGCTCGAGTGTATGCTACTGTATGAATTTTTTGGTTTTCGTACTTCCCTGCCTTTTTCTAGCAGCGTGTTGATAAACAAACTATTATTGATTGTTTGCCGGTAAAAGAACAACGAAATTCTGCTTTCAATAAACGTTCATTATGCAGTTAATATTTTTTTCTTGGTGCGGATGGACATAAAAGCATGAGAGCACATTCTCAGCGTGTATATAGTCGAGACATTCGAAACGCCATTTGAATCCACTCGAACTGTTCTGATCGGGAGTACAAAAAAGTAATGAGGGATTTACAAAAGATGGCGTAACTAGTATTAAACCATCGGATTGGTTTAATCCGTCATCATTTCTCTCCAAAAATCACTGCGTTCGATGCGTTCGATCATTTCGATGAAGTATAAACAACATAGTTTCTTTGCGCTCTAACCATGTCAACTTTTGTGCCAACAAAACAAAATTCGCGGGAAGCGTTGCTTTTTTCTGTTAGTTTGAAGAAAATATGATGAAGGATATTAAGAGGATCAGAATTGTGAAGTTTTGGGTTCAACATCTCTTAAACCGAGCGCGGTCAAAGCAAAAAACCATTTTGCTATATATTTTTAAACAATTTTTTTAATTTATTTTTTAAGGTATTAAATTTCCGTAGAAAATAACTAGGCATACCAATTCCAAGATAAAATTAATTGCTTTTCGAATGAAATTATCAGTCTTTGCAAAAAATCTTTAATCTCCTTCACTCACTCAATTTTTTTTTTTTTTTAATTTTTGGTTTTAACAGGTTTAACGAACTTGATAGCAATGGTTAATGAGTCAGTTCATATGAAGTGATCCAAAAAATGGAAGTTAGTTGCTCGACGATTTTTAAAAAAGTTGATATTTTTATTAAAAGTAGTCCAATGAATTTGGATTTAAGAATTGCTTTCAAAAATAAATTTTTTTTTTGTTCTACTTTCAAAATGGCGGCAATATTTTCTTTGCTACCTATAGCTATCATATATAGGCCATCGTGGTAACATATTACTCAGCTTCTATTATACATAGAATGATGAATTAAAAATCATAATCAGTCCTATTATGAATAAAACTTTAATATAATAATAATGCTTTAATACAGGGGATAAGCTGGACAATTTGGTTTGCCTGTGTTGTTGTTGTACGGTTATTGTGCATTCTCGCTCGCGTGAATGCTGGAATTCAACTATGCAGATTCGGGCACGTGGCGTCTTGGCCTTGGTATTGGATTTACGATGATGGGTTGTTCTTTTTTAAACGCACCAGTTTTTATTTTCCAGATAATACAGCTTGCTATTATAATTGATATAATAAGGGATGTATAGGTGACAGTTCTGGAAGCTTTGAAATCTGTCCTGACTTCAAGACATTTTGTAGTGGTGTAAGTTGTTCCAGGGTTATTGTTGTAGAATCAGAAGAAGAGTTGAAGATCTTCCTGATTTCGCTGGGAAACGGCACTGCTGTTAGATTGCAATGTTTTGCGTAAGAGGAATTAATGGTGCTTTTGATGATATAATGTCCTTCAATGGTTATGACGTTATGTTTTATTATGCACTCTGGGTCTAGTGATAGTAGTCCAGATCCCTCTATTTTTATTTGAAATGCATTGGTTCCGCATACAGCGCTCATTTGAGTAGTTTCCTTAGTCTCGTAGATCCATTGATTTTTGTGGTTCATTTGAGTCCATACGAAATCATCATGTAGATTGGTGAGTTTACAATCTGCCGATGTTTTATTGTTTAACAGATTGAATTCGCAGGAGATGGCCTTTGATCCCTTGATAAACATGGATTGTTTATTTGAAGAAAGATAGGTTGATGCAGTAATACTGAGGCATGCTTCGATTTCAGTGAGACTCATCGGGAAGTAATGGTCCCTGTGAAGATTTGTGTCCATAAGTTCGGTATCTGCCTTAATTGCTATCATAGTATTGTTGATTGTGGTAGGAATTGGTATCACTCGAAAAATGTTGAAACGTTTCTGATCCATAAGTGGGAATTTTATCACATATATAACATGATTATTTCCTATTCCTCCTTGTAATGTCATTGATTTGTTAAAATACAATATGTCATCTTTTTCGATTGGAAACGGTTTGATGGTGGCAATTTGTTTTTTATGTTGATTATCCCATCGCTAAGTTGTTGAGGAGATAATAGCAATGGGCTTATTTTGCCGTGATGGGTAGCGGTGAGGACATTTAGAATGGCAGTTTGGATCTGTTGTAAATTTGTAGCTATGAGAGACAACTGTAGTCCTAATAACATAAGAACATGGTATCTTCGTTCTGTCTCAGTTTCCTTGTTGATTGCATTTTCATGTGTAGCTAGTTCTTCCTGTATCATATTTACTCTTGTGTTTGTGCTGACTTTGTTTTGCTTTATTATATTAATTGTCGAATCAATAATGGATGTGTGCTTCTTAAGAATGTTGACCAGCTGCGCTTCGTTTTCTGAATTTGGCTAATTGTTTTTGACATATCCTTGGCATAATCAGAATCAAGAACACCCAACAGTGTATTGGCTATGTTTCCGACAATGTCTAAAGCAGCTCTAGTCTTGCGCCTTGTTAACAATTCTTTGTCCAATTGTAATTCCGTTCTTGTGTGCAGGAAATGTTTGGCAAGTGCTGTGCAGCCTGAACCTTGGCGTGATTGGTTGCATAGCTGTTGATAGGCTAATGTTCCATTAGTAAAGGATTCGAGTTCGACCCAGAAAGGAGTAAAGTCATAGTATGCAACAATTTCCCATTCGGCAGTCGCCAAATGTGCTGTACCAACATCTCCAAAATAAATTACAGGATCATTTTCAAATTTTTTAATGTCGACAGGATTTGCTAGTATCATTGGTAGCAGCAGTAAAGATACTACAAGAGTAGTGATCAGTGAATTGTTGGAGAATTTCTTTCGTTTAGTTGGAACTTCACTCTTTTCTTCTTCTTCTTCTTCTTCTTCTTCTTCTTCTTCTTCTTCTTCTTCTCTTCTTCTTCTTCTTCTTCTTCTTCTTCTTCTTCTTCTTCTTCTTCTTCTTCTTCTTCTTCTTCTTCTTCTTCTTCTTCTTCTTCTTCTTCTTCTTCTTCTTCTTCTTCTTCTTCAATTGATGTTGGATCAAATGTTGGGCCAGGCTCTACAGGAAGTGGTGCAAGTTGGTGGATTGCTCGTTTCCATACTCCTGTTGCTGTTTTTACGTCAACAACACACACTGCTCCATCAGGTCCAGTATGTACCTCTACTATTCGGCCAAGTGGCCACTGCATGACAGAAACATTGTCTTCCTTGATAATTACCAATTCATGCTCTCGAATATTTTCTGAATGATTCTTCCATTTTCGTTTTTCTTGTAATTAGTTGAGGTATTCGAGATTCCATCTTCTCCAAAATTCATGTTTAACCTGCGATACTAGATTCCATCTTGTTTCCAATGACATTTTGGACTGTGGTGATCTTCTATCGACTTGTGCAGTTAGTGGTTCACCAATCAAGAAATGTGCTGATGTCAGAGCAGTCAAATCATTTCGATCTGTGGACATTTGTGTTATTGGTCGAGAATTTAAAATGGCTTCAATCTTAATGATCACAGTTTCAAGCTCTTTGTATGTAAGGGATGCGGTTCACACGCTTCGCAGTAATAAATGTTTTGCTGATTTAACGGCCGCCTCCCATAGTCCGCCAAAGTGTGGGGCCCGAGGTGGGATAAACTTGAAGTCGATTCCACGGTCGCTGCATGTTTTGATGATTTCTTCTGGGAAATATTTACAAATATGGCGTCATTTAGTTCCTGCAATTTATTTTTGGATCCGACAAAGTTGGTGGCATTATCGCAGTATAATGTATCGCAGCGCCCACGTCGAGATGTAAAACGCTTTAGTGATCCTATAAAGGCTTCGGTTGTCAAATCATTGACTAACTCTAGATGCAGAGCCTTTGTAGCGAAACAGCAGAATATGGCAATATATGCTTTAAGCGGTTTCTTACCACGAATTTTGTAATGTATCCAGAAAGGTCCACAAAAGTCTACTCCAGTTTTAAGAAATGGTCGTGCTTGAGTTATTCTGGATGCTGAAAGATTGCCCATAATTTGTTGAAAAAGTCTTGGCTTTGCTCTGGAACAGCGAACACAACCTTGTACGACGTCAGTCTCTCATCGTCACTCATCGTGATCGGTTGACCATCTTTCGCGCATTGCATTTCTATTCTTCACAACTGCCGCGTAACTTAAGTCTAAATTCCACGATTTTTCTTCTATTCTTTCTACTCTGCTAATTATGAATTGTTCGGCTTGTAATAAAAAAATCGAACGCTGCGATCCGTTCAAACTGTCGTGCTCATTATGCGCTCATTGGTTTCATGTATCAATATTAATAAAGGCGATGTAGAATACATGCGCTCCAATAATGTTGTATTTCGTTGCGAAAGGCGCCTAGAAAAACGATGAAAATCTTTGGCTGAAGTCCCCCTACACAAAAAAAGCACCGGCACCAAAAGCTGCATTATTGGAAGTGAATTCTAAGACGGTTCCACTTCTAACCAGTCCAGCTGAAATCTCGCTACAACAATACGAAGAAGTGTCAACTGCCGTGAAAGCACCGGCACTACCTATGAACAGAGCACCATCGTTGGAAGTAAATTCTAAGACGAACATGCCTCAAACCTGCCCACCGGCTTGACTCAAACTCGCTTAGACATAGTCTCTACTGGTGAAGTCACTCTCGATATGCTGTATACTGAGTTAATCCATTTAAAGCACCTTATTGCTGATTACCTTTATAAAATAAAATCGATCGCAGAGGAAAACATATCGCTTGGAGCTAGAGTTAACCACCTTGAACATAAAATTCATAAGCTCGAGCAAGACAAACTGTCAAATTCTGTCGATATTGTCGGAGTACCTAATGCAACCAATACTAATGCACGTGAACTCTCTCTAAAAATTTTTCGGAATGTTCTGAAAGCTGATATACCTGACGACTGTATTCTCGATTCAAAACCTGTTTTAAACAATAACAATCCAACTGAAAACGGTGACAAAGGCAATAACATCAATAACAATAACAACACAGCAAACACTGCCACTATTAGTGTGCAATTCTCGTCGTTGCCTGTTAAGAAAACATCCTTAGCGGGCAGAAAAGCTAACAACAAAAATCTTAATGCAGCTTATTTTGATAAAAAATGTAAAAATAAAATATTTATTAATGAGTCTCTGACTGAATTTTACCATACTCTATTCTCTGCTGCGAAAAAAAATACAAAAAGAAAAAATTTTAAGTTTATGTGGTATACAAATTGTCGCATTCTTTTAAGAAAAACACCCAACAGTAAAGTTATTGACATACAATCTTTTGATGACTTAAAAAAGCCTTAATTGAATGTAAATATAATTTACTTAAATGAATGATTTGAATATTAATAATATCAATAACTTTACTGTAGATGTTTGTAATAATTTCTCAAATAACACTCTTAAATCTTATAATAATAGCAACTCTCTTATTGTTTTGCACCAAAATATTGGAAGTCGTAGATGTAATTTTGATCATCTTGTTTCCAACTTGAACACGTTAAATAGATTGCCAGATTTTATATTTGTTACGGAAATTTGGATTTATTCCTACGAAGTTAACAACTTCTCATTACCGGGTTTTAATTTTTATGCATTTCCAAATGGTTCATATGCTGCAGGAGGTGTTGGATTATTTATAAAATTCGATTTAAACTGTTCTACTGTAAGATGTAATATTACAACTGCAGATGCGATAGAAGTAAAATTCGCAATAAACAAAGAAATATCTACATTAATCTGCTGTTACAGAATTCACTCTCAGTCCACCAATTTGTTTTTACAAGAATTTGATTGCATGCTAAACAACATAAATGCTCAAAACCTTATAGTTTTGGGTGATTTCCATATAGATTTATTAAACGATAATAATATTGTGGACTCGACTCATAAACTGCAATTTTAGCAAAACATGGCTTAAACTCACTTTTGAACGAAGCTACTAGATTATTATCTGGCTCTTGTTTAGATCATGTACTAGCCCGCTTCAGAGTATATCAAAATCATTATGACTGCTTTAACTTTAACCTCAATGTTACTGACCACTGTATGACAGGTCTCGCTTTAAACATACGTCATGATAGGCCTACTCAGACCTATTGGAATTCAATACCTATCGTTAATTTTAATGAATTGAACAGATTTCTGCTCTTTGAATCTTGGACGGAGGTTTACGCAGTTTTCTATAGCACTCTCAAAAAACATATCGATAGCGCTACATATGTACGCCAAGTTCGCAAAAAATGTGATAAAAAACTAAAACCTTGGATGAATGACAGCCTAATGAAAAAAATCAGACTTAAAAACAAGCTCAGCATAAAGTGTTCTAAACATCCGACTAATTTGTATTTAAAACAGCGTTTCAAAGCACTGTTGAAAGAAATTAAAGAGGAAATTCCTGTTGTCCGTGACAATATTACCGATCTAGTCATTCTCACTGTGGTAACGATTTAAAGAAGCAATGTCAACTTATTAATGAAATAATAGAACTCAAAAAGTAGATTATGGCCAGTCTTTAAAAATTAATGAATGCATATTAGGGCGGGTCGACCCCTATGGAAGAAAAAAAAATTTGATTTGTTACCGACTTTTTAGAAAGATCCTATTGAGAGGATTTCAGACCAGAAAAAATTTTTTTTTTAAGTGGTCTACATTAACAACCAAAATGGTATTTTTGTTATAACTCGGTTATTTGATGTCCGATTTTGAAAAAAAGTATATTTTTAGAAAGATCTTAAAAATGCTAACAAGTCGTAGTCAAAAGTTATTGACCTTTGAGGTCATCTTCAATAAAATAATTCAGTTTTTAACTTTATTTGCACTACGACCCCCAAAACTTTGCCCATTTTATATTTTGTAATTAAAGTTCATAAAAAATCAATAGGTCCGTGTGAAGAAATTTTTTAATTCCACTCATAGGAAAAAAAGTTACACGCGCTTAAAATTTAAATTTTGAGCTCAAAAATTAAGTTTTAAGCGCGTGTAACTTTTTTTCCTATGAGTGGATTTTAAAAATTTCTTCACACGGACCTATTGATTTTTTATGAACTTTAATTACAAAATATAAAATGGGCAAAGATTTGGGGGTCGTAGTGCAAAAAAAGTTAAAAACTGAATTATTTTATTGTAGATGACCTCAAGGGTCAAAGACCTCTCACTACGGATTGTTATTTTTAAGATCTTTCTAAAAATATACTTTTTTTCAAAATCGGACATCAAATAACCGAGTTATAACAAAAAGACCATTTTGGTTGTTAATGTAGACCACTTAAAAAAAAAATTTTTTCTGGTCTGAAATCCTCTCAATAGGATCTTTCAAAAAAGTCGGTAACAAACCAAACTTTTTTTGGTGACCCACCTTAATGCATATGCACAGACAGCTATACAATTGCAAATGAATTTAACAAATTCTTTACTTAAATATCCGCTCCTTCTATCGCATGAACCCAATTTTATAGTGAGGGATCGTTCTTCTATACAAAGTTTTTATTACGAAGCAGTAAATGCAATAGAAACAATAAAAATAATTAATTCTCCAAACAATTCTAACTCGTGCGGTGCAGATAATATTTCAAACAAAGTACTTAAAAAAGTAGCTTACAATATTTCTGACATACTTTCTTATTTGTTTAATCGATGTATCTGTGCTGGAATTTTTCCAAATGCACTTAACCCTCATCGGTCCCTCGTATCAATTTGACACAATTTTTGTCTTTCAAGTTGAATAAAAAAAAACTGCCCGATGGAAAGAATCGGTTTTTGGGAAAATAGCATGATTTTGCCTGTAGAATCGAGCTAATGAGTTTTTAATGTTCGGGCATATCTGGTTTTACCTCAGAATAGTTACGAATCGGTCCCTCGTATCAACTTGATACAATACATCTGCCGATGGTTATTGCAGTTGTTTTTTGGGTTAGGCTCGTTTTATTTAATTTTTTTGTTTTCAATATGTTCTTGAACACACACGAGTGAAGATTGAATTGAATTTATTTGAAGTGATGTGATTTTAGTGAATTTTGAAGTGATTTTTATCTGCCGCATACTTTCATTGCGTTATACATACATTCAATTGATTTCAAAAAAATGGAAAAAAATCTACGTGAAAACCGTCAAAGAGACGAATATAATATGGATTCCGAATCTGGAAGTGAAGCAGAAGAATCTCCAGTAGATAGTGACGATGATTTCACAATGGAGAAAGAATGCGTTGCAGAAGTGACTGAGCATTCTGATGAGTACGATGTTGAGCCACTGGAACAAAATGTTGCAGAAGAAATTGCCAGAAATGCAACAGCAAAATATTTATCAAAAAATAAAAAAAATTCAATATTCAACGGAGCCATTTGAAAATAACCGAAGAAATTCATATAGGCGCGCTGATAATATTGTTTCAGGTAAAAAACCTACCCTTCTTGTTTTGTGCTTCATATTCAGTGTTTGTTTCTTTTTGTTGTTGTTGTAGGACCAAAACTAGTTTCAGCTGCTCATGTTGTAGATGTTTTGTCTGCATTTGATTTGTTTCTGCGACCGATAGAAAATACTATTTTGAATATGACGAATTTATTTATTTTTTATTTATTTTCAGTTTCTTCAATCTATTAACAAAAATTCTTACAGACTAGGCAATAGTTTTAACAAAAAAAAATATATTGTACAAAAAATATTTATATATAAATATTATTTTAACAAAAAAAATATATTTTACAAAATGTTATTTAACAGAGATCGCATTTGATTTTTAGGTATAGAAACATCTAAATTGCGATTTGAACTAATAATATTGAACATATGAAAAGCTTTAAAAATAGGAGCATTAACAGCGTAGATAGTGCGACACATTACTAAATAAAAAGGATCGGAAATAAAAAGGAAAGGAAGGATGATTTCTGAGAATCCTATCAGGAGCATTAAAATTAATCAATTCTAAAAGTGTAGGACTGTCAATCAGGCCAGAAATAATGTCATGTATGAAAAGGAGAGATAAAATGTTTCTCCTACTCTCAAGAGTTTTAAGACCAATAAGTAAACAAGGAGCACTATATGGGGGAAAAGAATCTTTAAAATTAAGCGACCGTAGGGCAAACCTAGTAAAAGATTTCTGGACTCGTTCTAGCCTCGACTTATGCGTCACATAAGACAGAAGTATATTCAAGTCTTGAACGTACCAGGCTAGTAAATAACACTTTTAAAGTGTAGGGATCAGAAAAACAAGAGCCATTACGGCGTATGAAAGCAAGCATAGCATACGCCTTTGGAATAATATAATCTAAAGGGGACCCGAATGAAAATTTTAGGTCAAAAACAACTCCAAGATCTTTAACCTCATTAACAGATAGCAAAGGTGAATTAGCAATATTGTATGCTGACAAATGGAGATTATGACTTAGAAAAACGCATGAAAACACATTTGCTTAAATTTAAAAAAAGATGGTTATTAGAGCACCATTTATAAAGTTTATCAATTTCACTTTAAAGAAGTCTAATATCAGATGAATCTTTTATTTTAAGAAAAATTTTAAGATCATCTGCATACAACAAACAGTTACTATGTGAAAAAATAGATGTCACATCATTTATAAAAAGAATAAACAGTAAGGGCCCCAAAATACTCCCTTGTGGAACTCCAGATGTAGCCAGAAATGGAAAGGATTTTGCATTGTCAAGGGCTACAACACACTGTCTATTTGATAAATAGGACTTCAGCCAGCTAAGAAAACAGGAATGAAATCCCATCGTTTTTAATTTACTGATTAAAATATAATGGTTTACTTTATCGAATGCTTTCGAAAAATCTGTATATATTACATCCACTTGAAGACCTTCTAGAAACGATGATATACAGTATTCAGAGCAAATAACCAGGTTGGAAATAGTTGAGCGACCGGTCATAAAGCCATGCTGAGAAAGAGAAATAAAATTCTTCACTGTAAAGAAAAGTTTTTCCTTTACAATCGATTCAAATAATTTAGAAACCGTTGTAAGCTTTGAAATAGGTCTATAGTGAGAAATATTGTTCTTAGGTCCAGATTTATGTATAGGTGTGACAAATGAAACTTTCCAACTATCAATGAAAATCCCACACCTAAATGATTTATTAAAAATTAACATTAAAGCATGCGCAACACCAGAAGCACAATTTTTTTAGAAAAAAGGAGCAAATCCCATCAGCATCTAACTTAAATGAAGATTTAAGTTCTTTAATCCCATTTATAACATCGCATTCAGTCAAAGAGAGAGAACAAAACCCAATATCCTGTACACAATCGTTAGAAAAATCGATGTCAGTATTATCAGTAGGTTCATAGTTTGAAAGAAAAAATCCGCAAAAAGATCAGCAGTAGACTGAGCATTATCAGATACAGTATTGTTTAAAAACATTGACGAAGGAATATTTGACGAACATCTTTTAGACTTAACAAAGCGCCAAAAAGATTTTGGGTTTGATTTTATATTGTTTTCAAATTTTAAAATATATTGCCTATACAAATACTTATCAAGAAAATTATATTCCCCCATATAGTGCCTATATAAAGAAAAATAACAAAATTGGTTTGTAGTTAAAAATTTTTTATAAAATTTAGAGCGAAGATTTTTCAATATTTTTAATCCTCGGGTGTGCCATGGCACTTTATAAGCATTAGGTGTAAATTTTGGAATGAGATTATGACACGCTTCAGAAATTATAGTCTTAAATTTATTAAAACATGAAGCCGTGTCCAAAAAGTGAAACTCACAGCCTCTCTAAAACGTCTAAAATTACACGATTTAAAGTAAAAATTGGTATTTTTACCATGATTACTTAATGGAAGAAATGTATAAAATGAAATCCGGATTTCTAATGGAACGTAGTGCGCACATTACTGAAAATGCGCTGAAATAGGAAAATCTGATTCAAATAATCTATAATTAATATTACTAGTACAAAAAACTAAGTCTAATAGTCTATTTAATAAGTTAAAGCAAAAGTTAAGTTGGAATAAAGCAAATCCTAAAAAGTTATCAATGAGATACATTTCAACATTACTTGAGATATTAGAAGGTGAGAGATATGAGTCAGCTTTTTCCTTTGACCAAGACACATTGGGTGGATTGAAATCACCAAGTACAATTAATTGTTCATTACGATGAAAGTCAGCTACAAGAGTTAAACATTATCAGAGAGTGCTTTATAATGAAGAAATGAGCTATTTGGCGGAATTTAAGAAGTGCAAATGACGAGGGCATCAGACAATCCTTTAATTGACACACAAAGCTGATCCAGAGCTAGGTCAGCATTAGCTAATGCAATTAGCACACCACCTCCTCGATAACGACCAATAGTACTACTGTCCCGATCTTTCCGATAGACATTAAAGATATGAGGATCAAAATATTCCTCATTAAAGAAGTTTTCATTTAACCATGTCTCATTTAAAACAAAAACATCATAATCACTTTCAGCCGTAGCCGCAAAAATAACATTTGATTTAATTCTTAAACTAGAAACGTTCTGATAATAAATTTTTATCTGTTTGCTATCCACAAAACATTGCGGATCTGCTATTGCATTTTTTCTCTGCTTTCCATTTTTTTAAAAACTTAAAATCTTTAACTCTGACATCTACCGGCCAGAGCGATGGATTAATTATCTCATTATAAAGAGAAGAAGAAATTCCTAGTCTGAAATTTACTCGAGTAAGAGATTCCAAATGTACATCCCTCTTTACCAGTTTATGACAAGATAAATGGTGTCTAGCAACGTTCGAATATATATGATTTGCGGAAATAGAAAGAAGAATGGGAACAAATAGATATGGATACTCTACATTCGTACTTCGGATTGCTACTGCTTGCTGGTGTGTATCGTTCGTATGGTGAATGTGTTACACAACTCTGGAATGAGAAAACCGGTCGACCAATATTTCGAGACACAATGTCACTGAAAATGTTCAAAAAAAATCCATGGATGTATCAGATTTGACGATAAAGAAGAACGTAATGCTAATACTGCTTCTGTCCGTGATAAATTGGCACCGATACGCACCATATATGAAAAATGGAACCATAATTTGCAAGTTGTATACATTCCAGGCAAAAACGTTACAGTAGATGAACAGCTAGTTCCATTTCGTGGACGCTGTCCGTTTCGACAATATATATTCAGCTACCTGGTATGTTTACAACACGCAAATTTATGTTGCTCGCAACGCCGCTCCAGAGCACAATATTGGATGCCGTGTTGTTTTGGATTTGGTAAATGGACTGTCGGAGAGGAATATCACATGCGACAACACATCTTATGAACTGGCTGAAGAGTTACATAAACGCCGAATGAGTATTCTGGGCACTATATGGAAAAATAGGACCGAAATTTCTCCAGTATTGTTGGATATGAAGAAAAAATCTGTTTATTCGAGCGTTATTGTATATGACCACAAATTACAAGCCATTTTACTGTCGTATGTGCCTCGGCGTTATAGATATGTTACACTGCTCAGTACATGGCACAACGCCGTCGTTATAAGTGAAAATGCTGAGAAGAAACCGAATCTAATTCATGATTATAATAAAACCAAGAGTGGCGTGGACACTATGGACCAGATGGTGGCTACCTACACCTGCAAAAGGAGGATAAATCGGTGGCCAATGGCAGTATTTTGCAACATGTTGGACGTGAGTGCATTGAATGCATATATAACGTATATTCCGCTATTTCCGGCTTGGAAAAACAACAAAACCAATAAAAATATACGTCGTCGAATATTTATTGAGGAGCTTGGAATGACTCTTGTGCAAAAACACATAGAAAAGGAAAAGCGGAAATCTCAGCCTCGAAGGCTCAATATTGAAGCACTACCGGTGATTACCCATTTGCCAAAAACTACAAAACGCGGCCGTTGCTACATATGTACATACGAGTATAAAAACAATAAAAATTTGTAAGGATCATATTTCCGAGGGAAATATGGCCTCACAATTAGACGCCCACTCCTAGCCACCAGACACCCTACAATCAACCACCAATCAAGACCTGCCAAGTATTTATACTATTAATGAAATATATTTTATAAATCATCTATTTCTTTTTGAACATTTGATAACTTTTCATATAATTGCTAAATTAAGTAGTTCCTATATACAAATAGGGTAAAAGATTAGCTACTGCATAATGTTAAACAAAAGGTACTGCGCCCTTTTACAAATAGTAAGATTAAGTTACGCTGTAACACTGGACAGTCGAAGACAACATGTTTGACATAATTCAAACATTACTAATTAATACATACACATATACGAACATGCAGGCATGCAACATGCAACCACGACAAACAACCAAACGCAACATGCGACGAACATTTTGGAAACTCACTCAATTGCACACGGCACCACTGAAGCAGTCATCATTTTAATATACCGACTCAAGCCAGCAAGAGAGAACCAACACAGCGACACAAGAAACACGCCACCAAAGCGACCGCTAGAACAACAACAATACATTAAGACTGCATAAATATATATGCAGCAATTCATAGTGTACAAAACGCTATTTTTGCACACGGCACCAATGCAAGCGAAGTACAATAAACAACACTAAGCATTGGTACAGCTTAAAGTTAAACACACACACTGAGACGTAATAAGCAAAACGTTATTTTTGCACACGAAACCAAGCATGAGTGAATAGCTGAAAGCGCTGCTAGAAAATCATGCAACGCGAAGTATTGTTTCAACCGTCAAGCCGAACAGACGTATATATAAGGAGTCGATTTTCAACCGTCAAGCCGAACAGACGTATATTGGAGTCTTATTTGAATCATCAAGCCGAACAGACGTATAACAAGGGATCTTAGTTAAATCATCGAGCAGAACAAACGCATATTCGAGAGTGATAATATTCAAACATTCAAGCTGAAGCAGACGTTCATTAAAAGGAGAGTGATATTTTTCCGTAACCATCACCGAGTGTAGACATCCATTCTGGGAGTTTCTTCTTCGAATGCCAAAGGAAGTGGTAGTTTAACCACTGGAAATTATAAGGAGGCAACCCATAAATTCCGCACGAATAAATACTGGTACAGCAACATATAAGAAGGCAGTAAGTTGACAGTCGCTAAGCGAATCACATCCTAAATACTATTTTCCTTTCAAATTGTGTCACTAGAGGACAGGATAACATAAATCCTTTCTAGTGTCACGCATGTTTCGCTCTGCACGAGCACAAATCCATCCCCTATATCTCAATTGTGTCACCAGAGGACAGGATAACATAAATTCTTTCTCGTGCCACGAACTCCTCGTCCTACACGGATTTGCCTACCTCCTTCTATCTTAATTGTGTTGCTAACGGACAGGATAACATAAATTCTTGTTAGCCTCACATCCTCCTGACTTTACACGAGTCGCCAGCTATCTCTTTCCCCATCTTCCTATTTGTGTCACCGGAGGACAGGATAACATAAATTCTTTCCCGTGTCACACAATCGTGCTCCATACGAGCGCAGCGCCCAAATCCGCTCCTTCTCTTTGTGACCACTGCTTCTCGAAACATCGCACGCCGAACGCTATCAAGCTGAGCCAGCCGACAAGACTCCACAATAGCAGATCTGCCGTATAAAGCCGTAGCACAATACGCAAAATAAGCCTACCAAAGCGAGTAGCCGATCCACAGCATAAAGCCGTAATAGCGATTACGCAAGACAAGCCTACTAGAACGAGTAGCAACTGTACCGAACTACTGGTACTCGAGACTAAACGACATTTCAAGGTCACGAAAAGCTTCGACCATCCAGTGTTACATAACATATAAAACCCCACAGGGATTAACTCATATAAATTAATAATAAGATAACTAGAAACATAATATTATGGATAACTAAGTTTAAGCAAACTATTAAAAATTAAATAAATTGAATCAAAGGATTCAATAATAAACAAAACCTCCATCTTTTCTTGATACCGAACCCTGGACAGCCGCTGAGGATACCTCAGCTGGAAAACCTAAAAGTAACGCCCAGGAGGTTCGTTACAAATTTGTATACAAATCGTTGTGATAATTGTAAGAATTATGTTTGTAATGATCATCATTATGATATTTGCGAAAAATGCGCTAATAAAGGAACACAGCCACAAAAATAAGCATTTTTGACATTTTTCTCTTTCAAATTTTCATTACTTATAAATGTATTTTCTAAATTTAAATTTATGAAAACAATAAAATAGAACTACAAAAATATAAAACAATCAGTTTTTTTAATTTTTAAAACGATTTTCTTAACTTTTTTTTGAATGTGTATCAATTGATACAATGGGACCGATTCGATGCATTTCCTCGGGGACCAATGAGGGTTAAAGAAGCTATTGTTATCCCGCTTTTCAAGAAGGGCAGTAAAGATGACACATAATTATAGACCTATATCTCTTTTAGCCTCAATTTCAAAAATTTTTGAAAAACTAGTAAAAAAAAGGATGTTAGATTTCTTGAAGAAAACTAATTTTTTCACTTCATGTCAATTTGGTTTCAGAGAAGGGCTATTAACTGAGGTTGCCGTACTTAAATTTTACTCCTCCCTTCTTAAAGATCTTGACGACAGAAAGTCGTGCGCGGGTATGTTTGTAGACATAACAAAAGCTTTTGACATGGTCTCATAGTATTTTATTAAACAAGCTTCGCACAATCGGTTTTAGGGGCAGCATGTACAACTGGTTGGAATCTAATTTGAAATCACGTATTCAAAGAGTAAAAATTTATAATGCTTTTAGTAACACTGCTATAATAAATTTAGGCGTACCGCAGGGTTCCGTACTTGGTCCCATTCTATTTTTAATCTATATTAATTCAATTTTTGATCAGCATTTTCGCGGCATAGTAACAGCTTTCGCCGATGATCTGGGTATTTTATATGCTTCTCCGACACTTTTCGATCTAGATGCAGACATCAACTATGACAAGGATATCTTAAGAAAATGGTTTGCCTCGCATAAATTACTAATAAGTAATAAGACGAGACTGATGTATTTCAACTAAAAACATCAAATTTCTCCCCAAATAGAAATCACATATCACTATAATAATTGCAAAAAGTTCATTGCTAATTTTGTTCATCTGAATCATATAACTCTGCGTTCTAGTCTCAATTGTTTCAATATTCAACAAGTCAATCACTATAAATATCTTGGAGTCGTTATTGATAATAAACTCAATTGGAGTCAACATACTGACGCGCTAAAAATGTATTTTCGGTCAGTTGTCAGAAAATTTTACCAGTTACGCAATCTGTGCTCGCTATCTACATCAAAACAATTATGAAATCAAAAATACAAAAAATACATACATACATACAAAAATAATACATTTTATTAAATCAAAAATGTGTTATAAGAAAAATGTATAATTATATAATACAATTATTTTATATAATACTATAATAATTATATAATACTATCCAAAGAACTTCTTCGTTGCCACTTTTTAAATATTTAAATATCCTGCCAATTATTATTATAAGTATTATCTTAAGTATTATTTTAATACTCTTAAGAGATTTTATTTAAATACCCAACACCAAATCTTTAGGTCTGTTGATCCATACAACTTACGCTTTGTCGAAAATGTACCGTTCCGTTTTTTCGTTCACCAGCTGCTACCCAATTGTCTCCTGCAGACTTTTTAATAATTTGCCTACTACTATTAAACAATGTAGTTCTCTTAATTTATTTCTGAAACATTGTAAAATCTGGTTGTTTAGTTTTCAATGGTTTAGAATCGTTGCTCTAGATTAAGCATTATTTGCCAAACTTTTAAACTTGTTTTTCCTTCTCGTTCTATCTTTTCTGCTTTCTTTCTTTTCACTCTCTTAGCCTTACTGTCAAACATTTCTTTAATTTCCTGTAACATGACAATGTACACAGTATTTTAATACTAATGTTGTCATTACCATTTTCTCCACTAGAATAGCTATTAAGTATCTTGAAATGTGTGAACTATTCCTACTATTCATTTTAATATATCTTATTGAAATGTCACTATTAAATTTATAATATTGTCTTAATATTGTATACTAGTTTTAGATGGAGGAATGTGAATAAATATTGAATTGAATTGAATTGAATTGACGTTCCGTGCCATTAATTTTCCTTTGATTATCCAAAATCGCTGCCTAGATAATGCTTGCATGGTCTGTGGACCGCAGTGCATATTATCGATATGTAACATAACCAAAATTAGTTTTGTTATAGGATCGCTATATGGCAGCAGCATTTGATGCTTAGCATCGAATGGTAATGTCGATGCCTCTAAACGTCCACCAACTCGCAGAATGTTCATTTCGTCTAAAAATGGTGACAAACTATTAAATGGACTTGTCCTTTTGAAGTCCGCGTATTTTTTCACATGTATTATTTCATCCTTGAAATCAGAGGTCTGTATTGTTCTAACAGTGACAGTTAATGCATGATCAAGCTCGGTGGAGGTAAGTACCGTTTGGGTTTGTCTTAACTCTCTTTTGCATCTTGTGTGACTTATGAACCGTAGAACGTATTCCATAATTCTTTGAAGTGTGCGGAATAAATTTCTATGGTTAATTTTGTACACAAAATCTGCATTTGGTAGCCCGACGTTTTTGGTTAATGTGAACACCATGTTTTTGGCTGCTGGTGCACGTTTCCGTTTCTTTTCCATGTTGGTTGAAATCGTCAATGCGGAGTTGAATCTTGGTGGCCACATAGTATCTTTTCCATGTAAAAATAGTGGTCCATAGAACTAAAGATTGCAGTTGGCAAAAGAACTTGGTAGCAGACCTCTCGACAGGATGTCAGCTGGGTTGTTTTTTGAGCTGACATGACGCCATTGTTCCACCAATGTTAAATTTTGAATTGTAGCAACTGTATTTGCCACAAATGTTTGGAATGATGATGACAGCGCATTAATCCATGAGAGAACAATCTCTGAGTCTGTCCAGAGAAATGCTTGATGATCCTTGAGATTAAGTTCATTGCTTACTCGGTTGACCAGTTGAGCTATTAGCACTGCTGCACATAGTTCGAGTCTAGGCAGTGTTTGTATTTTAAGTGGCGCTACACGTGATTTAAAACACTAAAGCTCCTCTATTATTCTGTCATCCCTAGATTCTTAACGAATATATACTGCAGCGCCAAATGTCTTCTCAGATACATCTGCAAATGCGTGAATTTGGATTATCTTTGGAATGTCTCCTTTAAAAACGTGACGTGAAAATTTCAAATCGTCCAAATCACTTAGTCCACTGCGGAACTTTACCCATTTTGTATGTAATTCAGCAGGTAAGGCATCATCCCAATTAATTTTTAATTGCCAAAGTTCCTGAACAAACATCTTCGCAGTTACTACCACTGGAGCATCGATTCCCAATGGATCAAACAGCCTAGCTAAATCAGATGTGATCGCTCGTTTTGTGACTACCTTTACTGGATCTAGCCTTTCTTTAAAACAAAATTGATCAGTTTTTGGTAGCCATAGTAATCCTAGAAGCCATGCTTTTTCAAGATGTGTATGAGCTGTTGTTGTGCTTCGACAGCTGTTGTCAAACTGTCCACCAAGCCCATCATCAACGTAGAAATTGTTCTGCAAAATCTGAGCTCCTAGTGTAAAACTATTAACATATTCGTTTGCTATGCGTTGCAAGCGTTTTGTGGCAAGATATGGTGCTGCTCGAGTTCCATAGGTAACCGTGTTGAGTTGGTAATAGCTTACAGGTGCCGTTGGATGAGCTCTCCACATAATGATTTGGTATTACTAATCTTCTGGATGTACTAAAATTTGTCTATACATTTTTTCAATGTCCGTAGTAAAAACAAAGCGTGGCCAACGAAAGCGAAGAAGTATGGAGAATAATTCACTTTGAACTGTTGGAACTGTGTACATTAAATCATTTAAGGAGTAGCCAGACGTAGTTTCGGCTGATGCGTCAAATACCCCTCGTAGTTTGGTTGTTGTGCTGCGTTTAGTACAAAATGATGAGGGATGAAATAATTAGGCGCCAGTACAGTATCAAGAATAACTTCCTTCATATCCCCCAATCGCTTGTACTCTTTCATGAATTGGACATACTGATTTTGAACCATATAATTTTTGAGAAGTTGACTTTCTAGACTTAAAAATTTATTGTAAGCCATTTCTTTTGATTCTCCCAAGCCTAATGCAGTTTGAAGAAACGGCAGTCTAACGACAAAACGATTTTCTTCATTGATGCGAACATTTTGAGTGAAATGTGCCTCGCATCGCTGCTCCGCCGGAGATAAGACCTTTTCATTTGATTCTACTTCATCCATTTTCCACAGCTGTTCCAACATTTCATCCAGTGATAAATATATATCACTGGTGTCTTGGCCACCAATATCACAAGTCAGTGAGTCTGATGATTTAGGGTTGTTACCAATCTTTCCACTAACGATCCAACCAAGAACTGTATTTTGTAGGACTGGAAGGTCAGGTGACAGCTTGATTTGTCCTGAGGCCATGAGCTTAAAGTAGAAGTCGGCACCAAGCAGGATATCAATTTTTTCTGGTTGATGAAATTCTGGATCCGCCAGTTGAATATTACCACTTGAATGTAATATTCAAGTTGTTGAACAGGAATGATGTTTGAAAGTACGAATGCCTCTAAATGAGTTGAAAAATTGTTGTCCAAAGATTCCAGCATGAGACTGACCCGTTGCGTGGGCCTGCTTTTTGCTTTTCCGATACCCTCAATGCAGAGTGAAACGTCGCTTGGGATGATGGACAACCTTCTGATGAGTCGCTCGGAGATTATGTTTATTTGTGAACCAGAGTCTAATATTGCTATTAATTCACCTGCTCTTCCATTAGCCGCAGATATTTTTATTTTTGCTGTTGCTAGTAAGACATAACCTTTACGTGCTCCAGTGTTGGCTGCAGCTGATGTGACTGCTATTTTTGAATCAGTTGCCTTTGTCGCATTTGGAACATCGGTTCTTCCTTCTACATGCACCATTGAATTGTGTCTCTTGTCACACTTAGTGCAGGTCCTTGATGGGCAGTTCTTTGCTGTATGATTTTGCTTGTAGCAATTGACACAAAGTTTATTTTTTTGCACTCAATTCAAGCCTCTCTGGCGTAGATAATTGCAGAAAATTTTTGCAGAAATACAATAGATTAAAGCTGATGTTGCATAACCTGCAAGCATTTATATTTCTTTGTGTTGTTGCAACTGTAGTGAATGATCTAGTCGTCGCCTGTATACATGATAATTTATCCTTGCAACCGATCGACTCCATAGATTGGAATTGTAGTTCCAAAAACGACAAAAATTCATTGATTTTCAATAGCTCCAGTTTTTCCAATGCTTCATCCTGAAGACCTTCAAGTTGATTCCATAATTGATGTATGGTGCTGATATTGACCTTGTAAAATTGAGGTGTCTCCTCTTCTTGTGCAGCTGCTAGTGAATTGAGCAATCACCGTAATGCTGTCGTAAGGTTGTCGTTGTCCATGTATTGATCGTATCATGTTGTTGTCGATCTGATTTTGTACTAGCCCCATCCTGGTCCAGGTTTGTTAGCACCAGCATTTAGTTCTGATGCCTCTTGTGATTCAAATCGTATGATTTCTGTGTTGAATAGCTCAATGTGTTATTTAGCTATTTCTCATCCTGAAGACCTTCAAGTTGATTCCATAATTGATGTATGGTGCTGATATTGACCTTGTAAAATTGAGGTGTCTCCTCTTCTTGTGCAGCTGCTAGTGAATTGAGCAATCACCGTAATGCTGTCGTAAGGTTGTCGTTGGCCATGTATTGATCGTATCAAGTTGTTGTCGATCTGATTTTGTACAAGCCCCATCCTGGTCCAGGTTTGTTAGCACCAGCATTTAGTTCTGATGCCTCTTGTGATTCAAATCGTATGATTTCTGTGTTGAATAGCTCAATGTGTTATTTAGCTATTTCTCGTATTTTATCATACTGATCAGTGAAATATTCGTGATTCATTGGCTGGTCGATCTTCTCATCTAAGCTCGCTGTCTCGATTTTCATATTCGTCCCAAGCCAAGTTGAGCTGCCGCAAACGATCTTTGTAATATGCGGCGTTCGACTTCTTCCAACCGAAACCTTTTTGAAATTTGTAACTATCCGCTGTATTTCCTCGCCAGTCTTGACTTGTAATTCCAATAACGCGCTGAATGTTGTCATTGTTTGCTGTAGTGTGCCTCTTGTGGCACCTAGTCGTACTTTTGATTTCGGCGATCGATGTGGCGTGACCTTGTGGCAGCCTTGATTGCGGCGACTGCTATGGCGTGTCCTTGTGGCACCCTTGGTTGCGGCGGTAGCTGTGGCGTGTCCTTGTGGCACCCTTGTGGCCACAAAATGTTGTGTATCCGGGTTGTGTGTGTCGGGGTCACCAAAAATGTTTTGATCCAGCGGCGCAAGCACAAGCACTTGAACTAGTCTACATTTTTTTCCATAGCGGATTTAAAATTTTTTTCTGTGTGCCTACATTCTCATTTACAACTCACACGCAAAATTAAATTCCTGTGCTACTATTATTTCTATTTATTTGTTGACATATTTTGTATTTAGGGCTTAATTTAAAAATCTTAAAAAAAGTAGAGTAGTTTTTTTTACTTTGGAGCCAATCAACAACCATCCATCATTGATATTTGAAAAAAGTCATAAAACGACCACCCTCATATACATATTATTAGGCGAATTTTCACGAAGTTTGAAGGGTTGTATCTTCGAAACCAAGGAAATATCAAATTTAAAATTTTAACTGCAATATATTGCTATTATGTACTTTATTGTAAATAAATCTAAAATTTTTTAATCCGTGAGCACCAGAAAATTTTGACGACAAAGTCAGCAAAATTCAGCAAACTTATCAAAATTCAAATTTTTAAGAAGCTGTAAGCAAAAAATGTAAAGCAAAAAGGGGATAAGGGAGGCGAACCTTCACATGGCAACGTGTCTTACTGCCTCAACCTAGCGAGACCAGCATTATCCATGTCGAAATCGTCTCAAGTAGACTCAAACCTCCACGTGGTGTTCCCTGGGCAACGGCAAACTGGCATCCGTCAGTTTGACGGCTAATTTAAGCGGCTGGTCGCTCCATAGACCTTAGACATGGAATGTGCGCAGGGTTTGGGTCCCGCCACATTACTACTGCCCAATGAAAACTAAACCAGCCTCGGATAAGAACCCCAATTACGTTGACGACCACCGCAAACGAAAAACGGACAATGATTTACGGATATGCACCTGGAATATCCGGACCCTTTATAGGGAAGGTGCCATTATCCAACTGGCGGAAACCCTCATAACAATAAAATCTGACATCACCGCCATTCAGGAAATGCGATGGAAAGGGCAAGGCTGCTCTAAACAAGCACACTGCGATATCTACTACAGCTGACATGCGGAGAAGCGGGAATTCGGATGTGGATTCGTCGTTAGCCGGAAACTACCACCTTGTTTCTGCCACCTTGTTTCTCGGTTCACACCTGTGAACGAAAGATTGGCCACGATCCGCATCAAGGCACAATTTTTCTTCATCAGCCTTATTTGCGCGCACGCCCCGACGGAGGAAAAGGACGAAGCCGTCAAGGACGCTTCTGCGCTAGTCTTGAGGACGTATACGACCACCTTCCGGTCCACGACGTGAAAATAGTCCTCGGCGATTTTAATGCGAAAGTCGGAAGGGAAGGCATCTTTGGCCCCACTGTCGGTCAGTTCAGGGGCTCTACTCTCTATTGCGATGCGACAAAAAAATTCGCAAAATTGATTTGATTGTGCGGATTTGCGTACGCATCGAATGTCATTTTCGCATCGCATTGATTGGCGCATCGCAATACAGAGTAGGGCCTCAGTCTTCATGAGACCTCCACGAACAACGGTCTAAGACTGATCGACTTCGCCGCGACACGAAACATGGTAGTTAGTAGCACCAGATTTAAGCACCTTAACATCCACAAGGCCACCTGGCTGTCTCCGGATCAAAAAACGCGAAACCAAATTGATCATGTTGTAATCGACGGAAGGCATGCCTCTAGTGTTCTAAATGTGCGTACATTTCGGGGGGTCAACATTGACTCCGATTATTATCTTGTTGCAGCCAAGATCCGCATGCGATTATGCAATGCGAAGAACATACGCACAGGAATGCAACGAAAGCTAGATGTCGCTAAGCTGCAATTACAACGAACTGCCGAGGCCTACTCCGCTCAACTCTCGGTTAAGCTCAACCAATCAACCTCTGGACCCAACGACGCCGGCGGACTTTGGGAGCATATATCCCACTCCATGCGCGCTGCCACTGAAGAAGTCATTGGTTTCCGGCGCCCGCAACCTTGGAACCAATGGTACGATCAGGAGTGTCGCATCGCGACAGCAGTAAAAAACGCCGCTTATAGAAAAACGCTGCAGTCAACTGGAACGCGAGCCGTGCGAGAAAACTAGAAGAAACTTGCAGAATTAGAAGAAAAAACCCAAGGTTTCAAGCCCGGAGCATCCACTTGTAAAGATCAAAATGGAGATCTGGTTACAGATACGCAGTGTGCGCTGAGATTGTGGAGACAGCACTTTTGATTGGCACGACGATTGGAATATACATAAGAAAGGAGACTCAACAATCTGCGCCAACTATCGAGGTATCAGTCTTATTTTCATCGCATATAAGGTTCTCTCAAGCGTACTGTGTGAAAGATTAAAGCCGATTACAAAAGCACTGATTGGACCTTATCAGTGTGGCTTTCGACCTGGAAAGTCCACCATAGACCAGATTTTCACGCTACGACAAATCCTGGAGAAAATCCTCAAAAATCGAATTGACACACACCATCTCTTTGTCGATTTTAAAGCTGCTTTCGATAGCCCGAGAAGGGATTGCCTATACGCAACAATGTCTGAGTTCGGTATACCTGCAAAGTTGATTAGACTTTGCAGAATGATGTTGAGCAACACACGCAGCTCCGTTAAGGTAGGAAATGACCTCTCCGAAACCTTCAATACCGAAAGAGGTTTCAGACAAGGCGATCCACTGTCTTGCGATCTCTTCAGCATCATCATGGAGGGGATCGTACGAAAGGCCGGTGATCATCGTAATGGCACCATTTTTTATAAAGATGTCTAGCTCCTTGCGCACGCTGATGATATTGATATTGTCGGCAGAACCAAGAGAGATGCTACCGCTGCTTTCACCGCTATCGAAAAGGAATCAGCCAAAGTGGGTTTGACGATAAATGAGGGTAAAACAAAGTATATACTGCGGTTTCCTATTTGATTTGGGCTTTTTTGGTCTATGAGATTCTATAATACAATTTTAAATACATTTTTAAAAATTATTATTATTATTTTTCCGACGTTTCGCAGGTTTCTTTCCTGATTCTCCAGGGGAATTGAAAAAGTCATTTTTAAAAAAAGAGTTTTTACATTTATATAATCACGTTAATGCAAATTTTTAACATTTAAATAACAACGAAAATAAAGAAGTTAACTAATTAACACATAACACAGACATTTGAAAATTTGTTCGGCGTTCGGCGAACACGGGTTGTTACGGCCACCTAAGAAAAGTAAGTAAGTAATTAAGAACATCTATGCCCCGGACGAAAACCAGACTGAAGATTTGACATTAGGCTGAATGTATTAATGTGATTGGAGATCTGCTGCGCCATTGAAGGCTCACAAAATTTTGAAATTGAGGACAACAAACTTATAGGCCAAAAGTCAGAGGGTTCGATGACATTTGATTTTTTCGCAATTGGTGTAATAGTTGCTGTCTTCCATTTTACAGGGTAACACGAGGTTGTGAATCTATGATTAATTATGTGCACAAGTGGACTGATAAATAAGGCAGTATGATTTTAACCCTAGAATACTAATCTACGTAAAATTTACTCACTCCTTATGAGTAATATAACGTATAGTGAACAGAAGATTAGTATTCTAGGGTTAATAAACTTAATGGATATTCCATCATCACCGGAAGCATTCGACTTAACTTTAGCCAAATAGCGTGCGACATCCAACTAACAAACAGCGTTAAAATTCAACTGAGTGGAAAAATTAGAGGCAGACATATGAAAATTTATCGATTCTGAAGATTCAGCAGAACCCTAGATCGAAACGAAGTAATCGTTGAGTACATTGGGATCAATTTGGCAATAATTGTTCTTTTTATTAGAAATTCCGATGTCTTTTTTAATTATTCTATTGCTGTTTTAATGATAGAGAAAAACTTAACTTGGGCAAATGTACCTTATTTTGGACGATCTAACGGCTGGAGTAGCTTCATTCCTAGCAAGTTTGTGTGTCTTACAGTTCAGTATAGTTGGATTGTGCTTCCACCTGCTGTAGGTTTTGTTTCATTTTTTCAGAGCAATTTTCACCGAGAACGTGAACTAGAGGCAAGATGCGTTGGTGACTCGGCGAGTGGAAACAGGAACGTGATTATCAAAAAGTTCAGATATTTTGCTTATAAAGAAATTTAATTTTTCATCAACTGAGCTAAAGCACCAACAATCCGTCGTTTATTATAGACAAGTCAACAAACAGTGAAGCATAATCACTAGATTTTAAGTTACGATAGGAAAAGGTGGTATCAGTAACAGCAGAAGAGAAATCCATGTTCAGTTTACAAAAAATTAGATCATGATCTGAAACAAATGATAACACAGGGCAACACTGAGTCTGCGGCATGGGATTTGTTAGTGAATTTTGGTACACATGTTGATGAAGATCTAAGCCTACAATTTGTATTATTTGAATTTACTCTTGCTGTCTAGATAAACCGTTATTTTTAAAAATGAAGGAGATTTCATCACATATTCTAGCATAACTCAAGACCAATTTGTCCGATTGGGTTAAATTAAAAATTCGAAAATCCGAAACTAAATTATCTTCAAGTCAAGTTCGCTCTTTTTTTAATTTTCAGAAAGTTCTTCCGAAAAAAACATTTTTTATGCAAAATTTAAATTTTTAAATTCATAAAAAAATAAAAAAGGTCAAAATTACTATTTTTGATCTTTTGATTTAAAAAAACAAATAAACTTATTTCATTAAAATCGCTTCACAAGTTATGGTTTAATTCACAATTTAGAGAATTCCCTCTAAGAAAGAAAAGAAGTCATTTTTTCATATAAGACTACAAAAACGAACCGATTTTGCGATACGAAAACGTGCCGTATATGTAAAGTTTGGAATAAGAGAATTAGTCAAAAGAAAAGCAGTCATTCGAATGTATTGGTACTACAAGGCCAAGGCGTTGCAAAAGCGGTTTAAAAGAGTTTAAAGTTGAAATATTTTCGTCTTATTTTAATATGAAAAACTGTGCAAGTGTTAGTGAAATGACGGTTCGTATACGGCGTTTAGCAAAATACGTTACGTTTATTTTTCTAAGAGGGTTATCTCATTTTGATAAATGAATATCAGTAACTCAACGAATTATTACTATTAATATTATTAAAATAATTTTGTATGGGATTTTCTTTGGTATTTTTTGTTAGGACAATATCTTTGCAAGTTCCAGCAGTAGTCTTTCATCACATGGCTATAATAATGCGAAAAATTAACACTGGAAATGGGAAGACTGGCCATCAAGAATAAAAATTATTGCAGGAAAAATTAACATCGTTTATAAGCCTTTGATAAATCGAGAAAAAAAATCATTCTATGACTGCTACACATAAAACTTTAACTTATTTAAATAACAGTTTGTTAAAACATTAGATATGAATGGCGATTGCTTTAAATATATTTTATATATATATATATTAGGCCGGGTCGATTTGTGGGGCGGCAAAAAAATCGCCCATTGCTCTGTGAAAATCGTATTCTAGGGAACAAAATAAGAAACTTTGCCGAAGGAACCATACCTCTAAAACGAATTCTGATTTCCCCCAATTTGGGTCGAACTTTTGGGTTGGGGCAAATTTTGAAAAATCCCACTTTGACCCATTTAGAGTGCTCCAATCGAGTCCAAATGTATGACCGACCTCCACTAACTTTGGAGGCCCGACCCACCCATGCCAGTGGCACACCCCCTGGAACCCTCTGGGGGTTCCCCATACAAACATTTCAAAAAATCGCCAGTTTTGGCACTTTACATGAAAAAATCAGCGAAATGCCTACGTTTTTTCTTTTTTTTTTTCTCTTTTTTTTCTCTTTAGAAATTTATTCAACCCTTTTAAAAAATGAAGGTATCACTGTGACACAATTGCAAATCGGAAAATTGCTTGTGTGCGTTTTTTAAGGCACCACAAGACACAGCTGCATGTCGTAAACTTACTTGTGTAGTTTTCATTCGATGGCAGAAAAGATGATACTTTAACGACAGCTAACGTTGATGAGAAGTATCATACTAGGATGGTAAAAAAGAACCTCATCCTGTTATTTTGAGAGAACCCAATTCTGAATTGATTGGTTACGTAAGACTGGAACATGAAACCGCTGAATACAAAACAACCAAATTAAATGATTTTTTCAACGATAAAAATATATCACTGGATGCATTAATTGGAATATGCACTGACGGTGAGCCAACAAACACTGGCCCACACGGTGGGATTATACGACGATTCGAATTGCTGTTAAAAAGACCAATTTATTTATTATAATTGTCAACCATTTTTAATTATTTTATTATTATATATTTTCAGGTGGTGGACGGCTTCCAGAAAATTGAGTTGCAAAATATGCCCCCGCTCCAGAAAAAAATTGAGTTCTCCACCGATTCGAAGTACTTATACGACATGGCCCATGCAATTTCTAGCGGCGTGGTTTCGGTGGATCTGGCTAACATCAAACCAGGGAAAATTGTACATTCTCGGTGGCTCACCAAGGCCGCTAGATTGTTACGATTATATGTGACAACGGAAAATCCAGATGCAAATTTAAGAATTCTGGTTGAATTTATAATTAAATGTTTTGTGCCAATGTACTTCAATATCAAGTATTACAGCTCTGTCGTGTACGGCAGTGCATTATTTTTCAACTTCATTAGTTGGTCACGATTTCTAGAACCTCGTTTACGCAAAATTGTCAATCAAGTAATTACAGATAATTCATATTATGCGCATTCGGAAAATATCTTGTTATCAATGTTGTTTGATGATAGCAAAGAAAAGCGTGACTGTGCTATCAACATAATTCTACGCTATCGAACAGATGTTGACGACCCAACGCAACTTAGAGCTTATAAAAAACCAGATATAAAGTTTAATTGCACAAGTTACACGGAAATGATCAATATGAATGACATAAATAACGTATTTGAACCACCATTAACGCGAAGCATTCCGTACGATACATTGAAAGAATATTTAAATCAAGGTGATCCACCGTTTAATGATCCAAAAATTGCATCACACATACAAGGAACGGAATGACATGTTCAATTGCTAGCTAGCGTTTCCAAACGGGTTATACCGGAAAATGTAGTGGCTGTTATGGCGTCGACATTAGAGAGCCGTGCGAAATTGCCCAGACTTGAAAATAAAAAAGACTTCAAACAATAATTTTTTAGTTTCTTTTCTATAACTAACTTAAATTAATTTTTTCATTTACATATGTTCTGACTAAATAAATTTCAAAAGAGAAAAAATAGATATTATTATAAATAAATAATAAATATTATTATAAATAAATAAATAAAAATAAAGAAAAAACATAGCCATTTCGCTGATTTTTTCATGTAAAGTGCCAAAACTGGTGATTTTTTGAAATGTTTGTATGGGGAACCCCACAGGGGGGTTCCAGGGAGTGTGCCACTGACATGGGTGGGTCAAGCCTCCACAGTTAGTGGGGGTCGGTCATACATTTGGACTCGATTGGAGCACTCTAAATGGGTCAAAGTGGGATTTTTCAAAATTTGCCCCTACCCAAAAGTTCGACCCAAATTGGGGGACATCAGAATTCGTTTTAGAGGTATGGTTCCTTCGGCAAAGTTTCTTATTTTGATCCCTAGAATACGATTTTCACAGAGCATTAAGCGATTTCGAAATCGACCCGCCCTAATATATATATACTGTGATTTTTGAAGTTGTTATTAAAATGCATCATTTTTATTAGCTTAGGTCACTCGAAAATATTCTTTGAAAGAGTTCGGTCACGCAAAATAACATTAATAACTCAAATTTAAGATGAGAACAGAAACATCAATAGAAACGCGTAAAATAATCATAGGACTAAGAAAAAATGGAAAGTCTTTTCGCGAAATTGGAAAAATAGTTCAGAGGCATCATGCAACAATTAAAAAAATTTGGGATAAATATGAAAAAAGTGGAATTTTTGGGAATTGCAAACGAACTGGACGACCTAAGCGACTTACGCCAAGAGAGGCCCGCTGCATTGTAAGACAGGTAGATGAAAATCCGGGTTCAAGTGCTGTGCAAATAGCCCAAAATATATCAAACGATTCAAATAATTATGTCAGTGCCAGCACAGTTAGGCGATGCCTACATTCCGAAGGAATACACGGCAGGGTCCCAAGGAAAAAGCCTTATATTTCAATAAAAAATAAAAAAAAACGATTAGTTTGCAAAAAAATACAAAAACTGCGACCAGTCCTTCTGGAACAATATTTTATTTACAGATGAAAGCAAATTCGAAATATTTGGATGTAAGAAAAACACAAAAATATGGAGAAAAAAAAATACAGCCTATAATGACAAATATATAACAAGTACGGTCAAACACGGCGGAGGACATGTGATGGTGTGGGGGTGTATGGCAGCATCTGGAGTTGGCAATCTTGTCTTTATTGATAGCACTATGAATAAGCACGATTACTTGAAGATATTGCAAGATAATTTGGAGCCGAGTGTTAACAAATTGAGACTGCCGAGCGGGTATATCTTTCCACAAGATAATGACCCAAAACACACGACATACTTGGTGAGGAAGTGGTTGCTCTATAGAACTCCAAAACAGTTGGATCACCCCCCACAATCGCCTGATTTAAACCCTATTGAGCATCTCTGGGAGCATTTCGACAGAAAAGTGCGCCAACACCACATACAGAATGCAAATATGCTGAAAGATGTTTTACTTACGGAGTGGAACAATATTTCTCCAGATTATACAAAAAAACTTATTGAATCAATGCCTAGACGAATGGAAAGTGTTATCAAAGCTAAAGGTGGGCAGACTAAATATTAGAAACTATTGAATTTTATGTAATAAGCTTTAACATTTTTAAAAGTACGATTTGTGTCTACTCACTTTTGATGCGTAAAAAATTGGTTTGTTAAAATTTTTGTTAAAAAAAATATTATGTTGTTGTTTTGGAATAATATTATGGTTTTTGTTTATGAATAAATAAAGCTTTGTTTTTGCATTATTGGAAATCTGATAATTCTCTTTAATTTTTTGGTACAAGAACAACATTAAATAATTAACATGTGTCTACTCACTTTTGACGCTCACAGTATATATAAGGAGGGAGGTGTTATATATTTAAAAGGAGGTGGTTTTGACTGGCGAAAAAAAATCGTACTCTAATAAATAAAGATGATTTCACCAATCAGATGACTCGGGTGGAACTGGAAGCGTGAATAAGCTTTGTATCAGTTTTCAAAAATTTTTTGGGGAATGACAGAGCTGAAAATTATGCTGAAATTGTAAAGAAATTGTCCTAAAAGTTCCAAAAACTGGGAACTAATATGAGTGTCAAAGTGCATTACTTGCACAGTTATTTCCTGACAACCTTGGCGATAATAGTGAAAAACAAGGGGACCGATTCTACCAGGACATCAAGATTATGGAGGAAAGATATTAATTCCGGTGGGATAGCCATATGAAGCCAGACTGCAACGTACAAGGAGACTATCCCAACAAAAAACACCAAAGAAATCCCATTCAAAACGATTTTCTTAACTCGTGTTTTTTATTATTAGGTAATTTTATTATTCTTTGTGTTATTGATATCACTAGGCGCCACCCATTTTGTGATCCACATGCCACTAATTTTTTCTTTTGGACTTTGGCCTTCTAAACACGAATATCATATCACAATAAAAAAATTTTCTATGGATAAGGTTTTGAGATATGATTTTTTGAAAAAATTCCCCTTTTTCCAGGATGTAGTGTCATAAATAGCAACCTATCTCGAAAACGAATCAACCAATTTAAAAAAAAAAAATTAAATCAAGACAATTTAATTACAGTAGTTTTGATTTAACTGCCACTCTTTTAGCTGCCAATTTGAGATACCTGCCAAAAACCACAAAATGTCACTAATTTCTTCAATTTCGTATGAAATGTATTTGTTTAAGTGCCAATTTAATGCGTGCCAATTTAAGTTAGCTGCCACAAATATTTGAAATTATTATCCCATATTCATTGATAATTTTTCATTTAACAGCCACAAAATTTTTGCAACCGTTGCTAACGAAAACTATGTATGCAGTTTGTTTTTGTTAGAATGCTCGCAGCCTTTCTATAATTCTCTCATTCTCTTTATAACTCTCTTGGTTAAAAAAAAAAAACAGTGTGTATGTATGTGAGTTGCTAGTATAAATCAAAACAATAGATCAGACCAAGGCGAATTTATTTTAAGGTGCGAGTATAAGCTGTTGTTGGTGTTGTTTCGCGAATTCGGACAAAATGAATTGTCAAAATCAGCCATGCAAATGCAATGCAAAAAAATATGTAAACAACATGTGACAATTCATATTGTGTAAATCAACTCGAACATCTGGGCTTATGCTCGCACCTTATAATGAATTCGCCTTGGATCAGACGAAAGGGTGCTTTTGTTTGTTTTCTTCAGCAGTTGCATTGTTTAGTTTACATTTGCAGGTTGATGTGATGAAACCATGTCAAAAAAAAAGATAACATCACTTTCTTTAAAACAAAAATTCAATATTTTAAAAGATTGTGAAGAAAACGTAAAAAAGAAAGACATTTATGTAAAATATAATAGTGAAATTTCAATATTGTACCGAATAATTAGAAACAAGGAGGAAATTAGACAGTCTGCCGTTGAATCAAAAAATCTTCAACAAAAACGAAAAAGAAAGGGTTTATATGAGAACGTTGAAAATGCGCTAGCAGTTTGGTTTGACCAACAGAGGCAAAAGAATGGTATTTTGACGAGGTACGATGCTTAGAACAAACTTTGTCATTTGGCTCAGTAAATTTGACGGAATTAGAAGAAATTCGGCGAATTTTTTTTTTTTTTTTTTTAAAAAAAACAAGTCGAATAATGTTTCAAAAATCTAAAAAAATCGAAATCTCAAAAAAATCTCAGTTTATCATTTTGTACGTAAAGATAGTTCTTTGAAGAAAAAAACACACTGCCTTTGAGGAAAATTCATGATAGAATAATGAAGTTATAGACCATTGAGTGAAGGTACCGAAATTGTACTTTTATATGATTTTTTCATTTAATGCCGGTTAATTTAATATAAACACATTTGAAATTAATTTTTAATTAAAAACTTTAACTTAAAAAAAAATTCTAATTCCGTCAAATTTATTGAGCCAAATGACAAAGTTTGTTCTAAGCATTTGTAGGTAATTTTAGGTAATTGTCTTGATTTAATTTTTTTTTTAAATTGGTTAATTCGTTTTGGAGATGGGTTGCTATTTATGGTACTACATCCTGGAAAAAGGGGAAATTTTTTTTAAAAAATCATATCTCAAAAACTTATCCATAGAAAATTTTTTATTGTGATATTCGTGTTTAGAAGGCCAAAGTCCATAAGAAAAAATTTGTGGCATGTGGATCACAGAAATTATTTTGGATTTTGGCGCCTAGTGTATTCATTCAAAAGTTTTTATCAAAATGAGATAACTCACTAAATTGTGAATTAAACCTAAACTTGGCAATCCATTTAAAAGATATATGACTCGTTGTATTTGTAACATATCTTTGCTTAAAACAAAAAAATAAAAAATAGTAATTTTGGCCTTTTTGATTTTTTATGAATTTTAAAACAACTGAATTTTTCGGAATATTTTTCTTAATATTTCAGAAAAAATTGAGCTAATTAGAAAAAACAATACAAACGTAACTTAGCGGAATTCAGTTGCGGATTTTTGAATTTTTAATTTAACCCAATCGGACAAATTGTTCTTGAGTTATGCTAAAATATGTGGTAAATCTCTTTTATTTTTAAAATAACGGTTTATCACGAGAACCAGAGTCGATTCAAACAATGTGAATTATAGGGTTAAACGTTATTACCCCATATATCTAAATTGACTCCAAAAAGTTCCGCCGCAGAAAGAAATCTTAATTTTGTCACCTTGTGTAATTGGTTAAACAGTAATACTGAAGATTAATCGGAAACAATAAATAAATCTAGTAAACAGAAAAAAGTAGATTAACTATATTGGGACCCACTTGCGCCAAATTGCTGATTAAGTTCATGCCAGAATTATCATTATCAAACATATTCAGGTTAAAGTCACCACACAAGACGTAATGCTGAAAATCTATAGCATAGTTTGAATTTTAAAGATTCTAGTAAAGATTCTAGGTTGCTGTAACGATTAGGATTATACACGCATGAGAAAAAAACTTTAGTTCTGTTGTTAAAGATTTCTATATTCAAATATTCAACTTCACAATCGCCTGAAGAACTGAGCACTTTTACGTTTTAGTATTTTTTTTGCATATATTGCTTTTTTTAACTCTGTCATGTCCATAAAGATTGAAGTTATTAATATTCAGAAAGGAATCGTTAATATCCTTGTGAAACCAAGGGCCCAACTCTCTATTGCGATGCGACAAAAAAAATTCGCAAAATTGATTTGATTGTACGGATTTGCGTTCGCATCACATTTGATTTTCGAGCAACTTAATATCTTAGATATATTGTTATACAAAGCATTTCCATTAGACAGATACTTCTCCAGCGACGTTATCATTCGCATAGCTGCACAATTCATCAATGTTGTCAATTTTATTTTTTCGCCCTCTCTCTGCAATCTGATGTAGATTGAGCCGCGTAAGGAAATGGCGTTGAAAATTGTTTTGCTCAGCTTGCAGGCGATCGCAGCTTGAATAATTTTTCGCGCCTTGACAGTAAGACTTTCATGTATAAATACATTATTGTCCAAATCGAAGGTGGTGTAGAACTTAACAATCACCAGGGGGTTTTGGATATTAGATCTAGCTTTTACGCGAAAGATATCTTTTATCTGAGGCGAATGAAAATCGATGGATCTGCATATCGCATCCTATGTTCAAAAGAAACACAACTCAAAATTTTAAAAATTTCAGAAGCAAAAAACATTTTGTTTTTTCAAAGGCCAAGGAAGGAGACAAAATGATTTTTTTTTTTTTTTAATTTAAGAGTAAGAAGAAAATGAGTGGAAAATTTTGATAGTTGATGAAGGTAATCCCTATGAATAGTTTAAAATTAAAAAGTAAAAATTTGTAAATTTTGAGTTGTGCCTGTTTTGTAGATAGAGTGCGATATAAGGTTGTACGTACTTACTTACTTACTTAGGTGGCCGTAACAACCAGTGTTGAAGTTTCGGCCGACCTCATCAGCTCTCGCCAGGCGCCTCTGCTTTGCGCGCGCCTTCTCCAATCGGATACACCAAGTGCGGTTAGGGCATCCAACGGAGGCATGGTCTCCCTCGTCGTCGTTGACCAGCGACCCTCGCCTCGAGCACCTTTTTCGCTGGAGCTTCGTCGTCCATACGATGGACATGACCCAGCCAGCGTAGTCGCAGCACAGTTACACGCAGAACTACGTCAATGTCTTCGTAGATCTCATACAGATGAGGTTGTACGTGCTATTGAAATTTTCTCCGCGAGAAGACGGCAAACCAAACAAAACAGCGTCTGAGCTGTGATCTACAAGAGTGCTGTTGATATTAATGTTGTTGTTGTTATTGTTGTTGATACCGCTGCTGGTTTTGATAAGAAGAACGGCTAGCTCGTCGCAGCGAGTGGTGAGAGCAGTCAGTTCGTTTTTAAGCGCAAGTATTTTCTTTTCTTGCTCTGTATATTTGGCGTTGATGGCTTAACTTCACTCTCTAACTTACCGAAGTTGTCGGCAAAATTTTTCGAGAAGGAGGTAAAAAGTGCGTCTGCATGCTGCCGTAGACGTTCCTCTGAGAGCCTTAATTCTTCTTAAAGGTAAAAAGTAACAAAACAAGGTATCTTCCAAAAAACTAAGATTACACTCTTAGTATTCACTTTAATGATAAATTCATATATAAACTAAAAACTTAGAAAAACGTTCAATTAGTAAAATGATTAAAATTAATAATCAAAAGTATGAAGAGGTAGATTATGGTAAATAAAAGCTAAATTTTCAGCGTTTGAAAACAATAGCCGATTTTTTTATTGACTACATTACAAATATACATTTTAACAAATAATAAAATCAAAACAAGTACCTGTTTTAACATGAAGGTTTTCAGTATTGCCAGGCTAAAGTATTTAACTCTTTCAAAGTTTGGAACCATGACACAATCATAAGGTAGACTCAGATTGGAGAGAAACTAGTAAAAAGGGAGCTAGATGTTAAAGTTACTATTACCATTAGCATTTGACGTTTAAGGCCCTCAAAGCTTTGTTGTTGGAAAACTTGTCTTTTGAACAGCTTATGATTGTGTCATGGTTTGAATAATTTTTGAGATGAGAACTACGAGTAACGCTGAACAAAAAAGAGTACAAATTATTTAGATTTTAAGTTTGTTCCCGTACTTTTTGCACTAAAAATGGTAAAACTGTCAAAAGCGTGAACTTAAGAAAAAATCTCTCAAAAATATAACAAAACACAAAAAAGTGCGGGAACGCTTTTCGGATCCAAATTGTGTGAACTGTCAAATAAAGTCGTTTGTCAAAAACAGATTTGTTTGATTCACCTCCAGCGCTAGTTTGATGATTAAAGATTTTTAGCAATATTGAAATTAATTCTAAAATTAACGTTTATATTCAGTTTTTACACACTTTCCCATGTTTTTGGTTTCTATTCCAATAGCTTTTATTGATTTCAAAGAACTTTTGCTACTTTTTAATTTCTTTGCTAACTCGTAAACAGCTAATTTTAAGCAGTTTGACATTATACCAAGTAACTTTCTCGACTTCACTCTATTTTACCAATTTTAAAAGTAAGGGAACGCTTCTTGGATTAAAACCTACAAAACTGGTAAATTGGACAAACAATTTGGATTACGGGAGCAGACCTTTTATTATTTTAGCAATTATTTTTATTATGTAAAAGGTTTTTTGAACTTTATTTGCCATAAACAAATGGCAGCACTCAATTCGTATATTGTAGCCTGTCGAATTAGAAATATATTTAATTTGGTGACAACGAGGCAGTGGACCTACTGTCCGGCCGCCGAATATTCGGCAATCCAGCCTTGTAGCTCGCCGGATATCCGGTATCCGGCCATATCTCTATCCGTTGCATCTCCAAAAAAATGTTTTTTTAATATGAAACGATTATTTCATAAGCATATTTTATATGTCAGATTAAAGGCCAAAGTATGTTCATATTATGATTTTTAATTCATCATTCTAAAAAAAAAACGATGTGATCATTTCAGCCCTTTAAAAGACTTTGACCGAGCTTCTTATTATCAAATGTGTTGTGTGTGTTGTGAAATGTTTGAACACAAATGATCGAGAACTGGACTTACATGTTTTATGCCAACTCTTTTTAAGCTTTTCATGACAGTTTTTACTCTCTGAGGTTTGCCATTGTCTGCAGAGGTGACGCCGAACAGAAAAATTAATTCAATTGAAAAACTTTCTGTGTCCGGTATGATTCGAACCAGGGTTCTCTGGCGTATGAACCACACACTCTACCCACTGCACCACGGCTTCCACTAAATGTTATTCTATGCATAACAAAACTGAGTAATATAAGTTACCACAAAGCTTCCGCTCAGCGTACCCTAGCGGGTGGGGCTCCTGCCAACTCCAATGTTGGTGAGCGCCAGCGCCAAGGAATTTAATAGAATCCATCCCTCGAAGGCAGGTCAAAATGAACGCCGCAACGCTCTAAGAATCCTTCGTCGCCAGGCCACTGCCCCAATAAGGGAGGACCAGACCTCGAATGAGGACTATAAAAAATCCAAGAAGATCAAGCTTGGGCCAGGCAAGTTATGCCCGACTTCTCGATGGAAGTGGACGGCAAAGAACAAACTGCCAAACGCCAACAATCTGTGGAGGAACTCGGCACCGAAAAGGGCCAAAACTCAAGGGGAAGAATAATCGGGGTTCTTGACTCAAGTCATAAGCAAGTCATTAGCGAAAGACGGGAAAATCCCAAAGCACCAGTGGAGATGGGTGCAAGCCGCATTGACGCGGTCGCTAAAATAGGCGAAGTATACCCGGGTGCGCCACTGAAGGTAGTTGAGCTGCGAGACATCCCGTCACGCCCAACGGTTAGGGGCTTCTTAGAGATGCTTAAAGTCTTCAACTCAGCAATTCCTACACAAAATTGGAAAGTGGCAAAAACAGAACAGTCCAACAAAGCTACCATGCAGGTCGTACGGTGCCTAGAAATGCCCAACAAGAATAATTACGCCATGGACTACGGGTTCGATACTATCCACCTCAGCGTCTACAAAACGGACACAGCAAACCTTGCGGCCTGTACTGAGGCTACTGCTGAGCCGTCCAGCGACCAAGAGATGGACCAAGAGTAGACAGCGCTAGCACAGCCAGAGCTCAAAACGAAGATGCCGTATCTTTCGGCTCTGAATCGCTCAGTGCACATTTGGGAAGACTCTACGAGGAGCACAATTTACTCAGCTCAGACAAGGAAGAAGGGTCTGAGGTAACGATAGTGGAGAAGGAGCCACATAATGCTGCAGGTGATACAGATAAGCCTGCACCACAGTAAAGCAGCTTCTGCTTCTTACTTCTTACTTCGCCTGACATCGGGCGAAGTCAACATCGCCCTAGTTCAAGATCCATGGATCACTGGTGATAGGATCTGTGGTCTGCAGACTCCAAAATTTAAACTTCTACACACCACTGGTAAGGGTAAGCCTCTCACTTGTATCTTAGCGAAAGCGCATTTTAATATCTTTATTCTCCCTCAGTTTAGTGGAGGAGACTTCACAGCGGCTAGCCTGGAACTAGGGCACACAAAATACAGTCTTGCCTCCTTCTACCTAGCCCATGACGACAAGGGCCCTCTATCAGTCTTCCAGCATATGGTAAGGAACACCGACCCAGTCATACCTCTCATTATGAGAGGTGACCCCAACGCACACCACACCCAATGGGGCCATAAGAAATACCAACACACGAGGTGAGTCACTTTTTAACTACCTTCTTAACACTAATCTAACTATATGTAATAAAGATAGAGACCGAACCTTTATAACCAAAAACCATAAGGATGTCTTAGATATTACACTTGCCTCCGACTCCTTCTCGGACAAAATATGTACCTGGAAGGTTTTGAAGAAGCATTCCTTCTCTGACCACAGATATATTGCGTTTTGGTGGAAGGATTCGAACCATCCTCTTCCATGTAAGATCACAAACCTTAAGAAAACAAACTGCTGTTATTACACTAGATTAATTGCTAAAAACCTAGCTCCCAAACAAATCGAGACAAGTTACATGACCTAGTCAACCACTTCACCAAGCAATGCTCAGACGCGCTGAAAAAGGTCTGTCCTAGCAGAACGCACAAAGAATAAGATAAGCCACTATGGTAGTCTCGTGAGCTAGAGATACTTCGCAGAGAGTGTCGGAAGGAATTCAACACCGCCAAACGCACTAACAGTGAAGCTTCGTGGAACAGCTATAAGTCTAAACTTAGTACTTACATATATACAAAAAGATGACGGCTTTTGAACAGATTCAAGCCTTGAATCTCTCAACCTTCTTATGGATACCCACTTTCCCGGCAGTACAACCACCACACCGCGTGCCTCAATAACGCACATAGGTGCCCCACCTCAACTGGTGCACTCCATAGTATGCCGAAGGAATTATTAAATGGGCAGTGACCACATTCCAGCCCTACAAATCTCCAGGTCGTAAAGGAATTGTGCCAACCCAGCTTCAACATATCCTTCAGTACATAATGCACTGGCAGGCCGATCAGCCTATCTTCTTCCATGTTAAAACCTCTGGAAAACTTATCTGAGGCAAACTATTCAACCTTCGAAACTTTCCAGTGCTCAACATGCGTACAGCAAGGGTAAATCTACAGACACTGCCCTCCACCCCTTAGTCACGACTATTTAAAGGTCACTCTCAGTTATGGAGTATACCGCTACCTTAATATAGAAAAGCCCTATCTCAAAAGGCCCTAACTCAACATATAAAGGAAAAAGCTTTAAAAAAATAAAGTTCCGTAGATTCGAATTTTTTATAAACGAATTTTTTTATTAAAAACTGTGAGTGATATAATGATGTTACCATTTTTTTTACTGCAGAATTTGAAGAACTTTTTTTTATCAAGTTTTTTTTTTCTTTCATGACACAGTGCAACACGAAAAAAATAACCATATACGGACACCACTACCTGATAAAAGACCAAAAAAAAAGACCCCTGACTCGCAGTTTTGCCCAAAGTCCTCCAGATTTTTTTTATGGGCCCCCAAAGAAGTGGTACCTCGGTGTCATTTTTGAAAAAAAGGAATCATTTTCTCAAGCTCATATCTTGCAAACCGTTCGGAATTTTGATTTACTCTCTGAGGCAAAGTTGTAGCTCTTGTCATAAAGAACAAAAATTGTTAACATATAAAATCAAAAAAATTTCATCTTTAAGGTCAAAATCGCAAAAAAACTTTAAAAAATGAGCGTAAAATGGCCAAAAGCGTTTTTTTTTTATTTTCCGCTTTTACGAACAAATTTACTTTATAAAAAATGCGCTAATTATCTTTGGCCTGATAGGGCTTACAGCGCTGATTAAAACCCCAAAGTTTTTTAAGGAGGCCGATCCAACTTCTTGAGATATAGGCCTTTCTAGCTTGAGTATATAATCGCTTATATCTCACCCATTTCTTATCCGATCTGGTTGAGATGGGTATCATTAATATGGTAATTTTTATTAACTCATTGGGGCAAATTAAAAAAAGATTTTTTAACCTCACTTTTTTAATAAAAATCTTGTTTTCTCAAAAAACAGCCCCAGTAAACTTATTTCTTCCTAGACTCAGTAAAAGTAAAAGCTAGCTTTTTTTTTAAGGTATAATACTCCGCATTAACCCTTCAAGACCGGAGATAGTGAGGTTTTTCTAACAAAAGTACTTTCTGGGAGCCAAAATTTCGCTTAAAAACAATTGAAGTGTAAGAAAATAAGCGATTTCTTAAAAAAAAAATTGATTTCAAAACTTTGAACGTAAATCATTGTCAGTCAGGAGGCCGAGTGTGTGAGTGCACTGTACCTTCACTGATAGTAAGTGCATTCTAGCAAAAATTCTGAAGCTGGTGGGTGAGTTCCCGTGCCCAAACTATCAAACAACTACCTGGAAGCAAACATCTGCATTGAATTCACATTGTAGCTCTTTTCATGTTTAATGTCTTGTATGTTTAATTAACACTCAAAAAAAGAAATATTCCTGGCCAGAACCATGTGTTTGTCCAAGGGTTAATACCGTTTAGGTAGCGCTTAGGTATCACGCGATCACGCACCGACCGCAGCAGCACAGGCAATGCAGTAAGCTCAGCACACGCAACAAGGGACGCACCACACAATATAAAAGCGACACGACGCTCACATCGAGGCATTACACAGCGCGACGTCAACGAGAGCTCATCGGTGAAAGTGAAAGTAAAAAAGTGAGAGTGCTACAGCATAATTCGCACACAACATTGGCAACTGACAATTTCAATATGCAGTGTGAAAATATTGATTTATTTTGCTAAGTTTGCGGTCATCAAATCACAAAAAAAGATTTCTTTTTCATTTTGACGATTTTATCAAACAACTCCCTACCGAATCCGATGAGCAAGGAGAACAGTTTCACCAAACCACAATGCCCATGGAAAAACGCTACAAAGGCAAAAAACTCGACGCATTGCTTGCAGAGGTAATATCAATTTTATTGATGCATTGTTTTGCATTCCTTTTTTGATTTCTTTTCTAATTCATTTCAGGTATGTTGGTGGAGTCACAAGATCACCCTGTATGATGTTAATGAAGTATCTGAAGAACAAAAAGCTGATGATGGAGGGCAGTCTGGAAGTAACGTGCCTGTGGACACCATAAGTTCTGAATCATAGTCAGATTCGGACGACAATTTGGATCCACAACTTAAGAGAGTGCGATTTGCAAGTCCAGGGCCATCAACATTATATAACATTAACGAATATTTTATTTTATAATTTTTGTAATAGATAGCATAGTATTATAGTGCCATCCCTGCTGAGACTACTAATCCTTACAACACTGAATCATTATTACTAAATATCCATGCTACTACTCTTTGTTACAACCCTAACTCTAAATGTCAACCCATACCACCTAAGAACTAAGATTAATAAAATCAGTAATAGTATAACAATAAAACTTGCAACATGCCTTTTCACTTACGGGAGAAGGCTTTATAGTATCTCAATGTTGAAATAAAGAAAAAACAAATGAAATTAAAAAATTTTCGGGAAATTTTTCACTTTTGCGGTTACCTAAGCGCTACCTAAACGGTGTTAAGAATCCTTCCTAGGAAGTTCATATGTTCTAGAAAGTTTTCTAGTTTTCTAGTTGTTTATTGAGATCTTAGGTTCATTTTTGTAGTTGATTGTTTCCTTGAATTTTGAACGGTTTGCTACCTATGGACCTGAACAGGGGAAAAAAGGTAAAAAAAAATTGAATTTTTTTTTATTTTAAAAATTTAATTCAAAAAAACCACTTGACCAAAAAAGCCCAAAATTGAAGACAACATATGAATTTTTTAAAGTTTTTTACGATTTTGACCTTGAAGATGAAGTTTTTTTTATTTTATATGTTAACAATTTTTGTTCTTTATGACAAGAGCTACAACTTTGCCTCAGAGAGTAAATATAAATTCCGAACGGTTTGCAAGATATGAGCTTGAGAAAATTATCACTTTTTTTCCAAAAATGACACCAAGGCCCCACTTCTTTGGGGCCCATAAAAAAAACCTGGAGGACTTTGGGCAAACTGGGAGACAGGGGTCTTTTTTTTTTTTGTCTTTTATCACGTAGTGGTGTCCGTATATGGTTATTTTGCCATGACTTAAAAAATTACACCCTGTGTAATGTAAAAAGAAATGAGTTAGGGCCTTTCTATATACGCTTTCTATTATATATACGCTAGTGGCATTTCTGGACATAGAGGGTGTATTCTATAACGTCCTTCCGAGCGCCATCATCCTGGCATTGACGGATCTGGAAGTCGGGGCATCCCTAGTTTCGATCATCGGCTAATTGTTTACCAATTCTGTCAACAGAGGTACCCTCAGGGAGGGGTCCTCTCTAAACTCTTTATTTGCTCTAATCTTAATTTTAGTTACTCATATGCCGTCAAGTGCCTGAGTGCAAGAAAACACAAAATTTTTCGAATTAAATTTTTCGAAATAAGTGGAATTTTAAAGTGTTTATTTAAATGTAATCATCAGATTATGGTTAGTAGAGATAAATATGTAAAGAGAGTTCTTTATGATTTTGAGGTTATTAGTATTGAAAATAAAAAAGTGTTTGTATTTGAATGCTTAGTTTTTTACTGTTTCCTTTATTTAGAGTTTTAATGCAGAATTTGTAAAAAATCGATCAAAGTCCTGAGTGTTGTAACAACACCAACGCAACGTCTATGTCGCCGAATTACTAAACTTTTTTTTATTTTTTTCAAATTTTTAGCTCAAGATAACTAAAATATCAAATGCTAAAATATCAAAATATGGGTCGTAACGATCAACTAGATGCTACGGCGCATGGAAGAGGATGGCCACCAGGTGATAGCGTATGTGGACGACGTATCTATCATCATACGTGGTAAATTCCCGCAAAGACTCTGCAGCATCATGGATACCGTGTTTAAGTCGCTATCCAGCTGGGTTGGAACCTGCGGACTCAGCGTAAGCCCGGCGAAGATGGAATTGGTTCTCTTTACCAGGAAATACGAAATCCCTATACTAACACCCCCGAATCTTACGCTGCGTCTACACCAGACAATTGTCATAAATATTTCATAATCTGTGTTAGTTGCCAAATTATTGTCAGCTGCAAGGAAATTGTCTGATTATGACGTAGGTGGACAGACAATTGCAAGACAATAAATGACATTTGTTTCGTTATTGGGCAGCGAAAAAAGAATAGAAAATAATAAAAAAGCGTGGTTTTTGGTTGTGAAAGTTAAAAAAGAATTAAAAAAAACGCGGTTTCTCGATGTGAAAGTTGTGAGATTAAAAAGTATAGTTTTACGCACAAAATTTATTTTTTTTTTCGCTGGTCAACGATCTCCAAGTGCCACCACAAGCAGCACAAGTCAGAGCAACGTTAATTTTTGTTAACATCCGCAAAGTGCCACCACCATCAACACAGCAAGTGCAACGCAAATTTGTTGCTCCTTTTGCAGGTCAACGTCCTACAAGTGCCACCACTAGCAACATAGCAAGTGTAAAGTTAATTTTTGTTAACATCCTCCAGGTGCCACCACCAGCAACACAGCAAGTGCAACGCATTTTTCTTGCTCCTTTTGTTGAACTTGCTTCTGTTGCTGGTGGTGGCACTTCGAGGATGTTAACAAAAATTACACTGCACTATTAAATTGTTAAACACTTATTAAATTGTTATTTAATCAAACACTTATTAGCATAACTTACTTATGCTGATGGTGGTGGCAATTGGAGAACGTTGGCCAGCGAAAGAAGCAGGAAATTTGCGCTGCGCTGATTTGTAATGGTGGTGTGGCACTTGGAGGACGTTGGCCAGCGAAAAAAGCAAGAAATTTGCGTTGCACTTGCTTCTGTTGCTGGTGGTGACACTTGGAGGATGTTAACAAAAATGTTTAAAAAAAATTTAACTAATGCACCGGGAGATCGTTGGCCAACGAAAAAATTCAAATTTGTGCGGAAAATTTAACTTTCTCACTGCGTTTCTGTTTCGAAATGCTTTTTCCAATTTTTAACATTTCTCAGCATTTTTTCCAAATTGTCAGCATACGTCAAATCGTTGTCAGCTCAATTGTCTGCCTGACAATTGAGACAATTGAGCTGCCGACTGAGAAAATATGAGTGTGTTAGTAAAAAATGTGTGAGTGTATTGGGATTGTTAAGATCAGGCATAACTTCAGCAACAGCGCAAAGTTTCTGGGAGTGATCCTAGACAGGAAACTTTTATGGAACGAGAACACTGAGGAACGCATCAAGAAGACAAACATAGCGTTCTTCGCTTGAAAGAAATCAATCAATAAGGGGATTTTCTTCTATTATAGTCCACTGGATTTACACTGCTATCGTCCGACCAATTATGCTCCATTGAGTGATTGTCTGGTGGTAGGCCACTCTTAAGTCTTCCGTACTAAACAAGCTTCTCAAAGTACAAAGAAGTGTAGAACTACGTATAACAGGAGCCTTGCGGTCTACTCCTACGGATGAGTTAAACGTCATCCTGCACTTACCTCCCTTAGGCCTAGTTGCCTTCGAAGGTGCTACTATCACAGTATTGAGGCGAAGGGAGTCTAGATCCTGGTTCGGAGATGGTAAAGGACACACGGAAATACTGGCCACGGCCACTATCCCTTCCAACACAGACTACTGTACACCAGAGGTAATCTTCGATAAAAATACAATGTGCGCATTCCTACACGACAGGAATGGGAAAGCAGGCCTCACTATACAGAGGGGGCCATAAACATATTTACTTACGGCTCTAAGCTCAAAGTGCGAGTGGGCGGGGGAGTCTTTTCCCAGGACCTGGGGATTGAGACCTCCTTCCGACCTTCGAGACCTCCTTCCTCCTTCCTTAAAAATTAGTTAAAATATTTTATAGTGGTGTTTTAGTATATTTAGTAGCACATTCTTGAAAAATTAAACAGAGTTGATTTAACAGAGTTCTTTAAGTAAATGTTTTACAATTTCTTTATCCTAAAAGTACGGCACACAGTGTAATAATTGCGGCCAAAACTAACTTGTATTTTTTTTTTTTTTGTAATATTATGACTTATTATATATTAATCGACAGATAATTCTTCAACTAAGAGAATTCTGAAAATTTTGAAAATACGTGAAGATTTAGACACAGCATGACAGGAAAATTGATTATTTTTCTGTGAATTTACCAATTTTCGTCTTTGCATATACCTACTACATAAAATATAATAAACTATCATAACTCTGGAAAGAGATTTTCAAAGTGTATAAAATTGTATATTATTGAAATATATAGAATCTAATGCTTTTGATGGTACTTCTTTTTAAAGAAATCCTTCAATAAGATCATATAATATTAGTTAAAAATAATTAAAAAGTTTTCTAAAAATTATTAAAAAATCTGAAAATGTCAGCAGTGAAGAGGAAAAAAAAAATATTTTTTGATATTGCTTAAACTGCCAAAAAGTGATCATTTATTTATTAAAAACAGGAAAAAAAGATAGAGGTGCGATTTTGCGTTATTTGTCTTTAATTCTATTATATGTGATGGCAGTTTTTCGCCTAAAACTAAAATTTGTAAAATGAGTCATTTATACATACTTTGTGAGGGAGTGGTACTAAACCTAAAGAGACAAAATCTCCAGCATAGACAAAATCTCCAAGTTACAAAGTCAAAATATCAAATGAAAAAATCTTCAAAGACAAAATATCCAAAATCATCATATCCAAGCCAAAATCACCAAATTTATTTTTTCTTTTTTAAATTAAAATCTAAACACTGCATTTTTTCATAACAATTTAATTGCTTTGTAATTGATATTTTAACGAATACAAAATTGTATGGACCAAACAAACTATGAATAAAGCCGACTAGACTAGTACGAGTTAAAGTCTAGTCAAATTAAACCGAGTTTAACTTAGTTTAGACAAAAAAGAAACATATGATAGTTTAAGTCAATTTAACTTCTACGATTGCTAAAATATCTAGTTAAACAGAGTTTAAACGTCCAATTTTGGTGAGTTAAGCTCGGTTTGTTTTGACTAAAGTTTAAACTCGTAGTGACAAACTGACCCTTAGGAACATTGCCGTTAGCTTAGGCTTAGATTAATTTAAATTTCATTATATTATCCATTTCTTCTACAATTTAAAACTTTAATAAACTTTTTACTTTTGCTTGAAAAAAATAAACTAAATCTCCAAAAATGTAAATTGCACCATTTATGAATTCGCGGAAATTATTTTCCAAATTTGAGAGTGAATAGCTCCAAAACCCATTTTTTGTTTTTTTTTATGTGTTATTTATCAACTTATTTACAAAATATGTTGAAAATTTGGAGGTTCGATTTTGCGTTGTTTTATTTTTACGTCATTGTACGTAAACGGTATTTTTGCGTCATTTTTCGTAAACGGTATTTTTAGGTACTTTTTGGTAAAATTTACCTTTTTGAGTATTATCGCAAGAAAAAAGTTTTTCGTAGAACCTACTCCCGAACATGTCACCCGAAAAGATGTGGTCCGTACGCGTAGAATTATCGAAAAGAATTGAAATAATTACATGATAGTTGGTACACATGTTCATATGCACCCAAATACCTGGACAAATGATAATTTTTTTAAAACAGTTAAAACAGTAAAACAAACGAACACGCCCACCTCCCATACAACCCACAGCAGTGTAAATACTATAAAATAACTTATAATTTGGTATGTGTGAAAGTTGCATCGAAACTGCGAAATATGCCAAAAATAGGCGTAGTCCGCCCACAAATACGACCACTTCCAATACAACCCTCAATGTTTAAAGCTATTAAAAGTGTTAAAAGTGTAGAGAGAACATTTTAAATGAGAGTATATATGATCGAATCAAGTTTTGTACCAAAAAATCCGCTCACTTAAAGCATGCGTAAAATTGGGTACAGTTATTTCCCAGTTGGTCCAACCCGTACTTATTTATCCAAAATAGAGCCCCATTAAATATTATTTTTAAAAACTTTTTGAATGCACACCTTTTTAAAAAATTGTACTGCATAGTAGTTTAGGACGCGAATTCTTTTTGATATCAGTATTTCTGATTGTCAAAAACATATGGTTTATGCCGTTATATTTAAAATAAACATAAGTATTTTTAGCTAATTAAATCAAAGTCTTTCAAAGTTATCATATTTTTCAAAAAGTTCTCAGTGCAGTGAAGTTAACCAGTTTTAAAAAATAAATGGTGAAAAATTTCTCACATTGAGTGAATTTATTTTTTGCTAACAAAACAATGTTTTAGAAATGACATCACCACTTTTTATTAGAGATGTTTTCAATTTATGGAAACAATAAAGGATTGATTGTACGTTAAGCAGCAAGAGGAGAACATAAAAAATAAAAAACGAAATGGCCATTTCAGCCCTTGAAAGGACTTTTACCGAGCTTCTTATGATCAATTGTGTTGTGTGTGTGTGAAATGTTTGAACACAAATTATCGAGAACTGGACCTACATGTTTTACGCCGACTCCGAACGGCTTATGTTCTCAAGAAGCTTTTCATGGCAATTTTTACTCTCTGAGGTTTGCCATTGTCTGCAGAGAGGTGACGGCCGAACAGAAAATTCGCGTTTTAGTAAATTAACTCAGATTCTCCTGGAACAGCAAGTTGGCTTCTTTAGATTTAAATTTTAGGGCTCTGAGAAATTCGAGTTAAAGTAAACCTGAAATATTTTATCTATAGTTAATTACATAAATTCAAGGGACCCAGTATCAGTAGAGGCATACGGAATATATCAGACACACTATATATCAGACACACATTATCTAAAGATACTCCTACTTTTAGAAAAACTGAAACCAAAGGGGGTAGAAAACCAGTGAATTTCGAAGAAGCATCCAGTCGAACAAAGCGCCAAAAAGTTCAGCAATTAGTCAATGAGAAATCACCAAAAAAAATTGAAAGTGCAGCTAGTTTATTAGCCAAAAGGAAACTTATTGAGTCGACAAATTAATGTCTGACACCATTTCAAGCACTTAGAATAGAATATTATAGAATATTGCGTTCGGTTGTAAACAGTCTTCAACCCTGAATGTTTTCCTGATTAAGAAATAATTGAAACACACAAAAACACCTTATACCAAAGCCTGTTATAGTTTTAGAAGTATCAGCTGAAGTAAGAATGCAGGACTTGCTTAATCAAACTGTTAACTGCCACATTCAATTTTTCATGTATAAACTGTTTCAAGTTTATTAAAAATAATTGAAATAAAAAATAATATTAGTTGTGTTCTTGAACGTAAATATGGCTTTGATGGTAGTTCCGGTCATAGTGTTTACAAACAAAAAATGAATTTAAAGGAGCAAATAGAAAAACTTCTGCCATTTAAAACAAAAGTTATTGAATTTAACGTTGAAATTAATTTTAAATTGTATTTAACAATGGTTGATGGTGCAGTTACAAACGCTTTGGCACATAATCGGGCATCAATGAATTGTTTTCTATGTGGAACGACTCCATCTGCAATGACTTTTTTTCATTGCATGCAAAGAACCATAGACGAAATGTAGTATGTATGTATTATAACTATAGACAATATGGATTATCTACATTGTATGCATGGATCAAAACTTTTGAATGCCTAATTCATATTGCATACAGGATGTCTCTCAAATGCTGGCAGGTACGCGGAGAAGAAAACAAACGAATTTTTTAGAGCAAAAAATAAATATTCAAAAAGAGTTTAGAGATAAAATGGGGCTAATTATTGATAAAGTAAAAACAGGATATGGCACTTCAAACGTTGGGAATACTGCCAGAAGGTTTTTTTTTAAATATTGAAATGGTGTATGAAATAACAAACATAAATATTTGTTTACTAAAATTTCAGTTTGATTCTGAGAACACTGTCAAGCGGCAAAAATAAATACTACAAGGTTCAGTACACTTTTAAAGGATACTTTTAAAATATATGTGGATAATTATCCCTGGTATAATATGCCAATAACTGTCCACAAAATATTGATTCATGGATGTGAAATAATTAAAAATTTTAATTTACCAATTGGACTTTTATCTAAAGACGCATTAGAATATAGTCATAATGAATTTAGAAAATATCAATTAAGTCACACTAGGAAAAATTCAAGGGAAAATTGCAATCTCTCGGATCCTCTCATTTCTTCGAACAGACATATTGCCAAAACAAAAGGGAATGATTATAAAGATTTATTGCCATATATTATAGAAAAAAGTACAGATTCCGATGTTCATAATAGCTTCATTTCTGATATAAATTTTGAAGATTTTGTTTCAAGTAACACGTCGGATGAAACAGATTAATTACAGAAATTCTTATACATAATTTTTTTCTGTTTGTAATTTAACTATCATTTTTATTTTCTTTTTTATATATAAAATATATGTAAATATTTTTTTTTTAATTTTTTTCATAAATGATCTCAAATTGTTTTTTGTGTTGAAAATTTGGTGTTTTGAAAATTTGGTTTAAGTGGGGTAAAAAAAGGGGGCATATTTTATAAGGAATCTTTATTTGGAAAAGCACCTTTTTTTATAAAATGGCCTGACACAGCCCAGTTTTAGTAAAGACCATTGCTATAATACTGAAAGTATTTGTCGTTTAAGCTTTCAAAAAGCTTTGAAAGCCGGTAAAGCAGTTTCAAGCATTGGAGAGTGCGAGAAGAAAGTCGAGTATGAGATGGCTGCAGAATGTTATTGTCTTAGTATTGTTTTTGTTTATGTATTATTACTTGCAGTTGTTTAGCTTAATATAGTTACACTTATGTGGCATCAAATGTTATGTTGTGTTGCAATTTGTAACTGCAACACAAAATATTATAAATAGTAGAATTTGTCTGGATACGGTCCTTTTCTGTGTCCAGTTACCAAAAGGAGATAAAACCAAGTAAGCTTCAATATTGTAAAAATAAAAACAGATTTTATGTCAATTTAATTAAATTATATAAATTTATTGATATTTTGTTATAATTTGTAATTATCCTTACAGAGAATAAACTCGCCGATCTCTTGCCGTTACCATGTTTGCATCTTTAAATAATTAAATAAAAATGTCAATTTATATATAACTTAAATTGCGAGTTTTTTATTCATACTCCTAGACACAGGAACAGGAAACAACAGTATTTGCGTGTGAATATAATAAAATAAAGTATTTTTTTTTAAAGATACGAGATATTTGAAATTCGGGTTATATTGAGGGTACCCCGATTAATGGTCTGATTATAGCCATTTTTGGTACGAATGTTTTCTGAAGTGATTTTAGGCCAAATATGAAATTGTTTTCAAAAATATTGAAGGAGTCCAAAGATACATCGATTTTTAACTTTGTCTTATATGGGAGGTAGGCGTGGTCGTTGTCCGATTTGGCCAATATTTAAAAAATTTCTTAATCTATGTAAAAAAGTCGTCCACACCAAATTTCGTTGCTCTGCGGCAACAGTAAATAGTTTTGGCCACAGCTTATATGAAACGGTTACACTGTGCAGCATATTGGCTATAATTTAGGTCGTGCTTATCTTGGGCACTTATTTTTCCTGGTAGTTTTGGGCACAGCTTATATGAAACGGTTACACTGTGCAGCACATTAGCTATAATTTAGGTCGTCCTTATCTTGGGCACTTATTTTTCCTGCTACCACATCACAATTGTTCAACGTATATTACACGTGACATAGAAAGCAGTTGCAAAGTTGATGAACTGCCTAGAAGGGGTACGACCGCCGCTATCCTTCTGGGAAAGGATGGGGAAGGTATACCCTTGGCCACCTTTAAAGCCCAGCGCAGGCGAAACACGCTGCGCCAGTCCAATTTGAGATGGAATAACCTGGTCACCTGCGCCACAGCCAGACTTACCTGGCCTTCCTACGACAACAATCGCACCTCCTCCCTACTGGGACTCGGAAAACCAAATCTCTCTGTTCTGGTAGGGGTACTCACCGGGCACTACTTGATAGGAGCTCACGCTCTTCGTCTAGGCTGTGAAGCCAACGACTTCTGCAGAAGCTGCAGCGATGGTGAGGAGGAGGAAACCATACAACACTTTCTTTGCCACTGTCCCGCTCCAAGTAAAAGGAGATTAAATACCATCAGTCGGCCCCTCTTTCACTCTCTTTCTTCAATATAAAAGATAGATCCAAAGAAAATCAACAGATTCATTAAATTCACTGGATGGTTCAACGGAGACAGGACTCTTATAACACCAAGTTAAAGGATATTATGGGGTATCAGAAGGGGCCTATATTGGCCTAAGTGCACGAGACGGGTAGCCGTCTCAACCATACTAACCTAACCTATGCCATAAGCATCACTGTTGTTGTTGATTAACATTTTGCATTTTTGAGAATTTTTTTGGCATCCCCACGCACGACCCCCGGTAGATTTTTTTAAAATTATGGCGAAAGTTAAAGTAAAAAATTAAAAAAGATAGATTTTCGCGCGCTTTTTTGTCTATAAAAAAACCAAAAATAGTAAGAACTTTAATTTAGGGGGAATGCTTAAAGGCCAACATTTTAAACAAAAGCAAAAAGACTTATGGAAATTGAACCAATAGATTTCCAGTTATTTATCGAACCGTTTTTAAAGCTTTTGTTTTTCGAAATTTTGCATAATTTTTTTTAAATTATTGGGTGATAAACTTACTATTATTTAATCTGCAATGCCAGGTATCGTTTTAAAAACATGTATGTATATTCTAAAAACTATGAAGTACATATTAAGCAAACAAAAAACAATTTTTTTTGAAAAATTTTCACGTATATTATGTCTTAAGCAAACTCAATTCCTTTTAAAGAAAAACTTATTGGTTTTGTAGCGGACGGTGACAGCGCCATGCCGGGAAGGAACAATTCAGTTCCTTCAGTTCAGAAACCTAATATGTATCTACTAAATTAACATTTTTTTAATACGTTGAATAATTTTTACTTTTTTTTTTTTAGTTAACTCCTTAACTTTATTGGAATATTTTTTTTTTGTAAGTATAAATGAAGCTTTTTTAAAAATATTAGAGTTTTTATTTGTTGTAAAAAGTACATTAATTTTTTCTGTAAAAACAGTAAAATTTACTGTACTGTACAGTATTCCGACAAATTGGATGTAACATCACTGTCATATGTAGTAGCATTGGGATTAACTAAACGTTGTCGCCCTTTCATTGATGGCATATTTATAAAAGACCTTATGCAATCCGTGTTGCAATGCTACATGATGAAGAAGGGCAATCTCTCTATGATATAATACAAAATATTAATGTCTACCGAACAACTATGGCGTATCACACAGAAGTTTAAGGAACTTTTGTAAAGGAAAAAAATTATTTATTTTATTATTTATTATTATTATTATTTATTTATTTATTAATTTTTTTATTTATTCTTTTTTTATTTATTTATTTAATCATTTAATTATTTAATTATTTAATCATTTAATCATTTAATCATTTAATTATTTTATTATTTAATTATTTAATTATTAATTTATTTAATTATTTAATTTTTTAATTATTTAATTATTTAATTATTTAATTATTTAATTATTTAATAATTTAATTATTTAATTATTTAATTATTTAATTATTTAATTATTTAATTATTTAATTATTTAATTATTTAATTATTTAATTATTTAATTATTTAATTATTTAATTATTTAATTATTTAATTATTTAATTATTTAATTATTTAATTATTTAATTATTTAATTATTTAATTATTTAATTATTTAATTATTAAATTATGAGTTGTTGTAATCGGCCTTCTTAAAATGTTTACTTGTTGCTTTGTTGAGCTATGGCCGTAGCAATAAAATCAAAAAACTTTTTTGTAGTTTTTTTATGTTTTATATATATTTCTTTTTCCGATATTTCGGCTTAATTTTTAAGCCATCTTCAGGACCTGAAGAAAAATTACAAAAAAAACCAAATCACAAAACACTATTTTAATCAAATTACATAAAATTAATAATGCGTGTTGTCAGTCAGCTATATTAATGTTAACTAAATTTTTGTTTGATTAAATGTTTGTATATGTGAGCGCAATTTTCTGTGTCCGATTTGAAGTTGAGTCGTTTGTTTGATGGAGTGTTTATTTCAATTGTATATCTTCTGGCGTAGTTTTTCTCTTCTTGTAGTATTTATGTCTCTTCAAAGTCTGGACAGTGATTATTTTGAATGCAGTGGGCTGCAAGTGCCGTTTTATTGTCGTGTTTTGATTTTAAGTCGGATTTATGTGATGCTAATCTTGTCCTAAGTTTAGATTTTGTCGTACTAACATATACTTGTCCGCATATGTTAGTCCCGTCACCTTTCGTAAACAACGTTCGCCTTGTCCATCTTATCCACTTTACTTTTTGTTTTGCTATATATGTTTCTCAAAGTGTTGTTAGTTTTAGGAGCTAGTAAGTATTTATTTTTGTCGTAGATATCAGTTTTTTTAAATTTTTCTGTGAAACCGTGTATGTATGTTACTCCCTTGTAAATTTTTGGCTGTCAACTTCGTGTTGTGTTGTTGGGTTGGTTCATAACTTCTCTTATAAGCCGATTGATTGTATGTTCTGGAAAACTATTCTTGGTGAGTATGTGTCTTATGCGTGTTTTGTTGACTTTGTGGAAAACTGTATATTGATATTTGAAGTTGACATCGTGCAGTCAAGGGGTATAGACGTGCCGTCCCCTTGGTACATTTTTAAAATAGTTTGTTTATGTTCCGTCGTTGTATTTATTTCCGTCGTGGGTGTCCAAGTTTTATGTCAAGTGTTAAAGATAAATGGAATTTTAATTAAACACTTCTAATTGTGTTTTTTACCGCATCGTGCTAAATAATAATATATAGAAATAATAATAATCATATAAAAAAATCCAGTGTCTTCGTTTCGTTCCGTTATTTAACAAAACGTCCGTCGTTAAATGAGTGTTCGTCCAGTGTATAGTACTTAGGGGAAAAAAAAAACCGGAAAATAAACAAGCAGCTGCAATAATCAACAGCATCAATAAAAAAAAAAAAAAAAAAATAAATATCAAACAAGCAAACAATAACACTGTGGAACAAATTCGGTGTAATAGTACTAATTGAAATAAAAGCTTGTAATAAATAATTAAATAAATAAAATTAAATAAATTAAATAAAGTAAGACAAACTCAAATTAACAAATTAACATCAACAACAAATGCAGCTGAAACTAGTTTTGCCGTGAGCTGCCAGCAGCAACATCAACATCGCTTCGATTTCGGGCTTCGATTTTTTGCTAACCAAGCGAGGGGCTTTAATATGCTCCTCGCCGCGTAAGTAATCGTTTTTTCGTGTCCGTCAACTCCACCATCCTCTCCAATTAGTTACGTCTGCGAGGGGGGTTGCACAGTGGGTTGATTTGTGCTGGAGCAAAGGCATAACACTTGCCTCAGTACATTTTTGCCTATGTCCGCTGTGTTTAATCTTTTTTGTGGAAGTAACTAATTACCTTATTACCCTTATTTGCTTGAGACTTGCATTGTGAATAAATGTCGGGACATTTTCGCATAGACTTTTGCAATATCCGTGGACTGAGAGCGAATTTCTTCTCGGTCTATGCATATTGTGCTCTTTATAGGCCTCAAATAATGGCACTAAGTGAGACCCAGGTGACAGAGGACTCAGATCCACTGGATTTTCATATTCCTGGGTATCACTTACTGCCATTGTTTTCTTCGCATAGGGGCATCGCTCTTTTTATAAGAACAGATGTGGCATACCAGTTCGGGCGGGGTCTGAGCGTCACCGATCCGGAATTCAGCTCCATGTGGGTGAGGTTCAGAGTTCGTTCGCACTTGCTACATTTTTGTTTAGTGTATAGAAGTCCGAATTTAGGAAGAGAAGCCACTTTTAATAAATTGGACTCTCTCTCTGATTCGATTACGCACATTTTGGGGTTGTTTCCTGACAGCGAAATCGTTGTTGCCGGCGATTTCAATGTCCACAACTCGGCTTGGTTATGTCACTCGAGCCACACCACACCTGAAGGACAATATGTTGAGCTTTTTGCTGAATCAAACCAATTGATTCAACTAGTGAAGGAACCAACATTTTTCCCACGAAATGATTTGCAAAGCCATAATATCTTAGACCTTTTTCTGACTTCTCATCATGAAAAATATGATGTGAGTGTCAATGCACCTCTTGGTAATTCGGACCATTGTACCATCTCCGCTGTTTTTTCATATTCTGACCTTCGCACCTTTACGCCTAAAGCCCCGAAAAGGACTGCATGGTTTTATGAAAGAGCAAATTGGAATGCGTTAAATAATTTTTATCGCAACTTCAATTGGAAATTATGTTTCGCTGATAGAAATGTGAATGCCGCGGCTGTCATGGTACAAGAAATTATCTTATTGGGTATGCGGTTTTTTATCCCCAATAAGAAGAAAAGCATTAAACCAAAAGACCACTCATGGTTTAATGAGACTTGCAGGATTGCAGTCAGGTCCAAAGAGGAAGCCTATCAGAATTGGCGATCTGATAAGAATGCTGATACTAATAGACTTCGCATCGAGGCTAGGAATCGCTGTAACGCAATTTTAAAACGCGAAAAGTTTCTTCACGAAACTCGCATTAGAGAACAGGTTCTTCTCTGCCCTAAAGGGAGCAAAAACTTTTGGTCATTTGTTAAAAGAGTTAAAAATCAAACGTCTCCGTCGATTCCGACTCTTTTAAAAGATGACCAAATCTTCACTGACTCGGTTGATAAAGCGAACCTGTTGGCTGGATTGTTTGCACTCAATTCCATAATCTCGGATAGCAGTCAGCCACTGCCCTTTGTTGGGACTAGTTCTTCTTCAATGAAGGAGATATATTTTCGAACGAGAGCAGTCAAAAGAGTCCTTGCAAATCTTAACATAAACAAAGCCTCTGGTCCTGATGGCATACCACCAATTGTGCTTAAAACGTGTGCTTCTACACTGGCTCGGCCTTTGCGCAACCTTTTCAACATCTCATACAGGACAGGAGTATTTCCATCTTGTTGGAAGGTCGCTAATGTCCAGCCGATACCTAAAAAGGACGATGCCACGAATCCTGCAAAATACCGACCCATTGCGATATGCTCTACGCTTTCCAAAGTTATGGAGAGCGTAATAAACTTCCACCTAATGAACTATCTGGAGCACAACGAATTGCTAAGTGACCGTCAATATGGTTTTCGTAGGGCTCGGTCTACTGGTGACCTTATGGCGTTCCTTACAGAAAAATGGAACCAATGCGTTCACCTGTTCGGTGAGAGCAGGGTTGTTGCTCTGGATATTTCAAAGGCGTTTGACCGAATGTGGCATAAAGCACTCGTCTCCAAACTAATTGCATACGGTGTCGGTGGTAACTTTGCTCGGTGGATCACGTGCTTTCTTAAGGATAGAACTATACGTGTCGTAATCGACGGCATTTCGTCCAGTGAGCACGTCATCAACGCAGGAGTACCGCAGGGTTCAGTTCTATCGCCAACTTTGTTTCTGGTTTTTATCAACGACCTTCTGTCGTTGACTCATAACCCAATTCATTCGTTTGCGGACGACAGCAGCATTTGTCATTCATATTTTTTCAAAAAACGCCCGAGTTCTTTGAAGATTGAGAGTAAGAGGCAAAATATGAATGACACTCTTCTTAATGACTTGAAAAAAATCTCCGAGTGGGGTCTTGCTAATAGAGTAGAGTTTAATGCAAACAAGACCCAGTGTTGCCTGTTAACCCACAAGCGGATGAACTGTCCCTTAGCTCCCTTGAATATGAATGGTGTGGATCTTTTGGAGTCAGATGCTCTTGACGTTCTGGGCATGTCGATACAATCAGACCTTCGTTGGAATGATCACATTTTCCATGTGTCGAAAGAAGCGGCCAAGTGCCTAGGTTTCTTAAAACGGTGCAAGCGATACTTCACCCCATCTGATCTTCGAATGATCTATACCTCTTATATAAGGCCTAAAATGGAGTACAATTCGCACATTTGGGCAGGAGCTTCGAGATCTTATTTGGAGCTTCTGGACCGAATTCAAAGACGTGCGATATATATGATAGGATACGAAAACATTTTATCTCCCCTGAGTTCTCTTGGGCATCGGCGTAATGTTGGTTGCCTAAGCCTTTTGTATAGGTTCTACCATGGGAAATGTTCAATAGAGGTACATGGCCTGACGCCACCAGTTCGTGTATTTCCTAGGTCTACTCGGGCAGCTTTCCAAGCCCATCCCTTTACCATTGCATCGGTGCCCAATAGAACCACGCATTACCGAGATAATTCGTTTTTTGGTCGCATGGTAAGATTGTGGAATAATCTCCCTGTGAGCGTGTTCCCCGGCAGTTTTGATCTGTGTCAGTTTAAAGCAAATCTTCACCGTCACTACTCCATCTTTCCACCCTCCAACTAACTATCACCCGTCTTCCGAATTAACGCAATGCTTTCGCATTTAAAGGGGGCATCCCCTGAGCGTTGGTTTAGACAAAAAAAAAAAAAAAAAAAATCGCTGATGCCGAGCACTCTATTTATAAAATTTTTGGCTGTATTTATTATAACTTTTTTTGGGTGTTTGGAAAAAAAGTTTATCAATCTTCCTGACGCTGATGGTTTTTGGTACCAATCCATTTTGATAATATTATTATTTCTGCAAACTAGTGCGTCCAAATATGGTAAGGTTTCTTCCTGTTCTTCTTCTTTCGTAAATTGTATGTGTCTGTGGCATGAGTGAAGTGTTTGCAAAGTTTTTTTCTATATTATCTGTTTTCACAATTGCAAAAATGTCGTCTACATATTTTGTGAGACATTTTGGTTTTTGCTCGCACTTTTCCATAAAAGTGTCTAACACTTCTTCCATTACGATATCTGCTATTATGGGGGAAACGGGAGACCCCATCGGCATACCTTTGAGTTGGTTGTATATCGTGTTGCCATATATGAAATAGTTATTTTCACTTATGCAGAATTTTAATATGTCCATGAAGAGCGGTTTTGGAATATTAGTATTTTTAGCTATATTGTCCCATTTTTTGTGAATTGTTTTTATGGCAAAGTCAACCGGAATGCTTGGGAACAGTGAAATAACATCGAACGATAACATCTGCTCGTCATCAAAGATGTATGAGTTATATATTTTATTTTTGAACTCTAACGTATCTTTTATGTTATATTTCGAGTCTATTGTTAAGTTCTTTAGTATGTTAACTAAATATTTGGATAATCCGTATGAGGGAGAATTTATGGATGAGCAGATAGGTCTGAGAGGCATATTGTCTTTATGGATTTTCGGAAGTCCATAAATCCGAGGTATTGTTGCAGAATATGTTGTTAGATTTTGTTTTTCCTGCGCTGTTATTAGTTCTTTTTTGAAAAGAGTTTCAACTAGTTTGTTGTTTTTTTGTTGTAGAGTAGCTGTTGGATCTCTTCTGAGCGGCCTATACGTCCAACCATCTCTTAATATTATGCGCATTTTTTCTTCGTATTCCTTTTTGTTCATCGCCACTGTCTTGTTTCCTTTGTCTGATTCGACTATGGTAATGTCTGTATGCTCTTTTAAAAACTCTTTGGCAGTCTTAACTATGTTTGTTACGTATGTATGTGTCTCTCTCTGTTTTACGCGTTTCTCTCAGATGTTTTTGCACTAATGTAGTTAGTTTTATCCTCGCCGTTTCTTGATCGTCTTTTTCTGTTAATGTTCGTATACAGTCTTCACCTTCTGCAATAATGTTAAACAGTGGAAATTGTTTTCTTGTCACTGGCAGCGCAAACTTCGGCCCGTGTGCCAGCAGCCACTATATTTCGTTGGGAATTGTTTTTTCTGTTTTGTTCACAAACCAGTCAGTGTTGTTGTTGTTAATATTGAGTAGCTGTATTTGTTCTTCTTTTAGTTTTTCTAATTTTTGCTGTTGTCTCTTCGTCGTTTGTTGAGTGTCGTGTGCTGCTAGAGTGTTGTTGCTGGTTCTGATGTATGTGGAGTCTATGTTGTCCATCTTTTTTATTATCAAGCTGTTTATTTCTTGCGCTTGCGCTTCGGTGAATTTTAGTAATTTGTTCTTGTGAGAAATAAGTTGATTTAATATTTTTTGCTGGTAACATCTGTTGTGCTTTTCTATTGTTTTTGCGGCATGTAGTGGTAGATTGTTGCTATTGTTGTTGTGTGTCAAAAATATTTTAAGTGTTTTTCGTTGTGTTCTTTAAAAATTTGGCATAATTTGTTGTTTTCTACATTCGACTAAAAATTCAATTGAACATTTTAAATTTACTTTTACTTTTTCTATTCTTCTCTGTTCGTTGATAATTTTGCTTAAGTTATTTCCATATTTTTCTTTAAGTTGTTTGTAAGTAAGTACGTTAGTACCTTCAACTGGCGTGCTCTCCATGATTGATGAGTTGTTGTGAGTGATTTTGTTTATTTTGAAATTTTTCTTCAGGTCCTGAAGATGGCTTAAAAATTAAGCCGAAATATCGGAAAAAGAAATATATATAAAACATAAAAAAACTACAAAAAAGTTTTTTGATTTTATTGCTACGGCCATAGCTCAACCATGCAACAAGTATTATTCAATTATTTAATTATTTTATTATTTATTTATTTAATTATTTATTTATTCATTCATTTATTCATTTAATCATTTAATTATTATTCATTTAATCATTTATTCATTCATTCATTCATATATTTATTTATTTTTATTTATTTTAATGTATTTTTATTTATTTTTATTTATATTTATTTATTTTTATTTAAATTTATTTATTTATTTTTATTTATTTTTAAATTTATTTATTTATTAACGATTAACTAAACGTTATCGCCCTTTTATTGATGGCATATTTATAAAAGACCTTATGCAATCCGTGTTGCAATGCTACGTGATGAAGAAGGGCAATCTCTCTATGATATAATACAAAATATTAATGTCTACCGAACAACTATGGCGTATCACACAGAAGTTTAAGGAACTTTTGTTAAGGAAAAAAATTAAAAACAATTTTTTAAATTGCGATTTTTTTTCAGTCAGCTTATACGAAAGTACTGATATCTGCGATATTAGCCAATTTGCAATATGCGTAAAAACGATTCATTTCGGTTTTATACTAATGTGCATTTATTTTCGTTGAAACCGATCCACAGCAATGCAACTGGAAAAGCGATTTATGAGATCATAAATAATTCAACAGAAAATGTCTTCAATTTGCACAGATGGCGCAAAAGTTATGGTAGGGAAAGATAAAGGTTTTGTGCCTCATGAGGCATTATATTGTCTCATTTATCAACAAGCTCTTTTTTTCACCAAGTTTGAAAATATGTGACGCCATACAAGTCTGTAAAAATCATAATTTCTATAAGGGGTGGAAAAGACTCCTTAACGCATAGAATATTAAAAGTATTTTTGAAAGACGAAAATGCTGCACATGAAGATTTGCTTTTCCACACTAATGTGCGCTGGTTGAGCACAGGAAAAAGCCTTGAAAGACTGTTTGAGCTCAGAAATGATGTATGCGCGTTTCTTAAAACGTTACCCGAATCTGAACAAAGTCAGGCTTAACTTCAGCAACAGCGCAAAGTTTCTGGGAGTGATTCTAGACAGGGAACTTCTATGGAACGAAAATACTGAGGAACGCATCAAGAAGGCAAACATAGCAATCTTCGCTTGCAAAAAATCAATAAGCAAGAAATGGGGATTTTCTCCCATCATAGTCCGCTGGATTTACACTGCTATCGTCCGACCAATTATACTCCATGGAGTGATTGCCTGGTGGCAGGCCAATCGCAAGACTTCCTTACTAAACAAGCTTCTCAAAGTACAAAAAAGTGCAGAACTATGTATAACAGGAGCCTTGCGGTCTACTCCTACGGATGTGTTAAATGTCATCCTGCACTTACCTCCCTTAGACATAATTGCTATCGAAGATGCTACTATCACAGCTCTGGGGCTAAGAGAGTATGGATCCTGGTTTGGATATGGTAACGGACACTCAGAGATACTGGCCTCGGCCACTATCCCTTCCAACACAGACTACTGCACACCACATATTTACTGACGGCTCTAAGATCGAAGGGCGAGTCTTTTCCCTGGGCCTGGGGATTGAAAACTCCTTCCGGCTACCCGATCACTGCAGCGCCTACCAAGCGGAGGCCTTAGCTTTCAAGGAAGCAGCACAGCACCTCAACCAGCTGAGCACCTCAGGGAAGGCTATATATATTTTTTCTGACAGTCAAGCGACGCTAAAAACATTATGCTCCTATACCCAAAACTCTAAATCTCTTGCTGAATACCGCAAATCTCTCAACGAGATGGCTGAGCAATTCAGGATCCACCTTGTATGGGTGCCTGGGCACCGTTACATAGAAGACAATTGTAAAGCTGATGAACTGGCTAGAAGGGGTACGACTGCGGCTATCCTTCAGGGGAAGGATGGGGTAGGTATGCTCTTGCCCACCTTTAAACTTCAGTGCAGGCGAAACACGCTGCGCCAGTCCAATGAGCGGTGGAACAACCTGGTCATCTGTGCCTGTGCCTGGCCTTCCTACGACAGCAATCTAACCTTCTCCCTACTGGGACTCTGAAGACCGAATAGGAGTACTCACCGGACACTGCTTGATAGGTGCTCACGCTCTTCGTCTAGGCTGTGAAGCCAACGACTTCTGCAGAAGCTGCAGAGATGATGAGGAGGAGGAAACAATACAGCATTTTCTCTGCCACTGCCCCGCTCTAAGTAGAAGGAGACAACCCTCAGTCGACCCCTCTTTCACTCTCTTGCTTCAATATCCAAGATAGATCCAAAGAAAATCGACAGACTCATTAAGTCCACGGGATGGTTCAACGGAGACAGGACTCTTATAACACCAAATTAAAGGAGATTATATAGTATAAAGGGGCAGCCGTCTCAACCACACTAACCTAACCTAAGTTACCACAAGCTCCTATATGGCTATATTGCTATAGGTAGCAAAGAAAATATGGCCGCCATTTTGAAAGTAGAACAAAAAAAAATTGTTTAAAGCAGTTCTGAGATCCAAATTCATTCGACAACTTTTAGTAAAAATGCCAGTTTTTTAAAAATGGTCGAGCAACCAGAGTTGGATCAGTTGATTGGGACTGACTTTAATGTGAAAATAAATACCATTGGCTGATGCATCATTTTATGGAGATAGTCCGCAAATATTATTTTTTGTTGAAACATACGATTTTGATAATATAAATTTATTTTTTAGAAACACAGACTAAGCAAAATTTATAAAAAACACAGTTTTTAAGAAACTATTATTATCAAATAACACTATTGGAACAGATTTCTTTGTGGTTGTTAGATAAGAAAACATAGAAAATTAACATCTGCGAGCATTTGGACGTCACTTGTATTTGCCGGAAACACTGGTTCGCTTAGCATCCTTAAATAGATCAATTAACTCTCATACCCAGCAGTAAATGATTGCTGTCTTACATAAAATTGGTGACAAAAGAAGGCGTACATTAATTTCGACACAGTAGATATTGCGAATTTGAAAATTAAGAATTTTATATCTTCAAGCACCGATAAGTCTTTTTACGCATTATTTTTCCCATACCACACGAGACCACAATTTCGAAGGTGCGGGCAAAAGTCGAACAATATTTTTGGTTGGAATTTTAAAAAAAGAAGTATTCAGAATTACAAACAAGAGCCTTATTATTTTAAGTCTTGAAGGATTTTACTATATTTTTTCAGATGCAAGCATGCCACGCCCTTTAACCCTTAATAGCCTACTGGTACCGCTAGGAACCAACCACAAAAAATGATAACTTTGTTAAGCAATTTGTTTTTAAATTTCCCGCTGGGTCTTTAAAAATGTTAATTGGTGTAGGCGCCACCATTTGAGAAGATCGCCACTTGCATCCAACTTCATTTGACACGTGTCTGGTTAGTAGTGTAACACAACCTCGAGAAAAAGCACTTTTGTGAAATCGCGAACTTTACAAAAATTATTTTTGTGTTAAATTCGTTTAAATCGAAGCTGAAAAAAATATTTCCGTGATCGTTATAGTGTCTAAAAGGTATTGTGAACGTTTGAAGTGATTTAATTTTTATATTTTACTAGATTTTGTACCAATTTTTAGTTGGTTCTTTGCGGAACCGTCAGGCTCCGGGACTTCGAAATGATGCTTATATGAAGTTATACAGAATTGTTTATGTTGTGTTTTTTTTAGTTTATTAGGCAGAAATGGCGCGAAGAATTCGTGATTTTCGAACAGATGAACAACTTTCCGAGTACGTCAATTCAATTGCGTGGTCGGAAAGCGAAGATGATGGTGATTTTTCTGCTGACGATATGGATGACCCAGATTTCGACTTTCAGTCTGCTTTTCGTAATGAAAATTTAGGATATGTACATGGAGACAGTGAAGTGTTGGAAGATATTGAAGACAATTCTGCAGTAGACGTGAGCGATGTCGAAATGGCTAATGCCGATTCAGGCAATTTAAGTATTGAAGCGAACACTGTATCAAATCAAGGTGATAATTTACAACAAAACCTATTTTTGGTCTGTATTGACATATATTTGTTATAGCTATTGTAGAAGACCCAGTTATTGTTGGTGATCGTTCCCGATGGCGAGAATATGCGACAATGTTTGAAGGCGTATCGATTGACAAAGAGTCTAATGTTTTTAAAAAACCATTGTGGCGAAAAACAAATCTTCAGTTGTATTCGAATTGTGTTAAATTTCAAGGAAATGATGACTTGACACCAGAAATATTAGCATTGAACTCACCGATTCAGTTTTTTTCTTTTATCATGGCGGATGATATTATTTCAAATATCGTCGAACAGAGCAACTTGTACGCGATGCAAAAAAACGTTGATAAACCACTGAATACCACGCCAGATGAGATCACACGATTTATGGGAATAAATTACTATATGTCGGTTTTTAAGTACCCGAGCGTTCGATCGTATTGGGGTGAATATGGTTTTAAGCCTATTATAGACTGCATGACACGAAGTCGTCATTAAAAAATTCGCCAATTCTTACACTTCAATAACAACGACACAATGCCGCAAAGTCGTCGTGTGCAAGAGCCATTAACATCTGATCAACAGCCATCGCTGTCTGATCACCAGCCATCGACATCATCTGACGGTGCACGCAAACGCAGATATAATCGTGTGTCCGAAGCAGTTCAAACATATGGACCCATACCCCAGCACGATTTGGGCTATGATCGACTATACAAAATTCGCCCGATCATCACCGCACTGAACAAAAATTTTAAAAAAGTGCCGAAGAGAGCAAGATTGTGTGTTGACGAGCAAATCTGTGCTACGAAGATTAAGCACTATCTGAAACAGTACCTACATGCCAGACAAACCTCATCCTTGGGGAGACAAATTGTTTCTTATGTGTTCTGATTCCGGATTTTGCTATGCATTTGAAATTTATTCTGGCGACGACGACCATCGTGAGGAAAACGAGCCCAATTTGGGTGCGTCAGCGAATATTGTGGTACGATTGGCGCGTTCGGTTCCTCGATTCGTAAATCACGTCATCTGTTTTGATAACTATTACACATCGATTCCGTTGATGGTGTATTTGCGGACACAAGGCATATATACGCTTGGAACGGTTCGACGCCCACGACTTCCGTCATGCAAATTACCGCAGAAATTTAACAATCGAGGTGATTGGGAAGAGTATGTTGGAACGTTTCATGGAATCGACGTCTCAACAGTGGCATGGAATGACGATAGGGTTGTAAATATGGCATCAACAATGGCCGGAGTGAAACCATATATTTCGCCAGATGGTCAAACTCCTGAAAATGCACCAACTATTGAGCGATATAACAAAAAGAAAAATGTAATGGAAACCATTCCGTGTCCAGCCATTGTTCATGAATATAACAAATACATGGGCGGTGTTGATCTTCTGGATTCGTCACTAGGCCGCAGTCATATCCGCATAAAGTCTCGCAAGTGGACAAACCGTTTGTTCTACCATATGTGTGATATGGCAATGATTAATGCCTGGATTTTATATAAGCGACATCATGCAGCAACTAATCAAACGGAACCGATGAAAACTTTGCATGAATTTGTGTGCGAAGTTGCCCATTGCTTGATAAAATCTGGAACTGAGATGCGAGTAGGAAAAGGGCGGCCAAGTAATGTTGAAGTTGAAATTGTTGCAAAACGTCATCGCCCAATGTCTGCTCCGCTGCCACCGCGTGATATTCGCCTGGATAACGTTGGGCATTTGCCAGAATTTATAAAGCAAGGGAAGCCACGATGCAAACTTCCAAAATGTACATCCCGTACAAAGGTCCGGTGCCAAAAATGTGGGATACATTTGTGCTTTTCAGCTGAAAAAAACTGCTTCGCTGAGTTTCATCAAAACTAATTGGCTTAATAACACTATTATATACATAAAGAATTTTAAATTTCCTTTTCACTTTTTAATGTTTCTTAATAAAATTGGTTAATGTTTATGAAACAAAAAATTTCGGTACTATAAACTTTCTTTTATAATTTTTGATGCCCGGGAGCCTAGTGGTTCCGCAAAGAACCAACCAGGTATTCTTTATCTAGCTCGGGTAAATGTCACCTATCAAAAAAATCGTAGAACAAATATTTTTTTAGAATAACAACATTTATAACGTCAATTTTTTTCAGCTCAAAATAAAAGATCAGGCTATTAAGGGTTAATGTGGCTCTGAAATGCCATGCAATTCAATTTTTCAGAGTTTAGTACTCTAGATTTCAAAGCACATCGTAAATTTCAGTATTATGAATATGCAGTATTACTTTTACATATACAGTATAGTCTCCGGACACTCGCTATAACGGACTTCCCAGTAATACGGACATCTCTACACTTCGGACATTTTTAGTATTTTACCGCTTAAGTTCGTACAGAAAAAAAATCCAGCATGTTCGGCTTACAATTCGACTCTTTTTCTCAATGCGAATCAGTGTATTATTGTAGTGCGTATGGTAACGGCGCTATGTATATTATATTATGTCATAATTACATGTGTAAGTACATTTCTTTAAAAATATTTTTGTGAAACAATGTCAATTTTTTATTATTTATTACTTAAGTTCTTATAATTTCTTTACAAAACTGTTTTGATAAAAGCGATTGAACAAATATAGCCAAATAAACATTTTACATATAATTCCTTCAATAATTATTCAGCTTAGTGAGTTCCGGACACTTCCAGTAATACGGACACACGCCGAAACTATATGTGTCTGGATTAGCGAGACTGTATTGTATTTCACATGATATATATAGCGCAATTTTTTTATTAGAAGTGGTAGGATGAAAAAAGCTGTACTATCAGAACTAGTCTGTATAACTTAAAAATAACACAAATATAAGTTTCTTAAAAAAGGTAAAAAAAAAAATTTTACTAAATTTAATTTTTAAAATTTGGTTTGTGGCAAACACAGCAGCTAGGGGCAATTTCCTAGAGCATGTTTTTGCCAAAATTCTAAAATTTGTATTGAAAATATGAAATGATTTCCAAAACTTTAAAACGCAATTTTTTTTATCTTTTAGTATGTCTTTAATGAAAGCTTTTTTACTATTCTCCAAAAAAGTTTTGAGCTGCGGCAGCTCAATAATAAGGAAGTTATGAGCAGTTTTCTGGAACATTTTTTGCCAAAATGCCTAAATTTGTATGGGAAAATTGCAAGTTTGAAACTAAAAAAAAAAAACAAAAATATTTTTTTAATATTTCCATATGATTTCACTGATAGCATTCTTAAAAGGTTTTCAAAAAGTTTGGCTGCCGCAACCCAAAAATAAAAAAGTAATGGAAAATTTTCTGGAACATGGCTTTGACTGAAATGCACAACAGGTTCATACTGGAAAATATTTGATTTTGTGAAAACCTGTCAAGTTGATGTTGATGTATTTTTTCGTAGCGTATGAAATATTTTTTGAATAATTTTGGATTATGATTGAAATATTATTTTAACGTTACTGAAATGTTATTCTTGTGTTGTTAGTTAGATGTATTTAACGTTATTTGGGTGTTGCTGTTTGTGTTGAGTGTTATTGGAATTGTTATTGGAGTGTAATTGGAGCATTTTAATAATGTTTTTAGAATACCATTAGAAGTTATTGATATAATTTAAATTTTCTTTAAATCTCCGGTTGAATTTAAATAAATAAAACTTCTTCCAGTAATAAATAAATTATTTTAAAAAATAACTGCACAGTGTAACACAGGGGAACAGGGTACGAATCTTCACATGGCAACGTGTCTGACCGCCTCAACCTGACGAGGCCAGCATTATCCATGTCGAAATCGTCTCAAGTCGGCTCAAACCTCCACGTGGTGTTCCCTGGGCAACGGCAAACTGGCATCCGTCAGTTTGACGGCTAATTTGAGCGGCGGATCGCTGCATAGACCTTAAACATGAAATGTGCGCAGGGTTTGGGTCCCGTCACATTACTACTGCCCAATGAAAACTGAGGTCGGCCGAAACCCGGACACGGGTTGTTACGGCTGCCTATGTAAGTAAGCACAGTGTAACGATTCGTTAAAAATATTTTATTTTTTAATAGAAATATATGTCAAGTTTGGCTGCTGCAGCTAAATATGAAAACCCAATGGAAACTGAGGTCGGCCGAAACCCGGACACGGGTTGTTACGGCCACCTATGTAAGTAAGTAAGCACAGTGTAACGAATCGTTAAAAATATTTTATTTTTTAATAGAAATATATGTCAAGTTTTGCGGCAGCTCAATAATTTCCTATAACGGAAAATTGCCTATAATTCATAACAAGTTATATGCTATTTTCTGGAGCATATTTTGGCTAAAATACAAAACAAATTCATAGTGAAAAATAAGGTTTTTTTCAAATCCGTCAAACTGATAGTCAGGTATTTTTTTTCTAATATGAAACTATTTCTTGCTATAAAATAATTTTGCGTACTCAATTTTATTGATTTGGTATAATTTCTTGGAGAAATAAAACAGATAAAGAGATTTCGGTTATATAGGAGCTAGGCGTTATTAGTTGGCCGACTTGGTTTATTTTTACACCAACAATTTTTTGCTATAAAATTATTATGCGAGCTAAATTTTATTGGTCTCGGATAAACATTTGGGACAATATACCAGATTACCGATATCGGTTTCGACACACCTTCACTTTATTGATGCCAACTTAATGTTAAGATGAAAACGCGCATGGCCAACCAAAGCGAGGAAAATTTTTCACATCTCGACTGCTTTTGAACGCACTGTATCACTGATATACAAACGAAGTTCAGTCAGGATAGAAAACAGTTGTGTCAACTAAGCGACAAAAATAATTTTTTCAAGTCCTTTAAGCGGGCTTTTTAAGTAATCATTTCCAGGTCCTTATTTGACAGAATGTATACGATGTTTTCAATAACATGATTTTCATATCAAATTGAAATTTAATTAAATCTCGCTATTTTAATGGTAAAATCAACCGTCATTTGTTTACAAAAATACCACCTTTAATGCAATAAAAAATACAATAATCAATCTGTCAAGCTACGGTTAAATTTAAGGCCATGACGCAATTTGCTACTAATTTGATATAATTTCATTATGTGCCACTCAATCAGTTTGCTTGGATAAAACTTGCAAGCAAAATATAAATATGCAATAAATTTTCTTCAAGAGTTCTTGACGTGTGTAGAAATAAAATACATTAAGATCATAGGGATAAATCGTTATTATAAGTTCATAAATTACCAGTTCTCCCCTTTCCTGCCTTACAATGTATTGCGGCAACATTCAAAGAGTCAGATTTAAGCCAACAATCGACATCATAGCAGAATTGCTGAATTAAGGTTATTGTAGGCGGGTTGTGGTCTTCAAACGGGTAGATCGCAACTCTCTGTTCATAAAAACAAACAAATATAGATACACATTTTAAGATACATGGAAATATTTTAATAAAAACTTACGCCGTGAAATTTATTTACATCATAACTGCGTTCCAAACATAAATTATAGATTTTGTAATGCTCACTATGATTTTCTTCTAAAAACTTATATACATCCTCTATTCGATTTCTGTAAAAACTTTCAATGTTATCTGCTGGATAGCCCATAGCAATTATGTTGTCGTAAATATCTACGGAACATTTATAATAATCAACATATATATAATCACTGACATAGCTTTTATTTTACTTACATGCCAAATCTAAATTGAAACCATTTTCTTTGTATCGTATACGCTGTTTGCTCACAACATTACGCAAAACATTTGTCATAACGGAAAGAGTGTTTGCCATTACTTTTTTTATTAAGCTTTTATTTCCTTTCTATCCGATTCTTATTTTGGAAATTATTTCTTAAAAGTTGCTTTTTTCCGAAAGTACAAATTTTTACAAAATCTTTTAGTCAATAGTAAAGATATTTTTTTTCTTCTCTATGTATTAACATTCGATCTACAACGTTGTTTTTAAGAGCACGTGTTTATATATATTGAGGTTGCAATCCACACTTGACCAGATCAGGAATTAATTTGTCAACTCCTCCATTTTCCGATATCTGAAAATGAAAATAATTGCATAAGATTATTTAAAAATTATTCTCTTTAATCTCTTATTATCCTCTTTGAATTCATATTTCACGTTTCGATTCAAATTAAAGGTTTGCTCATTTGAATCAAAAAACGGCATGCAATTGACCGAGAGAAAAATTTTGGAATACAATGTAGAGAATCATATGAGCTGCTCAGAGCACAATTGGCGTAAGTCCATTTTTTAAGGAAATTGAGTTAAGCACATAGAAGTGAAGAGGCATATGTAACCTATTTAAGACTCCGGGTTAGAAACTCCTAGCTTATGTAATCTCTGAATAAAATGCAAAACTTAGTTATTGTTCTGACAAATTATATAATTTTTTCAGAGGCCAAGTGGCGTAAGTCCAATCATTTTATATCACCCTTAATAATGAAGATAATCACTAGGTGGAAGTTTTGTTCGACTTCTGGAACTAAATGATATCATTCCTCATCAAAACATTCTTAAAAATATCCCGAATTATATTTCTACAGCGGAAATTAAAAAAAAAAAATCTTTTAAGTTATGTGTATATATAACTCCAATTATTATTCAATTATTAAAGTTTATATTTTATCGAGCTCAATGTCAATGTTGCTTTCCGAAGAAAACAACTGAAGGAAAAACAACTAACAACAACAATACTCTATATAGAGTATCAATCACATAGCAGACTAGACAGCTGTTTCGTTGGCCGCTACACCAACTCATCAGTAGCCTTTTTTCGTGATTTTTGCTGTGATCCACTAAGCTCTTAATTTTCTACTTGTTTCACGAATGCAATTAGTAAATTACCCTGAATTGCATGTACAAGAATACAAATGATATGAAAGCAGCTTAAAGTTCTTCTAATTTTTGAAGCATACTTTCAGGGAAAGTAAGTTCTATTATTCGAAGATAGATCAAAGCTTTTCTAAATACTCAAAGATTTTGTTGTGCTAGTTGTTGTTGCTCTTCTATTTCACAGTCGATCTTAGCTTCAGCAGTTAGCTGATATTAAACTATGACGACATGAAGATTTGTTTTTTTGAAAAGTTAAATTTTTAATTTATTGCGTGTAAACACACACAAATAATCATATTTTCAACGACCGGGCTCTGCCATAGAATTTATTTATAATTAATTACGACCTTCTTTCATAAGTTTTAAGTTATGTGTTTATGTAACTCCAATAATTTTTCAATTATTAAAGGTTATATTTTATCACATTTCAACAAAAAAAAAAAGCGGCTTATTACTTTGAATTTTTGAGACACACTTTATGTAACTAAATTATATTTTTGTCTTTCATTTGCTACTTTAAAAAAAACATAATTATTTTCTGGATTTTATATGGATTTGAGTTAAATAAAAAGGGCGAAAGGAGCGCGTTCAAAACTAATTATGAAACAGTTTATTCTAACGACCCATTGACTACGACTGCAACGACAAGCTGTCAAATTAGGAATGATTCTATATCGACGACAAAGCCGATGCGGCAAGGGTCTCCATAACCGTGCGTTTAAACCGCATGAACGAACGAAAAAGCCATCGCGAACAATTTATTGCGATAAAAACGTCGCACAGTGATGCCAAAGGGCATGCTAGACGGAAAAAAGTCGAAATCTTATTTCTGAATTTTGAATATGTAGAACTCTGAAAAACTGTCCACTGATATCAGGAAAAAAATTTTACTTACCTCCGCTTTCTACAAAAAATACTAAAATTGTTGAATGTTGACCCAAAAAGTGATATTTTTGAAATTTTAGTTCATGAGTTTTGTAGTTAAATTTAATTATATGTTTAAAATATTTATCAACATCCAAAAAAGTTGAAAATTGGCAGGCGTCATAAATAAGATATGATATTTTGAAATAAAATAAATTTAATAACGTATCTTATAAAATGTAGGCGCTATAAAACAGTATTTAAGGATAAATATGCATAAAAACGGAAAATTTGGTAAAATATTTTGGAAAATAAAAAAAAAGGACTGCCTCAGAATTGCAAAATTTTTTTTTGTATTTAATAATTATTATGTCTTCTTTAAGCCCTGGGAGTGCCAAGGTGCGCAACTTTTTTTGAATTTTTTGTTCGAATGTATATGATGGTCTTAAAAATGGCTGTAAAAACCGTGCTCTGACCGTTTTGTATGAAAAAAGTCGAATTTGAGGTCAATTAAAAATTGAATTGGTCAGCTTAAAATATTTTCAACACATCACAAAATATTTTTACATAAAAAAAAATTTCAATACATACAAAATAATAAAAAAAAAATTCTTAAACGAAGGTTTTTTCTTAGTTAAAACAGAAAAGTTGGTAAAACCTTTTTGAAAATAAAAAAAAGGACTGCCTCAGATTTCCAAAATTTTTTTTTGTTTAATCAATATTATATGTACTTTAAGCTATATGAGTGCCGAGGTGCGCAAATGTATGGTTGTCTTGTTATTTAACCTGTTTGATGGACCTAAAAATGTTATTTATTTTAATTGAAAAACCAGGTTCTGACCGTTTTTTTCAAATAACGGCTGTAATCGTGATGACAGATTGGCAGGCAGTCATAGCTAAATCTACTTAGGAGGTGATGCTGATCAAAAATATATATACTTTTCTACACCTGCCATGCCTATTTTTTGGCATTTCAGACAGAAAAAAATATATTTCCCTTACAAAGTACACGTTTCGGTATTAAAATATGTATACATGAAATAAATAAAAATATATAATATATATCAATATAAAAATATATATATTACGAAAAGAAAACACTGCTCAAACTTAATGACAATGAATTAAAAAATATTAAAAAAATATGTCTTGCTAATATTATATGGGAGTAACATGCAATTTCTTTACATTATATTCTTTGCTGTTTGTTCTTCTTGTTTTTATTTAAATGTATTTTTCTTACTCGCTGATTTTTTATGCAATTCTTCAATTCAAAAAATGGGTAAAATCGAGAAAGTAAACGTGGTGGTATAAAAATATATATATTAAGAAAACTATACACTCTGCTCAAACTGACATGAAAATCAATTAAAAAAATATATTTTGCAATAATTACATGAGGGAGCAACATGCAATATCTTTAAATTATATTCTTTGCTGTGGGCTCTTATTGTTTTTTTTTTTTTAAATGCATTTTTCTAACTCGCTCATTTTATGTACAGTTATTTGCTTTGTGAGAAAAAAATAACAAAAACGAAAAAGCAAAAAGTAAACAAAACAAGCAAGTGAAAACGAAGTCAAAGTTGATAAAAGTATTAACAAAAATAGTTAAATAATTAAAAGTTACTGAAGTGATTTGAAGATTAAGAAAATTAAAAATGACAGATTTTACTGGAAGTTTACTTAATAAAACATTCATTGCTTTAAAAAAGTGGCTTTAAAAATATTTTTCGTAGGAATAGTTATTTCAATATCCCGTGTGGAGTTTTTTGAGTTATGGTGCGATCAACAAAGTGATGACTTTTACGATACGGTCATAAATTTTGTTTCTTCAAATGAAATTTTATCTGATGAAATTGTTAATGAGATGAAGGTGAACATTCGTTTTTATGCAAATAAAATTCAACAAAAGTGGAAGTCAGCTGGTCGCCGTAAGGAGGTATAAATGCAACTATTGTGCTTACTACACAATGCGGCAAATTTTTAAGTTTCAAAATTTTGAAGTTCTACTACACAGCAAGACTGTTTTGAAATTTGTCATATAGTGTAAAGATAATATTTTTGTCTTCCTGTAAGAATAAATTGAAAATACTTTTCAGATTTTTGATGAAGAACTCAGATTGGTTACAAATGGAAGATATTGTATTAGTTCAACAGAAAAGTGATCAAGCCTCTGGTCAAAACGTCTTAGAAGAGCTCCCTACTACGTCTAAAGGCTCGCTCGGTAGGCCATCAAAACTTTTTGCAGATTGCGGAGAACGTTCAAAGCAAAATAAAGTACGTGATTTGTTGAAATCAAGAACTGTGAATGAGCTCTCATATGCTGCTCAAATGTCTAAACGAGCAAGTGGACTCCGTACTGTTGCAGATATTATAAAATCTGTTTGTGAATCTCCCGAAGAGGCGAAAAAAAATAAAATATAGTACAGAAGCACAACACATTTACACCAATGTGGAGGCGCTAGCCATTTACATTGACAGTAGGTTAACTTCCTATACCTACAACAATCTTCGAAAAAGAGCATTACGAGCGGGCCATAATTTATATCCTTCTCTTTATAAACTTGCAAAAGCAAAGAAAGACTGTTTTCCTTCAGAAAATTCAATCACTGTGACTGAAAGTAGTGCTTCCATAAATATGCAAGACATTGTCAATCACACTACGGAAAGGCTGTTAAATGTGATACAGTCGGTTATTGCTGGCAATATTGAAAATTTTAGTACATTGACTTTAATTTGTAAATGGGGTGGTGATGGTAGTTGTGGTCATAGTACTTATAAGCAAAGGTTTAACGAAGAGGATAGCACTGATGAGTATTTATTTCTAATGTCATTTGTTCCTATACAGTTGCGGCTAACTGAAAATTCAAATGAAGTGGTATGGCAAAATAAACATCCATCGTCCACTCGGCTTTGTAGACCAATCAAATTTGTATTCGCTAAAGAAACCGAAAAAATAATAAAAGAAGAATTTGGAAATATTCGTCATCAAATTGAAAGTTTGAAAGATGCTGACTTTAACATATCATCCAAATCATTAAAAATTAAATTCAAATTTGTTTGCACCATGATCGACGGTAAGATAGCCAATCATCTTTCGTCTCACAAGTCAACACAGTCGTGTTATATATGTGGTGCCAAGCCAACTGAAATGAATGAAATCCAAAACCTCAAAGAACCTCGACCAGAATTGTATTCTTATGGCTTATCATCTCTACATGCTTGGATCAAAACGCTTGACTGTATCTTACATATAGGGTACAAGCTAGATGTAAAAAAATGGGCAATTCGAGATATCAATGATAAGTTATCTGTCGAGAATAGAAAAAAGCAAATTCAACTTCGTTTTAAAAAAGAACTTGGTCTAGTTATAGATAAGCCCAAGCCAGTCTATGGCTCTTCAAACGATGGGAACACTGCTCGACGTTTTTTTAAAAGCCATGAAAAAAGCTCTTCTATAACTGGAGTAGACGAGAAGCTTATAAAAAGATTTTATATAATTTTAAGCTGTATCTCCTCTGGTTATAATATAGATATTTCTTCATTTGAAATTTATATTAATGAGACTAAGGCATTATATATTCAACTTTATAGCTGGTATTTTATGCCGGTAACAGTTCATAAAATTCTCTGCCATGCTAAAGATATACTCGTAGTGCAACAATGCATCGTTGGAATAGGGCAATTATCTGAAGAGGCACAAGAGGCTCGTAACAAAGACTGTAGACGTTTTCGTTTGACAAACACACGTAAAAGCTCAAGAGTCAATACAAATACGGATTTATTGAATATGCTTCTCATCAGTTCTGATCCTTTGGTTGATTCCTACCGAGAAAAGCCTCTAACTAATGTTAGAAAATTGCATCCGGACGTATTCGTTTTTCTTATTCCTGCTGGTGAATCAGAAATAACCGCCATACGACAATCTCGTTTTCCTCTTGTTAATGATGATTCAACTAGTGATGAATGGTCCGATCCTGAGGGCGATTTTTGGTCGTCGAATTAAAGATGAACATCCAGTTCTTAATAATGTTAATATAAGAAAAAATAAATAAATTCTTCAATTTAGAAAGTAAATTTCGCAAATCACATACTAGACGTCTATTCGTAATTTTGTAATCGTACTTTTTCTTATTTTTTAGATATAGCGCTAAATATGTTTAAATTGTATGGCAGCTGCCACGCCCACTTGTCCAATCACGCTGAAATTTTTTTTACTTTTTTGAAGTTATACATTAGACGTCTATGGCTAATTTTGTTATCATAGCTTATCTCATTCCTAAGATATAGTGCAAAATGTGTTTAAGTTGTATGGCAGCTGCCACGCCCACTTGTCCAATCGCGTTGAAATTTTTTTAACTTTTTTCAAATCTTATATTAGACGTCAATGGCTAATTTTGTTATTATAGCTTATCTCATTCCTAAGATATAGTGCAAAATGTGTTTAAGTTGTATGGCAGCTGCCACGCCCACTTGTCCAATCGCGGTGAAATTTTTTTAACTTTTTTCAAATCTTATATTAGACGTCAATGGCTAATTTTGTTATCATAGCTTATCTCATTCCTAAGATATGGAGCAAAATGTGTTTAAGTTGTATGGCAGCTGCCACGCCCACAATTTCTGAAATACTTTTTTTTGTACTTTCTTGTACCATAAACATCGAAAACTACCAAAAAATAATATTTTCCATCTAACTTGTACCAATCGCATCACTGTGCGTCGTTCTACAACTGTCTACACCGCACGAACATCAATCATTATTTTTATATTAGTAGTAAAACATATACTCCTTTTCTCAACAACAAATTCGCCTGGCAAGCATTGAGTAGCACAATGTCGCGATTTTATTTTAATATTTAAATTTATAAAAGTGTAAAGTAATTCATAATTTATAGCAAATAATTTGCATATAATTGAAATTAATGCAATGGATTCAAATGATAAAATAATGGCTAGTGCTGCATTTCTTTTAGTGGCAAGTTTATTGCAAAAAAAGGAAAGGAGCAGCTTGGTCACCTAAAAGCTATGAAGCTAAGGAATCAAAGAAAGAAGTACTTTTTCATATATATTCATATATTTACTTTTATTAAAATAAAATCGCTACTATTCTATAAAAAACAGGTACCGAAAATAATTTTTAATTTTTTTAATCATATAACCATACTATTAAAGTATACCACTTATGACAGTATAACAATTCCTGAATTTGGATTTTAATTCTAAAATTCTTAATGTAGTATTAAAGATGTTTTTTACTTACATCAATTGTACTTCTGATATCATTTACTGCAAAGCCGTAATCGCATTGCATTATATGCGAGCCACTTTGAAACGTAACCTAGCGTTCACACGTGCAAGTGCAAGTTCGAAAAACTGAATACATTCAAACATTTTTACTACCACACTCACATTTTCGGACTTGCAGCCTAATTGTGTTGTGACTCAATCGTCACAAACCAATTAAAACTTTAATAAATTAATGCCGATAGCATATATCGACTAACCTTGATTATGAATTGCGACATGCATAAACAGATAGTAAAATAAAACGCAGCACAAATTGCTTAAACACTGACCTACCACAATGCATGATACCAGCCATGATCCAATAACGACAAACAGAAGAACTTCAGAGACCGTGCTTAAGTTATAGCAGCAATTAGTAATATGCTGACTTAACAAAATAATACCACACAGGTGAACGACGCTATGCGCCTGATACCTAATTCGCGTTACTGTTTGATGAAAAGCAATGAATGTACAAGCAGTGAACTTGATATTTGATCTACTTTATTTCATGCAGCTGTTGGTCACTATTTTGTGACCAACTGAAAATGCATAATTGTCAAAGCTCAATAAACAATGTATGTATGTTTGTATGTGCATATAATTTAACTAGGAAGTAAGTTAGGATTGTTGCACAATCGCAATGTGACAAAAAACTGTCAATTGTACAAAATTATAATAGTATAAAACTATGTGATAATGTAAAGATTTTGGAAGCCAGAAATTTGTTATAAATATCTGTGCTTCAGCTAGAAATAAGGAGAATGAATAAAGAGTCTGAAGACACAGTATATTAATATTTCGAAAGCACCAAGATGTATTTATTTTCTTTCCTCTGGAGCGGACCAGTGCATATTAAAGTAAGTATAACGGGGCTGGTGAGCTTTAATGAAAAATACACACCAAACAAATGGCGCATTTTAATACTTCGACAGTCGGCAACGCCTTGCTGCAACTAAAACCCAAAAGGCAACACATGAAGTATCTTATGTCCTAACGACATTAATTTTTTTTCATGTGCATAGCTTTCGAGCAAGTTTGTAGTCGACTCCATTCAATAACATATTTTGACCAAATATGTGCGAAAAATGGGGTAACACCTGTGGAGGCGTGAATTTAACTTCTCAGTGAACATTCAATTTCCGGCAAAAAGAGATCCCAATCCCTTTGATCGTCTTCTTAGTAAGTGCGAATCGCTGCTAGCACTGTCTGGTTAACTCGCTCGGCCGCGTTTGATTGAGGCGAGTACACGGCTGTTTTTAAATGGTTTATACCGAAAGTTTTGGTCATCTTGCTAAATTCTTTGGACGTGAATTGAATTCCGTTATCGCTGTGAATTATTTCGGGAACACCGAATTTGAAAAACCTTGTGTGTTAAAAATTCCACAACATTCTTTGGTGGTTGTTTAACTTATGTGAAAAGAAAGCCACCCGATTTTCATGATTGTTATCGTCAACTTGAAACAACACCGCACCTACGCCGATATCGGAAGCATCACACTGTATCCAGAAACGTTTTCCGAAATCTGCGTGCTTTAACACAGGGGCTGAGGTCAGCGTTTGCTTTAAGTGGTTAAATGCTCCGATCGCCGCTGGTGTCATACTAAACTTTACGCCTTTTTTTAGTGTGTCGCTCAGGGGTGCTGAGATCTCCGCAAAGTTTTTAATGAACCGCCCGTACCATCCTGCCGTACCAAGGAAGCTGCGAACTTCCTTCGTTGATCGTGGAATGGGAATTCTCTTTATGGCTGATACCTTCTCAGCATCGGTTCGTAATGCGCCACCCCCTCCAATGAAACCTAGATATCGTAACTCTTTAAAACAAAACATTGATTTTTTTAATCCTATCGTCTGATAGGCTCTTTTCAGACACTCTGCAACATCACTCAACACCTGAAGATGGGTATCAAAATCGGCCGCTATAATCAGCAAGTCCTCGAGATACGTGAACACGTTCGACTTGAGGCTCTGAGGAATAACCTTATCAACCAGGCGACATAGGCGTTGAGCGGCATTACAGAGACCAAATGGCATGACAGAGAATTGGTAGAGAGGCCGGCCTGGAACAGTAAAAGCAGTGTACGCCATGATCTTCTCTTCCAATTCAATCTGCCAAAAAGCGAATTTAAATCGACGCTGCTGATGTAATGCGTTTCATCTATTCTACTCAGGATGCCGTCAATGTTCTGTAACGGGTATGCATCATTTACAGTTCTTTCATTTAGTTTTCTCGCATCTAAGCAGAAACGGTATTTTCCAAGTTTGCGTACAATGGTGGTGCGGCTGCTCCACGGGCTCTGACTTTCCTGGATTATCCCAAGTTCCAGCATTTTATCTATTTCTTCATAGACGATTTTTTGTACCGCCGGAGAAATAGGATAATGGCGGTCTTTAACAGGAACTGTTCCTTCCACGAGCTCGATTGTGTGCTTCTCTAGATGCGTGCGACCCAGTGAGGAATTTTTCAACTTTTTGCAGGCGTTGCTGTTGCTCCAGGCTTAGCTCATGCGCTGAGTTTACTTGAGCTGGTTCACACTGCTCTGGTTGTACGTCATCTACGCTCAGCTCCTCTACTCCTACTACGTCGATTGCTAGATCGAATGCTCGTCAGAAATCAATTCCCAGGTATATTGTCTGTTCAAGATATGGACATAAGTAAAATCTCACCCTGCTCTCTGTATCTTTAAGCTTAATCTCTAAATCAACTTTTCCCAAAATAGTGTGCTGACGACCTCCTGCTGTTTTTACTTTCGAAAAGTACGGCTGCACCATAAGACCTAACTCTTCAACCAACTCTCTACAACTTCGACCTAAGATACTAACGGATGCACCTGTGTACAGCAGCTCGCGCAAGGTTCTTCGGCCTACCTCAATTTCAGCATAGGCTCGTGGATCTTTAGCGCCTGCTTTGGAGACTGCTGCGACTAGCTGCTTGCGCACTAATTTTCGTTTTGCCCAACGATCTCTGGCTTTCTGGACTTTCCTCGATACTTCCCGTCTTCCACTGAGATTGTTGTTTTGAAAAATTCGGTTTCTGGTTTCGTAATAATCGTGAAGTCGTTCTTCAATAGGTTTTATAGTTTTAAATTGTTTTATTTCTGTATTAAAATCTTTTACTCTTGCGGAAATACTAATTTTTGTTTCATTTTTAGGTTCTTGCTGGTTATCATATTTTCCACAAGGATTAAGTACTGCGTGTTTTGGATTCCAAGGGCCTATTTTCTTCTCGGTTCCACGGAATTTGTATTGGAGCGTGGCATTTCCGCTGCTGCCGCGTTCCTCTTCTCATTTCCCGGCGAACAGTTAACACATTTTGGAGTTATCACGTTGGCCATCCCACATTTATAGCAGAAAATGTTTTGCTGTAGTGACACGCAATCCATAAAACCGTGGCCCTGCTGATGACAGTTCTAACAAATCAGCACTCGTTTAACGGGTTCCTGTTGCTGCGAACTTGTCCGCAGAGGGTGCGCTGTTTCTGTTTCTTCAACCTGTATATATTCATCTTCTTCACCGTCTTCATCATGTATTTCCACCGCTATCTCGCTTACTTGACGATTGTACCTATTCGTCTGTGGTGGAGCCATGCGCATCTCACGCCGTGGAAATGTGCGTTCAGCTTCATGACATTCATCGCGGAGATGTTCAACCGACTTAATCGCCATGGGATATACGATACGACCAATATGCTCTCTCAAATTTCATTTAATAATTTTTACTATTTCAGATCCCGGCATAGGATTATTCAACCTCGAGCTTAATTTCCAGATGGCTTCAAAGAATATGGATTCTCCTGGCTGCTGCTTTCTTTCAACTAGATCTCGCATAACTTCAAAGTCGGTTCGACTGATTCGATATTGTCGCAACAGGGCGTGACGCAGGGTATCCCAGTCAGGCACATTGGTGGTTCTTATGAGAAGCCAATACCATTCCTTGGCCTCTCTGGCTAACAGCAAATGGAAATCTCTCATGATCTCCGTCCAAGTGCAACCGTACTGGCGTTGGAGATGTTCTAACCGGAATACAAAATCTTCAACCGACATTCCATTGTAGCTGCCATCGAACATCAGTCCCCATTTGTCCACTCTGATCACTCTGGATGAATATGCAGTATCACTTCGATTCCACCCGTATTGGAACTCTGTCGCTGCCTGATTTTGAATTGCCTGCTCAAGTGGCGTAGCAGCTCAGCATTTCTGAAAAGTGGATGACGATTTTCTTGAAAATTAAACCTTTCCAATGGATGACCGTAAGTTGAGTCGTATCTGTTGTTGTGATTGCTTTCAAAATTTTTGTTTTTTTCAGCTCCTGAGTGAACTGAAAAGTTATGTGCTGCTACCAGGTTCTGATTTCTATTAGCTGCTGTTCTAAATTTCCGGGAATGTTATGGTAATTTTGTGCCCTTGTATTTACGACTGGCTGAAACAAAGCTTTAAGTTCTGCCCTAATTCTCTCTAATCCTACTTGAATGCCTTCTTGGATTTGAGATTTTATAGAGGGGTTCTAAGTATTTTTTTATTTCCCGACACTCGATCGAAATTTAATCTGTTATAACAGCGGCGCGCTGTCGTCAGCAACTTGAAAGGGGTTTATGTTACCAAATACAGATTGTGACCTTAAATTGTTGTTGTTGTTGTTTAACGGAGGGGGACCAAACATATCAGCTGAAAATCTTCACCTTTTGCCTTTGGTCCCTGTTTTTCAAAGTTGCGTTTTTCTTTATCATCTTTATTGGCTCTATTATTTAAGGGTCTAATCGTCTCTGATAAATCATGAAACCCTACACTATTTCTTTGTTGCCCCTGGGCAATGCCAGATTCATCTTCGCCGTCCATGTTAGACATTTTTGGATTTGGAGTATTTCTTTTAAATGGTTGAGCTGTGGTGATGAACTATTTAAATCAAAATTGATATGTCTTTTTGAAGCTATCTTTTTGCGAATTTCCTGAGTAGAACTCATTCGATTCTATTTAACCTCAGATAAAATTGGTTGTATAAAAAAAACCAAACTTGAAACTTTAATTTTTTTTGTGGGGCCTTCAGTAGAGGGTGCTTTTTTACCAAAGGGGTCTTTAAAAAGTGCATGTATATGCACTTACGATTTTCTATGCATTCTTAACAACTCTGATATTCGTGATTAGTTTGCTTTTCTTGCCGCCTCTGAACAAATTCAAATGTATCTACTATCAAACAATTCTTTGAATGATTCTATCTGACCACAAAAAGAACTGAACAAATATTTATTTTTTTCTTTTGTGCAATAATATGCTTAGGTAGTTAGGCTATAGTCTTGTTGCAGTAAGTTATCTGCTGCTGCTGATGACGCTTTGCCATTAACCAGGTCAAAAACTTATACTTGCTATTACTATGTTCAACGAATTAGGTAGTTCCTAAGGAATATCACAAGAAAGCTCAACCAGAAGTTGCGCTTATTTTATTGTTTGGGCGCCATATTGTTACGTGTCCCCGTGTTATCGTACCTGGCATAATATTATCCCAAACTAGCTCACGGTTTTAGGGCGCAGTTCTCAACCCATCATGCCAGGTCCAGGGATGAACAATAACTTCCAGTTCGCACCGGAAGTGAAATTGAAAATAATTAAAATAATGACAAAAACCAAAACAAAAAACTAAAACTCCCAGATCTAAATAATTCAAAATAATCTTACTGAAGAAACCCGAAAATCAAGCAAAACAAAAAACTATCAAAACGAAACTCTTGAAATAACCAAAAAAAACATGAAACTCGCATCCTTATTGCAGCACTTTCCGATCACGAATACCGAACATCGAGTTTAGGAATGAGATGTTGAACCCCGAATGCACCCGCCCAACCTGATTCTCCCACTGAAAACCCCACTGAAAAATGATTACCGCTTTAGTCCATCGCACCTCTTTTGACCCCCATTTCAAGCGCCCCTGTCTTCAGACCCCTCCTTTAGAATTTAGCACTCCATTGGTATAGATTTTTTTTTTTCAATAGCAAATAACAATTTTATTAATTATAATTAAATGTAACATTTTTTTTTTTCTTTTCAGAAAGTTGGCAACTCTATTTTCCTACTGATCGCTTTTATAATATGATTAAATGACCAAAAACAAATAAAATCCAAGTTAAAGTGTATAAATGTATAAAAGATAATGTATCAAAAAATATATATAGATATAAAAAATGCAACAGATTTAATAATAAAATTTAATACTATGGTTATTAAAGCTGGTTCTAATTTTTGATTTTTCATTGTGAATTAAATAGAGTCACGCTCTAGAACAGACATGCTCATCCAGTAGCTTATCTTCCTCGCGTTACCCGCCATACAATATTTTTTCTATCATGAGCTTTATCCCTGCGCTCATGCGAATGCAAAACCAAGTACAAAAAACATCAACACAATCTACAAAAAAAAAAAAAATGCAAATAACAGCACCACAAGCCGCTGTTGATGATCATATAATTTTGAACGCGTAAACAACAACAATAAATGCATGCAAATTATCCCGTTGCTTATGTATTACCGCACACAGGATTTGTTTTTGTTTTTTATTTTTTTTTTACATTGCCAAAAGTTACGATGCGCAATATCTTATGGTTGATTTTGTTTTTTAAAAATCATTTGCTCTTTTGTAAAATTTCGTTAGCTCCACTGCTCTAGAACAACGACCACGGAAATGCAGCTAATAATAACTAATAAGTTTTTATAAAAATTGTTTTATTTGTATAAAAAAATAATTAAAATTTTAAAAAATGCGATCAATTGTTTGCTTTTTACAGAAAAAAAAAACGTTAGAGGATTATTGTGATTAAGATTAACAAAATAAACCAAAACTATATTTTCAAATTCAGTTTACGCATACTTTCAGCAAGTTTATCTAAAATAAAATCCACTGTTGGCGTCATATCTCTGTACAGATTTAACAATGTGAGAAAGTTTTATCTATCTTGCAACGTCGTGCTTCTTAAATAAGCATTGGTAAATTAAATATATTAGAAAATATTTCTTTATTGCACAGTTCTAAAGCTTCAAACACTGTATTTTTTCCATCTCTAGTTTTATTACTAACTTTATACTAAACATTCAGTTTAATTTTAAAATCATCAAAATCTCCTTCTATATAATCTTAAAAAAATGCAATTAGTTTTTGAAAAACTCTTAAGGCGCCATATCCAGCGGTTTTGTACCGTCGGGAATAGTGTTGAAATGAATAGTGGAAATAGATGTATTTAAAATCGAACTCTTAGGTAGTATTGATATTGATGTCAAATCAATTTTTATTTTGTTGGCATTATGCTTAGAGTATAATAAATAAATTCTATACAATATTACATTGTCAAGTAACAAATTGAATTTGTGGTAATTTAATAATAAAGTGTTAGTACTTCAACCACAGCTCTATCTAGGGAACTAAACGCCCTTTCACACTAGTTGGTCATTCAATGGGTGGCGCCATTGCAGTGATGTTTTCCACTTTTTTTAAAATTTAATTTATGCACTTTTTAATTACTTTTTATTATTATTTATGCACTTTTAAATTAAATATTCGTATATTGTTAAAAAATAACAAAAAACACATATTTCACAAGCTTCGTTTTGCTAATGGTTTTGCTTAAAATGAACATCACATGTTTTTAACAGATCTAGGGACATTTTAGGTGAGAGATATACGCTACCAAGTAGAATGAGAAAATACGCTATCGCCTTGTTTCTCACACCATGCTTAAATCGAAGAATTGTCAACAATAACCCAAGTGGTCAGAATTACAACTAAACAAATTTAAACACATGTATTCTGAACGAATAAAACGTGGATAGTTAAAAAAATTACGCTTCAACGACAATAGATTTGAAACTTATATTTTCATTCTTTTGATAAAACATGTGATTACTTTTCGTGTGAGTCACTTTGATTATGTCCATTTCCCTTTTTGCGACGATAATTTGGGGGGTGTAAGCCCCAAAATTCTCCCTTTGGTTGCGCTACTGGTTTGAGCGATATTAGGTGCAGAGCATTGTGATTGCCTTTCATAAATTAAGATTAATTAAATATGTTCGTGAAGTTTTGGAAAATATGACAAAATATATTTTAAAGAGTTAACTTTAAAAGAGTATAACTCTTTTCAAGAGTTATAATAACATTCATTTATACCGTTATGTAATGTTTCTTAAATATGATGTAAAGATAACTGTTTATGTAGTTCATCATCTGTTATGATCTCAGTTCCTCTTTTTGTTCATCTTATAAACTTTATTTTATTATTTATTTGAGAACATTGAAATTATAAGAGTTTGAATTTTGTGATAATCTCTATGAGATACTTCAGTGAAAACTTCTATATACCAGACTTAACTATGTCTCTAATTTCTTTAACCCTTTCGCCACGGAGTTTTATTTTTAAAACTGACAAAGATATGAAAATTTCGGCTTCAGTTATCGAAGTAGAACAAATGTGGTATGTTTGGCATACCAGAGTATTTTCTTATATATTTCGTCCTTTTGTCCATTTTTTTTTATATTATTCAAACAATGTCGCGAATACCTTTCTATCAGTAGATGGTCGGTAGATTGACATTCAAAACATCTATTCTATATTTATTTGAAGGTCGTCTGCCACTACGGCAATCCTTTAATTTTTATTTTTTTTTTTCGGCCGCAGCAACTAGACGTAGTGACGCACGATTTTTATTGAAAACTGTGTAGTTAAGCTTAGAAAACATGTTGTGGCTTGCATTAAACCACAGACAAAGCATTGAACTATTATTTGGGCAGCTTAAAATAATGTTTTTAAGTAAAAGATCTCAGATATATCTTGACAAGTGTGCTGGGACATATAATCTCAGTAGGGACGAAAGGGTTACTGAGGATTTCATTTTCTTTTCAAAGGGTTTATTTCTATTATTTTTCTTCTATGTATAAAATGATTTGAGTTTTGTATTTGTTTACAATTTCTTCTAATAGTCTAATAATTCTTCATCAGCTTAATGAATGGTTTCTGAGATTTTTAAATTTGATTCGTGGTCATAATTGATTTTTGGGAAGTTTTCTAGACGACTTAAAAAATTTACGATCATATTTTCTTTGAGGTATTCTAGTTCATAGTTGTGTTCCATCAATGTCAGTAGCCGTCTTTGATGTCGCTGTGGAATTTTTTTGCTTTTGTATTTTGTATTAAGGTATGTAAAGATATGTAATTCTTTATCTGTCATTCCGTAATTCTGTTCATGATTATTCAGCGTTCGTGATATATAGCAGACTGGATGTTCACATTGGGATAAAACAGCGCCAATCGCATAACCACGTGCATCTGAAGTAATGGTAAATTCTTTATGATAATCTGGATATTTGAGAATTGGATGAGACGATATTAATGATTATTAAATAACAACAACGAAGTCAGCCTGGAGATAAGGCGAAGAACAATAGTTGCTAATAGGTGATACTAACGGCTCAGTAAGCAACTAAGTTCCAGAGCTCTCTCTAGATCAACAAAACTAACACTCTAAAATACGCTCGTTCCACCTGTGCTTCAGATGAATGAAAAAAGACCTGCACATCATTCAAATAACACTGAACTGCTACCACAAAAACATACAATTCACTTCTGAAATGGAACAAAACGGAAACATCTCATACTTGGACGTTAAATTACATAGGAAAAACAACAAAATAATTTTTGAATTGTTCACAAAAACGACTTCTTCAGGTAGATTAATAAATTTTCATTCAACGCAACCAATGCAACAAAAAATCAACACTGCAACGAACATAATAAACATGGTTTTTACTCTAACTGGCACACAATTTTTGGACATAAACGTCAAAAATATTAAAACAATATTAAAAAAACAACGACTACTCCAACCATCTTATTAATACTCTTATTAATACAAGATTTTTAGAAAACAAACAAAACCCACAAACAACAGAGCACAAAACGCAATCTAGCAACACTCAACAAGCAAACCAAAAGTATCAAGCCATCACATACATACCAAAACTTACAAGCAACAGACACATACGAACAATAATGAGAGCGGACAACACAACATTTGCATACAGATCAAGCGCGACTACAGACTGAATATTTACGAAAATAAAAACAAGAATAGAGAACGAAAAAAAAAGCAATGTCGTATACAAAATTATATGCAAGGGCACAGAACACGAAAACTGTAACAAAATATACACAGGAACAACAATAAGAGCGCTAAAAACAAGAATGACAGAACACAAGCTGAACATACGAAGCAAAAAAAAAAGCACAACAGCACACGACGACAGGCCACGCTGCTGATTTTGATGCTGTAAAAATTTTAGACGTAGAAAGCAAAACAAACAGAAGACTGACACTGGAAAGTTTACGGATACAGTAAAAAGGGAACAGAGTTGTCAATTTTAAAGAAGATACCGACAATATTAACAACTATGCAGTAGCACTGGACAAGTAGATAATTAAGATATTTTTGTGTTAATGTTCAACGTTTATTGGTTCAATTTAAAAAATTTTGTGTTTATATAATGCTACTTAGTATATAAAGTAGGTTATCTTTAAAATATTTTTATTTGAATGTTTGCTAGACTTAAAATTATTGTTTTTAGAAAAAATTAAAATTCCGCTGAAGATGTCAACAAAAAATTGACGAAACGTTGGGAGGAAAAATTTATTTTTTTGTTATATATAAAAATTGCAATTTAAAAGCATTGGCCAAAAACAATTAAAAAAAAAAAAGTAATCCTAAGTCATTTTGGTATTTTATTCAATCCAAGCGTGGTGGTTCTGGCATTCCTATTTCGACTTACTACAATGCTCATTTACTTTTACTATCGAAGATACAGTCAATTTATTTGCTGATAATTTTAAGTCTAACTACATAATTGATAATCCGAGGTTTGATGTGTCAATCTTAGATAATGAAGACTCATTTTTAAACCTAGACTCTGTTATTTTGTCTGATGAAGAAATCTTCAATGCGTTGTCTAATATGAAAATATCGGTTAAAGCTGACAATGATGGTATTTCATCTATTTTGCTCAATAAGTACGCTTTCTCGCTCTCCATGGCATTATGTGTAAATTTCAATAAATCTTTAAGAAATGCGACGTTAATTGATTGTTGGAAATTGGCCTCTATAACACCTGTATTCAAAGCAGGCAGTAAGAATGATGTATCCAATTTTAGACCTGTTTCAAAATTGTCATATGTTTTCAAGCTCTTTGAAAGTGTCATTAAGAATAGGTTATTCTTTTTAACTAACCGACATATATGAACCCAACAGCATGGGTTTTTTGCTGGGCGATCAACTGTTACAAACTTAGCTGTTTTTTCTAAATTTTGCATTTCATCGTTTGAACTTGGGCTGTTCTGTTCAAGTTGATGTTCTTTATACTAATTTTTCTAAGGCATAACGTTTTACTAGCCAAACTTGCTTAAATGGGTTTCCATTCTAATTTTTTGAACTGGATCCACTCTTATCTTCAAAATAGAGAGTCTTTTGTGGACATAGATGGAGTTAAATCATATAAATTTATTGCCTCATCTGGAGTGACTCAAGGAAGCATTCTTGGTCCATTGCTTTTTTCATTATTTATTAATGACGTTAGTCAATGTTTTAAATAAGCGCAATTTCTACTATATGCTGATGACTTAAAGCTATTCCGTTATGTTTCGGATTGAAATGATGATGCTCTTTTACAGAGTGATCTTAGTTATTTACTTTCTTGGAGCTTATTAAATGTTTTATTATTAAGTTCTAATAAGTGCTTTTCAATGACGTACTCGAAGTGTAATAATTTTTAAAATTTTCCATATTCCACCTCTGGTACTCCCCTGCAGAGACTTAGTTCAATTAAGGACCTAGGAGTAATTTTTGACTCTAGGTTCACTTTTGTTAATCACATACATTATGTTGTTCCAAAGTCATATTCTTTACTTGTTTTTGTGCGTAGAAATTGTTCAGAATTTTCTGACCCCCATACTCTACTGTCTCTATAACTCTTTTGTTAGGTCAAGGTTGGAGTATGCTTCCTTTGTATGGAGTCCTTTCTACAATTCATTGTGCTCGGCTAGAGAAAATCCAAAAATCATTTTCTCGTTTTGCGCTTCGTTCCTTAAATTTTGCGGAACCACTTTCATGATGATTTTCGGATATTGCTTTAGGGATTTGTACATTGTTAAATGTGCAATAGTGGTTAAGTCACATTTTTTGTTTAACTTAAATTTTTCTTATTTTTGTTTGTAGTTGGCATATGAGTGAATATTATGTTGCATAGTAGACGAGAAAAGGCAATAAGTTGATTTCCCACTTGATTTCCCACTTGAAAATTTTACTTGATCAGTAATTGCGTGCTGCACATTGTAGCTTTAAAATTTAAATTTTATTATTGGTACCTAGAGAATTATTTATTGCGACTGACTGTCTGGAAAAGTAAATTTGTGCAACTGCTCGATATTCACTCAAACAGCTAACCGTTCAGTTTGTGTTTGTATTATGTATTGTTGTTATTTTCTTTTGGGTAGAACTGTGTAATTTTAATTACTTACCTACTTATGTGGCCATAACAACCCGTGTTCGGGTTTCAGCCGACTTCATCAGCTCTCGCCAGGCGTCTCTGCTTTGCGCGCGCCTTCTCCAATCGGATACACCAAGTGCGGTTAGGGCTCCCTTGGCCTGGTCCATTCATCGGAGGCATGGTCTCCCTCGTTGTCGTTAACCAACGACCCTCGCCTCGAGCACCTTTTTCGCTGGTGCTTCGTTGTCCATATGATGGACATGACCCAGCCAGCGTAGTCACTGCACAGTTATTTGCCGAACTACGTCAATGTCTTCTTAGAGCTCATACAGCTCGTGGTTCATTCGAATGCGATTGTCATCGCCGACTCGAACAGGACCGAAGATTTTGCGAAGAACTTTTCTCTCGAAAACCCCCAAAGCAGCTGCGTCAGTTTGCGAAACTACCCATGCCTCAGCGCCAGATAGAAGCACAGGTAGAACGAGCGTCTTGTAGAGTGTTAGTTTTGTCGATCGAGAAAGGGCTCTGGAACTTTGTTGCTTACTGAGACCGTACTAGCACCTATTAGCAATTATTGTTCTTCGCTTTATCTCCAGTTGTTGTTAATGGCGGTGCCAAGGTATACGATATATAGGTGTCATTTTAATTAGTCTTGTTTTTGTTATATTATTGTATATAAATAAAGTAAACTTAAATCAAGAAAAGTAGTAATAATCAGTTTAAGTTTAAGCAAATATTCTGGTTCAAGTGCCGATTCAAATACACTAAGTAGTCTATCTCCATTCTAAGACACAAATGTAATATTACGTGTTGGAGGGCGTTTGCAAGCTTTCGATCTTCCATATGATAGCAAGCATCAAATGCTACTTCCATATAACGACCCAATAGTAAAAACATTGTTCGAGATGTTGCAACAAGAAAACAAACATTGTGGTGCTCAGACATTACTAGCGACTATAAGACAAAAATGTTGGCCTATAAAAGGAAAACTAACTCCAAGAGCCACTGTCCAACGTTGCATTCAGTGCACAATGGGTTTTTTCCCGTTTATTTTGGCATAAACTCTAATTTTAAAGCTATTAAATTTAAATTTGGTTTGTATACATTTTTTATGCTCCCAAGATGACCTACCAAGTTTCATATGATTGGGGGCACTATTTCTTATAGCTGCCATATAGCCGATCTGGCCGATTTGCCCCAACTTTTTTGTTTATAGGGCTATTGAATTGAAATTTTGTTTGTACACATTTTTTATGCTCTTAAGATGACTAAGAAACCAGTTTCATAAGAATAAAATATTTATTACAATATAAAGTACATACAAATTATATCATTATTATTTCATATTACGTATGTAGATTGAGTTTGTATGTTGGAGATTTATTTTGATTCTGGGAACAAAAAAAATTCATAAGCTATGTCAAAAAAGTGGGTATACTTCTCACCATTCCACGTTGTTGAAATGTTCTCTTCATATTCTTCTTCTAATACTATATCATCAAGTACAAAAATGTCCTGATCATCATCATCTTCATCTGAAGAGCACTGAGAGGGTTCGCCACCTTCAGCTACATCTATAAGTTCCATGCTTGGTGTTTGTAAAAGACCGATGACTTCTGATGGTAAGCTTTTCTTGTTGTTTCGATTTTTACGTTCCTTCCAACACAGGCTAGACAATAAGGGATCAGAAGAATCCATGGCTCTGTTGAAAACATCTGTAATATTGTCTAGGCGACTGCATTTTCTGGCATGGCATCTTCTGTCGCTCTTATATAGCTTGTTCCTTGCCTCCGATGCAGTTTCCCCTAGGCAACCAACTGGGAGTACGCAGCAATCCATTATTTGATATCCATGTACTAATACCTTGTGCACAGTAGGGGACATTGGATACCAGAAATATTTTTCCATGTACATTGAGAATGTGTCAGTGCAAAAGTCTTTAAACTTGTCTGAATTCATGGCATACTCGCAAGATATCGCAATTAAAATTATGTGAAAACGACGAATTATTTCGTAATCAATTCCTGATATAGATGATAGTACTATTGAATTCGAAAATGCTCTTCTGGCCGTATTTCCATCATTAGTATTGCCACTGCCATTTGCATTAGGTTTATCTACATTAAGGCCCATTTCTTCCCAAAATTTTTCTTGTAGAAGCTGTTTGCGTGAAGCCATTTGGACTTTATCAATACCTTTAGCATGCCACTTTTTGAAATCAAGCCTATAGGAGACTCTTAATATAAACTTGAAGAAGCGGATCCATGCATGAAGAGGACTTATTCCGTATTGTAGACTGCTTGTTTTAATACTGAAAATCTTCGAGTTAAAGTCCTTTGTTTTTAGTAACTGTGTCGGTTTTGCCCCACAGATTGGACAAGATTGGCAGGAGTTTGTTCCAGTTAAAATATTTAGTACTTTGCCATCTATAAGTGTCATATATCCTTCAAACTTCACAATTAATTTTTTCGTTTTGTGCGTATATAAATAATCTTGTAGGTGTAATATTTGACTATCCAAATTATATTTTTCGTTTAATATGAGGGATGTACTTTCCTTAACGAATTCGATTTTCAAAGGACGACAAAATCTAACAGACTGTGGAGTCTTATTCAGCCAAATAACTCGATGAAGTTCATCTATAACTTTCAGTGGAATAACCGTAGTTACGAAAAGTGAATTATCAAGGCCAGAATTGTGATTCGATTGAAACCGCTGTTTGTATAAGCTGTGGCCTGTAGAGCCATCAAATCCGTAACTAAAAATAAGTTTACAATTTGTTGCATCTGAAAGTAGTTCAAACACCTCGTCTTGCATTGTAAGAATTCGGTGAGCAGTATGGTGTAATAAGTTTTGTAATGAAATTTCTGCCTTGGTTTCAGAATAAAGGATTCCGACAGGTCTACATTTTAATTTCGATTCAACGACTTCAGAATAAGGAGGATAAATATCACATCCCTGTTTCTTGGTGTGATGCTTCATGTTTATGTACTGTTGTTTTGTAAATCTATTTTCTATTAAAAATGCTAATGCGTTATCCGCAGAAACAGGTGTTGGATTAACAGCAAGAAGTTTGTTCCTTACTTCGGCTATATTTCGACTACTGCCTGCTTTATTCAAAACAAAGGCCATGTCTCTGTCGTTGGATTTTTTGGCTGAAAACGTAGCAGCATGAACTAGCAACGGCGTTGCATGTTTATTTTGTGAAGCAACTTCGGAGGCTAATTTTCTTTTTAGCCTAGGTCTAGCATCTTCATAATTTAATTTTGGGCGACCTATTTTGTTTGGGGAAACATACTGCTCATCCATTACTATAATTATACTTTTGCTAAGCCATTTTGAATGTTTAGTTTTAAATCGCTGTAATTTACGGTTGCACTTTGGCAAATGCTTTTTTATATAAATAACAAAATCTTTAAGTTGTTTTGATATCAAACGCATTTGGTCTTCATATAAACTGATATTATTGATATTCTGTAACACATATTTCACAAGTGCATCTTCTGAGCGATGGTTGCTACTCCAAATTTCAATAAGCGCTGCATGGGGAAACACATATTTATCTGCAAAAACACGTGTTGGCACAAAATAGAACAAAAAAGGGTAGTAACTCATTAATTAACACACTTTTGTTAATAACTTGGCATTTATAACTTTTTGCAATGCTTTGCCATTCACAAGTTACACTCCACGGAACACAACTACAATTGATAGATTTTATATAAAATTATACATAAACAAAACATTTCACAATATTACAACAACAGACAATTATGACAAAAAGGGCATCTCGTCTTAATTTTACAAACCTGCACTAACGTTTTCCATAATTACACTTTTAAATTTTTTTTCACTTTTTCAAAGCACAAGCACTCGAACTTAGCTGATGTTTACCGCCAGTTGTACCAAAACAAAGTGACTTTCAAACAGCTGACTTTAAAAGCGCGCCAACAAAAAAGGGTTGCCACCCGCATTGATATTAAATGTTTTTTTTTTTCTAATATGGGTATCTAGATTTAGGAAATCAGTTAAATTTCAAAATATGAAACCAAAAAAAATTTACTTTATGCCAAAAAATCTTAATTTTTACCCATAGTGCAGTGCACAAGAGCCAAGCCAAAACTACTAAATCAAATCATGGGCAATTTATCAGCTTCAAGAGTAACTGCTGCAAGACCACTCATCAATGCAGGAGTGGACTACATTGGACCAGTCCAGATAAACTTCAAGATCAGGGATAAAAAACCACATCAGGCATATATAGCAGTGCTCTGTTGTCTTCCAACAAGGCAGTTCAATTGGAACTTGTAAGTGATCTCACCACGGAGGCCTTTTTTGGAGCCCTTGAAAGATTCACGAGTAGAAGAGGTCATTGCCAAAACATCTATTGCAATAGCGCTACAAATTTAGTCGGAGCCAAAAATGAGCTAAAGGAGTTGAATTCCTTGATATATTCCTCAGACGCGCAAAATTCAATGCAAACAGGCTGCAGTATCAAGGGAATTCATTTGCATTTCATTCCTCCACGTGCGCCGCATTTTGGCGGGCGGTAGGAGGCAGCAGTTAAGTCGGCAAAATATCTCTTAATCAGGAGTGTCTCAAATACATCACTCACCTGCGGAGAGCTCGAGACAGTCGTTATCGAGATAGAAGCAATATTGAATTCAAGGCCGTTAACACCACTATCAACTGATACCAACGACTTATCAGCTCTCACTCCTGGACATTTCTTAATTGGAGAACCTCTTAACGCACAAGTAGACTGTAATCTCCAGCAGCTAAAAGTGAATCGTCTAACGCACTGGGAGCTAATGACACATATTAAATAAAAATTTTGGAGAAGATGGTCTCAAGAATATTTAAATGAATTACAACAAAAACATAAATGGAAAGCGAATTCGAAAATCTAAAGGTCGGAGATATTGTCATCATTAAGAAAGACAACACTCTAGTCATGAAATGGCCCCTTGCACGAGTACTCTAACGTATTTAAGGGTAATGATGGAGTCGTTCGAGTGGCAGAACTAAAAGCCGCATCTGGTACTTATCAAAGAGGAGTTCATCGCCTAGATCCGCTTCCAGTCGAGTACTAAAAGTGAAGATGTACACGAAGAAAACAAGAACCTCAACCTGTTCCTGTCATCGATCCAATTTTATCCAAATGAATGAAAACAGCTACAAATAATGTTTTTTATAGTAAAGTAATTATATTGCTGATAAGTCATAATAGTCATAATAGCTCACCCCGTTGAAAACATACCATTCAATTCCAGTCCGGAATCCACTTCGAAGGATTGGGCTCAGTACTAGTCGCTCGGTCACAATGTGTTTTAATAATATATTATGACTTAGCACCTTATAAAAAAGTTAATGGAAGCAGTGAAAAATGGTACACGAACTCTACAATCACTCTGTCAGAAAATTACTACAAACACTTCATGCATAGCGACACTCAATGCTCTCACTCACTCACTTCAATCAATTGCATTAGATCACAGTTTATTAAAAGAACGAAGAATGAAAAGAGGTGTCTTTAAGTTGGTCGGAAATATTGCCAACTCACTATTTCGAGTATTAGATTCTGAATATGCGGCAGAAATGTCAAACACTATAAACGCTGTCAAAATAAATGAGCATCACCTTCAACAACTATTTAAAAAGCAAACGTCAGTCACTGATTCTACAATAAATATATTCAAACAGGACCAAATTAATACTAAAAAGAAATTCGAACAAAGTGATAGTCACTTGGACCATATTCTGCATAAAATGAATGCCCTTCATGGAGAGGACTATCAAACTAAACTAACTCAAAAGTTTCTGTCATTAAGTTTTGAAATTTTTGAGTTGAAGCATTGAAATGTTGCCAGCATTCTATATATTCATTCAGCATTCTATATCTTGCTATATGTCAAAGTCGCATATTTTTTCCCGCAAAAAAGTTTTTATTAAATTGTAAATTTTTACTAGTTAAACTCAATTTAAAATCAATAAAAGTGATCTAATACGATAAATATCGTGTCCTGCGTCTGAGGTTACAAATATGCCACCGAATTCGAAAGCTACAAGTAAAGTCAACTGCGGTAGCTGCAAAAGCTGAATAGAAGGTGACTGCATAAAATGCAGCAAGTGCGCAAAATGGATTCATTCGCTATGCAGCGACCTAAATGCAACAGAATACCAAAATGCTGTTGATTTCGATGACATGGAATATTTTTGTCTGGATTGCAAAAGAAAGGGTGCACGCAAGGAGGCTTCGGAAAATCTTCCTGAGAGCCAATTCAACTCAATAATGGCTAAATTAAGTCAGCTAGACGACATAAAAAAGTCTGTCGAGTTTATGTCACGCCAATATGATGATCTGATTGGCATTGTAAGCCAAAACAAGAAAAAGGTAGACTTGGTGCCAAAAGAGAATTTGAACCTGCGTAATGAGGTTAAGGAGCTGAAAAGTTCTATAAAGTTTTTGATGGAGGAAAGAGTTCACAAAGATTGTACTGTTCGAGGGCTTCAAGACGATACAAACAAGAAATAAGGAACAGAGCTTATCACGGAATTGTCGAAAAAACTATCAAACTAATGCTGGCAACTCTTGCTATATGTCAAAGTCAAAGCGACATCGCACCAACTACCTTCTTTAAGTCGACTAACACCTCAATCGACAACAAAACTGTGCTAGTAAAATTAAACACGTTCAAAGCTAAGTCGACGTTCATGGCGGCAAAAAAGGAAGTCAAGAAAGATGCGATGATGAAGAACAAAATCTATATAAACGACTATTTGACCAAGGAGAATCTTCAGCTGTTTGGGCATACCAAGTCGCTCAAAAAATTCGGCTATACTTTTGTGTACACTAGAGGAAATCGAATCATTGTAAAAAAATCTGAGAACTCACGTCCAGTTACTATCCGCTCATTTCAAGAGGTAGATACAATTATTTTAGCAGCAACAACTAACAACAAGCGAACTGCAAATTCAAGTCGGGTGATAATATCACAAGCTGAGGATGACGGTGAAGATAGAGATAACTCATTTGAGTCTGTGCAGTAAGGCGTTATGTAGTTAATGAATTATATGTTAATAATTTTAGCTAATGTATTATTCAAGCAATTATTTTTACACTAGTTTTGATTACAATATTTTCTTCAGACAGCTATCAAAAAATTCTATTAACTTTCTTTCGCTAAATGCTAGAAGTATTGCTTCAATAGATAAGTTTAATGCCTTTAGAACAAAATTATCAGAATTCGACCAACTACCGTAAATTATTTGCATACAGGAAACTTGGTTTCCTAATGAGCTGCTGGATATCTATTTACCAGGATATCAGAGCATTCACTGTTGTAGAGGAGATGATCATGGTTTCTTGTCCTTTTACGTATCGGAACAGCAGCCTATAAGAGTGGAAGAAAAAGTTAACGAGCAAAAGTGTCATTTCATAAGAATTGTGATACCTTCAATAAAAATATTCAACAAAAAATTAATGATAATGGGATTCTATCGATCACCAGTATGCGCAATAAATCAATTTCTCAAACTCTTGGAGGACCAATTCCAGCAGGTTAACTCGTATTGCTACGTTGCAATCGGTGACTCAAATGTGGATATTCGATCCAACTCATTGGAAACTCATTCGGTTATAAATCTACTTAATTCATACTGTTTGCGTTCATGCCACGATTTAGTTACAAGGCCTGTCTCAAAAACCTCTCTCGATAATGTTTATTCAAACCTGCCGTGTCAAAAAATGTGGATAAGTTCCATAGAATACTCACGCAGTGACCATAATATTATCAGCTGTGCAATTGATGTAAACGTTAGGACGGAGAAGTTTATAACAAATTACAAAACTGTTTATAACTATGCAAATATTGCAACAGATATTGATACAAACTTAAATGACAGCAAAGTTACTGGAATTGAAGATCCGAATGATATGTTTGAAATCATCGAAGGCATTGTTCGAGAAGCAATTGAAAATAACAAAAAAGTAGAAACCATAAAAACAAAACTGATACACTCAATGTCTCCCTGGGTCAGCAAAAATTGTAAAACCTTAATAACAATAAAGAACGGTATCTATAAAAAACTTAAGCAGAATCCGCATCAGCACAAATTGAGAAGGCGTCTGGATGGCATTAACATCGTTATCAAAAAAGCTAAAAAACATCTCATGGATAACTACTACAAACAAAAGTTAACTGATGTGAAGGGTGACATAAGAGCGACATGGAAAATATTAAATGGCTTCTTTAATCGTACATCACGAACAAACGTGATTGAAAAAATAGAATCGGCAGATGGATGCACAGTGTTTGGCACTACAGAAGTGGCCAACTGTTTAAATGGTTTTTTTGTGAATCGAGCGGTAGAAATAGCAGTAGAAATTGAACAAGAAGAGGACAACAACGTCAGTGCATTTAGAACCTTGAGCGTAGCACGGAATGTATTTATATATAAGGAAGTCGATGTGGAGGAGATAGAAGACGTTGTATGCCAATTAAATATAAATAAAGCGACCGGTATAGATCATATACCTGCGAGTGTTATAAAAAACTCGAGTGCGGTTATATCCAAAATGATAGCGAAGTTGTTTGCAGCTATAATAAAAACGGGAATCTACCCAGCAAAGTTGAAACTACAAAAAATCATACCACTATACAAAGGGGGAGATAGTTGCAAGGCACTAAACTATAGACCAATTGCAATTTTACCAGTGCTAAATAATGTGGAGAAACGGATGAAAAAGCAAATATTACATCATATGGATCAAACCAATTTACTCTTTGATGGTCAATATGGATTTCGGCAGTGATCTGGGACGCAACCTGCACTTATTCAGGCTATCGATGATATCTGCGCGTATTTAGACAGAGGATGTCACGAGGTAGGAGGGCTGTTCATTGACTTGGAAAAGGCGTTTAAATGCGTTGATCACGATAGTCTTCTAGAAAAATTAAAGTTTGTAGGATTTGGTGTAATAGAAATACAACTAATGCAAAATTACTTGAGTAATAGGCATCTATTTGTTTTTAATGAAAACACAAGGAGTGAATCGGGAAGAGTAGTAAAAGGAGTACCACAGGGTAGTGTGCTGGGCCCTCTGCTATTTCTAATATTCATAAACGACATCAAAAATATAACGTTCAATGGCAAGCTGTTTCTCTTCGCAGATGATATCACTATAATATATCCTAGCATGTCAAGACTGGCACTCAGAGCGAAGATGGAATATGACGTATCCATTCTTACCGAATTCTCTCGCTTTAATAAAATATCAATTAATGAAGACAAAACTAAATTAATTGTAATGCCACCTCAACAAAGAAATATTGAAAAATTTAAATTTATGATGAATGAAACAGAAGTAGTGGAGGAAGAGCATGTCAAATTTCTTGGGATAACTCTCAGCAACAATCTTTCGTGGAATCGACATATATTGAATATACAGAAGAAAATATCGTATGGTCTAGGATTACTGCACAAATTTAAAAATAAACTCTCAATTGACACCAAACGCTTAATATATATGTCTCTCGTGCATTCTCACTTGTCATATATGCCAATATGCATTTACTATTTCTGAATCAAGCATTCATCACCCAGTGCTTGCTTTTAATATTGAATTGTATGAATTCTTTAGTATAACTAAGTTTGAAAAACAATATTACGACTTCAAAAACTGCAATTTTGTGACTATTAATCGGCTTATTAATGATATTGATTGGCCAACACTTTTTGGTAGCTTAAATGCTTCTAGTTCCTATGATATCTTTTTGATGAACATAACTAATATTTTTTCTGATAATGTTCCTGTAAGGAAAATAATACATAAGCTACCATGGTATGCAAAGGGCTTAAAAAAACTAAAAAACTTACGCAATAAATTTTTCAATGTGTTTAGAAGTACTGGTAATCTTGACTGTGAAGTAAAATATTTGCACTATTTGCGTGAATTTAATTTTTTAAACAAATTTCTATACAAACAATATGTTCTCAGCATTGAAAGTCGTATCCAATCTAATCAAAAGTCGTTTTGGACTTATATTCAATCCAAAACAAATCCTTCTAATATTCCATCCACAATGTCATTTAATGGTAGGATATCCTACTCCGTTAATGATACAGCTAAATTGTTTGCTGATTATTTTAAATCTAACTTTGAAAATACTTTAGCTCCTGCAAACTCCCATGTTGTTGACTATGTTGACTCGTGCTTAAATTTTGGTAACTTAGTTATTACTCCGTCTGATGTTAAATTTTCTATTGCTTCACTGAAAAACTCTGCTAAAAATGATGTAGATGGTATAAATGCTTTTTTGCTGAAACAATGCACTAACTCTTTATCTCTACCAGTTTGTATGATCTTCAATAAATCTTTAAGCTCTGGTGTTTTCATTGATAAATGGAAAGTTTCGATTATTACTCCTGTCTTCAAAGCTGGCAATAAGCATGATGTTCTAAATTATAGACCCATCTCAAAGTTAACAAATATCTCAAAACTGTTTGAAAAAATCGTTAAGGATAAAATGTACTTTGCCATAAAAAACTCAATCTGTCCTAACCAACATGGGTTTGTCTCTAATAGATCAACTACAACCAACCTTAGTATTTTTACAAACTACTGCATTACTACTGTCAAAAATCGATATCAACTGGATGTCATTTACTCTGATATTTCAAAGGCTTTTGATAAATTACCTCATGATGTTCTGTTGCTTAAACTTGCTAAGATTGGCTTTCATTCTAATTTCCTTACTTGGTTGAGTTCGTACATATCTAATAGAATGTCGTATGTGGTCATTGACAATGCAAGTTCATCCTCATTTTCAGCTATGTCAGGGGTTCCTCAAGGCAGTATTCTTGGGCCCTTACTCTTTGTAATTTTTATAAATCACATCTCGAAATGTTTCCATACTGCTCAATTTCTCCTTTACGCTGATGATCTTAAGGTGTTCCATAAGGTTGGAAGTTATTTGGATGATACTAGTCTTCAGTCTGATCTAAATAATGTTTTTTCTTGGTTCAAAATGAACAAACTGTCGCTTAATCTCGGTAAATGTTACATTGTTTCTTACTATACACTACATTCACCAATTTTATTTGATTACGCATTTGATAATTCTAAATTAATTAGACTATCAGAAATTCGAGACTTGGGTGTAATTTTTGATTCAGGTCTAAGTTTTAGTTCTCATTTTAATCATATTATCCCCAAAGCATATTCTCTTCTAGCGTTTCTTAGGCGCAATAGTTATGGATTTGTTAACCCTTACACGCTAAAAACTTTATATATGCCCTTTGTTAGATCAACCCTTGAATACGCTTCTTTCATCTGGAGCCCGTTTTATTCTGTACATATTAACAGATTGGAAAAAGTTCAAAAAAGATTTTTGAGGTTTGCTTTACGTTCATTACATTCATATAGGACGCGTCGTTTGCTCATTGGTCTATCTTCTCTTGAGGATAGAAGACTTGTACATAGTATTATGTTTATTTATGATTTAATAAACGGAAATATTATATGTGAGGATTTGCTTGCACTTATATCGTTTAATGTTCCTCAAGGATCGCTCAGAAATAGTAGCTATTTTTACATTACCTGTCATAGAACGAATTATGCCATTAATGAGCCGATAAATAGAGTTCTTATTGCTTTAAACCGGTTGTATAACACTAACGTGCTTGATTTCTCTATGCCTAAATATGCCTTTCTAAAATACAATTACATTATTATTAAATAGAAATTAAGTCTAATATGCATTATTAATTAGTCTGTAAGGATCATTGTCCATAGACGTAAATAAATAAATGGAAATAAATATGCTGGGCTTATAAAAATACCACGGAATTAAAGAAATTGCAAAAGATACAAAACAAATGCATTAAAACGGTATTTGGCCTACATCCAAGATTTCCAAGTCATCAATTGTACACGGAGGCGTTTCGAAATATTCTACCCTTACACAGATTGTATCAATATCATATTTTAATGCAGGTATTCAAAAACTTAGCAAACAGGAGCTATAACTCTATGCAACTTCAAGCACAAAATCATGGATTCAACACAAGAAATAGGTGCAACCTAATAATGACGAGATGCAATCGAGAAGTCACAAAACAGCGTTATCTATATGCAGGTCCGAGAGCTTATAATAGTCTACCGGAAAATATAAAAAACTCTATATCAAAACTCCTTTAAAGCTTTTAAGGCAATGGAGCAAAAATGAAATTGTTTTGTTAATATTTTTCTAATCAAAATTATAAATAAAAAAAAAAAAAGTGTCCAAATGACTCTGATGATCACCAACCATCAAAGAATTCATCATGGCAAAATCACACCTACACTTTTGTCTTCACAACAATTAAAGGACGAAGTAGCACGAATTCAAAACTGCCAACTGCATTGGACATTCCGTTTGGAAAAGACAACATACTGCAAATGAACGTGGCAAGAGGGTTATCTGAAGAGCATGTAGTCTTCAAATTAACACTTCCTCTATGTGATCACAGAGCACTGGATCTTTTAAGAATACATGCGCTTCCAACCATCCTCAACAACAGCATAACTTCGATAGAGGAATGTGCTGAATACATCGCAATTAACGCTCACAGAGACGAGTATACTCCTTTAGACGCAAACACGTTAAGCGCCTGTATTCCAAAACGTCCTGATACATTACTGTGCTTTAATATGCAACCTAAACATAAGAAGGGTTCTAAAAAATACCAGTGTGAAGCAAGGCTGTTTAACAATGAAACTGAATCAGACTATAGAATACGCCGGATCAATAGTACCGAAGTATGGAAACCACAAATGACAAAAACTTATGGATTTGTGCAGTTATCCAACCAACTCGAATTACGTCAGTCTGTGATGGTGAAACGCAACACATGTTCCTGAAAACCTAAGGAATGCTGAGGCTAGGCTATAATTGCATAATCAAAACCAAGTTTATCACAATCCAAAGCAATGACACAGTAGTTACCAAGACACGTCAATCTTATACATCATTGGGGAGAATAAGCCAGATAGCATTACCAAAGCAACTAGAAACATTGTCGCTTCAACCATATCAATACATAAACCAACTCAAGAACTTGACAGAACTGCATCAGATGATAAAACAACAGAACGTGTTAAATCTACCTTCAGAATTCAACACATTTCAGCGACATCATGGTTCCATCGGATACACGGCTTTAGCCATAGCCTTGGTTTAAATTAAAAAAAGGACTAAACACCTTAAATTGAATTCACACAAAAAAATTCATCTTTATTAAAGTTAAATTTTAACAAACTGTATGCATTTCGAGTTGTTGACAACCCATCTTCAGCAACACGAATGAAAGTATTTTATGTATAATAAAATAAAGCAAGTGCAAGACATGTAATACATAAATAATGGTTACAAACATAATCTCATTATAAAGAGAGAGAGAAACAAAGTTTTCTGACTGTACAAAAGGCAACATCAAAACAGAAATAAAATTTTAGTACTATGAGTCATATTTTAAAAGTGAAAAGTAAAACAAACATCGATTTCTGAATGCTATAAATAAGAGCGAGATAAACCAAAAAGTAATTGAGTACAAACAGTAACTTTCAACATCAATTTTAAATACAATTAAACAGCTCTGATATTATATTTCCTTTGTCGAGGTTCACCGAATGTTTATTTTTTTGAATATAAATGCTTTCATAGGCGTCAAGTTTGTTGGGATCGTTTGTTTTTTCAATTCCATATTATTAATTGAAACGTTAAAATGGGAGTTATTAAGAACGTGGTCTGCAAACGCTGATTTCTTTGGTTGATTTTTCTGGATATAGCCTTTCGTGTCCTTTATAACGTTTTCCAATACTACGTTGAGTTTGACCAAAGTAAACCTGGTCACAGTCACCACACATAATCTGGTAGATTCCAGATTTTTCTAAAACAGGAGTTTCGTCTTTGGTTGAACCCAGTAATTGCTTAACTTTATTATTGCTTGAGAAAACCAACTCCATGTTCTGCTTTTTAAAAACTGATTTTAATTTGTTTGTCACTTCCGGAACAAAAGATACACAAACCCTTTTCAATGAGCTTTTGCCATCTTCCAAAAGATTTTGCAAATATAAAGTTGTTCTGTTTGACCTTGAAATTTCCTTTGAATGTTGCTGAATCATTTTGTCAATTAACTTGACGTTATATCCATTTTTTAAGGATACGTGGCTCATTTAGAGCATATGCAGTAGACCGTATCACCTTGCATGGTAGAAAAGTAAACCTATATTTGACCCCGCCTCAATCGTTAGACATTTAAAAGACATTTTCAAAAAAAAAATTTTTTTCTCTATGGTTCTTTTTTCGTTTTTTTGTTATATCTTCGGTATTTCTTGTCCTATTCTTAAAATTTTTTATATGTGTGCTTGTTGATTTTTTTAAATTTTTTCTGATATTTTTTTTCTAGAATCTTTTTTTTGCGAATATTCACCCATCATATCTCAGTTTCTACTATATATTGGAATTCTTAAAATGTCAAATAATTAAAGCTTATAAAAAAGTATTAAGACAATGGGAACAAATGATATCGATAAAATTTATTTTTGGCGCAGTTTCGATCCATTTTATCCCAAAAATAACACTTTGAAAATGTTCGTCACCTCTTCCTCGACTTTTTATTAGTAAAAAAAGACTTTGTTTTTTCAATCGCAACTGTTTTTATAAAATCACAGCCGTTGTATTGTGTAGAGCCCCTGTTCGAAAACCATAAGAAAACTGTCGCAATTTTTATTAATAAATATTAACATTTTTCGTTGAGGCAATGCCAGTCAAATAAAAACAACTTGTTTTTCCAAGCGGTCGTTGCTGTTGTCATCGCATCATATTTTTGTTTTCGCATTCAGCTGCACCTGCAAGTATTTTTTGTCGTTGCCTTCAAAGGTTCTTCATAATCGTACCAACAATTAAATCACACCACTTTTCGATAAACTTTTCTACGCTCGGCACTAGCACCACCACCACCACCTCTCAGCACTTCGTCATCGATTCCATGCATGGACAAACAAATTAAATCACTGTTTCAACAACAACATACAACTTCTCATCGCCTCGCTTAGCTTCACTTGCACTATTGTTACAGCAGCAGCAACAACAACAAACATCTTCGACCGCTTATCAAGTTGTAATACAAAAGTGCGTGGATATAAAATGCAATTTGCGGCACGGCCTGTTTTTGGACAATGGCCTTGACTGAGCTAATTATTTTTAGCAGAAAGCAGAAAAATTACACTGATCTACAGTGGAAAAGTATACAGAATAGTTTTAACTAATTTCTGCTTATCTACTCATGCTGAGTACGAGTTGGTTAGTAAAAGTCAATTATTAGTTTAAGTTTTCGCGATACTTACATACGCGATTCGTCATGACATACCCCATATTCCGTACAAGTATGATTGTTAGTTAGTTGGCATGTTAACAATACTGTGTTTTAGTGATCTGTTCTGTATTAATAATTGATAAGTGTTAAAAGTAAAAAAATAAATGCATTTTATTGTAAAATGTCTCGAAAATGTGTGAAAAGTCCCGACAGTTTTTGTTATATATGTAGTGAGGTGATATTTAGTCAACAAATGTGTTCTATATCGCCTTTAAAATAGAAAGCCTATACTTATTTAAAGAAGACAAACGCTGGGCCAAAGAATTTAATAGCATGATTACAACTACAACGTTGTATTATGCAATCGTGCGTCCTCACTTAGAGTATGCAAGTCAAGTGTGGTCCCCAAGTTACAATGTGCATGTTGATCGAATAGAAAGAATCCAAAAACGTTTTGTTCAGTTTGCTCTAAGGGGCTTAAGTGGAACTGACATATTAGACCTTCCTCCTTATGCGGATCGTTTAAAACTATTAAAAATGCAGTCTTTAGGTGATCGAAGGAAATCGGCAGATATCGTATATTTACACCAGCTCATAACAGGTGTATTCGATTCTCCAGAACTTCTTTCTCACATAAATTTTAACACTAACCGTAGAAGCAGTAGAAACGCTAACAACTTAATTTATTTGCCATTTAGTAGAACAAATTATATGGCTACTGCTCCTTTAAGTCGCATGAGTTCCTTTGTTAACAATTGTAGCGTTTTTGATGTTAATTTGTCAAAAGGTCAACTCAAAAGTAGATTAAAATTAGTTGTGTAAATAGATCTATGTATACGCATGGTTAGTTGTTACGTCTTGTGTTGTCCCTGAGCCCAACCCATTTATTGGTGGGTAAATTTTTCCCACATTAACTTGTTTGTGGTCACGGGTATCCATAACATTGATATTTTCAATGATTACTGGGTAGTGGCTTTAGATGGGTTAATGCTGAGGAAGTGCGATATAGCTGTAGTAGCTGAACTCTATTGTTATTGCATGTTTACTTAAAAAAAAAAAAAAAAAAGACATACAACACCAGGATAAAATGTGGATTCCAAATTTCTGCTGCAATCCGTGTGCTACAGGTTTGAGAAATTAGCTGAATGGCAAAAAAAACATCATTTCGTTTCGCAGTGCCGATGCAATGGCGAGAATCGAAAAATCATGCGTCTGATTGGTATTTCTGCCTGACAACTCATATATTGCAAAGGTGATTAAAAACAGAAGAGTACCATATTGTATCCAAATATGCCATCGACTACTCGTCTCTGCCCCACAGCAATCTTCACACGATTCTCAATCGTCCTAACATTGGCGACGATGAAGATAATTTCACACATACTTCCCCATCAATTTCCGAAATATCAGATAACGAAGGACCTAGTACATCATCAAAGCCACATAAGTTAACTCAAGGTGAATTAAATGATCTTGTACGGGACTTAGAATTGCCAAAGAACAAAGCAGGACTTCGAGGCTCGAGACTGCAACAATGGGACCATTTAGGAAGTGGTGTGACTGTAACATATTTCCGTACTAGACAAAAAGAATTAACGCAATATCTTGAAATGGCAGAAAGTTTAGTTTATTGTAAAGATTTCAGTGGTTTGATGGGAGCTCTTTAGATCTCATTTAAACTGAACGAGTAGATTTTTTATAGATGGCTCTAAATGAAGTTTAAAAGCGGTTTTGTTTACCTTCGATTCCTATTGGTCACGCAGTTCATATGAAAGAGTCTTATGAAAATATGAAAACCCTTTTCTGCGAATTAAGTATGATGACCACCAATGGCAAATCTGCCGATATTTAAAAGTTGTAGCCTTGCTGCTTTTACTACAATTAGGCTACACAAAATGTTAATGCTTTATTTGCGAATGGGACAGTCGTGATAGAAAAGAGCATTATAAAACTAGTAAGGAATGGAGCTTCGGCAGGGTACCGAAGCTAAAATACCCCCCTTCCTCCCGCGGCCGTAATGAAGTATATCCGATGTCTTTAGACGTCTATAAAATTTGTTATTTAATTTTACCCTTAGCTGCCACATAAAAAGTTATTTGTAAACAAAGTAAAATGCCACACCCACTTTTCTAGTATAAAGGCTCCACATTTTACCGAAGGATACTTGGGGACATACAGACACGATGTCATTCAGATTTATATATTTACGAAAGTTTTTCAATTTTGATGACGTCACTTTGTATTGAAGGCAGGCGTGGTTTCCATCCGATTTTGCCAAATATCAAAGAGTGGTTTATGTTAAATAGTTAAATATCAAAGTTTGCATGCAAAATTTCAAGACATTTCTGTAATTTTTGCAGATTTTTAAGCGATTTACCGTTTTCAATAAGGCCACTTTGCATGAGAGTAGGCGTGGTTTTCATCCGATTTAGCCAAATATCATAGTGATAGTCTATATTATATAAAAAAGCCTATGTGCAAATTTCCAAGACATTTCTGCAATTTGAGCAGATTTTTAAGGGATTTTACGGTTAATATAAAGCTACTTTGTATGAGAGGTAGGCGTGGTTTTATCCGATTTTTCCAAATTTCATTGTCAAAATTTATATTGAAGACCAAAGCTTATATGCTAAATTTCAAGGTATTTCATTAATATTAGAGGATTTTGAAGAGATGTTAACGTTGAAATAAAGTCACTTTGTATGGGAGGTACCGCGTGGTTTCCATCCGATTTTTCCAAATTTCATTGCTATGATTTGTATTGAAGATCAAACCTTACATGCAAAATTTCAACGCATTTCATTAATGTTTGTGGATTTTACGGTTAAAATAAAGTTATTTTGTATTGGAGGTAGGCGTGGTTTTGGTCCGATTTTGCCAAATATCATAGAGATGATTTATATTATATATCAAAGCTAATGTGCAAAATTTCAAGACATTTCTTTAACTTTGTGGATTTTTAAAAGATTTTACGTTAAATATAAAGCCACTTCGTGTGGGAAGTGGGCGTGGTTTTAATCTGATTTTGCCATATATTATAGAGCTGGTTTATTTTAAATATCAAAGTTTATGTGCAAAAGTTTAAGACATTCCTTTAGTTTTTGAGGGTTTTTAAGAGATTTTACATTTAAAATAAAGACACTATGTATGGGAGGTAGGCGTGGATTTCATAGCCAGATTTTAGATTGAAGAGCAAAGCTTACGTGCCAAATTTCAAGGCATTTCTTTAATTTTTGTGGATTTTAAAAACATTTTACGGTTAAAATAAAGTGACTTTGTATGCGAGGTAGGGTGGTTTTCATCCGATTTTGCCCATTTTCGAACTTGATCTTACCTTTTTAAAAATAAACTTATATTTTGAATTTCATAGCGATAGCTTTAAATTACGGCTGTAATCGTGTCGACAGACGGACACACGGAAATCGACTCAGGTCAAAAAAGGCTGATCAAAAATAAATATATTTTTCTACACCTGTCACGCCTCCTTCTTGGTGTTACAAACGGAACGACAAAGTTAATATACCCCTTACGCAGTAAGCGATGGGGTATAAAAAGGTGTGGCCTCATTCTCAGTCACTTAAACCTGGGAAAGAAATGTTAAAAGTAACCCTTCAGTTGACCCACAAAAAGTGTTACATTCACCATTGCACATAAAACTGGGGCTCATGAAAAATTTTGTCAAAGCAATGAACAAAAATGGGGCTACTTTTGTATACCTTTGCCAGAAATTTTCAAAATTAAGTGAAGCTAAGATCAAGGAAGGTATATTCATCGGCCCTCAAATAAGAAATTTATTTAAAGATGATACTTGGCTCTGTTTTCGAAGGTGATTGTCGCAAATAACTTTTTGCGAAATAAGAGGAGTGACAACTATGTTGAACCTATCGAAAGCATGTTATCGTCATACCAAAAACTGGGTTGTAATATGTCATTGAAAATCCACTTCCTACATTCACATTTAGACTTCTTTCCGGACAATTGTGGCACCTTTAACGATGAACATGGTGAGCGCTTCCATCAGGACATCGCTGTCATGAAGAAACGATATCAGGGCAATGGAACGTTTCAATGTTGGCGGATAATTGCTGGACTGTTTGTCGCAACACTACAGAAGCAGATTTAGACTCCATTGGCAAATGGGCATCACTTAACAAGCTTAAATTGAACCCGATTAAATCATTTGTGTTACCAATACCTAAGTATAAATATTCAGTTGAAGACATTCCTCCCATATATATCGGTGAGAATTCATTAAAATTTGTTGACAAGAAAACTCCTCGCTTTTTTGTGTGGACCATATTAATTACGTTATAAGTAAAATATATTTCACCTTAAGAAATCTTAGAATGACTGCCGAGTTCACACAAATGGAAACTAAGCGAAGGTTGGTATTTCAACTAATTTTGCCATTTATAAATTATTTCGAGGTTGTGTTCAGTAAACTGGACTCACACTCATTACATAAACTGCAAGTAGCTTTTATTTATGCGGCCCGCTATGTATATGGACTAAGACGATTTGGGAATGTCATTGGCCTGAGCAATCGTATTATTGGTTGTAATATTCCTAATTATCTGAAGGCTAGAAACTGTGTATTTTTAAATAGACTAATTCATTCAGGGTCACCTAACTATCTATACTCAAAGCTTCAGTTCAGTGTATCTACAAGAAGCTTAAATCTTGCAATTCCTAGCTTTAATTAAATGAAATCTTCAAGATTGTTTTTCGTTAGCTCCATAGGATTGTGGAATCCTTTGACTATTCAATTAAAACGCGTATCCAATTCACGGAGCTTTAAGCAACTTATCTTTAATTACTTCTCTTGATTCTTCTGTTTTAATTCGCTTCTCAAATATTTTCCTCAACTTAATATATCTTTTTATCCCAAAAATTATAGCTCTTATTTTAAATATATATTTAAGTCATCTTTATAGCTTTATATCTTTTATATTGTCAATTTGATATGTATGTCTGTATCCATATTTGTACGTAAACGAACATAATCGTATGTACTAATTTTTGAAAAATATAAATAAATAATAATTAATAATAATAATAATAAAAGGAAACTAATTTTGAAATATAATTATTATATTATACGCATACGTTGTACAAAAATAAAAAAGAAATAAACTAAACAAAATGCAGTCTGCAAATGCACGACTTGGACAACACAAAGTTGCCAACAAAACGAAATGTGGTGCAATACGCGTTGTTTTTACAGCATCAAACAAATATAAAACGTTGTAAATTTACAGTAAAAGTGTATGAAGATGTCTCAAAATTATGGAATTGTGCAAAAATACCTATTGTCGAGGACCCATATTCGTAGATTGATTTATAATTTACTCAAGAAGTCGTCTCTTCAAGTGAAAAACCCGCGTCTATTTCGTGCTAACGAATGGGATGTACTCTTTCGAATTTCGCGTTGCAAATGCTGCATTGAAAATGGTGCGTGTGCATCGACGAGATCATACCAGAAAATTCAAAAGCTTTTTTCATTGATCAGTGCAGTGCTCATTTGTTCATTACTAAATTGAGATGATGATGATGACCTCACGAGTATATCCGCTGGAGTTTCTGCAAGTGCTACAGCTGCCTGCAGTGCGACTGTATATACACCGGCTTCCGACAGTGAAGACGAATATGAATTCGAAAGAAGTCAGATGGAGGATGCAGACATTCCAATGGAAAACGTCCAATTCAAAATAGCCGACATTCGCTTACGGTATTTTTGTTCTGCATTAGACCGGAGCGATACATCAAGCCGCCATGGTGCAGTGCACGTCTCCATGCTAATAAAGGACTTACAAGATGCCATTGCCGCAAAGGAATCTATGCCGCTGACGTACGCGATTTAATGGTAAAGATGCTTGATGACATCGTAATTGACAAAAGCAAAGTTTTCCGTGAACGGCAAAAGTTCCGCAAAGAAGCGAAAGCGGCCGCACAATGCCATGATTTGTTAACGTGCATCTCTTTCGATGGAAAGAAAGAGCGATTTTTAAAAACGAGCAATGTCGAAGTGATCGAAGAGCACATCACAATTTAAAAAGAAGCAAAGTCAAAACTTATCGGCTACGCCACGCCTTCGGAAGGATCCGCAAGGCAAATTCAAACTGCAATAGTTGAGTTTTTGTTGAAAGACGTCAGTTGCGACGGCACTGTCAAAAACACCGGGTATAAAGGGGGTGTCATAAAGTGATCGAGTCTTATTTGCGCAGACCACTTCAATGGTTTATCTGTCTGCTTCACTTTAACGAGCTGCCATTAACTGCGCTACTGAGAACATGGCTTGAAAGACAGAAGGGCCCTGGGCTGTGGCCAGGAGAAATTGGTATCGGAATAAATCGATGCATAGATTTTTCTGTACGTATGAAAATATTAAGCTACTTCAATGTTTGCTTATGTTTTTTCTCAGCTTGTTCTAAATTTCGAGCCAATTGCAGGTTTCGAAATGCCTGCAAACATGGATGGATGGTTACTACGAAGCGATCAGCGTTACTTGTACCGCATGGTTCTTGCCATTAAAAGTGGTCACTGCGATGAAGATTTAGCCTGCCAACAGCCCGGTGCTACAAGTATAGCCCGTTTGCTAACAACAGCATCTCGCATTCTACGTTGGTACGTAACGCAAGCGCAGCCATCCAATATATTGAAAAATCTCGCTACGTTCGTCGTCAGAGTGTATGCGCCATTTTGGTTTCTAGTTAAAAGTCAACCACTAGCCATTCATGGTAGCCGCAATGTGTTCAAATACATTTCATGGATTCGTGATTTGCCGAACTACGTTCAGCCATTAAACCGACCATCGACAACAACCCATATTTTTCACTATGAAAATATACTACTGTCGATGATTACTGATCCGGATGCATCGGTGCGTGCAGATGGATATAGCAAAATTTTGGAAGCCCGCTGAAACTTAACAAGTCGTATTCAGCAATTTCGTGGACCCAACCATCAGCCCTTTATCCAATTCATTTCATTGTTTAGTCACAAAAATCCATCATCAAAAATGACAAGAATCAGACTAGATTTATCTGATTACAATTTTGAAATAATTTTTAAACAAGGCAAAATCAATACTAATGCTGACGCGCTATCGAGAATAAAAATAGACTCGGATATATTAAATAAAATGATACCAACAGACGCAACAAGTGATAAAAAACAAGCCATGGTAATAACACGGGGAAATAAAAAGAAACTAGAAGAACATACAGAGAATAAAGATGCATCTCAACAGGAGCTTGATCAACTCTTTATTTGGGATTGCACATCCATTAATGATATCAAAAACGTACGCAAATTAAAATTTGAAACAAGCGATACAAATATTAATGTAAATGATACTAGTATCGAATTGATAAATGATATTGTGCACGTGCGATGTAGCGATAAATCGACGAATCCAGATTCGACTTCGATGAAGCTATCATCAAAAATTAATAATGATAATAAAAATATGCATGCAAGATCTAATGATAATTCAGCGACTCTAGAGCAGATTCTGAAGAAGTTAGTATCCAAAATGAATAAATTAAATATAAAAGAACTAGCGCTAGATGAAGAAGATATGATATTTAAAATTATGCATAAACATGAATTTAAAAATATATACAACAAGCTCCAGCAGAAAATTAATAAGAAGAATGAAAAATCGCTAAAAATTTTGATATTTGAACCCCCGAAAAGAATAACAAATAAATCCATGCAAAACAAATTAATTAAAGAATTTCATGATTCACCACACAGCGGACATTTAGGAATTAGAAAAACGATACTGAAACTAAAACAACGCTATGTATGGAAAAACATGCGACAGATGGTAAAAAATTATATTAATAAATGTGTTGATTGCGCTCGAAATAAACAAACAAAGCATATAAAAGAAAAAATGACCATAACAGACACACCGACAACTTGTTTTGAAATAATTACGATAGATACAGTGGGACCGCTTAGAATTTCAAACGGTTACTGATACATACTAACAATGCAATGTGATCTGAGTAAGTTTGTTGTTGCTCACCCAATTGAAACAAAAGACGCAAAATCAATTGCAACGACATTGACACATTATTTTAAAATACGGTTGTTTTAGGATTTTGAAATCTGATAAGGGAACGGAATTTACTAATGATCTGATGAGGAATGTTTGCAAATTGTTGAAGATAGAGCAAATTTTCTCAGCACCTTATCATCACGAGACAATAGGAGCTCTTGAAAGGAACCACAGAGTTCTTAACGAGTACCTTCTATCTTTTGCTGATGATGGGCAATGGGATAAATGGATTCCATACTATACATTTGCATGCAACACAACTCCACATGTAGACACTGGTTACTCCCCGTATGAATTAATTTTTGGCAGGTTACCAACTCTACCGAGTGATATAACAAAAGATAAATCTAAAATTTATAATATACATAGATGATTATGCTAATGAACTAAAAATCAGATTAAAAATATCAATTGACAAAGCAAAAACCATTATTGATATGGTAAAACAAAAAAGAAAACTCAATTACGATAAGAATGTAAATATATCAGCTTTCCAAGAAGGAGACTTAGTATTAGTTAAATTAGAAAGTAGAAAGAAAAATCAAAGTCCTTACCACGGACCATATAAAATCATTAGTAGAGAAGGAGTAAACTCCATCATAGAAATAAAAAATAAGTATAAGAAATTCCATAATAATATGTTAAAGAAATTTATAAACACATAAAAAAAAAAAAAAAAAATAAGATTTTAAATACTTGAAATATTCAATTGAACTATGAAAATAAATATTAAGAAAAAGTATCAAAAACTAATAATAAGATAGGCAAAACCCATAATCACTAAGAATATACCATTGTAAAAACAAAGATATATTACAACGACTTAAATTGTAAAACCTACAGAACATTTAGTTTAAAATATGTAAACGTATACACTTTTTCCAACTCCGATATCTTAAAAATTAACTTTTGCAAGTAAATTTTCGCTTAAGGGTTAGGGTGTAGTGTACTCTTCAAAGTCACTATTACCACCAACTAAAAACATTTCATTCTTTAACTACATTATTTCTTTTGTGCAACACAAAACAAAAATCTAGACCACCAACTAAAAAAATTAAATCAATAATTTATCATCAAATAAAAACCCCAAAATTTACAATCAAAATTTTAAAGTAAACAATTATGTTATTAATAACTAAGAGTCTCAAATTCCTGTTCAATGCACTTGTCATCCCCTTTCGCTTCATCCGCTAGATACTGCATAAGCATAAACGCGACAGCGAGCATTAAGTTACACACTTATTGCTAGAAAACATAATATAACAACAACAAGCATTAAACTGAACTCATGCCATTGACTCTTTTAAGTCAAGGCTAAACATTTCAATATTAACGTTTGAGGGGAAGAAAGAATGCAAGTGAAGCAAGTAAAATTTGATTGGTCACGTTTTAAAAATATCGGGAAACCAAATTAAGAATTGGAATTAAAGGAGGAGTATTGGAAATAGTGGTAGAATATTTTTAAGAAAAATACTGTTAAATTTTGTTTATAAACCGAAGTAATTTTAAATAAAGCAGAATTTTTTTAGATCACAACTTAAAGCGGCATTACTGCCTTAGTTTTTTCTTTAAATCTCAAAACAGTTCGGCTATCCCTAGCCATCCCAACAGCAGCGTGGTGCGCTCTTATACACCAAAGTTTCATTCGATGCAGTCATCGAATAAACTTATATAAAATTGATTAACAGAAGAAATTAGAGAATATAGAGCAGCAAACTTAAAACACCACACTAGAGTGACTTCCGGGTCTTGTAATACCTTGCTGACTTTACGGGAGGTTTGCAAATTTCGTCCCAAATTACCAACATAAGTACGAACTGTAATTCCTGTAGTTTATCTGACAAATTATAAAAAAATACAATTTTAAGTGCGGCCGTCATTTTTCTGTCACAATCGATAATCTCAAAGAGTAAATAATTCCATGTACATATTTCTGAGGAAAGTTATCGGAGCTTTGTTTTTGTAGAAAAAGATTTCCTTCAACCAGTAATGTAGGAAATAATAATAGTAGCAATAATTTTATCGGTGCTGTACATGGTGCCCCACGAGATGTGATGCCCTAAGCAATTGCTTAATGTGCTGGATTACTGGGTACAGTATATATTTATATTCTATGTTTTAACCCTTCTATGGGCACACTGCTCCTAAAGGATCGATAGGTTTCATGAAAATGACAACAAAAACTAAAAATGAGGCTTGATTTGTAATTTTCTTACGATCAATAATATGTTGAAATTTAAGTCGGCGCTGCTCCTTTTTGGGAGCAAAGGGGTTAAGAAGTATTTCACGATGTTGATTCATTCTATTGTTTCTAGCAGAAAAACAAACACACATAATACGTATTTAAAGAACTCATTGGAAAGGTAATAAAATCACTTTTTTAACAATATATCAACCAACATTATAGGCTTACTCGTTCCCGAGCTGTGCTCGTGTGAAGATGAAATCAATCAGTTGAAAGTACTAAGTTTTGACTTTGAGAGCGAATTTCTCAGAATCAGTACTTTCAACTGATTGATTTCATCTTCACACGAGCACAGCTCGGGAACGAGTAAGCCTATAATGTTGGTTGATATATTGTTAAAAAGGTGATTTTATTACCTTTCCAATGAGTTCTTTAAATACGTATTATGTGTGTTTGTTTTTATGCTAGAAACAATAGCATGAATCAACATCGTGAAATACTTCTTAACCCCTTAGCTCCCAAAAAGGAGCAGCGCCGACTTAAATTTCAACATATTATTGATCGTAAGAAAATTACAAATCAAGCCTCATTTTTAGTTTTTATTGTCATTTTCATGAAACCTATCGATCCTTTAGGAGCAGTGTGTGGGAATCAGAGATCTGCAACGAGTCACGTTTTTGCGACTTATAGTGATTCATGCAAAACCGAGTTGTAGTGCGTGCACTTCAAACAAAAACCACCACTACTACTCGAAGCACTCTTGCTACAGAAAGAAAATCATAGTTCAATGTTTGATTCGTCAATCGAACGTCAAAGTCTACCAAATACTCTGCAACATCAAAGAACTTGTTATAAATCATACCGAAAACCCATAGCTCAAACAAAGTACTCATAGCTCAAGCTAAAGTCCCATAGTTCATTAGGAATGCGTGCGAATTTTTCCAGTCAAACGCAGTGGCTGTTTTTGAACTTACGCTCGCTGTTAGAAGAGAAGCAGGGTTACCATAGAATTTTTTATAACGAAATACATTTAATTGGATTTTAAGATATAATTTATATAATAATTTATTAACTTACTTATTTAGCTTTGTTCCGTTTAAAAAATGAGACACACTTCACTTCAACAAATTATAATAAAACAGAAGCGTTGACCTTCATTTCGTACCGTTATAGGAAGTGTTACCATATAGTCAATAGCATTAGAACAATTCAATAATAGCATTTATCAAACTAAAATTCTTAATTTATACCAGAGCTGGTAACCCTGAAAAACACATCATTCCTTTGAAGTGCTTGTGCATGTTGTTCACAACATGTTGTACTTATTGAAATGAAGTTAGAATCATACCGACTACGTTCGACTGTGAGTCAGAGTATGACTCTTGAAGCATTGGATTTAAGTTGCGTGTTATGAATGCTTCAACATTTTTGATAAGTCTGAATATGAAGTAGAAGCCAAATTAATGCGTATATACTCGAGTCAACTATGTTTATAATGACTTGCTGCAGATCTCTGGTGGGAATGCAACCACAACGATAGCATAAGAGTGTTTGATTTTGACGTTCGAATTCGTGGTTTCAGGGATCGGTTGAAATACATATCTATACTATTAATAAATCTGTAGCCACTTTTTATGTTCACTCATCACGTTTAAACGACAACTCAGATTTTTATAAAATTTTGTACACATATTTATAGGTCAGCAGAGAGTGCAATAGGATACTTTATTTTAACCCATTAACAACCAATGTTACTATATGGAAGCAAATGCGTCTCGAATTTTCATTAAATAATGCATAATATTTCAAAAGTTTTAGTGCCAGTTTTTTAAAAAAAGTAAAATTAGCATGCAATAACTTATTTCTGCTCAATGGCATACATAGTTTTCACCAAAATGTTGCTTCAAGTCTAAACATGTCTGCTTTTTATGGTTTTCTTTCGGCCCTAATGGATTAAATTGCACTTCGGTTAAACGAGAACAAAATCAATAAACGCTTTTAAATTTCCTTCAATTTGATACCAAAATCATGTATGTAGTTTGAAAACTGTGAAAAATTTTAGTACCAGATCTTTTTAGTATTAATTATAAGCTGAGAATGAGAGAAAAACGACTTGAAATTCACACTTTTAGCTTTGAAGGCAAATATTTCAGTCAGTTTGCAATGGATTTCAATAATTTTTTTTGAAAAATGTTGTTTGTTAAAATATCCTTCGAACATAAGTTGAAATTTTTACTAAACCAAAGTATTAATATTTTTAAAAATTTTTTTAAAAAATGTTCAAAAATTTTTAGTTTAAGCCAAAAAATTGGATAAAAGTTGTTTTTGTTGTAAAAAAAATTAAATCCAAAATTTAGGTTTTCGATTTCCTATCAGATGATATAACAATCTTAAGGTTAATAATTTGTAGTATTACTTAAACAATAAAAAATCGTTTTGGTAGCGAAAAATCAAGCCTACACACTATCAATTTTTGAATGAAAACTTTTTGAAAACCCGGCGAAGCGGCGGGTTTAAGCTAGTTCTTAATACATTTATACATAACCTCATAGGTTCTATGCCAAAAATATGTTCAGCCGTTATAAAAAATAAGAGATAAGTATTCTTATTAAGAGTTGCATATGTTTTGCACAGCTGAATTTGTCCTTTTTCTATTTCCATTAAATTTTTGTTTTTGTTAATATAAGAAGTTATGTTTTTGTTAAAAGTTCTTCGCAAAATCTTCGGTCCTGTTCGAGTCGGCGATGACTATTACATCTGAATGAACCACAAGCTGTATGAGCTCTACGAAGACATTGACGTAGTTCGGCGTATAACTGTGCAGCGACTACGCTGGCTGGGTCATGTCCATCGTACGGACGACGAAGCTCCAACGAAAAAGATGCTCGAAGCGAGGGTCGCTGGTCAACGACGACGACGGAGACCATGCCTCCGATGGATGGACCAGGCTGAGGAAGCCCTAACCGCACTTGATGTATCCGATTAGAGAAGGCGCGCGCAAAGCAGAGGTGCCTGGCGAGAGCTGATGAGGTCGGTCGAAATCCGGACACGGGTTGTTACGGCCGCCTAAGTAAGTAAGTAAGAGTGTTTTTGTTATTGGAAAGCAAACAACAAAGTCAGACGTTAAATAAAACATACAAAAGTTAATACTCCAAATTTATTTTATATGAAAATGTTGACCATTTATGTATATGAGATATTAGTTGCAAATGTTTTGCACAGCACTGTACGTATGGCAAAACATACATATATTAAATAGAATTTTATTTCAAAGCAAAATAGTCAAATGTCGGAATATTTTGATATTTAAAAAAAACACAACTTATCACATTCTGAGATAATAGACAACCTTATTCCAGTTTGTTTTTCTCGTTATTAGGATATGCATATAAAAAAAGTTTACACCTTAAATAAATCTCTAGCAAAACTGCTTCGTTATTAGAATTTGCGCGGTAAAAAGAGAAAGATTTAGTTAAGGTTGTCAGGGAGCTAAACGTGTGGCACGACGAAACCGTCCCACTAACTTCCCCTGCATATCTTCAAGTCCATATAAGGAGTTAAATTTTTTCCTTACAGGACACGTAATAAATTTTTGCAAAAATTTTGAATTTATTGCTTTTGGAAAATTACTCAAAGTAAAATTTTTACGAAATACTTTTTGGCCCTCTTTATAATTCATGTTACGAGTTCTCGTATTGTATGTCTTTGCTGCCTTTTTATGGGATAAGTCCAAGTTTTTGCTAATCTGTTCGCATATTCTACTTAGGCGGTCTGACTTACACACAAATTCAATCTGGGCCAAATAAAGCATAATAGGGGGAGCATTGAATGGGTGAATGATAATCGCTTCGCAGTATCGAGAGAACCTTGGTAATGTGCATATCCCAATTAGAATGATCCTTATCATTTTGTAAGAATCATCGAATCTTTGTAATTATCTCCCTATTTGCTCTCTCAGAGGTATTTGCATAGGGTGAATAAAATGCAGCTTTTATATGCATAATGCTATAGGTTGACAAGAATTCATGGGATGAGGGGCGAACCTTCACATGACAACGTGTAAGACTGCCTCAACCTGGCGAAGCCAGCATTATCCATGTCGAAATCGTCCCAAGTCGACTCAAACCTCCACGTGGTGTTCCCTGGGCAACGGAAAACTGGCATCCGTTAGTTTGACGGCTAATTTGAGCGGCGGGTCGCTCCGTGGACCTTAAATATGGAATGTGCCCAGGGTTTGGCTCCCGCCACATTACTACTGCCCAATAAAAACTAAACCAGCCTCAGATAAGAACCCCAATTACGTTGACGACCACCGCAAACGAAAAACGGACAATGCTTTACGGATATGCACCTGGAATGTCCGGACCCTTTATAGGGAAGGTGCCATTATCCAACTGGCGGAAACCCTCAAAACAATAAAATCTGACATCACCGCCATCCAGAAAATGCGATGGAAAGGGCAAGGCTGCTCTAAACAAGCACACTGCGATATCTACTACAGCTGTCATGCGGAGAAGCGCGAATTCGGATGTGGATTCGTCGTTAGCCGGAAACTACGCCAACTTGTTTCCAAGTTCACACCTGTGAACGAAAGATTGGCCACGATCCGCATCAAGGCAAACATTTTTTTCATCAGCCTTTGTTTGCGCGCACGCCCCGTTGGAAAAGGACGAAGCCGTCAAGGACGCTTTCTACGCTAGTCTTGAGGACGTATACGACCACCTTCCGGTTCATGACGTGAAAATAGTCCTCGGCGATTTTAATACGAAAATAGGAAGGAAAGGCATCTTTGGCCCACTGTCGGTCAATTCAGTCTTCATGAGACCTCCACGAACAACGGTTTAAGACTGATCGACTTCGCCGCGGCGCGAAACATGGTAGTTGGTAGCACCAGATTTAAGCACCTCGACATCCACAAGGCCACCGGGCTGTCCCCGGTTAAAAAAACGCGAAACCAAATTCATTATGTTGTAATCGACGGAAGGCATGCCTCTAGTATTTTAGATGTGCGTACATTTCGGGGGGTCAACATTGACTCCGATCACTATCTTGTTGCAGCCAAGATCCGCATGCGATTATGCAATGCGTAGAACATACGCACAGGAATGCAACAAAAGCTAGATGTCAATAAGCTGCAAGTGCAACGGACTGCCAAGGCCTTCTCCGCTCAACTCTCGGTTAAGCTCAACCAACCAACATCTGGACCCGATGACGCCAGCGGACTTTGGGCGCATATATCCCACTCCATGTGCGCTGCCGCTGAAGAAGTCATTGGTTTCCGACGCCCGCAACCTCGGAACGAATGGAACGATTAGGAGTGTCGCATCGCGACAGCACTATAAAACGCCGCTTATAGAAAAACGCCGCAGTCAGCTGCAATGCGAACCGTGCGAGAAAACTACCGCGATAAGAGGAAGGAAGAGAGGCGCCTTTTCAGACGCAAGAAAAAAGAGCAGGAAAAGCGTGAGCGTGAGGAACTAGAGGTATACCAGGGCAAGAAGGATGCACGAAAATTCTATCAACAGGTTAAGCGTCTAACCCAAGGTTTCAAGCTCGGAGCATCCACTTGTAGAGACGAAAATGGAGGTCTGAATACGGATATACAGTGTGTGCTGAGATTGTGGAGACAGCACTTCTCCAATTAACTTACAGGCGACGATTCCAATAAAGCCGCCTATGGAGAGCGAGTTCAGTGCCACCAATCCACGATGACGGAGTGGAAGTGCTATCACCTAGCCATGTAAAAGTTCGAGTTGCTATCCAACGACTCACAAACAATAAAGCAGCGGGTGCTGACAGCCTGTCAGCTGAATTGTTTAAAACCGGCGGCGGTGAATTGATAAGGTGATGAGTTGGCGATTAAACTAATAGATGAAAAATGGACAAAAATCAATAAGCACACAAAAATAACGAAAGGAAAGTTTATGGACATGATTAAATTCTGTATAAATGACAACAGCTATTTTAAATTAAAAGATAAGATTTACAAGCAATTAAGAGAAATGCCTATGGGATCACCAGCGTCACCAGTGATCGCTGATATAATTATGGAAGAGTTATTAGACAAGACGCTGGAAACACTTTGAGACGAAACCTAGACTTGTGACTAAATATGTCGATGATCTATTTGCTCAAATATATCTATATGCGATGATCAAATTCACCAAGGAAAAAGAAATAATAGACAATTAACCTACCTGGACACGGTCATAATAAGAAGAGATAACAAGTTAATTATTGACTGGTTTAAAAAATCGATGGCCTCCGGACGTCTCATTAATTTTTACTCCAAGCACCCCAAACGAGTAATTATAAATACGGCTAACAATTTTATAAAAAAAGTTCTGGACATTAGCAATAAGCAATTTCATCGTGACAATATAAATAAAATCAGGACTATATTGAGGAAAAATTAATTCACGAAAATGACCACAGAAAGCTAAATCGACAAATATTACAAAATGAAAAACAAGGAAGATAAAGAAGACTACAACAGCAAAATATTCAAATCTGTGACATACGTTCCAGGTCTATCGGCAAGAATTATAAATTCAAATTTGTATGACAAGGAGAAAATAAAATTAGCACTAAACACTAATAATACCGTACAACAATTGTACCTCAACACAAAAACAAAAATTGATAAACTTGACAAATCTAATGTAATTTACAAAATTACATGCAACGGTGACGGGTCCAACGTATGTGACCAGGCATATGTTGGGACAACTAAAAACAAACTACGGACAAGAATTTCTTCGCATCGATCGGACCAAAAAACTCGCAGATCTATGGACCAGAAAACAGCACTGGCAGCACACTGTGCGGAGCATGGACACACACCTGATTTTGACACTGGAGATTTTACAACAAGAGAAGAACTACTTTAGACGATATAAATACATTAGAAATGCTCCACATCATAAGCTTACCGGAAGAGAAGAGACTGAACTTCAAAACAGACACAGACAGGTGCGCACACATATACAGAAAGTATGTCAAAGATAATAATTAAAAACTTGACAACAGAAGAAGTGGATGTTTTTTGTAAATTTGTTCTTTTTTCATTAAAAATCTGTGATATAAATGTTAAATGTCGTTCTTAAATACTAAGTGTTTCAATTCTTAAAATGTTTTAATTGTTTAAATTGTAAGTAAAATTATTTGAAGTGAAAAGTATTGTTAAAAATATTGTAAAAGGTTTTTCCAGTTCTCCCTGAGGATGATTGCCGACGGCGATCGAAATATTGGAAATTAAAATTAAAAATTTAAACCACAAAAGTTTTTCATTTTTAATATTTTGGACCTTGAGCCCGCAGAATTCAACAAATAAATTTAAAAAAGGTCGAAAAACAAATAAAGAATTAACTATTAACTATTAAAAAGAACTATTAACGGCCCCTAAACATTGTTAAAAACTTTTAAAAATACATTTTAGTAGATGGCAACACTGTTATAAAAAAATTACACAATTTTGTATATCTGGCAGCGAATTCGGATTCAGCGGCCCATTTTTATCTAGTGTTTGCTCCAACACCGAATTCGTGAAAATAAAAAAATTTTAGGTGGCAACACCATTAACCATCTTGAATTTTAAAATTGTGACGTTAGATTCGAAGTCGGCGACCCCTAAACACTGTTAAACCATGTTAAAAACTCTTGAAAATACATTTTAGTAGATGGCAATATTATAAAAAAATTGCACTATTTTGGAAATCTGGCAACGAATTCGGATTCAGCGACTAATTCTGCCATCGTATGTACAATTCCAATTTCCAATTTTTAAAATCTTAAATTCAATTTATGCACCGAATGTTATGGTTAGGCATTAATCCTTTACAAATCCTTCATTCTGTTATGCTTGGTTTAGATTCGTTTGTCCGACGAATGCTACCGGTTATGTTCCGAACGACTCAAACATAACAATCACTCGTTTTCAAACGAATGTGTTAAAAGTCGGTTTAAGACTATTTATGGCTATGGTGTTAATTTCACTCGCTGTTATAGTTATGTAAACTACTGAACTCGACACCGAATGCACTATTGTTGCAGTAGAAACGAGTTAATCCGTGCAGAGGTTTAGTAGATACACGGAATACTTCCTTGAAATGATCTGCGTAAAGATTGCAAATCTCTTGAGTGTTAGAAGATGAAATATTGCCCTTAAGAGGATGGAACATTTTATTGATATATTCTCGAAGAATTTCATTAATTAATCTCTGAAATGCGGCAGGGGCATTTTTAAGTCCAAAAGGCACTCGCATATATTCGTATAGTCCTGACGGAGTTTAAAGCGAAAGTTTAAAGTGAAATGAATAAATGTACGGACACCGTGACCATTGACCGCTACCCCGTTCTGACAGTGCTGCAATCAGTTGGCAATTTAGAAAAAGTCAAAACCGGTTCGTGCACATGTGAAAAAACCCCGGTTGCACATGTAAAAAAAAGGACTGTTTCAAAAACAAAACTAATGAGTAAAAACTAAGAAAAATTTGTTGCATATAAATAAAATATTTTGAAATTTATGCTACGTAGCCACGTAGCATGTCTCACTTCGGATACTTGTCTGTCAAATTTTGGAAGTTTGCCATTTTTTTTCTCTCGCTCATTGTTTTGTCCTCGGAATGCTACACATAGTTGCCTGTTTGACAAGGCTGAAGACAACATTCTTTATTCTTCAGCTTCGGGACATGAACATAATTTGTCGAAATGGAATGCTTAGAATTTTTTTATGAAAGAGAAACTTCAAATCCCAGTTTTTTTCTTTTACCCGCGAAAACAACAACAAATTTTGTCGATGTCGCTGAGTGAAGCGTACTCCGTAGCTTTAAGGCTTTTCGGATACGGTGAGTGTTTTGGACTTATCTATTCTACTTTATCTTGAACATGGCGCTGTAGTTCAAATCTCTTAAGAAATCGTGAAAAACTCCAAAACCGCTCATTTGGATGAAAATTTGTATATGGCTATTTTTAAGTACGGCAAGTGTTTTGTACTATTTGTATTAACTATATTTAATACTATCCCATTTGCTCAATTTCGAAATATCGCAAATAAACTCTAAGCCTTTCATCCGATTAGCATTATTTCTATAATTGGTTCTTGAGAATGGTGAGTCTTTTGGCGCTATCTGTTTTGCCATATCTTGAATACCAGGGGCACTGTAGTTCAAGATACAAAAGGGCGTAGCAAAGCGCGACGGGTGATTACTGTCTTCTTTTCTAACTCCGCCAGGTTTCGGCCTGCCTGTCCCAAGCCAGGATAAAGGAGGAGGGTTGTTTGTAGGATACGTCCTGCAAACGTAAAAACTGATAAAGCCAACCAAGAGCTTGGGGTGGCGCCCATCTTGGTAGCAGGTCATATTCGGTATATCGATATGAAACAAGCCTGCGAAGGTATAGCAATTGACCTTAAAACTTGTTAGTACGGGGACAGTCTTTACCCGTCAGATGGGGTTGACCCTATCTATCCACCGCATGGAGACCTTAATTCGGCTGGATAATTTGGATGTGAAGTGTTGGCATGCGTGCGTCAAAGTGTCAACTCTTCGGCTTTCCGAAGTGTTGTTTGTCAAGAGTTTTGACTTGCACCCTCAAACTGGCACGGCAGTAACTGAGGGAAGTGTTGTTTTTTGGTTGTTAAACTAAGGGTTCTCATACTGAGCACGGCAGTCCCTGAGAACAGTGGCCAATACTCTGTGTCTGGATGTTGACTTCCGAACGGCCAGAGTGAGAGTGGCAATTGCAAAGGTCCTCCATAGTAGGTACCAGTCATGTGCAATAGCTTCCAGCTGAGTCGGCACCTGCAAGTTGTTAGACTAGCCTCTAAGTGCTCATTGAGCACAGTCATGTATAAGCAGGCACTTTTTCATAATTGCATTTGTGTCTTCTTGGTCTTCTTGCGGGGATGTTGTGGATCCTCATCTGTCGGGATCGAGTTGCCCAGATGACTGTCGTGGGCTGGCCCTTCGGGGAGTCTCGTACTGGTTGTGGTTGTGTGAATGCTACACAGGTCTAGACTGACCGGCGGGGTCGCGCAATGGTACGACCGGGCTGGCATATCTGTCTTATTATGCAAGAGATTTGGGTAGGTCTCGTCTCCACCAGTAGATGGATGGAAGTACGTCGCTGCGGAAGTCTAAACTGGTACTGCTATTACGGGCAGTATGTAATTATTCATAATGCTCCTAATCAGCAGGGCACTGGGTGATGCTTTGTGTTTGTGAAGCAGCTTCCATGTTCGTGTTGCCACACCGGATGCCCCGTATGTTTTACTTGTTAAAGCATAAACGGGTCCGTGTTGTGGTACAACACAAAGTTCATGGTTGTCTGCTTCATGAACTATTACCCTAGGTTTTGGATAACCCAACTTAGTTAAGCCTCACGGCAGGTGTAAGTTGATGAATTGAAAATCGTCTGTCTTCTTTTCTTTTATATTATATTTAACCCTTTCGACCCCAAAGTTGCCTGAGAGCAACTTCGCTTGTTTGTCGGCATACGATCAGCGTTATTTTTATTTTTGATTGCTAAACCGTAATGATAACGATAAGTACATGTGTCTACACGAAGTGTAAACAAATAAAAACTCATTTGTGAATCATTTAGCAAAGTTATTTTCAAAAGACTGCAGCTGTGTCTTCGAAAATTTGCTTGTAAATTTATAAAGACGTAATTAATATTTAATTTTTTTTTAATAGTTATAATAAATTTGATAAATGTTTTAATGATTTAATGAAAGATTAAAATAAACATTTTTTATAAGTTGCACTTTTAAAAGTTTATAAGTTGCACTTTTAAAAGTTTATAAGTTGCACTTTTAGAAGTTTAGTTTTAGCTTAGTTTTAAAAAATGTTCATAGCAAAAGTAACTTATTCTAGCGCCCATACGGATGGACGTGGCCACTTCAAATTTTGCCAATAAACTTGTTGAACAAATACATGTTTAAAAGTAAAAGGAGAATGTTCGTTCCACAGGCAAAAAGTTGGGGTCGAAAGGGTTAAATTAAACTTTATTTTTTTCGCATACACCTGATGTCGAATTCTGTAGTATTTACGTACGTATTTCTTGTATATATATATATAACTTATATAACTTCTAAGCGAATGAACATTTTTTTAAGCAGTTTTCGGCATATAAAAGAAAAAACTTAGCCCTTTAATATGAAGTATAAAACTAGTTCCTGAAATTTCGTTTGCTATATTTTTTTTGGGTGGGAATTTTTTTGAAAATGTTTGTATATGTTATGCAGTGCAACGCATTGTAGGCGTGCTTCATATCGATCTCCATCTACAAAACAGGCACAACTCAAAATTTACAAATTTTTACTTTTTAATGTTAAACTAATCGTAGTGATTGCCTCCATCAACCATCAAAATTGTTCACTACTCTTCTTACTCTTTATTAAAAAAAAAAAAAATCAATTTGTCTCATTGTTTTGCATGGAGTCCATTGAAAAAAAATTGTTTTTTGCTTCTCCTGAAAATTTTAAAATTTTGAGTTGCGTATCTTTTGTATATAGTGTGCGATATCCGATTTGAATCATTTTTAAAGATGTTCTTTATGTTGTAGTGGAGAAGGTGTGTGCCAAGTTTCAGGGCAATATTTTAAAAAGTATGGCATTTATGAAGCTTTTACCATATAGATGACGCCACTTTGTATGGGAAGTAGACTGGTAAATATATAGCAAATTTTTTTTTTTAATTTTAACTTAACGATAAAATATGCACTTGCCTTTTGAATGAGAACTTGATGTAATTTCTGCGATTTTCTCTTCCCTATTTTTTTAATCTGGTTTTTTGAAATTTTCAAAAGTAAAAAATTTTTACATATGAAGGTTTTATTTTTGTATAGAATGTTTTTATTAGTATTAATAAAAACTATAATTTATCTTAGCATTTTTAGTAAATTGGTTTTTGATATCAATTTTCTTGAAAAAATTTATCAGTTGGTTGAACAATTTAATCTCTTGCTTCTTTACTTAAGGGACTATGTGCAATTTTCTTTGAATTTCTGAAACTAGATATAAATGAATGCGTGATGGGGAAGCCGATTCCGCTTACTGTTGACCAAAACGTCTCTCTGTAAATATATATTTTTATATAGGACGCGCCGCGGAGTTTGCGTGTGAGCTCGCCAGCTTTACTTTGTTGAACAGCCTAGCCGGCCAGATGGAGAATAAAAAATGAAAAGAGTTTTTCCTTTCGTTGTTACTTCAATTCTAAGTTTTATTAAAAATATTCTTATTATTATATGTTATTTTCCCGACCTGTTGTACAAATTAGAAATTAGCTTTGCGGGCTCTAGGTCCAAAATTTATATTAAAATCTCCAAGTTTTAATTATAAAAATTTATTGTCAATATTTCGACTGCCGTCGGCAATCATCTTCAGGATAACTGAAAACATTTTTTAAAATTATATTAACAATACATTAACTTATGTTACATATCACTCACATATTACAAATTAAAACAGTTTGAACTTAACATACATCTTTTTAGTCAAACACAAACTTTACAAATTTTACACAAACTTTACGACAGTTGAACAAAACTTATTTACATCTTACTTTCTTGACACTTAACTTAATAATAATTATTTATTTGTCACGAATTTTCTATATATGTGTGCGCAGTTGTCAGTGTCTGTTTTGTAGTTAATTCTTTTCTCTTTTGGTAGACTAATAATGTGTAACATTTCTAATGTGTAGCGTTTAAAGTAGTTGTCCTCTTGTTGTAAAATTTCAACACTGTCAAAGTCAGGTGTATGTCCATGTTCCGCACAGTGGGCTGCAAGTGCTGTTTTTTGTTCCAACGGTCTACGTATTTTATGATCTGATCTATGTGAAGAAATTCTTGTCCGTAATTTATTTTTTGTAGTCCCAACATATGACTAAAACAAAAATTGACAAACTCGACAAATCGAATGTAATTTACAAAATTGCATGTAACGGTGACGGGTCCAACGTATGTGACGTATGTGCTCATATATGCTCATTGCAGCTAATAACCTGTAAGATGGGTTGCAGCCTTGATATGAAGACCTCATCAATTCCAGTGATTTTTGATGTAGTGTGGGAATCAGCAAAAAATCTTCTGGCTGTGTTGGCAACGTTGCTGCTGCCAGTTCCAATCTTCGGAGTGTCAACAACCCACTTTGCGGAACTCAGCTTAAATTTGTTTTTTTTTTTTTTTTCTTTCCGCATAGTTTTGCATGCAGAGTTTTTAATTGTGTCCTTTTCACCAAAATCCAAGTCATGCGAGACTTTTGGCAGAATTTTGGCATGCAGCGGTGAATGACAATTTTTGGCACTCATCAGTTGAAGGTTCGCTTAATTTGCTTCCATAAGCGCAGCAAATAATGCACGATCGAGTGATTTTCGTGTCAGTTAATACCTGCGTTACCTTACCATCGACCATTGTGAGAAACAATTTCTGTTGAATGATGATATTGTTCCTGTTCAAAATGAAGACGGAATCTTCCACAGTGTATTTGCGTATTAATAGCCGCTACTTTTCCTTAATGATTTCCGCAGTTTCCTTGTGAAAGGCAAATTTCACTGATCTGCAGTATTTTGTAGATGAAGGACTCGGATTTTTCCATATATTCGCCGTCTGCCTGTTCGTACTTTCTGCTTTGGAAGTTGATGGTTCTTCATAGGCTCATTCAGTAGTAATGCAGTCAACCAGCCAAAGGGGTACTAAAGACACCATAAACATATGCGCGTTGCTTACGCCTTCTTCAAGAGTTTGCTTGTACTTTTTTTGTGCCGATGAGCCATCACAGCCCCATTTAGATACCAGTAAATTTCCACTGCAGAGCTTGATAACCTCTTCTGGCATAGAGAGTGCAATTTAACCTCAGCTGATGTTTCTGTTATTTTTCCTTCTTCCATTTGAGGCATGCAGCGGTCTTTCGCAGTTACGATGGTTATGTAATTTGGGTAGCAGTGTACAGTAGACCGGGCGCAGCGTTGTATGAAAATTTTTTTTTTATAATTTTTTTTGCGGGTAGCGGCTAAAGTATGCCATTTGATGCCAAAATTAACGTGTTTCAATTTCAGGACGATCGGAGTATGTCAAGCCGTGCCCTAAGGAGGATATACAGGGTGTGGGGGCTATACTATAATGTGGGGGCTGATTCCTCGTGATGAGACGAGCAAAAAATTGTATGGGTGGGGTGGTCGCAAATGCCCCCCTAGGGGGTTAGGAGGGAAAAACAAAAAATTAGGTGTCGTTACGTTTTAATCCATAGCTAACATATCTCTGCAACGATTAAAAAAAACCATACTTTTTTGAAAAGAAAATTAAATTTGCTTTAAATTACTTTTGCAAAATTTTTCAATTCTCTAAAAATTTTATAAAACCGTAACAAAAAATGATGTCTGCGTACTCTGAGTTGGAAGACATTATAACTCTACGATCGGTGAAAGAATGTGTCGATTCAGGCATGTGATGCACTTAATAATGAGAAATTGCTTTTTTTTCTTAATTCCGTTAAATCTAACTGTTTTACTAGTTATTGTAAGCAACAAAAAAACAAAGTCGCCTTGCTTGCATTAAGTACCCCAGTGGGAGGAAAAAGTGGTAGAATCGGAAAATCGATATTATAATTGACCAAGGAAAAAAACTGCGTCATAAAAAATAATAAAACATTTGGTTTTTTTCTGAGAAAATCGCCTTGAAAGTTGAATTTTTAAAGAAAAAAACCTATTTTTTGACTTCAGGTGCTTATACATTTTTTGTTTATGACTTTATGGAAAAATTTTGCAAAAGTAATTTAAAGCAAATTTAATTTTCTTTTCAAAAAAGTATGGTTTTTTTTAATCGTTGCAGAGATATGTTAGCTATGGATTAAAACGTAACGACACCTAATATTTTGTTTTTCCCTCCTAGCCCCCTAGGGGGGCATTTGCGACCACCCCACCCATACAATTTTTTGCTCGTCTCATCACGAGGAATCAGCCCCCACATTATAGTACTCTAAGTCTGGGACACCCTGTATATAGACATATATAAAGATATTTGAGGTTTTATTAAAAAAATCGCAAAAATCCAAATTAAAAAAAAAATCAGTGAAATGGCATGGAAATATTTTCTTAAACTATGCCTAATACAGATACAAAATATGGTCCGATTACGTTTAATAATTTGGTTGTTACAAAATTTTTTGTTAGAGGCAACATTTTTGGAAATATCCAGTTTGAGTATCTTAACGATAAAAATTCCCAAAAATCCAAAAATTAAAAAAAAATAATCAAGAAATAAATTAAGAACAGTTCTGAGCCATTTTGTGCAAAAAATTAGAAAAACCAAAAATCGGATCAATAAGTTATAGCTGTTGAAACTTGACTTTTTTTCAAAAAATCTTTAAAGTGCCCTTTTCTGACATATCGAACATAGAAAAAATCATAAACAATCTAAAAGCAAAAATATTTTTTATTTGAAATGACTAAAATAATTCTTAAAAATAAATATTTCTGATTTTCTCTCGCAAAATTTTGTAATTACAAGATTACCAAAATATATTTAGGAAAATTGGGTTGCCGGGCTGAGTTATAAAAACCTCAGTCAGTTTTGGTCATTCGACAAAATTTTCGGGGGTATTACCTCAAACTCGGAGACATTTTTCGGTGAAAACAGGCACAGTTCTGAGACAATTATTAAATAAAAAATAGCAAACAGATCCATTAAAAAATAATATAAACAGCATTGAAAGTAGTAGAAAATTATTGTAGTCAATTTAGTATGATAGATAAATCAGATATTTCATTTATCAGATTTTTTTAACATGTGAATTTTTTTAAGAAAAAGTTTACCTTTTAACTTATTAAATAATAAAAGGCTTTATAACATATCTATAAAAACAATTGATTGAAATAAACTTAATTAATGTTTTTATAGAAGTGCCGATTTGGTATGTGATGGAAAGTCCTTCCGATAATTCTCCACAATATGTAACGAACGAAGCAGCTTCGCCATACGTTTTGTTCTGTAAGAACCGAACTGCTAGCGTCTCAACTCGTCCAACGTTCGGCAAGTTGCAATCGTCTCGTTTCGTCTATTTTGGTTGGGCCTTGAATTTGAATGTCATTTGAACGAAAAATGCACAAGGTTGCATAACTAAATTGACTACAATAATTTTCTACTGCTTTAAATGCAGTTATATTATTTTTTAATGGATCTTTTTACAATTTTTTTATTTAATAATTGTCTCAGAGTTGTGCCCGTTTTCACCGAAAAATGTCCCCGATTTTGGCGTAATGCCAACAAAAATTTTGTCGAAACCCCAAAACAGACTTTGAGGTTTTTATAATTCAGCCCAGCAACTCAATTTTCCTAAATATATTTTGGGAATCTTCCAAAATTTTGCGATAGAAAATCAGAAATATTTATTTTTCAGAATTATTTAAGTCATTTCAAATGAAAAATTTTTGCTTTTTGATTTTTTATGATTTTTTTTTCTGTGTTCGATACAGTACACTTTTCGGACAAGGTTTTTGAAAAAAAAGTCAAGTTCAACAGCTATAACTTATTGATCCAATTTTTGGGTTTTCTAATTTTTTGCACAAAATGGCTCAGAGCTGTTCTAAATTTATTTCTTGATTATTTTCTTAAAATCTTTAATTTTTTTGATTTTTGGGAATTTTTTGGGCAAATGCAAGCCTCTAACAAAAAAATTTTGTAACAACTAAATTATTAAACGTAATCACATCATATTTTGTATCTGTATTAGGTATAGTTTTAGAAAATATTTCCATGTCATTTCACTGATTTTTTTTTTAAATTCGGATTTTTGCGATTTTTTTTATAAAACCTCAAATATCTTAATATGTCTATATATATCCTCCTTAGGGCACGGCTTGGCATACTCCGATCGTTCTGAAATTAAAACACGTTAATTTTGGAATCATATGGCAACTACTTTAGCCGCTACCCGCAATCAAAAATCTGAAAAAAAATGTTTACGCCACGCCTAGTGTACACCGAAGGCCATTGTGGAACTTCTCACCTCTTCGTATTGCTGTTTTGTCATTTTAGTATTTATGAAGAGTGCCAATGCTGAATCAAGAGCTAAGCACTTGGTGGCGTTGTCGTTTTTCTGTGTTTGCTGAAGTGTTGGAAAGGCAGTTAATACCCTTCTTAGGCGATTTGGACTAGCTTTGGATGCACGTTCAACAATCTCAGATTGCAAGTGCCTTCGTGCGGAGTTCAATTGCTGCAGATAGGCTTTTTCGTTCGATCAACTCTTTACAAGTTTCCGAGATCTTCTGAAGTTTTCTTCTTTGAGAGCGGACAGAACTCTCCGTGAAAGGTTTCGTAGGTCTTCCTGTGGGAAATATATTTGCTATGCAGATGCGCGGCTTTGCGCAAAAAATGTGCGCAATAAGGATTCTACCTGTTAACCAATTAAGATTTCTACTAATGGCTTTACCTGCAGTTGCATTCAGTAACTGTATGATTATGCTTAATTATGGCAATAATTAATACGTTTTCGTGCAAATGTGAACACTTCAGCAAACGACATGCACAGGTTATGCCTGTGTCGTATAAAAATAGTTTAGCTCATGTAAAGTGCCTACCTTTCTTTCCGGCGGCGAATGACGGTTATAGTATATTCGGGAAAAGTTTTGAAATACTTTAAACTTTCTAAAAAATATAACCAAGCTCTGCCGTCGCACGGCGGTGTATGAGTTTTCTCAAAATTTGTTTAATAAATAGGCTTGAAAAATATCTGTTAAACGGTTCATCGAAAATAAACAACATGTAAGTTTGTTCAACAAATTAATACATCATTATACATGTGCATTTAATGACAATGCAGTCTGTTGTACATAAAAGTGGGCGGTATTACACAGGAATTAGACAATAATTTGAATCAAACTTCGACTTCAACCAATTTTTGCACGTACATATAGTTTTGGTAATTTGAGCAGTTCGTAGTCTAAAACTGGGCAGGATTATATAAGGGGCGTGATACTTTAATATCAATCGAACTGCTTCTAAACTGTATGTCCGACTTAATACAAATTTTGCACTTACATTCTTTGTTATAATGAGCAGTCAGTAGTCTAGAAAGTGAGCGGCATTAGACAACGGGCTTAGCACATTAATTTAAATCGAACTCCAGGCCGTTTGTCCAAATTCAACCATATTTTGCACATATATGCTTTGGTATAATAAACACATACATATATGCTTTTGGTCTGTATTCTAGAAAAGTGAGCGTGATTAGGCAATTAAATAATTTGAATCTGATTAAAATCCCCTTTTTATAAAGACTGGAGCTTTAAGCTTAAAATACAATAGCGCGATGCGTGGAAGCTATGCGATATTGTTACGAAACCCCAAGCGCGTTGCGCTCATAATTAGTGTACAATGAGAAGCGTTTAAGAAGCGTCAATTTTGAAGTGACAACAGAAAAGTAAACAAATTTAAATATTTTAGTGTATTAATATGTTTTCAGAAATGACAAATAATAAGTATTAGCAAATCTTTAATATCTTTAATTATCAACATCTGTTCAGAATTATTATATATATTAGGCCGGGTCGATTTGTGGGGAGGCAAAAAAATCGCCCATTGCTCTGTGAAAATCGTATTCTAGGGATCAAAATAAGAAACTTTGCCGAAGGAACCATACCTCTAAAACGAATTCTGATGTCCCCCAATTTGGGTCGAACTTTTGGGTATGGGCAAATTTTGAAAAATCCCACTTTGACCCATTTAGAGTGCTCCAATCGAGTACAAATGTATGACCGACCTACTAACTTTGGAGGCCCGACCCACCCATGCCAGTGGCACACCCCCTGGGGGTTCCCCATACAAACATTTCAAAAAATCGCCGAAAGAAATGCAGACAAGAAGTGGTTCGCAAACGAGTTGATGAGAAGTATCATACTAGAATGGTAAAAGAACCTCATCTTGTTATTTTGAGAGAACCCAATTCTGAATTGATTGGTTACGTAAGACTGGAACATGAAACCGCTGAATACAAAACAACCAAATTAAATGATTTTTTCAACGATAAAAATATATCACTGGATGCATAAAGACCATTGCATTGGTTCGTTTGCCTTCTACACTTCAACGAACTTCCGTTTCGGCATTTGTTTGAAGCTTTGGATAAATCAACCAGCACTGGACCAAGATCGGCAACCGGAAAACTGAGCCGTCAAATCGAAACTTATGAAACTCTTCCGGTAAGTTATTGCTATCACTCATTTATTATAATTGTCAACCATTTTTAATTATTTAATTATTATATATTTTCAGGTGGTGGACGGCTTCCAGAAAATTGAGTTGCAAAATATGCCCCCGCTCCAGAAAAAAATTGAATTTTCCACCGATTCGAAGTACTTATACGACATGGCCCATGCAATTTCTAGCGGCGTGGTCTCGGTGGATCTGGCTAACATCAAACCAGGGAAAATTGTACATTCTCGGTGGCTCACCAAGGCCGCTAGATTATTTCGATTATATGTGACAACGGAAAATCCAGATGCAAATTTAAGAATTCTGGTTGAATTTATAATTAAATGTTATGTGCCAATGTACTTCAATATCAAGTATTACAGCTCTGTCGTGTACGGCAGTGCATTATTTTTCAACTTCATTAGTTGATCCCGATTTCTAGAACCTCGTTTACGCAAAATTGTCAATCAAGTAATTACAGATAATTCATATTATGCGCATTCGGAAAATATCTTGTTATCAATGTTGTTTGATGATAGCAAAGAAAAGCGCGACTGTGCTATCAACATAATTCTACGCTATCGAACAGATGTTGACGACCCAACGCAACTTAGAGCTTATAAAAAACCAGATATAAAGTTTAATTGCACAAGTTACACGGAAATGATCAATATGAATGACATAAATAATTCTGTACGATACATTGAAAGAATATTTAAATCAAGATGATCCACCGTTTAATGATCCAAAAATTGCATCACACATACAAGGAACGGAACGACATGTTCAATTGCTAGCTAGCGTTTCCAAACGGGTTATGCCGGAAAATGTAGAGGCTGTTATGGCGACGACATTAGAGAGCCGTGCGAAATTGCCCAGACTTGAAAATAAAAAAGACTTCAAACAATAATTTTTTAGTTTCTTTTCTATAACTAACTTAAATTAATTTTTTCATATACATATGTTCTGACTAAATAAATTTCAAAAGAGAAAAAATAGATATTATTATAAATAAATAATAAATATTATTATAAATAAATAAATAAAAATAAAGAAAAAACATAGGCATTTCGCTGATTTTTTTCATGTAAAGTGCCAAAACTGGCGATTTTTTAAATGTTTGTATGGGGAACCCCCAGGGGGTGTGCCACTGGCATGGGTGGGTCGGGCCTCCAAAGTTAGTGGGGGTCGATCATACATTTGGACTCGATTGGAGCACTCTAAATGGGTCAAAGTGGGATTTTTCAAAATTTGCCCCTACCCAAAAGTTCGACCCAAATTGGGGGACATCAGAATTCGTTTTAGAGGTATGGTTCCTTCGGCAAAGTTTCTTATTTTGATCCCTAGAATACGATTTTCACAGAGCATTGAGCGATTTTTAAATCGACCCGCCCTAATATATATATATGATTATTATAAATTCTTTTAATATATTTTATTACAATTTTTTTTGAAGAAAATTATTATGCGCTCAAAATGTTAATTTTTTAATAGAATTTTTATGACAGCACGTCAACGCATGCGTCATTTTTAAAAATTTTTGGAAATGCCTCGCACCGCTCAATCGCATCAAATTAGTGTAGATTGCTACATAAGAACTCTGCTTATGAAAATGCTGACAGCTCATGCGAGATTTTTACGTTGTCTCGCAACGCACTCTCGCTCTATTGTACTTCGGGCTTTAGTCTTAAAATTCAAAATTTTATTTCTGACAAAAAACTTATGGTTGAGATTGGAGCTATTGATCTTTGCGCATTGTTAGTTGTATAACGTTCCACACATTTTACACACCTTGAATGCAACACACACCTGGTGGAGCCGGCCTTTTCAGCTAGTAAATAATAAAAAAAGCAAGTTTCATTTGGTTTTTCCATAGTTTTAAAAAAAAAAAATTAGGAATTTTTCCGAGGGGGCGCTGGAAAAAATTTTAACTCAAAAAGGGGCGGTATACCTAAAAAGTTTCAGAACCTATGATTTAGATAGTAATCCATTTAATACTTACTTACTTACTTAGGTGGCCGTAACAACCCGTGTCCGGATTTCGACCGACCTCATCAGCTCTCGCCAGGCGCCTCTGCTTTGCGCGCGCCTTCTCCAATCGGATACACCAAGTGCGGTTAGGGCTTCCTCTGCCTGGTCCATCCATCGGAGGCATGGTCTCCCTCGTCGTCGTTGACCAGCGACCCTCGCCTCGAGCACCTTTTTCGCTGGAGCTTCGTCGTCCATACGATGGACATGACCCAGCCAGCGTAGTCGCTGCACAGTTATACGCCGAACTACGTCAATGTCTTCGTAGAGCTCATACAGCTCGTGGTTCATTCGGATGCGATAGTCATCGCCGACTCGAACAGGACCGAAGATTTTGCGAAGAACTTTTCTCTCGAACACCCCCAGAACGGCTGCGTCAGTTTGCGAAACTACCCATGCCTCAGCGCCATAAAGCAGCACAGATAGAACGAGCGTCTTGTAGAGTGTTAGTTTTGTCGATCAAGAGAGGGCTCTGGAACTTAGTTGCTTACTGAGCCCGTAGTAACACCTATTAGCAATTATTGTTCTTCGCTTTATCTCCAGGCTGATTTCGTTGTTGGATTTAATGGCGGTGCCAAGCTAAACAAACTCCTTGACTACTTCAAAGTTATATCTGCCGGATGAAACGTGGGAGTCTAAACGCCGCGCTCCCTTGTTTGTAGACAGCATATACTTTGTTTTACCCTCATTTATCGTCAAACCCACTTTGGCTGATTCCTTTTCGATAGCGGCGAAAGCAGCGGTAACATCTCTCTTGGTTCTGCCAACAATATCAATATCATCAGCGTACGCAAGGAGCTGGACACCTTTATAGAAAATGGTGCCATTACGATGCACACCGGCCTTTCGTACGATCCCCTCCATGATGATGTTTGAAGAGATCGCAAGACAGTGGATCGCCTTGCCTGAAACCTCTTTCGGTATTGAAGGTTTCGGAGAGGTCATTTCCTACCTTGACGAAGCTGCGTGTGTTGCTCAACGTCATTCTGCAAAGTCTTATCAACTTTGCAGGTATACCGAACTCAGACATTGTTGCGTATAGGCTATCCCTTCTCGGGCTATCGAACGCAGCTTTAAAATCGACAAAGAGATGGTGTGTGTCAATTTGATGTTCGTGGGTTTTCTCCAGGATTTGTCGTAGCGTGAAAATCTGGTCTATGGTGGACTTATCAGGTCGAAAGCCTCACTGATAAGGTGGCTATCCATATCCATTTAATATAATTCAAAATAAACTTCACCATTCAAAACTTCAAACAAAATAATGGTGAGTATCGTAAAACTAGTATATGCTTTTAGAAAAAAGTACCTTCATTTAGTAATATTGTTTTAGCAACCATTTCTGTTTGGCTGCTTTTATATAAATAAGTTAAAAAAAAACCATGTTTAAATGTCAAAATATTAAATTGCTTGCATGTTGAGTTTGATATAACTATACTTCGATTTTAATTTACTGAATTATGTATACAAGTTATCGTTAAGAAAAAAGTTGTTTTGTTTTTTTTTTTTTTGTACATACGTTAATTGTCCATTAGTATATATGTTTCACCCAAAACGTTATGTGCATGCTGTGTTATTATTGCGTTTTAAATTAACTGCTTTTGATTTGATGCGTAACATGCCGGAGTCATAATGAAGACTAACTTAAATCTCCTGTAAGATAAGTTTATATTAATAAAAGTTTAATAAAACATGCAATAAAAAATGGACAGTAGAAAATTTTGTTCAATTGATTTTTTTTGTTTTTATCTTGTGATATATAAGAAATTCTGCAAGTATATGCTTCGATACCTTGGCACCGCCATTAATACTAACAACGAAATCAGCCTGGAGATAAAGCGAAGAACAATAATTGCTAATAGGTGCTACTACGGGCTCAGTAAGCAACTAAGTTCCAGAGCCCTCTCTCGATCGACAAAACTAACACTCTACAAGACGCTCGTTCTACCTGTGCTGCTTTATGGCGCTGAGGCATGGGTAGTTTCGCAAACTGACGCAGCCGCTCTGGGGGTGTTCGAGAGAAAAGTTCTTCGCAAAATCTTCGGTCCTGTTCGAGTCGGCGATGACTATCGCATCCGAATGAACCACGAGCTGTATGAGCTCTACGGAGACATTGACGTAGTTCGGCGTATAACTGTGCAGCGACTACGCTGGCTGGGTCATGTCCATCGTATGGACGACGAAGCTCCAGCGAAAAAGGTGCTCGAAGCGAGGGTCGCTGGTCATCGACGACGAGGGAGACCATGCCTCCGATGGATGGACCAGGCTGAGGAAGCCCTAACCGCACTTGGTGTATCCGATTGGAGAAGGCGCGCGCAAAGCAGAGGCGCCTGGCGAGAGCTGATGAGGTCGGTCGAAATCCGGACACGGGTTGTCACGGCCACCTAAGTAAGTAAGTAATATGCTTCGATGTTGCTAAATTATTGCAACACTTATTTGTTGTAACAAGAAAACTGCATGCAAGGATTTTAACTAATACTTTAGTTTTCTTTTTCATTCTTTACTTTATCATTTAAAATGCTGTAGTTGTAAATTTTAACTTTAGGGTAATTTTAACTATAGAAAAATTTTATGGTTTTAACTTGATTCATACGTATTATCATTGAAATCAAATTTTAGCTTTATACATATTTTAACTTTATACATAGTCTTTTGCAAAATTTTACAGAGTTTTGTTTTCTTTCCTAATTTAAGAATATTAAACACTTAGTTAACCAATATTTAAAATTAAGACTTATTTAAAAAAAGAACATTAAATGAAACATTAAGATCAACATTAGTCACTACTTTAATTGAGTCCAAACCAACTGATCTGCAGTTCTCGGCTGCATCATTCAAAAACTTGTTCTGGATCATCTTCTCGTGCTCTTCTCTTTGTGGTTGACTAAGCGGTCTAGCGTAGTCTCTCTGGACACGTCTATTTTATAAGTGCTTAACTATCCATCATTGCTACCTCTTATCGCTCCTCACATAAGATGATCAACCCTCTTGTTGTAGTCGTCCGACGTGAAACGACCTTCGCCCATCTGTTTACTCGATGAAAAGTATTTTATATCAAATTTAGTATGTCGGCAGTGGGTTGCATAAAAAATGTCTGTCAAGACTATGAGTAAATAAAAATGCAAAAATGCATTTTTTTTACATTCTACCCATTTGTTTATTCAACAAACAATACACTAACCGAAAGTATGAATCCTGTGGAATATGCTAACGTAGGGTTGCCTATTTTGTCCCGTCATAACTACGGATTGCCAGGCAGTAACAGCTAAGTCAAAACTAGTAAATTGCACCATTTGTTTACTCAATAAAACTTATATCAAAATAAAGATAATTTTATTGCGAACACGGTGATATAAGGTTGCCTGCGAAAAATCTGTTTTAAATTCTTGGCAACTTAGAATATGATATATTGGTGCGGATAAAGGTTGTTTTCTTTCTAGAGGTAGAAATTTATAAATCAAACATGGTGCGAATAAAGATGGATGACAGAGAGATTCCAGCGAACTATCCGGTGCGATTTGGCATTGAAGTTGGGATCCAAATTATGTCGAAGTCTACCCGTTTTCCATGCAATTACAGGTTGCGATTACACGGCAGCATTTTACAATACAGGAAAAGTTAAACCCTTTAAATTATTTTCCATCAATGAAACGTACCAAACAGCTTTTGGGTCATTAAAGAATGAAGTCGATATTTTCATTGACGATAAAATGGACATAGTTCAAGAGTTTATTGCTGGTATGTATGGCATAGCGCCTCTCATAAAATAATGAGAGGTATTGCATTTTTCTAAAGAATGACTCTTCAAAAGAATAAAGCGAACAGTTAAAAAAAAAATAAAAAGTTTTGACTCGAACCTCTACGTAAGATATCACTTCAACAAAAAATCTTTTGAACTGCTTTTATTAAGTCATCCCAAAATAAATTTTTTTTGTATTTTAATTGACTTAAAAACATCTCAAAAACATTTAAATAAATTTTTTAAAGACATCTTGAATATTAAGAAAATTATAAGCTTGAAAAGAGACCAGCGCGTCAGTTCGATATAATATAAAAATCAAGTTACTAAAGCTATTTTATTATATCATTTATTGTATCTGCTCAAACCTGTATATTTGAAAATGAGGAAATTCCAAAGAATGTTAACAATAATTATTTTGTGTGTATATATAGCGACTCAATTAAGTTTTATTCAATATTTGAATTAATTCAAAATTTAAAACAAAAATAATTCAAATATGCAATTTTTATAAAAGTACGTGTAAATTTTTAAAAAAGACTTTTTTAAGACTCTGTCTCATTCAGAAAGGAGATGTTTTCATTACGTTTTAAAATTTTTTTTCGGGTCAACCTAGTGTAGTGCACATATGGCTATCACTAACCTACCTCAACAATAACATAAACACACAACGCTACAACCAATACGTTGGTTTCACTGCATACCTACAGCGAAAACAAAGCATGAAGCGCAGGCAGTAACCAACTCAAGTACTACTAGCGGCATGATTCATGTTATGCATTGTGCAATCAGATCGCTGCCGAAAGTGTGTCGCTGGAGTTTGAAACCTGTAAGTGGGTTGTGCTGAATAGAATTACAAACAGATATTTAAGTAAAAATTAATAGTAAGCAGATGTGTAAGAATTGTTTTTAAATTTCATTTAAGTTATTTTTGTATATATTAAGAATCTATTGAGTAAAAAGGTTACATTGAGTGAAGAGAAAATATTGTCACTTTTCACTCAAATATTTTTGTTATAAAAACCCGAGTTGGGAGTAAGTAAAATTAATTTTGGAATCACCTCGAAAAACAGAAGTGTTTCTAATTTTCAAACCAAGCCTAGTGGCTTGAAAAATATAAAATATATTGAAGCACTGCCTCGTGGCAGAATAATGAAATAAAGCCTTGCGGCTGAAATTAACAGGCCTTGTGGCCAAATCCCCCAGTCCTCTGATAGGGAAGTCAAGAATAGTAGTAGCTTATCGTTTTTCATCTACAGCTAGCATTATATGGCGATCCTGTGGACCGAATCCTGTGAACCAGCACATTAAGATCATGCGGACCGAAAACTCCAGAGCCTTATGTCAGATTTCGGCAAATTATTTGAGAAGAATGTTGCACTGGCACAACAACATATAAAGGAAGAAATATACGTACCCGAAGCGGTATCGACACAGCAACAAGAAGTGGAACCACATAAAGCGACGCCAATTCCTGGGCCCAAAAAACTTACTATTGCAGAATTCAACAGACAAGCAACAGCAAAAAAGCAACAACAAGAAAAACAAACGCAAAAGAAAACAAGAGCTGGGAGACAAGTCCGGCAAAGGAAGGAACTAAATAACCTGTATAGATTGATTACTATAACAAAGGGAAAGGAAAGAGTTGAATTTCTAAGACAACTTAAAGATTTAAAATACAAAATAAAATAGATTAAACATGACAGAGTACAGACTTTGTTTTATTTGTGAAGCAAAAATTAACATAAAATATATAAATGATCATTTAAAGTAGCATAAAGAAATTTTTTTAAAGATTAATAAGATCATGAACAAAATTAATAAAAATTAAGAAAAACAAAATTTTAGTTGTATAGTTGTATAGTTAGTTGTATAGTTAGTTGTATAACGTTCCACACATTTTACACACCTTGAATGCAACACACACCTGGTGGAGCCGGCCTTTTCAGCTAGTAAATAATAAAAAAAGCAAGTTTCATTTGGTTTTTCCATAGTTTTAAAAAAAAAAAATTAGGAATTTTTTCCGAGGGGGCGCTGGAAGAAATTTTAACTCAAAAAGGGGCGGTATACCTAAAAAGTTTCAGAACCTATGATTTAGATAGTAATCCATTTAATACTTACTTACTTACTTAGGTGGCCGTAACAACCCGTGTCCGGATTTCGACCGACCTCATCAGCTCTCGCCAGGCGCCTCTGCTTTGCGCGCGCCTTCTCCAATCGGATACACCAAGTGCGGTTAGGGCTTCCTCTGCCTGGTCCATCCATCGGAGGCATGGTCTCCCTCGTCGTCGTTGACCAGCGACCCTCGCCTCGAGCACCTTTTTCGCTGGAGCTTCGTCGTCCATACGATGGACATGACCCAGCCAGCGTAGTCGCTGCACAGTTATACGCCGAACTACGTCAATGTCTTCGTAGAGCTCATACAGCTCGTGGTTCATTCGGATGCGATAGTCATCGCCGACTCGAACAGGACCGAAGATTTTGCGAAGAACTTTTCTCTCGAACACCCCCAGAACGGCTGCGTCAGTTTGCGAAACTACCCATGCCTCAGCGCCATAAAGCAGCACAGATAGAACGAGCGTCTTGTAGAGTGTTAGTTTTGTCGATCAAGAGAGGGCTCTGGAACTTAGTTGCTTACTGAGCCCGTAGTAACACCTATTAGCAATTATTGTTCTTCGCTTTATCTCCAGGCTGATTTCGTTGTTGGATTTAATGGCGGTGCCAAGCTAAACAAACTCCTTGACTACTTCAAAGTTATATCTGCCGGATGAAACGTGGGAGTCTAAACGCCGCGCTCCCTTGTTTGTAGACAGCATATACTTTGTTTTACCCTCATTTATCGTCAAACCCACTTTGGCTGATTCCTTTTCGATAGCGGCGAAAGCAGCGGTAACATCTCTCTTGGTTCTGCCAACAATATCAATATCATCAGCGTACGCAAGGAGCTGGACACCTTTATAGAAAATGGTGCCATTACGATGCACACCGGCCTTTCGTACGATCCCCTCCATGATGATGTTTGAAGAGATCGCAAGACAGTGGATCGCCTTGCCTGAAACCTCTTTCGGTATTGAAGGTTTCGGAGAGGTCATTTCCTACCTTGACGAAGCTGCGTGTGTTGCTCAACGTCATTCTGCAAAGTCTTATCAACTTTGCAGGTATACCGAACTCAGACATTGTTGCGTATAGGCTATCCCTTCTCGGGCTATCGAACGCAGCTTTAAAATCGACAAAGAGATGGTGTGTGTCAATTTGATGTTCGTGGGTTTTCTCCAGGATTTGTCGTAGCGTGAAAATCTGGTCTATGGTGGACTTATCAGGTCGAAAGCCTCACTGATAAGGTGGCTATCCATATCCATTTAATATAATTCAAAATAAACTTCACCATTCAAAACTTCAAACAAAATAATGGTGAGTATCGTAAAACTAGTATATGCTTTTAGAAAAAAGTACCTTCATTTAGTAATATTGTTTTAGCAACCATTTCTGTTTGGCTGCTTTTATATAAATAAGTTAAAAAAAAACCATGTTTAAATGTCAAAATATTAAATTGCTTGCATGTTGAGTTTGATATAACTATACTTCGATTTTAATTTACTGAATTATGTATACAAGTTATCGTTAAGAAAAAAGTTGTTTTGTTTTTTTTTTTTTTTGTACATACGTTAATTGTCCATTAGTATATATGTTTCACCCAAAACGTTATGTGCATGCTGTATTATTATTGCGTTTTAAATTAACTGCTGCTGATTTGATGCGTAACATGCCGGAGTCATAATGAAGACTAACTTAAATCTCCTGTAAGATAAGTTTATATTAATAAAAGTTTAATAAAACATGCAATAAAAAATGGACAGTAGAAAATTTTGTTCAATTGATTTTTTTTGTTTTTATCTTGTGATATATAAGAAATTCTGCAAGTATATGCTTCGATACCTTGGCACCGCCATTAATACTAACAACGAAATCAGCCTGGAGATAAAGCGAAGAACAATAATTGCTAATAGGTGCTACTACGGGCTCAGTAAGCAACTAAGTTCCAGAGCCCTCTCTCGATCGACAAAACTAACACTCTACAAGACGCTCGTTCTACCTGTGCTGCTTTATGGCGCTGAGGCATGGGTAGTTTCGCAAACTGACGCAGCCGCTCTGGGGGTGTTCGAGAGAAGAGTTCTTCGCAAAATCTTCGGTCCTGTTCGAGTCGGCGATGACTATCGCATCCGAATGAACCACGAGCTGTATGAGCTCTACGGAGACATTGACGTAGTTCGGCGTATAACTGTGCAGCGACTACGCTGGCTGGGTCATGTCCATCGTATGGACGACGAAGCTCCAGCGAAAAAGGTGCTCGAAGCGAGGGTCGCTGGTCATCGACGACGAGGGAGACCATGCCTCCGATGGATGGACCAGGCTGAGGAAGCCCTAACCGCACTTGGTGTATCCGATTGGAGAAGGCGCGCGCAAAGCAGAGGCGCCTGGCGAGAGCTGATGAGGTCGGTCGAAATCCGGACACGGGTTGTCACGGCCACCTAAGTAAGTAAGTAATATGCTTCGATGTTGCTAAATTATTGCAACACTTATTTGTTGTAACAAGAAAACTGCATGCAAGGATTTTAACTAATACTTTAGTTTTCTTTTTCATTCTTTACTTTATCATTTAAAATGCTGTAGTTGTAAATTTTAACTTTAGGGTAATTTTAACTATAGAAAAATTTTATGGTTTTAACTTGATTCATACGTATTATCATTGAAATCAAATTTTAGCTTTATACATATTTTAACTTTATACATAGTCTTTTGCAAAATTTTACAGAGTTTTGTTTTCTTTCCTAATTTAAGAATATTAAACACTTAGTTAACCAATATTTAAAATTAAGACTTATTTAAAAAAAGAACATTAAATGAAACATTAAGATCAACATTAGTCACTACTTTAATTGAGTCCAAACCAACTGATCTGCAGTTCTCGGCTGCATCATTCAAAAACTTGTTCTGGATCATCTTCTCGTGCTCTTCTCTTTGTGGTTGACTAAGCGGTCTAGCGTAGTCTCTCTGGACACGTCTATTTTATAAGTGCTTAACTATCCATCATTGCTACCTCTTATCGCTCCTCACATAAGATGATCAACCCTCTTGTTGTAGTCGTCCGACGTGAAACGACCTTCGCCCATCTGTTTACTCGATGAAAAGTATTTTATATCAAATTTAGTATGTCGGCAGTGGGTTGCATAAAAAATGTCTGTCAAGACTATGAGTAAATAAAAATGCAAAAATGCATTTTTTTTACATTCTACCCATTTGTTTATTCAACAAACAATACACTAACCGAAAGTATGAATCCTGTGGAATATGCTAACGTAGGGTTGCCTATTTTGTCCCGTCATAACTACGGATTGCCAGGCAGTAACAGCTAAGTCAAAACTAGTAAATTGCACCATTTGTTTACTCAATAAAACTTATATCAAAATAAAGATAATTTTATTGCGAACACGGTGATATAAGGTTGCCTGCGAAAAATCTGTTTTAAATTCTTGGCAACTTAGAATATGATATATTGGTGCGGATAAAGGTTGTTTTCTTTCTAGAGGTAGAAATTTATAAATCAAACATGGTGCGAATAAAGATGGATGACAGAGAGATTCCAGCGAACTATCCGGTGCGATTTGGCATTGAAGTTGGGATCCAAATTATGTCGAAGTCTACCCGTTTTCCATGCAATTACAGGTTGCGATTACACGGCAGCATTTTACAATACAGGAAAAGTTAAACCCTTTAAATTATTTTCCATCAATGAAACGTACCAAACAGCTTTTGGGTCATTAAAGAATGAAGTCGATATTTTCATTGACGATAAAATGGACATAGTTCAAGAGTTTATTGCTGGTATGTATGGCATAGCGCCTCTCATAAAATAATGAGAGGTATTGCATTTTTCTAAAGAATGACTCTTCAAAAGAATAAAGCGAACAGTTAAAAAAAAAATAAAAAGTTTTGACTCGAACCTCTACGTAAGATATCACTTCAACAAAAAATCTTTTGAACTGCTTTTATTAAGTCATCCCAAAATAAATTTTTTTTGTATTTTAATTGACTTAAAAACATCTCAAAAACATTTAAATAAATTTTTTAAAGACATCTTGAATATTAAGAAAATTATAAGCTTGAAAAGAGACCAGCGCGTCAGTTCGATATAATATAAAAATCAAGTTACTAAAGCTATTTTATTATATCATTTATTGTATCTGCTCAAACCTGTATATTTGAAAATGAGGAAATTCCAAAGAATGTTAACAATAATTATTTTGTGTGTATATATAGCGACTCAATTAAGTTTTATTCAATATTTGAATTAATTCAAAATTTAAAACAAAAATAATTCAAATATGCAATTTTTATAAAAGTACGTGTAAATTTTTAAAAAAGACTTTTTTAAGACTCTGTCTCATTCAGAAAGGAGATGTTTTCATTACGTTTTAAAATTTTTTTTCGGGTCAACCTAGTGTAGTGCACATATGGCTATCACTAACCTACCTCAACAATAACATAAACACACAACGCTACAACCAATACGTTGGTTTCACTGCATACCTACAGCGAAAACAAAGCATGAAGCGCAGGCAGTAACCAACTCAAGTACTACTAGCGGCATGATTCATGTTATGCATTGTGCAGTCAGATCGCTGCCGAAAGTGTGTCGCTGGAGTTTGAAACCTGTAAGTGGGTTGTGCTGAATAGAATTACAAACAGATATTTAAGTAAAAATTAATAGTAAGCAGATGTGTAAGAATTGTTTTTAAATTTCATTTAAGTTATTTTTGTATATATTAAGAATCTATTGAGTAAAAAGGTTACATTGAGTGAAGAGAAAATATTGTCACTTTTCACTCAAATATTTTTGTTATAAAAACCCGAGTTGGGAGTAAATAAAATTAATTTTGGAATCACCTCGAAAAACAGAAGTGTTTCTAATTTTCAAACCAAGCCTAGTGGCTTGAAAAATATAAAATATATTGAAGCACTGCCTCGTGGCAGAATAATGAAATAAAGCCTTGTGGCTGAAATTAACAGGCCTTGTGGCCAAATCCCCCAGTCCTCTGATAGGGAAGTCAAGAATAGTAGTAGCTTATCGTTTTTCATCTACAGCTAGCATTATATGGCGATCCTGTGGACCGAATCCTGTGAACCAGCACATTAAGATCATGCGGACCGAAAACTCCAGAGCCTTATGTCAGATTTCGGCAAATTATTTGAGAAGAATGTTGCACTGGCACAACAACATATAAAGGAAGAAATATACGTACCCGAAGCGGTATCGACACAGCAACAAGAAGTGGAACCACATAAAGCGACGCCAATTCCTGGGCCCAAAAAACTTACTATTGCAGAATTCAACAGACAAGCAACAGCAAAAAAGCAACAACAAGAAAAACAAACGCAAAAGAAAACAAGAGCTGGGAGACAAGTCCGGCAAAGGAAGGAACTAAATAACCTGTATAGATTGATTACTATAACAAAGGGAAAGGAAAGAGTTGAATTTCTAAGACAACTTAAAGATTTAAAATACAAAATAAAATAGATTAAACATGACAGAGTACAGACTTTGTTTTATTTGTGAAGCAAAAATTAACATAAAATATATAAATGATCATTTAAAGTAGCATAAAGAAATTTTTTTAAAGATTAATAAGATCATGAACAAAATTAATAAAAATTAAGAAAAACAAAATTTTAGTTGTATAGTTAGTTGTATAACGTTCCACACATTTTACACACCTTGAATGCAACACACACCTGGTGGAGCCGGCCTTTTCAGCTAGTAAATAATAAAAAAAGCAAGTTTCATTTGGTTTTTCCATAGTTTTAAAAAAAAAAAATTAGGAATTTTTTCCGAGGGGGCGCTGGAAAAAATTTTAACTCAAAAAGGGGCGGTATACCTAAAAAGTTTCAGAACCTATGATTTATATAGTAATCCATTTAATACTTACTTACTTACTTAGGTGGCCGTAACAACCCATGTCCGGATTTCGACCGACCTCATCAGCTCTCGCCAGGCGCCTCTGCTTTGCGCGCGCCTTCTCCAATCGGATACACCAAGTGCGGTTAGGGCTTCCTCTGCCTGGTCCATCCATCGGAGGCATGGTCTCCCTCGTCGTCGTTGACCAGCGACCCTCGCCTCGAGCACCTTTTTCGCTGGAGCTTCGTCGTCCATACGATGGACATGACCCAGCCAGCGTAGTCGCTGCACAGTTATACGCCGAACTACGTCAATGTCTTCGTAGAGCTCATACAGCTCGTGGTTCATTCGGATGCGATAGTCATCGCCGACTCGAACAGGACCGAAGATTTTGCGAAGAACTTTTCTCTCGAACACCCCCAGAACGGCTGCGTCAGTTTGCGAAACTACCCATGCCTCAGCGCCATAAAGCAGCACAGATAGAACGAGCGTCTTGTAGAGTGTTAGTTTTGTCGATCAAGAGAGGGCTCTGGAACTTAGTTGCTTACTGAGCCCGTAGTAACACCTATTAGCAATTATTGTTCTTCGCTTTATCTCCAGGCTGATTTCGTTGTTGGATTTAATGGCGGTGCCAAGCTAAACAAACTCCTTGACTACTTCAAAGTTATATCTGCCGGATGAAACGTGGGAGTCTAAACGCCGCGCTCCCTTGTTTGTAGACAGCATATACTTTGTTTTACCCTCATTTATCGTCAAACCCACTTTGGCTGATTCCTTTTCGATAGCGGCGAAAGCAGCGGTAACATCTCTCTTGGTTCTGCCAACAATATCAATATCATCAGCGTACGCAAGGAGCTGGACACCTTTATAGAAAATGGTGCCATTACGATGCACACCGGCCTTTCGTACGATCCCCTCCATGATGATGTTTGAAGAGATCGCAAGACAGTGGATCGCCTTGCCTGAAACCTCTTTCGGTATTGAAGGTTTCGGAGAGGTCATTTCCTACCTTGACGAAGCTGCGTGTGTTGCTCAACGTCATTCTGCAAAGTCTTATCAACTTTGCAGGTATACCGAACTCAGACATTGTTGCGTATAGGCTATCCCTTCTCGGGCTATCGAACGCAGCTTTAAAATCGACAAAGAGATGGTGTGTGTCAATTTGATGTTCGTGGGTTTTCTCCAGGATTTGTCGTAGCGTGAAAATCTGGTCTATGGTGGACTTATCAGGTCGAAAGCCTCACTGATAAGGTGGCTATCCATATCCATTTAATATAATTCAAAATAAACTTCACCATTCAAAACTTCAAACAAAATAATGGTGAGTATCGTAAAACTAGTATATGCTTTTAGAAAAAAGTACCTTCATTTAGTAATATTGTTTTAGCAACCATTTCTGTTTGGCTGCTTTTATATAAATAAGTTAAAAAAAAACCATGTTTAAATGTCAAAATATTAAATTGCTTGCATGTTGAGTTTGATATAACTATACTTCGATTTTAATTTACTGAATTATGTATACAAGTTATCGTTAAGAAAAAAGTTGTTTTGTTTTTTTTTTTTTTTGTACATACGTTAATTGTCCATTAGTATATATGTTTCACCCAAAACGTTATGTGCATGCTGTGTTATTATTGCGTTTTAAATTAACTGCTGCTGATTTGATGCGTAACATGCCGGAGTCATAATGAAGACTAACTTAAATCTCCTGTAAGATAAGTTTATATTAATAAAAGTTTAATAAAACATGCAATAAAAAATGGACAGTAGAAAATTTTGTTCAATTGATTTTTTTTGTTTTTATCTTGTGATATATAAGAAATTCTGCAAGTATATGCTTCGATACCTTGGCACCGCCATTAATACTAACAACGAAATCAGCCTGGAGATAAAGCGAAGAACAATAATTGCTAATAGGTGCTACTACGGGCTCAGTAAGCAACTAAGTTCCAGAGCCCTCTCTCGATCGACAAAACTAACACTCTACAAGACGCTCGTTCTACCTGTGCTGCTTTATGGCGCTGAGGCATGGGTAGTTTCGCAAACTGACGCAGCCGCTCTGGGGGTGTTCGAGAGAAGAGTTCTTCGCAAAATCTTCGGTCCTGTTCGAGTCGGCGATGACTATCGCATCCGAATGAACCACGAGCTGTATGAGCTCTACGGAGACATTGACGTAGTTCGGCGTATAACTGTGCAGCGACTACGCTGGCTGGGTCATGTCCATCGTATGGACGACGAAGCTCCAGCGAAAAAGGTGCTCGAAGCGAGGGTCGCTGGTCATCGACGACGAGGGAGACCATGCCTCCGATGGATGGACCAGGCTGAGGAAGCCCTAACCGCACTTGGTGTATCCGATTGGAGAAGGCGCGCGCAAAGCAGAGGCGCCTGGCGAGAGCTGATGAGGTCGGTCGAAATCCGGACACGGGTTGTCACGGCCACCTAAGTAAGTAAGTAATATGCTTCGATGTTGCTAAATTATTGCAACACTTATTTGTTGTAACAAGAAAACTGCATGCAAGGATTTTAACTAATACTTTAGTTTTCTTTTTCATTCTTTACTTTATCATTTAAAATGCTGTAGTTGTAAATTTTAACTTTAGGGTAATTTTAACTATAGAAAAATTTTATGGTTTTAACTTGATTCATACGTATTATCATTGAAATCAAATTTTAGCTTTATACATATTTTAACTTTATACATAGTCTTTTGCAAAATTTTACAGAGTTTTGTTTTCTTTCCTAATTTAAGAATATTAAACACTTAGTTAACCAATATTTAAAATTAAGACTTATTTAAAAAAAGAACATTAAATGAAACATTAAGATCAACATTAGTCACTACTTTAATTGAGTCCAAACCAACTGATCTGCAGTTCTCGGCTGCATCATTCAAAAACTTGTTCTGGATCATCTTCTCGTGCTCTTCTCTTTGTGGTTGACTAAGCGGTCTAGCGTAGTCTCTCTGGACACGTCTATTTTATAAGTGCTTAACTATCCATCATTGCTACCTCTTATCGCTCCTCACATAAGATGATCAACCCTCTTGTTGTAGTCGTCCGACGTGAAACGACCTTCGCCCATCTGTTTACTCGATGAAAAGTATTTTATATCAAATTTAGTATGTCGGCAGTGGGTTGCATAAAAAATGTCTGTCAAGACTATGAGTAAATAAAAATGCAAAAATGCATTTTTTTTACATTCTACCCATTTGTTTATTCAACAAACAATACACTAACCGAAAGTATGAATCCTGTGGAATATGCTAACGTAGGGTTGCCTATTTTGTCCCGTCATAACTACGGATTGCCAGGCAGTAACAGCTAAGTCAAAACTAGTAAATTGCACCATTTGTTTACTCAATAAAACTTATATCAAAATAAAGATAATTTTATTGCGAACACGGTGATATAAGGTTGCCTGCGAAAAATCTGTTTTAAATTCTTGGCAACTTAGAATATGATATATTGGTGCGGATAAAGGTTGTTTTCTTTCTAGAGGTAGAAATTTATAAATCAAACATGGTGCGAATAAAGATGGATGACAGAGAGATTCCAGCGAACTATCCGGTGCGATTTGGCATTGAAGTTGGGATCCAAATTATGTCGAAGTCTACCCGTTTTCCATGCAATTACAGGTTGCGATTACACGGCAGCATTTTACAATACAGGAAAAGTTAAACCCTTTAAATTATTTTCCATCAATGAAACGTACCAAACAGCTTTTGGGTCATTAAAGAATGAAGTCGATATTTTCATTGACGATAAAATGGACATAGTTCAAGAGTTTATTGCTGGTATGTATGGCATAGCGCCTCTCATAAAATAATGAGAGGTATTGCATTTTTCTAAAGAATGACTCTTCAAAAGAATAAAGCGAACAGTTAAAAAAAAAATAAAAAGTTTTGACTCGAACCTCTACGTAAGATATCACTTCAACAAAAAATCTTTTGAACTGCTTTTATTAAGTCATCCCAAAATAAATTTTTTTGTATTTTAATTGACTTAAAAACATCTCAAAAACATTTAAATAAATTTTTTAAAGACATCTTGAATATTAAGAAAATTATAAGCTTGAAAAGAGACCAGCGCGTCAGTTCGATATAATATAAAAATCAAGTTACTAAAGCTATTTTATTATATCATTTATTGTATCTGCTCAAACCTGTATATTTGAAAATGAGGAAATTCCAAAGAATGTTAACAATAATTATTTTGTGTGTATATATAGCGACTCAATTAAGTTTTATTCAATATTTGAATTAATTCAAAATTTAAAACAAAAATAATTCAAATATGCAATTTTTATAAAAGTACGTGTAAATTTTTAAAAAAGACTTTTTTAAGACTCTGTCTCATTCAGAAAGGAGATGTTTTCATTACGTTTTAAAATTTTTTTTCGGGTCAACCTAGTGTAGTGCACATATGGCTATCACTAACCTACCTCAACAATAACATAAACACACAACGCTACAACCAATACGTTGGTTTCACTGCATACCTACAGCGAAAACAAAGCATGAAGCGCAGGCAGTAACCAACTCAAGTACTACTAGCGGCATGATTCATGTTATGCATTGTGCAATCAGATCGCTGCCGAAAGTGTGTCGCTGGAGTTTGAAACCTGTAAGTGGGTTGTGCTGAATAGAATTACAAACAGATATTTAAGTAAAAATTAATAGTAAGCAGATGTGTAAGAATTGTTTTTAAATTTCATTTAAGTTATTTTTGTATATATTAAGAATCTATTGAGTAAAAAGGTTACATTGAGTGAAGAGAAAATATTGTCACTTTTCACTCAAATATTTTTGTTATAAAAACCCGAGTTGGGAGTAAGTAAAATTAATTTTGGAATCACCTCGAAAAACAGAAGTGTTTCTAATTTTCAAACCAAGCCTAGTGGCTTGAAAAATATAAAATATATTGAAGCACTGCCTCGTGGCAGAATAATGAAATAAAGCCTTGCGGCTGAAATTAACAGGCCTTGTGGCCAAATCCCCCAGTCCTCTGATAGGGAAGTCAAGAATAGTAGTAGCTTATCGTTTTTCATCTACAGCTAGCATTATATGGCGATCCTGTGGACCGAATCCTGTGAACCAGCACATTAAGATCATGCGGACCGAAAACTCCAGAGCCTTATGTCAGATTTCGGCAAATTATTTGAGAAGAATGTTGCACTGGCACAACAACATATAAAGGAAGAAATATACGTACCCGAAGCGGTATCGACACAGCAACAAGAAGTGGAACCACATAAAGCGACGCCAATTCCTGGGCCCAAAAAACTTACTATTGCAGAATTCAACAGACAAGCAACAGCAAAAAAGCAACAACAAGAAAAACAAACGCAAAAGAAAACAAGAGCTGGGAGACAAGTCCGGCAAAGGAAGGAACTAAATAACCTGTATAGATTGATTACTATAACAAAGGGAAAGGAAAGAGTTGAATTTCTAAGACAACTTAAAGATTTAAAATACAAAATAAAATAGATTAAACATGACAGAGTACAGACTTTGTTTTATTTGTGAAGCAAAAATTAACATAAAATATATAAATGATCATTTAAAGTAGCATAAAGAAATTTTTTTAAAGATTAATAAGATCATGAACAAAATTAATAAAAATTAAGAAAAACAAAATTTTAGTTGTATAGTTAGTTGTATAACGTTCCACACATTTTACACACCTTGAATGCAACACACACCTGGTGGAGCCGGCCTTTTCAGCTAGTAAATAATAAAAAAAGCAAGTTTCATTTGGTTTTTCCATAGTTTTAAAAAAAAAAAATTAGGAATTTTTTCCGAGGGGGCGCTGGAAAAAATTTTAACTCAAAAAGGGGCGGTATACCTAAAAAGTTTCAGAACCTATGATTTAGATAGTAATCCATTTAATACTTACTTACTTACTTAGGTGGCCGTAACAACCCATGTCCGGATTTCGACCGACCTCATCAGCTCTCGCCAGGCGCCTCTGCTTTGCGCGCGCCTTCTCCAATCGGATACACCAAGTGCGGTTAGGGCTTCCTCTGCCTGGTCCATCCATCGGAGGCATGGTCTCCCTCGTCGTCGTTGACCAGCGACCCTCGCCTCGAGCACCTTTTTCGCTGGAGCTTCGTCGTCCATACGATGGACATGACCCAGCCAGCGTAGTCGCTGCACAGTTATACGCCGAACTACGTCAATGTCTTCGTAGAGCTCATACAGCTCGTGGTTCATTCGGATGCGATAGTCATCGCCGACTCGAACAGGACCGAAGATTTTGCGAAGAACTTTTCTCTCGAACACCCCCAGAACGGCTGCGTCAGTTTGCGAAACTACCCATGCCTCAGCGCCATAAAGCAGCACAGATAGAACGAGCGTCTTGTAGAGTGTTAGTTTTGTCGATCAAGAGAGGGCTCTGGAACTTAGTTGCTTACTGAGCCCGTAGTAACACCTATTAGCAATTATTGTTCTTCGCTTTATCTCCAGGCTGATTTCGTTGTTGGATTTAATGGCGGTGCCAAGCTAAACAAACTCCTTGACTACTTCAAAGTTATATCTGCCGGATGAAACGTGGGAGTCTAAACGCCGCGCTCCCTTGTTTGTAGACAGCATATACTTTGTTTTACCCTCATTTATCGTCAAACCCACTTTGGCTGATTCCTTTTCGATAGCGGCGAAAGCAGCGGTAACATCTCTCTTGGTTCTGCCAACAATATCAATATCATCAGCGTACGCAAGGAGCTGGACACCTTTATAGAAAATGGTGCCATTACGATGCACACCGGCCTTTCGTACGATCCCCTCCATGATGATGTTTGAAGAGATCGCAAGACAGTGGATCGCCTTGCCTGAAACCTCTTTCGGTATTGAAGGTTTCGGAGAGGTCATTTCCTACCTTGACGAAGCTGCGTGTGTTGCTCAACGTCATTCTGCAAAGTCTTATCAACTTTGCAGGTATACCGAACTCAGACATTGTTTCGTATAGGCTATCCCTTCTCGGGCTATCGAACGCAGCTTTAAAATCGACAAAGAGATGGTGTGTGTCAATTTGATGTTCGTGGGTTTTCTCCAGGATTTGTCGTAGCGTGAAAATCTGGTCTATGGTGGACTTATCAGGTCGAAAGCCTCACTGATAAGGTGGCTATCCATATCCATTTAATATAATTCAAAATAAACTTCACCATTCAAAACTTCAAACAAAATAATGGTGAGTATCGTAAAACTAGTATATGCTTTTAGAAAAAAGTACCTTCATTTAGTAATATTGTTTTAGCAACCATTTCTGTTTGGCTGCTTTTATATAAATAAGTTAAAAAAAAACCATGTTTAAATGTCAAAATATTAAATTGCTTGCATGTTGAGTTTGATATAACTATACTTCGATTTTAATTTACTGAATTATGTATACAAGTTATCGTTAAGAAAAAAGTTGTTTTGTTTTTTTTTTTTTTTGTACATACGTTAATTGTCCATTAGTATATATGTTTCACCCAAAACGTTATGTGCATGCTGTATTATTATTGCGTTTTAAATTAACTGCTGCTGATTTGATGCGTAACATGCCGGAGTCATAATGAAGACTAACTTAAATCTCCTGTAAGATAAGTTTATATTAATAAAAGTTTAATAAAACATGCAATAAAAAATGGACAGTAGAAAATTTTGTTCAATTGATTTTTTTTGTTTTTATCTTGTGATATATAAGAAATTCTGCAAGTATATGCTTCGATACCTTGGCACCGCCATTAATACTAACAACGAAATCAGCCTGGAGATAAAGCGAAGAACAATAATTGCTAATAGGTGCTACTACGGGCTCAGTAAGCAACTAAGTTCCAGAGCCCTCTCTCGATCGACAAAACTAACACTCTACAAGACGCTCGTTCTACCTGTGCTGCTTTATGGCGCTGAGGCATGGGTAGTTTCGCAAACTGACGCAGCCGCTCTGGGGGTGTTCGAGAGAAAAGTTCTTCGCAAAATCTTCGGTCCTGTTCGAGTCGGCGATGACTATCGCATCCGAATGAACCACGAGCTGTATGAGCTCTACGGAGACATTGACGTAGTTCGGCGTATAACTGTGCAGCGACTACGCTGGCTGGGTCATGTCCATCGTATGGACGACGAAGCTCCAGCGAAAAAGGTGCTCGAAGCGAGGGTCGCTGGTCATCGACGACGAGGGAGACCATGCCTCCGATGGATGGACCAGGCTGAGGAAGCCCTAACCGCACTTGGTGTATCCGATTGGAGAAGGCGCGCGCAAAGCAGAGGCGCCTGGCGAGAGCTGATGAGGTCGGTCGAAATCCGGACACGGGTTGTCACGGCCACCTAAGTAAGTAAGTAATATGCTTCGATGTTGCTAAATTATTGCAACACTTATTTGTTGTAACAAGAAAACTGCATGCAAGGATTTTAACTAATACTTTAGTTTTCTTTTTCATTCTTTACTTTATCATTTAAAATGCTGTAGTTGTAAATTTTAACTTTAGGGTAATTTTAACTATAGAAAAATTTTATGGTTTTAACTTGATTCATACGTATTATCATTGAAATCAAATTTTAGCTTTATACATATTTTAACTTTATACATAGTCTTTTGCAAAATTTTACAGAGTTTTGTTTTCTTTCCTAATTTAAGAATATTAAACACTTAGTTAACCAATATTTAAAATTAAGACTTATTTAAAAAAAGAACATTAAATGAAACATTAAGATCAACATTAGTCACTACTTTAATTGAGTCCAAACCAACTGATCTGCAGTTCTCGGCTGCATCATTCAAAAACTTGTTCTGGATCATCTTCTCGTGCTCTTCTCTTTGTGGTTGACTAAGCGGTCTAGCGTAGTCTCTCTGGACACGTCTATTTTATAAGTGCTTAACTATCCATCATTGCTACCTCTTATCGCTCCTCACATAAGATGATCAACACTCTTGTTGTAGTCGTCCGACGTGAAACGACCTTCGCCCATCTGTTTACTCGATGAAAAGTATTTTATATCAAATTTAGTATGTCGGCAGTGGGTTGCATAAAAAATGTCTGTCAAGACTATGAGTAAATAAAAATGCAAAAATGCATTTTTTTTACATTCTACCCATTTGTTTATTCAACAAACAATACACTAACCGAAAGTATGAATCCTGTGGAATATGCTAACGTAGGGTTGCCTATTTTGTCCCGTCATAACTACGGATTGCCAGGCAGTAACAGCTAAGTCAAAACTAGTAAATTGCACCATTTGTTTACTCAATAAAACTTATATCAAAATAAAGATAATTTTATTGCGAACACGGTGATATAAGGTTGCCTGCGAAAAATCTGTTTTAAATTCTTGGCAACTTAGAATATGATATATTGGTGCGGATAAAGGTTGTTTTCTTTCTAGAGGTAGAAATTTATAAATCAAACATGGTGCGAATAAAGATGGATGACAGAGAGATTCCAGCGAACTATCCGGTGCGATTTGGCATTGAAGTTGGGATCCAAATTATGTCGAAGTCTACCCGTTTTCCATGCAATTACAGGTTGCGATTACACGGCAGCATTTTACAATACAGGAAAAGTTAAACCCTTTAAATTATTTTCCATCAATGAAACGTACCAAACAGCTTTTGGGTCATTAAAGAATGAAGTCGATATTTTCATTGACGATAAAATGGACATAGTTCAAGAGTTTATTGCTGGTATGTATGGCATAGCGCCTCTCATAAAATAATGAGAGGTATTGCATTTTTCTAAAGAATGACTCTTCAAAAGAATAAAGCGAACAGTTAAAAAAAAAATAAAAAGTTTTGACTCGAACCTCTACGTAAGATATCACTTCAACAAAAAATCTTTTGAACTGCTTTTATTAAGTCATCCCAAAATAAATTTTTTTTGTATTTTAATTGACTTAAAAACATCTCAAAAACATTTAAATAAATTTTTTAAAGACATCTTGAATATTAAGAAAATTATAAGCTTGAAAAGAGACCAGCGCGTCAGTTCGATATAATATAAAAATCAAGTTACTAAAGCTATTTTATTATATCATTTATTGTATCTGCTCAAACCTGTATATTTGAAAATGAGGAAATTCCAAAGAATGTTAACAATAATTATTTTGTGTGTATATATAGCGACTCAATTAAGTTTTATTCAATATTTGAATTAATTCAAAATTTAAAACAAAAATAATTCAAATATGCAATTTTTATAAAAGTACGTGTAAATTTTTAAAAAAGACTTTTTTAAGACTCTGTCTCATTCAGAAAGGAGATGTTTTCATTACGTTTTAAAATTTTTTTTCGGGTCAACCTAGTGTAGTGCACATATGGCTATCACTAACCTACCTCAACAATAACATAAACACACAACGCTACAACCAATACGTTGGTTTCACTGCATACCTACAGCGAAAACAAAGCATGAAGCGCAGGCAGTAACCAACTCAAGTACTACTAGCGGCATGATTCATGTTATGCATTGTGCAGTCAGATCGCTGCCGAAAGTGTGTCGCTGGAGTTTGAAACCTGTAAGTGGGTTGTGCTGAATAGAATTACAAACAGATATTTAAGTAAAAATTAATAGTAAGCAGATGTGTAAGAATTGTTTTTAAATTTCATTTAAGTTATTTTTGTATATATTAAGAATCTATTGAGTAAAAAGGTTACATTGAGTGAAGAGAAAATATTGTCACTTTTCACTCAAATATTTTTGTTATAAAAACCCGAGTTGGGAGTAAATAAAATTAATTTTGGAATCACCTCGAAAAACAGAAGTGTTTCTAATTTTCAAACCAAGCCTAGTGGCTTGAAAAATATAAAATATATTGAAGCACTGCCTCGTGGCAGAATAATGAAATAAAGCCTTGCGGCTGAAATTAACAGGCCTTGTGGCCAAATCCCCCAGTCCTCTGATAGGGAAGTCAAGAATAGTAGTAGCTTATCGTTTTTCATCTACAGCTAGCATTATATGGCGATCCTGTGGACCGAATCCTGTGAACCAGCACATTAAGATCATGCGGACCGAAAACTCCAGAGCCTTATGTCAGATTTCGGCAAATTATTTGAGAAGAATGTTGCACTGGCACAACAACATATAAAGGAAGAAATATACGTACCCGAAGCGGTATCGACACAGCAACAAGAAGTGGAACCACATAAAGCGACGCCAATTCCTGGGCCCAAAAAACTTACTATTGCAGAATTCAACAGACAAGCAACAGCAAAAAAGCAACAACAAGAAAAACAAACGCAAAAGAAAACAAGAGCTGGGAGACAAGTCCGGCAAAGGAAGGAACTAAATAACCTGTATAGATTGATTACTATAACAAAGGGAAAGGAAAGAGTTGAATTTCTAAGACAACTTAAAGATTTAAAATACAAAATAAAATAGATTAAACATGACAGAGTACAGACTTTGTTTTATTTGTGAAGCAAAAATTAACATAAAATATATAAATGATCATTTAAAGTAGCATAAAGAAATTTTTTTAAAGATTAATAAGATCATGAACAAAATTAATAAAAATTAAGAAAAACAAAATTTTAGTTGTATAGTTGTATAGTTAGTTGTATAGTTAGTTGTATAACGTTCCACACATTTTACACACCTTGAATGCAACACACACCTGGTGGAGCCGGCCTTTTCAGCTAGTAAATAATAAAAAAAGCAAGTTTCATTTGGTTTTTCCATAGTTTTAAAAAAAAAAAATTAGGAATTTTTTCCGAGGGGGCGCTGGAAGAAATTTTAACTCAAAAAGGGGCGGTATACCTAAAAAGTTTCAGAACCTATGATTTAGATAGTAATCCATTTAATACTTACTTACTTACTTAGGTGGCCGTAACAACCCGTGTCCGGATTTCGACCGACCTCATCAGCTCTCGCCAGGCGCCTCTGCTTTGCGCGCGCCTTCTCCAATCGGATACACCAAGTGCGGTTAGGGCTTCCTCTGCCTGGTCCATCCATCGGAGGCATGGTCTCCCTCGTCGTCGTTGACCAGCGACCCTCGCCTCGAGCACCTTTTTCGCTGGAGCTTCGTCGTCCATACGATGGACATGACCCAGCCAGCGTAGTCGCTGCACAGTTATACGCCGAACTACGTCAATGTCTTCGTAGAGCTCATACAGCTCGTGGTTCATTCGGATGCGATAGTCATCGCCGACTCGAACAGGACCGAAGATTTTGCGAAGAACTTTTCTCTCGAACACCCCCAGAACGGCTGCGTCAGTTTGCGAAACTACCCATGCCTCAGCGCCATAAAGCAGCACAGATAGAACGAGCGTCTTGTAGAGTGTTAGTTTTGTCGATCAAGAGAGGGCTCTGGAACTTAGTTGCTTACTGAGCCCGTAGTAACACCTATTAGCAATTATTGTTCTTCGCTTTATCTCCAGGCTGATTTCGTTGTTGGATTTAATGGCGGTGCCAAGCTAAACAAACTCCTTGACTACTTCAAAGTTATATCTGCCGGATGAAACGTGGGAGTCTAAACGCCGCGCTCCCTTGTTTGTAGACAGCATATACTTTGTTTTACCCTCATTTATCGTCAAACCCACTTTGGCTGATTCCTTTTCGATAGCGGCGAAAGCAGCGGTAACATCTCTCTTGGTTCTGCCAACAATATCAATATCATCAGCGTACGCAAGGAGCTGGACACCTTTATAGAAAACGGTGCCATTACGATGCACACCGGCCTTTCGTACGATCCCCTCCATGATGATGTTTGAAGAGATCGCAAGACAGTGGATCGCCTTGCCTGAAACCTCTTTCGGTATTGAAGGTTTCGGAGAGGTCATTTCCTACCTTGACGAAGCTGCGTGTGTTGCTCAACGTCATTCTGCAAAGTCTTATCAACTTTGCAGGTATACCGAACTCAGACATTGTTGCGTATAGGCTATCCCTTCTCGGGCTATCGAACGCAGCTTTAAAATCGACAAAGAGATGGTGTGTGTCAATTTGATGTTCGTGGGTTTTCTCCAGGATTTGTCGTAGCGTGAAAATCTGGTCTATGGTGGACTTATCAGGTCGAAAGCCTCACTGATAAGGTGGCTATCCATATCCATTTAATATAATTCAAAATAAACTTCACCATTCAAAACTTCAAACAAAATAATGGTGAGTATCGTAAAACTAGTATATGCTTTTAGAAAAAAGTACCTTCATTTAGTAATATTGTTTTAGCAACCATTTCTGTTTGGCTGCTTTTATATAAATAAGTTAAAAAAAAACCATGTTTAAATGTCAAAATATTAAATTGCTTGCATGTTGAGTTTGATATAACTATACTTCGATTTTAATTTACTGAATTATGTATACAAGTTATCGTTAAGAAAAAAGTTGTTTTGTTTTTTTTTTTTTTTGTACATACGTTAATTGTCCATTAGTATATATGTTTCACCCAAAACGTTATGTGCATGCTGTGTTATTATTGCGTTTTAAATTAACTGCTGCTGATTTGATGCGTAACATGCCGGAGTCATAATGAAGACTAACTTAAATCTCCTGTAAGATAAGTTTATATTAATAAAAGCTTAATAAAACATGCAATAAAAAATGGACAGTAGAAAATTTTGTTCAATTGATTTTTTTGTTTTTATCTTGTGATATATAAGAAATTCTGCAAGTATATGCTTCGATACCTTGGCACCGCCATTAATACTAACAACGAAATCAGCCTGGAGATAAAGCGAAGAACAATAATTGCTAATAGGTGCTACTACGGGCTCAGTAAGCAACTAAGTTCCAGAGCCCTCTCTCGATCGACAAAACTAACACTCTACAAGACGCTCGTTCTACCTGTGCTGCTTTATGGCGCTGAGGCATGGGTAGTTTCGCAAACTGACGCAGCCGCTCTGGGGGGGTTCGAGAGAAAAGTTCTTCGCAAAATCTTCGGTCCTGTTCGAGTCGGCGATGACTATCGCATCCGAATGAACCACGAGCTGTATGAGCTCTACGGAGACATTGACGTAGTTCGGCGTATAACTGTGCAGCGACTACGCTGGCTGGGTCATGTCCATCGTATGGACGACGAAGCTCCAGCGAAAAAGGTGCTCGAAGCGAGGGTCGCTGGTCATCGACGACGAGGGAGACCATGCCTCCGATGGATGGACCAGGCTGAGGAAGCCCTAACCGCACTTGGTGTATCCGATTGGAGAAGGCGCGCGCAAAGCAGAGGCGCCTGGCGAGAGCTGATGAGGTCGGTCGAAATCCGGACACGGGTTGTCACGGCCACCTAAGTAAGTAAGTAATATGCTTCGATGTTGCTAAATTATTGCAACACTTATTTGTTGTAACAAGAAAACTGCATGCAAGGATTTTAACTAATACTTTAGTTTTCTTTTTCATTCTTTACTTTATCATTTAAAATGCTGTAGTTGTAAATTTTAACTTTAGGGTAATTTTAACTATAGAAAAATTTTATGGTTTTAACTTGATTCATACGTATTATCATTGAAATCAAATTTTAGCTTTATACATATTTTAACTTTATACATAGTCTTTTGCAAAATTTTACAGAGTTTTGTTTTCTTTCCTAATTTAAGAATATTAAACACTTAGTTAACCAATATTTAAAATTAAGACTTATTTAAAAAAAGAACATTAAATGAAACATTAAGATCAACATTAGTCACTACTTTAATTGAGTCCAAACCAACTGATCTGCAGTTCTCGGCTGCATCATTCAAAAACTTGTTCTGGATCATCTTCTCGTGCTCTTCTCTTTGTGGTTGACTAAGCGGTCTAGCGTAGTCTCTCTGGACACGTCTATTTTATAAGTGCTTAACTATCCATCATTGCTACCTCTTATCGCTCCTCACATAAGATGATCAACCCTCTTGTTGTAGTCGTCCGACGTGAAACGACCTTCGCCCATCTGTTTACTCGATGAAAAGTATTTTATATCAAATTTAGTATGTCGGCAGTGGGTTGCATAAAAAATGTCTGTCAAGACTATGAGTAAATAAAAATGCAAAAATGCATTTTTTTTACATTCTACCCATTTGTTTATTCAACAAACAATACACTAACCGAAAGTATGAATCCTGTGGAATATGCTAACGTAGGGTTGCCTATTTCGTCCCGTCATAACTACGGATTGCCAGGCAGTAACAGCTAAGTCAAAACTAGTAAATTGCACCATTTGTTTACTCAATAAAACTTATATAAAAATAAAGATAATTTTATTGCGAACACGGTGATATAAGGTTGCCTGCGAAAAATCTGTTTTAAATTCTTGGCAACTTAGAATATGATATATTGGTGCGGATAAAGGTTGTTTTCTTTCTAGAGGTAGAAATTTATAAATCAAACATGGTGCGAATAAAGATGGATGACAGAGAGATTCCAGCGAACTATCCGGTGCGATTTGGCATTGAAGTTGGGATCCAAATTATGTCGAAGTCTACCCGTTTTCCATGCAATTACAGGTTGCGATTACACGGCAGCATTTTACAATACAGGAAAAGTTAAACCCTTTAAATTATTTTCCATCAATGAAACGTACCAAACAGCTTTTGGGTCATTAAAGAATGAAGTCGATAGTTTCATTGACGATAAAATGGACATAGTTCAAGAGTTTATTGCTGGTATGTATGGCATAGCGCCTCTCATAAAATAATGAGAGGTATTGCATTTTTCTAAAGAATGACTCTTCAAAAGAATAAAGCGAACAGTTAAAAAAAAAATAAAAAGTTTTGACTCGAACCTCTACGTAAGATATCACTTCAACAAAAAATCTTTTGAACTGCTTTTATTAAGTCATCCCAAAATAAATTTTTTTTGTATTTTAATTGACTTAAAAACATCTCAAAAACATTTAAATAAATTTTTTAAAGACATCTTGAATATTAAGAAAATTATAAGCTTGAAAAGAGACCAGCGCGTCAGTTCGATATAATATAAAAATCAAGTTACTAAAGCTATTTTATTATATCATTTATTGTATCTGCTCAAACCTGTATATTTGAAAATGAGGAAATTCCAAAGAATGTTAACAATAATTATTTTGTGTGTATATATAGCGACTCAATTAAGTTTTATTCAATATTTGAATTAATTCAAAATTTAAAACAAAAATAATTCAAATATGCAATTTTTATAAAAGTACGTGTAAATTTTTAAAAAAGACTTTTTTAAGACTCTGTCTCATTCAGAAAGGAGATGTTTTCATTACGTTTTAAAATTTTTTTTCGGGTCAACCTAGTGTAGTGCACATATGGCTATCACTAACCTACCTCAACAATAACATAAACACACAACGCTACAACCAATACGTTGGTTTCACTGCATACCTACAGCGAAAACAAAGCATGAAGCGCAGGCAGTAACCAACTCAAGTACTACTAGCGGCATGATTCATGTTATGCATTGTGCAGTCAGATCGCTGCCGAAAGTGTGTCGCTGGAGTTTGAAACCTGTAAGTGGGTTGTGCTGAATAGAATTACAAACAGATATTTAAGTAAAAATTAATAGTAAGCAGATGTGTAAGAATTGTTTTTAAATTTCATTTAAGTTATTTTTGTATATATTAAGAATCTATTGAGTAAAAAGGTTACATTGAGTGAAGAGAAAATATTGTCACTTTTCACTCAAATATTTTTGTTATAAAAACCCGAGTTGGGAGTAAATAAAATTAATTTTGGAATCACCTCGAAAAACAGAAGTGTTTCTAATTTTCAAACCAAGCCTAGTGGCTTGAAAAATATAAAATATATTGAAGCACTGCCTCGTGGCAGAATAATGAAATAAAGCCTTGCGGCTGAAATTAACAGGCCTTGTGGCCAAATCCCCCAGTCCTCTGATAGGGAAGTCAAGAATAGTAGTAGCTTATCGTTTTTCATCTACAGCTAGCATTATATGGCGATCCTGTGGACCGAATCCTGTGAACCAGCACATTAAGATCATGCGGACCGAAAACTCCAGAGCCTTATGTCAGATTTCGGCAAATTATTTGAGAAGAATGTTGCACTGGCACAACAACATATAAAGGAAGAAATATACGTACCCGAAGCGGTATCGACACAGCAACAAGAAGTGGAACCACATAAAGCGACGCCAATTCCTGGGCCCAAAAAACTTACTATTGCAGAATTCAACAGACAAGCAACAGCAAAAAAGCAACAACAAGAAAAACAAACGCAAAAGAAAACAAGAGCTGGGAGACAAGTCCGGCAAAGGAAGGAACTAAATAACCTGTATAGATTGATTACTATAACAAAGGGAAAGGAAAGAGTTGAATTTCTAAGACAACTTAAAGATTTAAAATACAAAATAAAATAGATTAAACATGACAGAGTACAGACTTTGTTTTATTTGTGAAGCAAAAATTAACATAAAATATATAAATGATCATTTAAAGTAGCATAAAGAAATTTTTTTAAAGATTAATAAGATCATGAACAAAATTAATAAAAATTAAGAAAAACAAAATTTTGGACAAAATAAATAGTAAACATAATTCAATTTTTTATTTCTATTAGAAATTATTGTTCAAGCAATTGAGTTCATGACTAAAGATAGCCCACACTTATATGTGAATATCACAAATTTAAAAGAAACAAATAGTTGCTTTAGGACAGGAAACAAAAATTACAGAGAATTTCTTTTCAAGAAATATTTCTTTTCAGAACAAACAAGAAATGTATATAGACATTTTTGTAGTAATATTTCTAATTGCATTGTTTATCTATATTATTAAGAAAGTTATTATTATTATTATTATTATTATTCTTTATTCTTATAAAAACGAAAAAGTTTACATTGATTTTAGCAAAATCTTAGAAAAATTATAAGAATAGTTTTTGACATTTTGTATATTCGTATAAGAAATAGTGTTAAATGTCACTTCAAAGAAAATATAATTCAAAATTAAGTAATTTAAATTAAATTATAATTAAATAAATATAAACTGTGACGTGTTGTGGGGTGAAAAGATATAATAATTAACATACTACAAACATTACGTACTAAAAATAAAAACAATGCAAAAAATAGACAAAAAAAAACAAAATTTAAGTTAATATAAGTTGAGTTTCACAAGAATAAAGTACATTTATCAATATTAAAAAGAAGTACAAGGGAAAATTTAGCTAATGGAGTGCAACAAAACTTCGATTTGAGTGTGATCTAGATTAAGTAGCCACAATTTAATTTTTTTTAAAAAAGCAAAAACATTTCTTTGTATTTGTATGTGCGCCGGGAGTTTATTAAATAATCTACAGGTTAAAATGGAGTAGAAATTCTTATAGTGAGTAGTGCGAAATGAGGGTACAAATGTGGCTAAGCCTGAATTTCTCCTTAAGTTATAGATACCAGATGTGGGTGCTTGCAAATAACCACTCCTTATAATAAATATTTTAAGGACTTTGTAATAATACAAGTGTCTTACAGGTAAAATCATTGAACGTCTAAATAGGCTTATTGATGAAGCAAAGGGATTAGTATTGAACATTTTTCTAAGTACCGATTTTTGAAGAATTAACAAAGGACGAATTTTTTGCAGATAAGCACCTCCCCAGCAGCTGATTCCGTATTGCATTTTAGAGTGAAATATGCCATAGTAAATTTTAGTTAATAAATTCAAAGGGCAAATTTGCCTTAAGCGGTAGAAACATCTGACTGTCCATAGAAGGTATTTTTTCAATATCGAGGTATGTTCCGTCCAGTTCAGATGTTGGTCCACCGTCACACCAAGGTATTTATAGCTTTGAACCCTTTCAACCGTAAAGCACTTTGAACTACATGGGGTCCTGCAATCGTAAGTTCTATTGGGGCTTTGTGCCGTGCATCTTGTAATGCTATATCGACGGCAATCATGTCCATGGAAAATTATGTCGATGTCAGGATACACTATTCCACATAAGCTGAAATACATTAGTTTTGTTTTACTACTTACGATAAGTCTATGTTGCGCGAACCAAACTCTTAACACATGAACATCGTGGTTAATATCAGCAACCATGTTTAAAGGACTAACTGATGTATAACCAATCGCAAGATCATCCGCAAAAGCTGTAATTTTTCCTACGAGTTGTTGGGAAAATATAGAGTTTATATACACTAGAAATAGCACAGGGCCAAGGACTGAGCCCTGTGGAACTCCTAATGTAATTATTTGTGGGTCACTCAATACATTACAAATTTTTACTCTTTGAGTTCTACATGATAAATAGGATTTAAACCAATTATAAATAAAGCCGTGGAAGCCCACATTATGCAATTTATTCAATAAAATGTTATGATCAACCATGTCAAACGCTTTTGTTATATCAACAAAAAGGCCAGCGCAATTATTTTTACTGTCGAGTCCTTTGTACATTGAGGTACAGAATTCGAGGAGCGCGTCCTCCGTAGAGAGACCTGTTCTGAAACCGTACTGGCATGAACTAAAAAACTTTTGCTTTTGCAGAAAGCTTAGTACCCTCGCCTTAATTGCTTTTTCAAAAATTTTCGAAATGGAAGATAAAAGAGAAATTAGCCTGTAATTATTTAGATCCTTCCTGCTGCCTTTTTTAAAAAGAGGAATAACCATTGAGTTCTTAAGAATATCAGGAAAAGTTCCATTCAAAACACTAAGGTTAAAAATATGCTTTAAAATATCAACAATATTAAGTGCAACATTTTTCAAAATATTATTAGAAATTCCGTCTAATCCAGACGAACCAGAATTGCTCAAGGATTTAATAATTTTTAGAATTTCGAATCCAGATATATTTTCAAAGTAAAAGCTGCCGTTTGAAACACAATCCATAGGATATGAAGTGTGTGCACAAGCGACATCCGGAAAATAATTATCTCCAATTGAGGCAAAGTGGTTATTAAATTCGTTCGAGACTACTTTGAAATCCGTTATGTTGTTACTTTCATTATTAATAACAATCGGCTCCAAACAATTAGTTTCATCTCGATTTAAAATTCTGTTCACAACTTTCCATTCTTTTTTGGGATCTCCTTGCGCCATGTCAAGCTGCTGTCGAAAAAAATTACTCCTATAAGCTTTTATTTCTGTGTTAAGGTTTTTACATAGACTTTTGTAACGCTTCTTAAGTCCGAGGTTAAATGGATGTTTCTTACACTTTTTACCTAGTTTATTTTTAATCCTGATTTTTTGAAGAATACGACGACTAATCCATGGTTTCAAGTTTTTTTCAGACCTTTTTAATATTATAGTAGAACTGGAACGATTGATATGTTCATTAAATATATTTAAAAAAGAACTAAACGCATCAGATACATTTTGTTCTGCATAAACTGAATCCCATCTTTCTAAGCGGAGGGCACTGTTAAGTTTAAAAAAATTTATTTTAGGAGTTCTTATTGGAGGTGTTAGTTTCGCACAAGCTTGATAATCAAGACTGACTAGAATACCCGTCAGGCAATGGTCAGTTATGCGGAGGTCCAATTTTACCCCAAAAGAATGGTTAAAAGATATTTTAGCGAACCTGCCAAAAACATGATCGAGACAAGTACCTGACGAAGGTCTGGTCGGCTCATTAACAAATGAAATAAGTCCATGTTCAGCTATAAGTGTTCGGTAAGAATCTGATGCGGGGTTGGTAGTTAAAATATCAAAATTAAAATCGCCTAATATGATAAGATTACCCGAATGCTCATTATCTACGTACGGTGCAAATTCATCCAAAAACAATTGAAAAGGATGCGAATGAAATCTGTATATACAAATAAAATTAAAAGTTTCAGTATATATACCGCAAGACACTTTTATCAGATCTGCTTTAGTCAGATTGCAAAGCGATACATGGCAATCATATACATCACGTACAAAAACACCTACTCCACCGGAAGAATACGAGTCATTAGTATTCGCGTAGAATTTATAACCAGGAATGTTAAAGTCATCCACTTCAAAAGAATAAATCTATATTTCAGAAACAAATATGATATCAGGCAAGTATTTCAGAATTTCAAGATTGCAAAGAAATAAATCAAAGTTTTGTCGCAGACTCCTTATGTTTTGATGAACAACTAATAATTTTTCTTGGCTCAAATCAGGTAAGTCTTCCAAATCGCTGATAGTATTAATGGCAGGGTTGTTTTTTGTAAGATCTATGTAATTTTCAATCATTTTATATTAGATGCAACAATTTAGATGCAAGATAACAAGGTTTAAATGTAATCTAAGTCTTCAAATGATCTTACAACAACAACCCTTCCATTATCATCTTTTTTCATAAAAAATTTTGAGTTGCTAAACCATAAATACTTGAAGTGTCTTTGTTTTTGTACTTTCTTAGCAGACATAAACAAGGCTTTGTTGTAACCGGTGAAACTATCGTTTATGTAGATATTATTTTTAGGACCTTCTGCAAACAATGATGTGTTTAGCTTCTTGAAAGCTTTTTTTTGTTTCTCATTACTTCTTTTTTAAATTCATACGACGAAAGATGAACACAAAGAATATCTCTTTGAGCTACATTTGTGTTTCCAACACCGCTCTTTTTTACAATTTTTTTTACCAAACATTTCTGAACTTGCTCAGTAGATACAGAGATGTTCAGCGCTTCACCAAGAATTTTGTCTACGCATGCCTTAGCATTATTGTTATTTAAGTCTGGTATACCACAATTTCAATGACGTTCTCCAACTGCTTTTGTTCACTCCAGTTTAACTTACGCTCAAGACGTGCCACATTACTTCTCAAAGATTCATTTTCTTGCCTTAACTGACTAAGAGTACTTAGAAAGTCGCTGTTAACTTTTCTTAAATTGATGATTTCTTCATATAGCATTTGAAGAGTAATTGAATTATCATTTACAAGAGAAACTCCGTTATTGCTTACGATATCAACTGGATGCTGTTGAAAGTCAAGAAGATCATCATCACCTTTCCAGTTCAAACAAGAGGACGGCTGTGCGCTCTGCTCCAATGCGGTTGTTTGCTGTAGTTCTTCATTCCCTTGTCCCTCTCTCATTTTCTCAGGTTTGCTCAGACTCATCGAAGATTTTAGCTCGCTTGCTCGCTGGCTAGTTGTTTCTGCACTCTGCTGTTGTTCTGAACCTCTCCATGTCACTGTTGCAGGCTGCTGTCTTTGACTGGATGTGTTTTGGTGTTTAGTTTTTTTTTGTATTACTTGTGGTTGAATGATCTCAGCTGCAACAGGAGCCGAATAAGCAGGTTGTTGCAGCCACTTGCGCCGCAAAGCACCACATTTGTCGCACCGATACGGTTTTTTATTAACTTTCATAAAATCTAAGTCGACCGAAGTAATATTAACGCAGTTGCAATGAAAAAAACAATTGCAATCAGAACAGACGATTTTTTTAACGTCGTTTCGCTCTATTTTTTCTTTACAAACCGGACAGTTCATCTTTGTTTTTATTTATAGTTTAGTGGTTAAGTTTTTTTTGTTAGTTTAACTTAATAACAAGATCAAAAGGCAAATTTGTGTATTAAATCAAAGCGCGCACCCCACGACACTCTGTTTAAGTCGAACGCCGAAAAATGTTATAGTTAATGCATACTATAAGCAGTATGTTGTAAAAAGAATAGCAAGTGCAAATGTTTAAAAAAAAAATCGAATGGATGCGTTATTAGAATCCTTCAAAAAAACTCAAAGACAGTATTACAAAAGTACCATCAAGAAAATTTAAGCAAAAACCCTGCATGATAAGCATTAATCTAGAAATAGAGTTAAAAAAATATATAAATAGTCCGCAGCTAAATTATGAAACTATTGCAAAATGCAACAAACTTATAAAAATAATAAAAGAATTGATACAAAATAGATTAACGGAATATTATGTAGATCAAGATAATAGTGACAGCGATAGAAAGATAGGCAGAATTGAATTCTATGCATCAACACTTAAGAATGATACACAGAAATCTCAATTGTTAAAATTTATTCTAGCAGCAAAAATAACTGAAAAAGTAAAGAATATATTGCTACCAACTGCAATTCCAAATTCAATTGAACAATTAAAACAAATACTTGTAAAAAATTACAAACTAAATAAAAATCCTTTGAAATTGCACAATGAACTGCATCAAATAAAACAAGGAGCAATAGACGTCACTAATTTTGCTACTAAAATAGAAACAATAATAGCAGCTCTAAATAGTATTCAGATATCAACTCAAGGAGAAAATTAAAAATATGTAATCGTAAAATAAAAAGACCAATTAGCGGTCAATGCATTTAAACAGGTTTAAATGAGCCCTTCAGAAGCATATTTCTTGCAGATCAACCCGATACATTTGCTAAAGCTTTAGAAATAGCAACAGAAGTAGATAGCCATACAAATGCAAATTATAATGTAATGACATTCAGAAATTGGAATGATTATAATAATAGAAATGGAAATTATAATAGGAATAGAAATATTCAAAATAATAACAATAATAATTTTAGGAATTATAATAATGGAAATAGCTACGGTTCTAGAAATAACAATAGCCCCAGGAATAGCAATAATGCTAATAGAAATAATAACAATGGCTATAGGAATTACAATAGTAGAGCTAGCAATAATAAAAGGAAAAGGATCATCCCCCGGCAACCGGCGTTAACGCAGTCTAGAGGAATAGATAAATATAGAATAAGCTGTGTTAGTAATAATTTTAATACTAATGTCTTAAAAGTAAAAATTGGAGATAGAAATAATTTAGTAACCTTACTTATTGATACAAGTGCGGATATATCAATAATAAAAATGAGAAAATTAATGAAAATGACATAAAGTCATCAAATCAAATCCAAATCACAGGTATTGCAAGCAGACCATTAACCATTCAACAACAAACAAACATAAAAATAAAGCTCAACGATGGAGAAATCTTACACAGATTTTATGTCATAGAAGAAGATATTGACATAAATGCAAATGGAATACTTGGAAGAGATTTCTTAATGAAATATAATTGTAAAATACATTACGAAACATGGGTTTTATCCGTACACATTAAAAAAAAACCAAGAGGATATTCCAATGTACGTGACATTGCCAATAACAATATCAAATATTAATATACCAAGAAGAAGTGAACTAATAACAAATATAAATGTAGACCTGAAGGAAGACAGTATAGTACATGCATCAGAAATAAAAAAAAAAATATTTATAGCAAATGCAATCATACCAGCAGATGGACTCAAGCACGTGAAAATACTAAATACAACCAATAATGATATTTATTTGGATAATTGTGATTTAAATATAAAGCCACTAAAGAATTTTAAAATTTTAAACTACATCGGTTCAGAATTCAAAGTGATGAGAATCTTGAACTACACATAGATGGGAAAAATTAAAAAGCTAAACAAGAAGTAATTAATTTATGTCATAAATACAGAAATGTTTTCCATAATGAAGGAGATATACTAACAACAAACAATTTCTATAAACAGCAGATAGACTTAATTGGCAACTCACCCGTTTATATAAAGAACTACAGACTTCCGCAAACACAGCTTCAAGAAGTAGAAGATCAAGTACAAAAGTTACTAGAAGAAGATATCAATGAACCATCATTCAGCCCATACAACTCTTCATTCTGAGTAGTACCAAAAAAATCTACAGATGGAACAGCAAAATGGAGACTGGTAGTAGACTTTAAGGCACTGAACAAAAAAATAATTAATGATAAATTCCCCCTAACAAGACTAGAAGATGTACTAGATAGGCTCGGAAATGCGAAATATTTTTCCACGTTGGATATGGCAAGTTCTTTTCCTCAGATACAAGTCATTAAAAATTCAAGAAATATGACAGCATTCTCAACATATTTAGGGCACTATCATGTCAAGCGCCTACCATTTGGATTTAAAATAGCAACAAATATTTTTCAACGCATGCTTTCAATTGCATTAAGCGGACTTCAAGAATCAGCATTTCTCTATGTAGATAACATCATTGTTTTTGGATCAAACCTGTGACATCATAACAAAAACTTGGAAAAAATATTACATAAATTACAAAGGTACAATTTAAAACTAAATCTCAAGAAATGTGAATTTTTTAAGACAGAAGTTGTATACTTAGGACATCTTATAACATCCAAAGGAATAACAACTGATCCAGTTAAGCATAAAACCATAAGGGATTACCCTAAACCAAACAGTGCTGATGATACCAGAAGATTTGAAGCATTCTGCAATTACTATAGAAAATTTATTCCAGATTTTGCAGAAATTGCAAGACCACTTAATCAATTACTAAAGAAAGGACAGCTTTTCAATTGGACGGAAACATGTGAAGCAGCATTCAACAAGCTAAGAGAAAAACTTATATCTCCATAAGTATTAGCATACCCAGATTTTGATAAACCTTTTATACTGACAACAGATGCATCACAATTTGCTTTAAGAGCAGTACTATCTCAAGGTGAACCAGGACACGATAGACCAATTGGCTATGCCAGCAAAACATTAAATAAACATGAAGTAAATAAGGCAACAATAGAAAAAGAGTTATTAGGAATTCACTGGGGAATCAACTACTTCAAACTATATCTCTATGGAAGAAACTTCACGGTATACACAGACCACAGACCATAGACCATTAGTAAGTCTGTTCACACATAAGAATCCATCATCAAAACTAACACGAGTACGACTGGACTTAATGGAATATGATTTTGATATAATTTTTAAACAAGGCAAGATGCATACAAACGCGGATGCACTATCTAGGATTAAATGAGATAGCAAGCAATTAAAAAAGATAGTACCTAAATAAGCAAATATGGAAGAAGTAACACGGGCGGCACATACAAATAAGAGAATAACCGGTGATAAAAATAATGCGCAAATGAGTAATCTAAACAATAATTATAACTCTCAGCAAGTGGAGCCTGATCAACTTCATATATGGGAACCTACATCATTTTCAGAAGTAAGACATCTAAAAAAATGTTAAATATATATATAATGAAAAGGCCAAAAATATAAATAATAATGGAGCATACAACGTTTTTGAGGTGCATAACGAAAAATCTTTACCAGAGTTAAAATTGGTTCAGAGGAAGTTTACATCAAAATCACCAGAACAAAAAGAAAATATAATAATAGCTCAAAATAAAGTTCATGCGATACTTAACGAAAAATCTTTACCAGAGGTAAAATTGGTTCTGAGGAAGTTAGTATCAAAAGCAAAAGAACAGAATATAGAAATATTAGCGCTAGGAAAGAATGATATTATATTTAATATAATAGAGGTGCACCAATTGAAAAGAATATTTAATGAGATACAGAACGATACAAAGGAGAAATTAAAAATATATTGTATCAGCCCCCGAAACAAATAGCAAGTAAAGCAGAGCAGCTGCAGTTAATTAAAGAAAAACACTACTCAATATTACGAGAACATATAGGTATTAAAAGATGCATCGCGAAATTGAAACAAAAATATATATGGAAAAATTTATCAAAAATGGTTAAAAACTACATAAACAATTGTAATTTATGTAATGAAGTTAAAATAACAAAATATACTTAAGAGAAAATGTGTGTGACGAATACACCAACAACATCATTTGAGACAGTAACAATGGATACAGTTGGACCAATGAGACCCTCTAATGGATACCGTTATATTCTAACATCACAATGTGAATTGACAAAATATTTAGTTGAAATTCTTTAGAAGACAAAACAGCGATTTCTGTCGCAAAAGCTATTGTAGAAAAATTCATTCTCAAACATGGACGTTGAATGATTTGTGTCTAAGTGCAAACCTATTTAGATGAAGGTTGAGCACAGGTACTTGGACCAATACTCAACTGATGTAATGTTTGATCACCGAATGAATGTTTTGCTATCTTACTAGGTACAAACCTATTAAGATGTTGATTGAGTATAAGTACATAAACAAATACTCAGCTGATGATTTGATGGGCAAAATATAGGTACTTGAGACAATATTTGGCTTGATGAATCAATCCCTTCTATGAATGTTGATTATGATGAGCCTTTATCAGTAATAACACGAACGGTTTATCGGTTCACTGTAAATTTATTAATTGAACAATGTTTCGAGTTACACTTATTAAAAAAGACTGTTTAACAATTAGTAAGAGGTATTTAAAGAAACAAATGCTTAGACTAAAATATGAATAATATAAAATGAACAAATATAAACTCATTGCACTATAAGAACGAGGTTCGTGACCGCAGGTTGTTGCACTTATTTTTGAGACCCAATTTTCCAATTTTGTTTTGGTTGCACTTTATCTAAAACATTAACGCAATATCGAATTGCATGTCGTTGGCCTGGAATTATGCTTGTGTCAACAAACAGAGTTCTTATGTGCAGTTGATTTAATAAACAAATTGTTTTGATTGCTTAGCGTAATTTTTGTTTTGTTTATACGTATATATATATATATGAGACTGAAATGTATGAATGTCTTGTGTGTTTATTATTTTATGTTTGTTTGTATGAACAGATGTTTCAAAATACTAAAAACAGACAAAGAAACATAATTTACAAATGAATTGCTACAAAACATATGTAAAGAATTACACATAGAAAAAAGAACGTCAACACCATGTCACAATGAAACTGTCGCAACAGTTGAAAGAAATCATAGGGTATTGAATGAGTATTAAAGAGGAATGCAAGAAAATGATGACAGAATTAGTATATGGAAAAATTTGCACGCTACCTGGTGAGATTTGGAACAATAATAACAAATTATATGACCTAGAAGATTATTTGACAGAATTAAAAATTAAATTAAATTACGCACATAACAAAGCTATGTTATACATATGTTTTAGAGAAACATAAAATAGATATATCAAATAAAGAAAATAAGGCAACAAAACACAAGTTTAATGTAGGAGATCTACTTACTTAGGTGGCCGTAACAACCCGTGTCCGGGTTTCGACCGACCTCTTCAGCTCTCGCCAGGCGCCTCTGCTTTGCTCGTGCCTTCTCCAATCGGATACACCAAGTGCGGTTAGGGCTTCCTCAGCCTGGTCCATCCATCGGAGGCATTTTCTCCCTCGTCGCAGTTGACCAGCGACCCTCGCCTCGAGCACCTTTTTCGCTAGAGCTTCGTCGTCCATACGATGGACATGACCCAGCCAGCGTATTCGCTGCACAGTTATACGCCGAACTACGTCAATGCCTTCGTAGAGCTCATACAGCTCGTGGTTCATTCGGATGCGATAGTCCTCGTCGACTCAAACAGGACCGAAGATTTTGCGAAGAACTTTCCTCTCGAACACCCCCAGAGCGGCTGCGTCAGTTTGCGAAACTACCCATGTCTCAGCGCCATAAAGCAGCACAGATAGAACGAGCGTCTTGTAGAGTGTTAGTTTTGTCGATCGAGAGAGGGCTCTGCAACTTAGTTGCTTACTGAGCCCGTAGTAGCACTTATTAGCAATTATTGTTCTTCGCTTTATCTCCAGGCTGATTTCGTTGTTGGATTTAATGGCGGTGCCAAGGTATACGAACTCATTGACTACTTCAAAGTTGCAGCTGCCGGATGAAACGTGGGAGTCTAAACGCCGCGCTCACTTGTTTGTAGACAACATATACTTTGTTTTACCCTCGTTTATCGTCAAATCCACTTTGGCTGATTCCTTTTCGATAGCGGCGAAAGCAGCGGTAACATCTGTCTTGATTCTGCCAACAATATCAATATCATCAGCGTACGCAAGGAGCTGGACACCTTTGTGAAAATGGTGCCATTACGATGCACACCGGCCTTTCGTACGATCCCCTCCATGATGATGTTAAAGAGATCGCAAGACAGTGAATCGCCTTGTCTGAAACCTCTTTCGGTATTAAAGGTTTCGGAGAGGTCATTTCCTACCTTGACGGAGCTGCGTGTGTTGCTCAACGTCATTCTGTAAAAACTAATCAACTTTTTGTTTTTGTAATCAGCTTTAATCTTTCACACAGTACGCTTGAGAGAACCTTATATGCGATGAAAATAAGACTGATACCTCTATAACTGGCGCAGATTGTTGGGTCTCCTTTCTTATGTATAGGGCACAGTACGCTGAGGTTCCAATCGTCGGGCATGCTTTCTGCTAGCCATATTTTGCTGATGAGCTGATGCATGCGCCTTATCAATTCATCGCCACCGGTTTTAAACAATTCTGCTGACAGGCCGTCAGCACCCGCTGCTTTATTGTTTTTGAGTCGTTGGATAGCAACTCGAACCTCTTCCACTCCGTGATACTTCCACTCCGTCATCGTTGATTGGTGGCACTGAACTGCGCTCTCTATGGGCGGCATTGGTGGAATCGTCGCCAGTAAGTAAATTGGAGAAGTGCTGTCTTCAAAATGTAAGCACACACTGTGTATCCGTATTCAGATCTCCATTTTCGTCTCTACAAGTGGATGCTCTGGGCTTGAAACCTTGGGTGAGACGCTTAACCTGTTGATAGAATTTTCGTGCATCCTTCTTGCCCTGGTATTCCTCTAGTTCCTCACGCTTTTCCTGCTCTCTTTTCTTGCGTCTGAAAAGGCGCCTCTCTTTTCCTTCCTCTTTTCGCGGTAGTTTTCTCGGACGGCTCGTGTTCCAGTTGACTGCAGCGTTTTTCTATAAGCGGCGTTTTTTACTGCTGTCGCGATGCGACACTCCTGATCGTTCCATTAGTTCCGAGGTTGAGGGCGCCGGAAACCAATGACTTCTTCAGTGGCAGCGCGCATGGAGTGGGATATATGCGCCCAAAGTCCGCCGGCGTCGTCGCTTAACCGAGAGTTGAGCGGGGTAGGCCTCGGCAGTTCGTTGTAATTGCAGCTTAGCGACATCTAGCTTTCGTTGCATTCCTGTGCGTATGTTCTTCACATTGCATAATCGCATGCGGATCTTGGCTGCAACAAGATAATGATCGGAGTCAATGTTAACCCCACGAAATGTACGCACATCTAGAACACTAGAGGCATGCCTTCCGTCGATTACAATATGATCAATTCGGTTTCGCGTTTTTTGATCCGGGACAGCTAGGTGGCCTTGTGGATTTCGAGGTGCTTAAATCTGGTGCTACTAACTACCATGTTTCGTGCCGCGGCGAAGTCGATCAGTCTTAGACCGTTGTTCGTGGAGGTCTCATGAAGACTGAACTGACCGACAGTGGGCCAAAGATGCCTTCCCTTCCGACTTTCGCATTAAATGGCGGTGATGTCAGATTTTATTGTTTTGAGGGCTTCCACCAGTTGGATAATTGGATAATGGCACCTTCCCTATAAAGGGTCCGGACATTCCAGGTGCATATCCGTAAATCACTGTCCGTTTTTCGTTTGCGGTGGTCGTCAACGTAATTGGGGTTCTTATCCGAGGCTGGTTTAGTTTTCATTGGGCAGTAGTAATGTGGCGGGACCCAAACCCTGCGCACATTCCATGTTTAAGGTCTATGGAGCGACCCGCCGCTCAAATTAGCCGTCAAACTGGCGGATGCCAGTTTACCGTTGCCCAGGGAACACCACGTGGAGGTTTGAATCTACTTAAGACGATTTCGACATGGATAATGCTGGCCTCGCCAGGTTGAACCGGTCAGACACTTTGCCATGTGAAGGTTCGCCCCCTGTTCCCCTAGACTGTTACTAGATGTAGGAGATCTAGTATATTTAACAGTAGGAAATAAGAAAAAGTTTGATAGACCATTTATGGGACTGTGGATTTCTTATTTCTAGATATCTTTATTACTTTATATATACAGAGTTTTTATTTTACACAGGTCAATATTTATTATTCTATGCTAACGGGGGGGAGCAGGCGCGATTGCGATCATAAACTACACCGCGGCGCGTACGAAATCCAACTCACTAATTATGGTAGCATGGCCCAGAGCCCATGCCACCATAATACATTAAATATGTACTGCAGCGCACAGTACACGGCTGCAGCACATCCCATAGCCAATAAAACAATTACATACTTGTGTGCGTCCATTATACAATATATCTCAACGTCGGCAGAGACTGTATTTTATATGGCTCCGACTCGTCACCAGCGCTAGTGACGGACGGACAGCCCGCGGTGCATGAAAACGCTGACAACACAAATGCCTGTAAATAAACAAGCGGCGCGGCTAGCTGCTTGTTGGGTAGCTAAGATAACAAGCAATCTACAAGCGCGACGTATCCGATGACCAACGCTCAACATAAACAAGCCGGTCATATTGCCGTTAGTCGTCATAAGCAAGAATTTAGCGACAGTGACTGTGTTCTAAGGCGGCCACGTTTGTTGTTGTACAACACACAAGTGTACAACAACAACACGCATGCAAAGTCAGTGGCCGAATTACAGCGGATCGCGATAACGTATGCACCGACTCAAGTGCCTGCTGCTCTAAGGGCAGCAACAATGTATCGAGTGGCTAGGAATGTGCTTGGATCACCATTGGCGTGATCATCCCAGCAGCAATGGTTGAAATTGTTTACAGTGTCTGCGACAAAGTGTCGCCAAGGGCTCTAAGAGCTGAAACACGATATTTACTAATTCTATTCGTTGACGGAGCTGAAGGCACCGCCACAGGACCATATGAAATAGTTGAAAGAAAAGGTCCAAATAGTGTAATAAAATTAGATAACAAAACATCAGAAGTTCATAATAATGATATAATATTATCAAGAAGATTTAGTTGAAACAAATAAAATCACCATAGCTTAAATATAAGAGTTCAAATAAAATACTTACTGTCTGTCTGTTTTCAAATGTCTGTGTTATGTGTTAATTAGCTAACTTATTCATTTATTTTCGTTGTTATCTAAATGTTAAAAATATGCAGTAACGTAATTATAAAAATGTAAAAACTCTTTTCTTAAAAGTAACTTATTCAATTCCCCTGAAGAAGCAGGAAAGAAGCCTGCGAAACGTCGGGAAAATAATAATATATTATAAAAAAGTGTTTAAATTTGTATTATTGCATCACATACGACCAAAAAAGCCCAAAATTAAATAGGAAACCGCTAAAATACTTACTATTCACATCTAGAAAGAGATAATTAAATTAAAATCAACTTCAAAATAATCTTTATTCATATTCAAGAACTATAAATAAACATTATTAATTTTCAAAAGGGGAAGGATGTAGTGCACATATGGCTAGCACTAACCTACTTCAACAATAACATAAACACACAACGCTACAAATGCTCTACGTTGGTTTCACTGCATACCTACAGCGAAAACAACGCATGAAGCGCAGGCAGTAACAAACTCAAGTAGTACTGCCGGCATGATTCATGTTATGCATTGTGCAATCAGATCGCTGCCGAAAGTATGTTGCTGGAGTTTGAAACCTGTAAGTGGGTTGTGCTGGGTATAATTACAAACAGATATTTAAGTAAAAATTAATAGTAAGCAGATGTGTAAGAATTGTATTTAGATTTCATTTAAGTTATTTTTGTATATATTAATAATCTATTGAGTAAAAAGGTTGCCTTGAGTGAAGAGAAAATATTATTACTTTAATTTAGTTTTAATTTAATTTAATTTAACTTCAATCTACTGGGCAAAGCCCTTACAGATTAGAAAAATAACTTATACTAGAACAATGTATTAACTACAAGATATGACTACAATAGTAAATATAATGCTATCATAATATAACTGAGTAAAATTACAAGATCAAGTAAGAAATTCGCTAAGAGCTGCTATCAAGGTTTGCCTAGCTAAGTCCAAATTAATTCTTACATTTTTACACAAATTAAGGCACCTATGGATAGGATCACCATGACCATAGTTCGTTCTATGAAATTGAATGTAGAAAGTGCAATGTTCCCTAAGCGGTCTGACGGGAGCGTGGAATGGTATTAAAAATAATAGCTCGGGTGAATCAATTCTGCCATCTAAAATATCTTTGATAAAGAGAATGCTTGATCGATTAAATCTTACAGTTAGTTTTTGCAAATTGAGCATTTGGCATCTCATCTCGTAAGGCGGCATGCTTTCGTGCGAAAACGAGCGTCGTAGCGCAAACTTAGTAAAGTTTTTATGTACTCTCTCGATCCGATCTACGTCATTCTGATAAATTGGGTACCAGATTATAGCAGCGTATTCGAGAACCGATCTAACTAGGGAAATAAAGGTTGTCCGATGGGTAAAAGCATCGTTGAATTCTTTAGAATTTCGCTTGGCAAAACCGAGCTGCGAATTGGCTTTGGAAATTACGTAATCTCTGTGAGGGCAGAAAGTCAGTTTTGAATCGAAGTAAACTCCGTGATCTTTTATTAGTGACACTCTTGTAAATTCTTGAGTTTGGCAGCGATAGTTAAATATAATGGGTGAAAAATTACGAGAAAACGTCATAATTTTGCATTTGGAGAAGTTAAGTGACATACCATTAGTTGAGCACCAGGATATGAAGGCGTTTATGTCGTCCTGCAGTCTCGTGCAGTCAGACAATCTTTGAGTAGCTGCGAACATTTTCAGGTCATCAGCATAGAGAAGGACATTGCAATAATTAAAAATCTTTACCACGTCATTTATGAAGATGTTAAATAACAAAGGACCCAGGTGACTTCCTTGTGGGACCCCTGATTTGGCATATATGATACGGGAGTAGCACCCGTCCACCTTAACGATCAATTTTCTTTTCATCAAATACGATGAGACCCATTTCAGAAAATTGGAATGAAAACCTAAGTTTTCCAATTTAAGCAGGAGTACTTTATGCGGAAGGCAATCGAAAGCTTTCACGAAATCTGTGTAAAGCGCGTCTATTTGTAGGCCACGCTCAACCGCATTGATACAATAATTTGAAAAAATTGCTAAGTTACGGCACGTCGAGCGGCCAGTAAAGAAGCCATGTTGATAACTGGAAATGTGATTTTTTAACTTCTTGAAAAAGACGCTTGTTAACGATACAGTCAAGAACTTTTGGAATAGCTGAGAGCTTTGTAATTGGTCTATAGTTAACAATCAACCCTTTTAGACCAGCTTTGAAAACGGGTGTGATATAGGCAGTTTTCCAATCATCAAGGAATACCCCGCTTGAGAGGGACATGTTGAAAATAATGGTTAAGGGGATGTACAGAGAGGGTGCACAACATTTTAGAAGTCGCGGTGGAATAAGGTCAAAGCCTGTGCCTTTATTAGTGTCTAAACTGACAAGAGCTTTGTAAACTTCTTCTTCGGATATAATTAAATTACCTACATCAAAAATTTGCTGTAAATGGGAGAAATCAATCGAGCTAGTAATAGGATCGTAATCACTAAACACAGATCCGAAAAAGTTTGCAAAAAGTTCACATATATCTTGCGCATTAGTAGCGTGGGTTCCTTGATATTCCATGGTTATAGGAATACCCGAGCTTTTTCGCTTTGAGTTATAGAAAACCCAAAATGCTTTAGGATTGCATTTAATGTTGAATTCGATAGAGTCGAGGTATTTTTTTGTACAGAAAGTTCGATAAAAATTAAAATTCTTTTCTTCTCAGCACAAACGTTGACCAATCTACAGCCGAGTTAGTTTTTTTGTATCTACTGTGTGCCTTGTTTCGCTGGTTTTTTAGTCGTAAAAGGCTTCGGTTATATCAAGGCAGGTTGAAACTACGCCGTTTGCATTTACTGGGTACATAAAGATAAAAACTTTCACTAAGGGCTTTTTATAAAATATAGTGCATAGAAAATATAGCTTTCCAGTCGATGCTGTTATAAAAATTATTTAAAGCTTGGTAGTCCGCATTAAAAAAATCATAATACATAGCATTGGCATGGGAGGTTTTATCAAGATATGAATAAAATGAGAACAGTAAGGAAATAGCCTTGTGGTGCACAGATTCATTTGTGAGTGGTAGGTCACACCTGCAGATACGATGTTTAAAGTCGTTATTCACGAAAACTAAATCCAAAATCCTGTTAAGGTCATTTTTGACGTTGTTTATCTGAAAAAGACCGAGAGAATACAGAGAGTCACAAATGTGGTATTCGATTGATTTTTTTAAATTAAAAGGAATCAAGATTTTATCATCCGAGCTATATCTCCATTCAATGTTCCCCAAGTTAAAGTCGCCTAGTATACAGGGTAATTGATTAGGAGTTAAACGAGAAATAATAGAGCTTATATTAGATAAATGGCAATCATATAAGTTTGCACTACTGTTGGGTGGAATATAACTTAAAATAAAAATAATTTCATAAGAACTACAGTTGACGGATACGCATATTTGTTTAATATAATCGTCGTCCATAAGCAGTGGTATTTTCCTGCTGGCAAATTTAGAAGAAACAGCGATAAGGACGCCTCCACCTCTAGACATTCCAGACATTAGCGAACGATCTTTACGATGAACTTCATAATACGAGGGGTGCCTTTTATATTTCGGGATTAGAGGACAAAAACAAATATTAATCATCGAAAATCACTTTATTGTTTTTCAAAATATTCTCCATTAAGATCTATACACTTTTGCATGCGTTTGAACCAATTGTCGAAGCACTTTTGCCACTCTGATTGAGGTATCTCCAAAACATGCATTCTGAATGCCGCAACCGCTTCTTCGGGCGTCGAAAATCGTTGTCCACGCAGTTTATTCTTCACGGTTGGGAATAAAAAGAAGTCATTCGGTGCCAAGTCAGGAATATACGGCGGATGACCCATCAAATCGATGTTTTGGGTGCTCAAAAATGCAGTTGTTTGAGCCGATGTGTGAGAGCTCGCATTGTCGTGGTGAAGAGTGATCCGTCTTCGGCGGTTGGTTTTCCTGATTTCTTGGAAGACAACTGGCAAACAAATGGTTGTGTACCACTCAGAGTTGACTGTTCTGCGTTGTTCTAGTGGTACGGTTGCGACATGTCCATATTTTCCGAAAAAACAGGCGACCATTTGCTTGGAAGTGCTTCGTGCGCGAACAACTTTTGTTGGATTTGGCTCATCTTGAAACACCCATACAGTCGACTGCTGTTTACTTTCGGGCTCATACGCGTAAATCCACGATTCATCACCTGTCACGATGTCATAGACGTGTTTCGAAGCACCGCGATCGTATTTTTTGAGCATTTCCTTCGACCAATCGACACGAGCCTTTTTTTGAGCGATTGACAAATTGTGTGTGATCCAACGCGAACAAATTTTTTTGACAGTCAAATGTTTATGCAATATTGAATGTATGCTGGTCCCACTTATGCCTAAGGTTGCCTCAATCTCACGATAGGTAACATGACGATCTTGCAATATCAGTTCGCGCACAGCATCAATGGTTTTCGGAACAACAGCTGATTTCGGACGACCTTCACGAAATTCGTCTTGGAGTGAACTACGACCACGATTGAATTCACCATACCATCGATAAACACTGGTCCTTGATGGAGCTTCATCGCCAAAAATTGAATTAAGTTCATCCATGCACTGTTGCTGTGTTAATTCACGTCGAAAGTTGTAAAAAATAATCGCACGAAAATGTTCACGATTTAATTCCATTTTTAGACCGAGGTGAATCTTTTAAGTTACTATAAACAACACAAATAGCGCTCGTATGTCAAAACGTTCTGAGTACGTATAAGCCAACAAATGTCAAACTTTGCGATAGAGCTTTCAGTTGACAGATTGCAACACCAGGGTTGCCAAATCCCGAAATATAAAAGGCACCCTACGTAGTTGTCAAATAGTTCAGAGGAAAAAAAACTGAGAAGTCATCCACGTCTCAACAATTGTAATTGCATCAAAGTCGTGAGAAGAAGCGGCATTGAACAGAGAGTTTGTTTTTGTACAGAGCCCGCCTGCATTATGGAAATATGTTGAAAAGTTGTTTAGCAGAGACAAATTATCTTTTTCAAAAACTGGCATTACATCTTGTTGAAATATTGAAGAAGATGAGCAACTAGGCGAAGAGCATGAGGGGAAAATGTTGGTTGCATAATTCGAACTGCATGTTGTTACGTCTGTAGTTGCACTCTTATCGGCTTTTGAAAAAATTCGAATGATCGAATTTTTATATTAGCTGGCCAGAGAGTTGGGTCGAAGAGCTTATCGTATTGATCAGCAGCTATCCCTAATTTAAAGTTAATGCTAGATAAATTCTCAGTATTAGCATCTTTTTTTAGAAGACTAAAGCACGATAGTTGATTTTCGTCAATATTTGCATGTTTATGAACATAGGAGATTATTTGATTGCTGGTGACAGTCGGCTTAAACGAAGAGAGGTGACCCCATTTTTTTCTGGGTTTTTTGTATTTATTTGATTTTTAGATTTTTTACTCAACACAGTTGTCCAATTAGAAGAAGGAGAACCGGACATAATTGGAAGAGTAGCATAAGGAACATAGACATCGGGTGTGTGGGAACGACCGGTAACATTAAGCACAGCTGAAGATTTAGGCAAATGAGCAGAAACAACTTCAGAAAAACTAAGAGTGCTGCCATCAGTGTGGGTGAGAGAAGAAATCGTTATACCTGCAACAGTAGCTGCATTGTTGCTGAGACCACCCTATAGGAACAAACTAACTTGTTTTTAAAAACAACTAGTTAAAAAACTAATTTAAAATAAACCAGTATATGAACTACTTTGAATTATATTAAGGCGGCATCCACTCCAATTTTAAATAGTTTTATTTGCATTATATATAAAATAATTGAAATACTACTTAAAAACAAGTGATTGATAAACTACTTTGAATTTTATTAAAGCGGCAACTACTCTGATTTTGACATGTTTTAATTGCAAATTTTTGTTAGATTACAAGTCTATATATAAATATTTAACCATCTTATTTCATCAAATATTAACTTTAGGCCATCAGTAATAGTTTTCAATTGGTTATTTTAAAGTAGTTAAAAACTAATTTAAATTTAACTAATTTAACAAGTAGTTAAAAATATATGCAGACGAAAGTCAATTGACTTATTTAGCGGACATCACCATACAAAATATGTTAGTTCGTTCTATGGGAAAAAGTCAGAATTTCAACTAGTTGTGGTTGACAAAAAACTACTTATCAATTACTTTTAAATTAGTTGATTTTCCTACAGGGCACAAACAGAATTGTTTATCATAGAGCGCGCGCCCGGTTTAGTTTTATTATTCGGCGTGGCAGCTTGCATGTGATTGTTGTTGTTATGCGTGGCCTCAGTACGATTCTTATTCAGGTTGATTGCTTTATTGTTGAGAGCATCACTAACAGTGGCTCGCAGAACTTTGATTTCGTTGGAAAGATCTGCGATCGCAGCAGCCGCATTGTTTTCGATTAAATTTTTTTTAACCGAGGACAATTCCACTTGCAAGTCCTCAATTTTTTTGACCAAATTTGTTTTTTCGTCTTGCAAGGAGCTAATTAATACAAGCGCACGGTCGTTTAGAGATCTAAGGGCCAAGATTTCATTAAACATAGCACGCATAGATATTTGTTGCTCATCTTCACATTTGTTTATTGTTTTCATTATATTAGGCTGTTGATGCTGTTGTTGTTGCTGTTGTTGTTGTTCATCTTGTTGCCGTTGAGATGATTGAATGTCACTTGAACATGACGAGGCTTTTGAGCAATTTTTGTTATTGTTAATAACATTAGCAGTTTTCTTTACAGAATCAGATGGCAAAGGAGATGAGCGAGTAGATTTTTGGCGTGCTGTTTGTTGCTCCTCTTCGCATATAATTAATGATTTTTCACTTAGCTGTTGTTGTTGAAGTTGATGTTGAATTGGTTGAACGTCATTCAAAGATGACGAGGCTGTTGAGCATTTATTGCTGTTGTTGTTAACATTTGCAGTTATTGGCAAAGTATTTGAGGGCAAAGGGGGAGAACGAATGGATTTACGGCGCGCTGTCAGACACGCTGTGTAGAGAAAGCTACCGTTCGACTCTTGCATAAAATCAAGATCAGCAGGCGTAATATTAGCGCAATGCAAGTAAAATAGATTTTTGCATCCCACGCACTGAACCTTTGGTTGACTACGGTCAACCTTCTGGTTACACACACACACGGCATTCTAATGATTATGTGTCCAAGTAGAATCGATCACACTCAAGCGGATCGTCACACTCTCGTACTCAATTTAAGTAAACAAGAAAACTTTTAATTTTTTCGAATAAGCAGCAAAACGAAAAACACGCAACCGCTCTCGACAAAATCTAGACCGAGACTCAAATATTTTATTTATACTCAAATATTTTTGTTTTCCGAATTGGGAGTAATTAAAATTAAACTTGGAATCACCTCGAAAAACAGAAGTCTTTCTAATTTTCAAACCAAGCCTTGTGGCTTGAACAATATAAAATATATTGAAACACTGCCTTGTGGTAGAATAATGAAATAAGCCTTGCGGCTGAAATTAACAGGCCTTGTGGCCAAATCCCAAAGTCCTCTGATAGGGAAGTCAAGAATAGCAGTAGCTTATCATTTTTCATATACAGCTAGCATTATACTAGAAGGCAGCAGAGTGCCCGCAATGCGAAAAATAGTTCTTTTACAGCAATCGTTGTAGCCAGCACCATCGTTGTTTTTGAAAGAAAGAATAACCAAATAACCAAAGAATAAAGAAATATTTCACCAAATTTAAAAATTTTAAAACTCTAAACAAATTTCTTCTAAAGAAAACCATCACCTCAATATCACTCTTTTTTGCTCTCCTCCAAATGTATTGCAGGCCTTAATTCCATGTGTCTTAATACAAGGGAACATGAATGCATAAAACTTAAGCCAGAAAGCTTGGTTTTTAGATGATTATTTAAAACAAACAGCATTTATGGGCACCAAACACCTTTCAAAATACAAGAGATTGTAAAACTGACGGAAGAAAAAAGTGATGATGAATCTACACAATTTGAGAATTTTACTTCCGATGAATCGGATCCTGAATAATGTTAATTAATTAAAACACTTTTCAATAAAAATATATTTGAATTTCTAGATCATTATAATAAAATTTTTTTACATAACACAACATACTTTTTTTCTTTCGCCTCAACAAAGATAAGTTTCGCCAAGCAGTGCATTTTTTGAAAAAATCAACTGTAATACATTGAGAGTGCGATCTATAGTTAAATTATTAAAAACCAACATATTTAAAAAATACTTTATTTGTTATAAATTTTTGAAGCTTGGCAATCCGTATTCAAAACAGGTTTTTCGCAGACAACCTTATATCACCGTGTTCGCAATAAAATTATCTTTATTTTGATATAAGGTTTATTGAGTAAATAGATGGGTGCAATTTACTATTTTTGACTTAGCTGTTTGTGCCTGGTGGCGGCCGTGGCGTAGTGGGTAGAGTGTGTGACTCTTACGCCAAAGAACCCAGGTTCGAATCCTCCATCTGACACAGAAAATTTTTTCAATTGAATTAATTTTTCTGTTCAGCCGTCACCTCTCTGCAGACAATGGCAAACCTCAGAGAGTAAAAACTGCCATGATAAGCTTCTTGAGAACATAAGCCGTTCGGAGTCGGCGTAAAAGATGTAGGTCCAGTTCTCGATCATTTGTGTGCAAACATTTCACATCACACACAACACAATTGTTCATAAGAAGCTCGGTCAAAGTCCTTTCAAGGGCTGAAATGGCCATTTCGTTTTTTTTTTTTTCGTTTGTGCCTGGCAACCCTACGTTTGCATATTCCACAGGATTCATACTTTCGATTAGTATATAGTTTTTTTAGTAAGCAAATGGGTGCAATTTAAAAAAAATCTTGGCGAAATTATCCAGCTTTCTGATGATGATGACGATGACCAAGATATTAGAGAGAGCAGTGATGTTGATCCACAGCCGCCTGCTAAACAGCAACTTTCTCTTTTCAAATGAAATTTATTGAAGATACTGAGAAGCATATTATTGATCAAACAGAAAGCAAAAAAGACTTAGTTTTGTAGAAAATATTTTCAAAAAGCATGAAAAAAAAAATCATTTTTCCAACATTTTGCTTCATAAGCAACACAAAAATTTTCTAAATCAATTTTTTAAAAAATTTTAATTGTTGCACAGGTCTCTAGCAATAATTTGGCTTTTACAGATTCAAAAAAATATCAATTAGTCGACGAGTTATAGCCAAAAAACCATATAAACAAAATTCTGAAAATCGGCATTTGACTGCAAAGTTTGAAGGTCGATTAAAAAAAAAATTCGAACTAACATAAACAAATGCCTCGATACAGGTCTTCTAATTTAGCCTCTGTTTTCACCCCTCACTCTCAGAATCGACCTAACTTTTGCTAACCTGAATTTGTTCCACAGTGTAATTCTGTACTGAAATAAAACATTATGTTCGATTTCAACAATGGACTGTCGCAGAAAGAAATTGCTATCAAACATTCGATTCATAAATCTACAATTTGTCGCGTTGTTAATAGTGGAAACACTGAAACGCGTCATACAGGAGGGCGACCACGCAAAACAGCAGTTAGAGATTATCGTAAATCATAAATATTATAAAACAAAATCCTCAAATTTCCTCCACACAAATCAAAAATGTGCTACAGTTGAATGTTGACACTTTAACTATCAGACAAAGGGCTATAGAGGATGAAGAACTTATACAACGGCTAAGAAACTTTTCATTTCTAAAAACATCTTTTAGCGCGCCTTGAGTTCGCGCGTACTCATTTAAATTGGACTTCAAAGGAATGGACAACGGTCCTGCTTTCCGATGAGTAGACATTTAATTTACAATGGTCGAATGGCAGGCGTCATGAGGGTATACCCAGAGGTGAGAAATTGAATCCAAAATTTACAAAAGCAACAGTTAAGCAAAGAGGTGGACATGTGATGGTGTGGGATTACTTTTCAGCAAATGGTGTTGGGCCAATTCATCAGATATCTAATATTATAAGGGCTCAAGATACTAAGCACAGTTATGCTTCCATATGCGGAGTGGGAAATGTCACTTGATTTGAGGATCAACCGCGATAATGACCCCAAGTTCACGTCAAATCTGGTGAAAGAATTGTTAAATGAAAATAGTGATGATGTTATTATTTGGTCACTGCAATTTCTGGATTTAAGCCCCATCGAGAATCTTTTTGAGATTGTAAAATCAAGGATAGGCAACAAAACCTTAAGGAAACCTGGCGAGCTCTTCACAGAAATTCAAAAGCAGCGAAAGGACATCTATACTATTAATAAATCTGTAGCAACTTTTTATGTTCACTCATCACGTTTAAACGACAACTCAGATTTTTATAAAATTTTGTACACATATTTATAGGTCAGCAGAGAGTGCAATAGGATACTTTATTTTAACCCATTAACAACCAATGCTACTATATGGAAACATATGCGTCTCGAATTTTCATTAAATACTGCATAATATTTCAAAAGTTTTAGTGCCAGTTTTTTAAAAAAAGTAAAATTAGCATGCAATAATAACTTATTTCTGCTCAATGGCATACATAGTTTTCACCAAAATGTTGCTTCAAGTCTAAACATGTCTGCTTTTTATGGTTTTCTTTCGGCCCTAATGGATTAAATTGCACTTCGGTTAAACGAGAACAAAATCAATAAACGCTTTTAAATTTCCTTCAATTTGATACCAAAATCATGTATGTAGTTTGAAAACTGTGAAAAATTTTAGTACCAGATCTTTTTAGTATTAATTATAAGCTGAGAATGAGAGAAAAACGACTTGAAATTCACACTTTTAGCTTTGAAGGCAAATATTTCAGTCAGTTTGCAATGGATTTCAATAATTTTTTTTGAAAAATGTTGTTTGTTAAAATATCCTTCAAACATAAGTTGAAATTTTTACAAACCAAAGTATTAATATTTTTAAAAATTTTTTTAAAAAATGTTCAAAAATTTTTAGTTTAAGCCAAAAAATTGGATAAAAGTTGTTTTTGTTGTAAAAAAAATTAAATCCAAAATTTAGGTTTTCGATTTCCTATCAGATGATATAACAATCTTAAGGTTAATAATTTGTAGTATTACTTAAACAATAAAAAATCGTTTTGGTAGCGAAAAATCAAGCCTACACACTATCAATTTTTGAATGAAAACTTTTTTAAAACCCGGCGAAGCGGCGGGATTAAGCTAGTTCTTAATACATTTATACATAACCTCATAGGTTCTATGCCAAAAATATGTTCAGCCGTTATAAAAAATAAGAGATAAGTATTCTTATTAAGAGTTGCATATGTTTTGCACAGCTGAATTTGTCCTTTTTCTATTTCCATTAAATTTTTGTTTTTGTTAATATAAGAAGTTATGTTTTTGTTAAAAGTTCTTCGCAAAATCTTCGGTCCTGTTCGAGTCGGCGATGACTATCACATCTGAATGAACCACAAGCTGTATGAGCTCTACGAAGACATTGACGTAGTTCGGCGTATAACTGTGCAGCGACTACGCTGGCTGGGTCATGTCCATCGTACGGACGACGAAGCTCCAACGAAAAAGATGCTCGAAGCGAGGGTCGCTGGTCAACGACGACGACGGAGACCATGCCTCCGATGGATGGACCAGGCTGAGGAAGCCCTAACCGCACTTGATGTATCCGATTAGAGAAGGCGCGCGCAAAGCAGAGGTGCCTGGCGAGAGCTGATGAGGTCGGTCGAAATCCGGACACGGGTTGTTACGGCCGCCTAAGTAAGTAAGTAAGAATGTTTTTGTTATTGGAAAGCAAACAACAAAGTCAGACGTTAAATAAAACATACAAAAGTTAATACTCCAAATTTATTTTATATGAAAATGTTGACCATTTATGTATATGAGATATTAGTTGCAAATGTTTTGCACAGCACTGTACGTATGGCAAAACATACATATATTAAATAGAATTTTATTTCAAAGCAAAATAGTCAAATGTCGGAATATTTTGATATTTAAAAAAAACACAACTTATCACATTCTGAGATAATAGACAACCTTATTCCAGTTTGTTTTTCTCGTTATTAGGATATGCATATAAAAAAAGTTTACACCTTAAATAAATCTCTAACAAAACTGCTTCGTTATTAGAATTTGCGCGGTAAAAAGAGAAAGATTTAGTTAAGGTTGTCAGGGAGCTAAACGTGTGGCACGACGAAACCGTCCCACTAACTTCCCCTGCATATCTTCAAGTTCATATAAGGAGTTAAATTTTTTCCTTACAGGACACGTAAAAATTTTTGCAAAAATTTTGAATTTATTGCTTTTGGAAAATTACTCAAAGTAAAATTTTTACGAAATACTTTTAGGCTCTCTTTATAATTCATGTTACGAGTTCGCGTATTGTATGTCTTTGCTGCCTTTTTATGGGATAAGTCCAAGTTTTTGCTAATCTGTTCGCATATTCTACTTAGGCGGTCTGACTTACACACAAATTCAATCTGGGCCAAATAAAGCATAATAGGGGGAGCATTGAATGGGTGAATGATAATCGCTTCGCAGTATCGAGAGAACCTTGGTAATGTGCATATCCCAATTAGAATGATCCTTATCATTTTGTAAGAATCATCGAATCTTTGTAATTATCTCCCTATTTGCTCTCTCAGAGGTATTTGCATAGGGTGAATAAAATGCAGCTTTTATATGCATAATGCTATAGGTTGACAAGAATTCATGGGATGAGGGGCGAACCTTCACATGACAACGTGTAAGACTGCCTCAACCTGGCGAAGCCAGCATTATCCATGTCGAAATCGTCCCAAGTCGACTCAAACCTCCACGTGGTGTTCCCTGGGCAACGGAAAACTGGCATCCGTTAGTTTGACGGCTAATTTGAGCGGCGGGTCGCTCCGTGGACCTTAAATATGGAATGTGCCCAGGGTTTGGCTCCCGCCACATTACTACTGCCCAATAAAAACTAAACCAGCCTCAGATAAGAACCCCTATTACGTTGACGACTACCGCAAACGAAAAACGGACAATGATTTACGGATATGCACCTGGAATGTCCGGACCCTTTATAGGGAAGGTGCCATCATCCAACTGGCGGAAACCCTCAAAACAATAAAATCTGACATCACCGTCATCCAGAAAATGCGATGGAAAGGGCAAGGCTGCTCTAAACAAGCACACTGCGATATCTACTACAGCTGTCATGCGGAGAAGCGCGAATTCGGATGTGGATTCGTCGTTAGCCGGAAACTACGCCAACTTGTTTCCAAGTTCACACCTGTGAACGAAAGATTGGCCACGATCCGCATCAAGGCAAACATTTTTTTCATCAGCCTTTGTTTGCGCGCACGCCCCGTTGGAAAAGGACGAAGCCGTCAAGGACGCTTTTTACGCTAGTCTTGAGGACGTATACGACCACCTTCCGGTTCATGACGTGAAAATAGTCCTCGGCGATTTTAATGCGAAAATAGGAAGGAAAGGCATCTTTGGCCCACTGTCGGTCAATTCAGTCTTCATGAGACCTCCACGAACAACGGTTTAAGACTGATCGACTTCGCCGCGGCGCGAAACATGGTAGTTGGTAGCACCAGATTTAAGCACCTCGACATCCACAAGGCCACCGGGCTGTCCCCGGTTAAAAAAACGCGAAACCAAATGCATTATGTTGTAATCGACGGAAGGCATGCCTCTAGTATTTTAGATGTGCGTACATTTCGGGGGGTCAACATTGACTCCGATCACTATCTTGTTGCAGCCAAGATCCGCATGCGATTATGCAATGCGTAGAACATACGCACATGAATGCAACAAAAGCTAGATGTCAATAAGCTGCAAGTGCAACGGACTGCCGAGGCCTTCTCCGCTCAACTCTCGGTTAAGCTCAACCAACCAACATCTGAACCCGATGACGCCAGCGGACTTTGGGCGCATATATCCCACTCCATGTGCGCTGCCGCTGAAGAAGTCATTGGTTTCCGACGCCCGCAACCTCGGAACGAATGGAACGATTAGGAGTGTCGCATCGCGACAGCACTATAAAACGCCGCTTATAGAAAAACGCCGCAGTCAGCTGCAATGCGAACCGTGCGAGAAAACTACCGCGATAAGAGGAAGGAAGAGAGGCGCCTTTTCAGACGCAAGAAAAAAGAGCAGGATAAGCGTGAGCGTGAGGAACTAGAGGTATACCAGGGCAAAAAGGATGCACGAAAATTCTATCAACAGGTTAAGCGTCTAACCCAAGGTTTCAAGCTCGGAGCATCCACTTGTAGAGACGAAAATGGAGGTCTGAATACGGATATACAGTGTGTGCTGAGATTGTGGAGACAGCACTTCTCCAATTAACTTACAGGCGACGATTCCAATAAAGCCGCCTATGGAGAGCGAGTTCAGTGCCACCAATTTACGATGACGGAGTGGAAGTGCTATCACCTAGCCATGTAAAAGTTCGAGTTGCTATCCAACGACTCACAAACAATAAAGCAGCGGGTGCTGACAGCCTGTCAGCTGAATTGTTTAAAACCGGCGGCGGTGAATTGATAAGGCGCATGCATTAGCTCATCAGCAAAATATGGCTAGCGGAAAGCATGCCCGACGATTGGAATCTCAGCGTACTTTGCCCTATACATAAGAAAGGAGACCCAACAATCTGCGCCAACTATCGAGGTATCAGTCTTATTTCCATCGTATTTAAGATTCTCTCAAGCGGACTGTGTGAAAGATTAAAGCTGATTACTTTAGTCAATAAAGTGGTCAATAACAAAAAATATTCAAGTATTTTTTCGACTTGGAGCATGGATAAGGACCAAGAAAGTCACAATACAAGCGTTGAAAAGGACGTTCAGTAATACATTGGTTTTCCATTGTTGGTCTGGAAGTTTGGTTTGGAGCATTTATGGTATTGCAGATGTCCTTATATTCCGTGCAATCAAATGCCAAAAGTATTTTTGCCGTATTCTAGCCAGAGTTTTAGCGTACCCACCATGGCAGCTAAAAGCAGTCATGCGCACTCTTTATTATTCCCACCGTTAAGGATTTAGGTACCCAAAGACGCCACACATTGTCTTCTTCATCTTCTAAACCTTGCCTGAGTATGAAGCGTTTATAAACAAAGTTGTTGGACAAACAAAGATCCGGAAGTGAATCATTGTTTTCGACGACGGTTTTGTTGCAATCTCAGATATTCTTCATTATTAAATGAAGAATAAATAAAATTAATCACAAACGAAACACAATAAACCAAGGCATACTTGTAGGCACTACCTTTTGTGCCATACAACAACCTTGAATTTCTGAATTCAAGGCCAATGTCAAGTCCAAGTGTGACTGCATGAAAGTGCAGTATCAGCATTAATGCACAAAACCGTTGAAGCAATGACGCGTGCCATAACTTAAACGGTAACAAGAGAGCAGCTTAAATAACAAGCAATATCGCCAGTATGTTGTTGTTGTTGCCATGGTCATGAGAAATAAACTGACACCTTTGTGCCATCTGCACCGAGAACAAAATGCGTTGACAGCATTTTTAATTAATAATATATTATTGTTGTTGTTATTACATGCATTGAGTTATGGTAATTTAAATAAATAAGATTTTATTGTTGTAATTGCATGAAAATTGTATTTAAGCTGCAATCAATAATCGGACAATATTTGGTGAAAGGGAATTCCGCCTTTCGAAATAATCAAAAGAATGTATGGCAAACAAAATGCAATACGAGCATTTTGTACATATGTTAATCTAAAAAATGTTTCCTTGTAATTTTAATCTCGGTCAGAAAATAAGGAAATTTAATTGTGAAACCTTTGTAAATATGTTAAGCTAGACTTATGTAAGAAAATTAAGAAGAAAAAGAAGCAAGCCCAGATAGGTTATAAATATTGGGTCTTTGCTAATTAAAGCTAGTGGTTGATTGGTAATTAATCAGTGAGTTATCCAAAATTGTGTTTTATTTTAGTTTGGAACGACGACGCCTAAGTAGCCATTATTCTGAACAAATCTGTATAGTTATTTGGTGAGTATGAAAGCTGGAACCCGTTAAATCTATAAAACAAAATAACACAACGTTTGGTAACTGGTGTCATGTGCCAATTAGAAACTCGGCTCAGGTGTATCGCCTGTAGCCACTCGTCATAACCGGATACGGCCAGAAACCGTATCCATCCAAGTTAGAAAGTTTAGGCCACAACAAAGGACCTACGGGTATCCTCACAGGGAGGATCCCAACATACATGGCGCTGCCGGTAGGATTCTTTTTGTACACGGGAACATCAAGGATGTTTTAGAAAAAAATAATAAAATAAAATGAATCAATAAAACATAACAGAAAAAAAATTTTTTAAATCAATCGGTAGACTTCGATCGTAATAGGTTTAAGTGCTTGTTGCGATAGCCACAGCAGAAAGTCAATTACAACAAGTTCCAAGTGCTTAGTGTAATTGCAAAAGAAACAAAACCAAAGCCGATACCCAACAGATTCATGTGTTTGTTGGAATATTTGGCCAATGTTTCCGGGGTTAGAGAAATGAACAATAAAATATTAAATCTAATATCGGAAGTGACAATGTTATATAAAAAAAAGGAGTCTTAAAACACAAACGAAAATTATTGTTAAAACTTATAACGTTTCGGATTTTTAACTCTAACGCGAGTTAATCAAGGTTTTTATTTTTCTTTTTTCAAGAGCGGCATTTTTGCTATAAAATAGTAGAGCCGATTGAGGCATTGGTTTTTCGTTACAAGGCAATCTTGCCATCATCAATCTAATAACATACCTCTCGTACCTTACATGGTACCTGACATTGAAAAAAATTTTTTTTATTGTTTTTGATCAGGGAAGTTCAATTCCGTGTTTGTATAAGTACAAACTCGATGCTGTATGTATAAAGGTTGTTGGGAGTTTAGTTTGTTCAAACAAGCGAGTTGAGTCAACTCAAGATGGATTTTGGGAAAAAAATTTTTTGGGAATTGTATTGCGTTAGTAGTACTGAAGTACTGATAGCGGATCCATCACCCACCATCTCTAGGGAAAGAGGATAGCAGGGATAACGTTTTGTATTTGTAAAGGTTAAGTTTCGTTTGAAACTTTTTTTTTACCTAAGAATTCAGTTTTGTCTGAATTTAGAACATTTGCTGTCGTTTTTTTTTTAAGAGAAAAAAAAAATTAAGCAATAAGAACAAAAATTTTTATTAAATACAATAGTGGTTTGAGGAGATGAACCAGGACCCAAATGGACCAACCAATCACTAAGGAAGCCATAGCTAAAGGATGACCATAGATAGAATGGCAAATGGTACAATTTTCGGAAATCAAAGCAGGACGGTTGCAGTAAGAATCATGGACGACATTAACAGAAAGGAATTAAAATATAAACGAATGAAAAAATTATGTACATTGTATATGTAAAGAATATTAATAAAAAGAAAACAAATAAAGTTAACTGGTTTTATTGGGAAAAGTTAAATAAATAATACATCGGCCTTAATGAATTACCGCAAAATAAGAAGAAAGCGGTAAGATAAATGAGAATATTGCAATAAAACAAAACAAGATGAAAATAAATGAAATAGCTAAGACCGTGAATAATCTGGTTCCTTTATTTTCGGGAACCGAATCACATACAGAAGTTTATAGGTTCATTCAAGGGTGCGACCTCGCAATCAGAGCATTCGGTGCAGCAGAGTGTTGACTGTGTTAAGTGTGATTACACGGAGATGCCTTCGAATTATGTAGGGGAAGACTGTTTGCTACGATTGAAGAATTTTATTTATTAATTAAATCAAATTATCTAAGGGGAACCACGTATACTTCGGTCATAATAGAGTTGTCGAAATGCGTCCAAGAGCCAGGGAAGAAACTGCGTACATTTGCAAGAAGATTAAGCACAATAGAGTGGCCCAAGTTTAAGGGCCGTGGTGCTAGCAATGGAAGGGAGAAATTTAGACGAGGTTCGAAAATAGAATATATGCTGAGGAATGGAAATCAGTCTGGAGATCAGGGGTATCACAGCAGAGGCAGGTGTATGCATTGGTAGACGAGAGTAGTGAGGGGAGCAGACAGAGTAGATACCACAATAATAGAAGTTTACTAGAGAAGGATGGTAGGGACAGCATCAAATGCTCGTTCTGTGGGAAATTCGGACATACAAGAGATGAGTGTCTGATTAGGAAAAATACTCCATATTGCGAGAAATGCAAGGAATACGGTCATGAAAATGGGTGGAAGTGTGCCCAAGAGTTCAGGTCTAGAAACAGTCACATGCAAGCAAAGAGTTATGAGAGTAAAAATAATAGAAGAGTCAATAAAGGAAACCAATTAAGAAATAATGGGGGCGAGGTAGGGAACAAAAACGAGATGTGCAATGAATTTGGTGCAATGTAATTGGCGCAACAAAACAGGGCATTCGGAAGAAGACTGCTACACAAAGAAGAATCAGGTTTACCGACAGGGAAACTTCCAGGGGCCCAGCAAAGGCCATTAAGGGGGTCCTCTGGTAATCCGAAAATTTTTTTCGATTTTTTAATAATAATAATAAATTTTTGCAAAAATTTTGAATTTATTGCTTTTGGAAAATTACTCAAAGTAAAATTTTTACGAAATACTTTTAGGCTCTCTTTATAATTCATGTTACGAGTTCGCGTATTGTATGTCTTTGCTGCCTTTTTATGGGATAAGTCCAAGTTTTTGCTAATCTGTTCGCATATTCTACTTAGGCGGTCTGACTTACACACAAATTCAATCTGGGCCAAATAAAGCATAATAGGGGGAGCATTGAATGGGTGAATGATAATCGCTTCGCAGTATCGAGAGAACCTTGGTAATGTGCATATCCCAATTAGAATGATCCTTATCATTTTGTAAGAATCATCGAATCTTTGTAATTATCTCCCTATTTGCTCTCTCAGAGGTATTTGCATAGGGTGAATAAAATGCAGCTTTTATATGCATAATGCTATAGGTTGACAAGAATTCATGGGATGAGGGGCGAACCTTCACATGACAACGTGTAAGACTGCCTCAACCTGGCGAAGCCAGCATTATCCATGTCGAAATCGTCCCAAGTCGACTCAAACCTCCACGTGGTGTTCCCTGGGCAACGGAAAACTGGCATCCGTTAGTTTGACGGCTAATTTGAGCGGCGGGTCGCTCCGTGGACCTTAAATATGGAATGTGCCCAGGGTTTGGCTCCCGCCACATTACTACTGCCCAATAAAAACTAAACCAGCCTCAGATAAGAACCCCAATTACGTTGACGACTACCGCAAACGAAAAACGGACAATGATTTACGGATATGCACCTGGAATGTCCGGACCCTTTATAGGGAAGGTGCCATCATCCAACTGGCGGAAACCCTCAAAACAATAAAATCTGACATCACCGTCATCCAGAAAATGCGATGGAAAGGGCAAGGCTGCTCTAAACAAGCACACTGCGATATCTACTACAGCTGTCATGCGGAGAAGCGCGAATTCGGATGTGGATTCGTCGTTAGCCGGAAACTACGCCAACTTGTTTCCAAGTTCACACCTGTGAACGAAAGATTGGCCACGATCCGCATCAAGGCAAACATTTTTTTCATCAGCCTTTGTTTGCGCGCACGCCCCGTTGGAAAAGGACGAAGCCGTCAAGGACGCTTTTTACGCTAGTCTTGAGGACGTATACGACCACCTTCCGGTTCATGACGTGAAAATAGTCCTCGGCGATTTTAATGCGAAAATAGGAAGGAAAGGCATCTTTGGCCCACTGTCGGTCAATTCAGTCTTCATGAGACCTCCACGAACAACGGTTTAAGACTGATCGACTTCGCCGCGGCGCGAAACATGGTAGTTGGTAGCACCAGATTTAAGCACCTCGACATCCACAAGGCCACCGGGCTGTCCCCGGTTAAAAAAACGCGAAACCAAATGCATTATGTTGTAATCGACGGAAGGCATGCCTCTAGTATTTTAGATGTGCGTACATTTCGGGGGGTCAACATTGACTCCGATCACTATCTTGTTGCAGCCAAGATCCGCATGCGATTATGCAATGCGTAGAACATACGCACAGGAATGCAACAAAAGCTAGATGTCAATAAGCTGCAAGTGCAACGGACTGCCGAGGCCTTCTCCGCTCAACTCTCGGTTAAGCTCAACCAACCAACATCTGAACCCGATGACGCCAGCGGACTTTGGGCGCATATATCCCACTCCATGTGCGCTGCCGCTGAAGAAGTCATTGGTTTCCGACGCCCGCAACCTCGGAACGAATGGAACGATTAGGAGTGTCGCATCGCGACAGCACTATAAAACGCCGCTTATAGAAAAACGCCGCAGTCAGCTGCAATGCGAACCGTGCGAGAAAACTACCGCGATAAGAGGAAGGAAGAGAGGCGCCTTTTCAGACGCAAGAAAAAAGAGCAGGATAAGCGTGAGCGTGAGGAACTAGAGGTATACCAGGGCAAGAAGGATGCACGAAAATTCTATCAACAGGTTAAGCGTCTAACCCAAGGTTTCAAGCTCGGAGCATCCACTTGTAGAGACGAAAATGGAGGTCTGAATACGGATATACAGTGTGTGCTGAGATTGTGGAGACAGCACTTCTCCAATTAACTTACAGGCGACGATTCCAATAAAGCCGCCTATGGAGAGCGAGTTCAGTGCCACCAATTTACGATGACGGAGTGGAAGTGCTATCACCTAGCCATGTAAAAGTTCGAGTTGCTATCCAACGACTCACAAACAATAAAGCAGCGGGTGCTGACAGCCTGTCAGCTGAATTGTTTAAAACCGGCGGCGGTGAATTGATAAGGCGCATGCATTAGCTCATCAGCAAAATATGGCTAGCGGAAAGCATGCCCGACGATTGGAATCTCAGCGTACTTTGCCCTATACATAAGAAAGGAGACCCAACAATCTGCGCCAACTATCGAGGTATCAGTCTTATTTCCATCGTATTTAAGATTCTCTCAAGCGGACTGTGTGAAAGATTAAAGCTGATTACTTTAGTCAATAAAGTGGTCAATAACAAAAAATATTCAAGTATTTTTTCGACTTGGAGCATGGATAAGGACCAAGAAAGTCACAATACAAGCGTTGAAAAGGACGTTCAGTAATACATTGGTTTTCCATTGTTGGTCTGGAAGTTTGGTTTGGAGCATTTATGGTATTGCAGATGTCCTTATATTCCGTGCAATCAAATGCCAAAAGTATTTTTGCCGTATTCTAGCCAGAGTTTTAGCGTACCCACCATGGCAGCTAAAAGCAGTCATGCGCACTCTTTATTATTCCCACCGTTAAGGATTTAGGTACCCAAAGACGCCACACATTGTCTTCTTCATCTTCTAAACCTTGCCTGAGTATGAAGCGTTTATAAACAAAGTTGTTGGACAAACAAAGATCCGGAAGTGAATCATTGTTTTCGACGACGGTTTTGTTGCAATCTCAGATATTCTTCATTATTAAATGAAGAATAAATAAAATTAATCACAAACGAAACACAATAAACCAAGGCATACTTGTAGGCACTACCTTTTGTGCCATACAACAACCTTGAATTTCTGAATTCAAGGCCAATGTCAAGTCCAAGTGTGACTGCATGAAAGTGCAGTATCAGCATTAATGCACAAAACCGTTGAAGCAATGACGCGTGCCATAACTTAAACGGTAACAAGAGAGCAGCTTAAATAACAAGCAATATCGCCAGTATGTTGTTGTTGTTGCCATGGTCATGAGAAATAAACTGACACCTTTGTGCCATCTGCACCGAGAACAAAATGCGTTGACAGCATTTTTAATTAATAATATATTATTGTTGTTGTTATTACATGCATTGAGTTATGGTAATTTAAATAAATAAGATTTTATTGTTGTAATTGCATGAAAATTGTATTTAAGCTGCAATCAATAATCGGACAATATTTGGTGAAAGGGAATTCCGCCTTTCGAAATAATCAAAAGAATGTATGGCAAACAAAATGCAATACGAGCATTTTGTACATATGTTAATCTCAAGAATGTTTCCGGGTAATTTTAATCTCGGTCAGAAAATAAGGAAATGTAATTGTGAAACCTTTGTAAATATGTTAAGCTAGACTTATGTAAGAAAATTAAGAAGAAAAAGAAGCAAGCCCAGATAGGTTATAAATATTGGGTCTTTGCTAATTAAAGCTAGTGGTTGATTGGTAATTAATCAGTGAGTTATCCAAAATTGTGTTTTATTTTAGTTTGGAACGACGACGCCTAAGTAGCCATTATTCTGAACAAATCTGTATAGTTATTTGGTGAGTATGAAAGCTGGAACCCGTTAAATCTATAAAACAAAATAACACAACGTTTGGTAACTGGTGTCATGTGCCAATTAGAAACTCGGCTCAGGTGTATCGCCTGTAGCCACTCGTCATAACCGGATACGGCCGGAAACCGTATCCATCCAAGTTAGAAAGTTTAGGCCACAACAAAGGACCTACGGGTATCCTCACAGGGAGGATCCCAACATACATGGCGCTGCCGGTAGGATTCTTTTTGTACACGGGAACATCAAGGATGTTTTAGAAAAAAATAATAAAATAAAATGAATCAATAAAACATAACAGAAAAAAAAATTTTTTAAATCAATCGGTAGACTTCGATCGTAATAGGTTTAAGTGCTTGTTGCGATAGCCACAGCAGAAAGTCAATTACAACAAGTTCCAAGTGCTTAGTGTAATTGCAAAAGAAACAAAACCAAAGCCGATACCCAACAGATTCATGTGTTTGTTGGAATATTTGGCCAATGTTTCCGGGGTTAGAGAAATGAACAATAAAATATTAAATCTAATATCGGAAGTGACAATGTTATATAAAAAAAAGGAGTCTTAAAACACAAACGAAAATTATTGTTAAAACTTATAACGTTTCGGATTTTTAACTCTAACGCGAGTTAATCAAGGTTTTTATTTTTCTTTTTTCAAGAGCGGCATTTTTGCTATAAAATAGTAGAGCCGATTGAGGCATTGGTTTTTCGTTACAAGGCAATCTTGCCATCATCAATCTAATAACATACCTCTCGTACCTTACATGGTACCTGACATTGAAAAAAATTTTTTTTATTGTTTTTGATCAGGGAAGTTCAATTCCGTGTTTGTATAAGTACAAACTCGATGCTGTATGTATAAAGGTTGTTGGGAGTTTAGTTTGTTCAAACAAGCGAGTTGAGTCAACTCAAGATGGATTTTGGGAAAAAATTTTTTTGGGAATTGTATTGCGTTAGTAGTACTGAAGTACTGATAGCGGATCCATCACCCACCATCTCTAGGGAAAGAGGATAGCAGGGATAACGTTTTGTATTTGTAAAGGTTAAGTTTCGTTTGAAACTTTTTTTTTACCTAAGAATTCAGTTTTGTCTGAATTTAGAACATTTGCTGTCGTTTTTTTTTTAAGAGAAAAAAAAAATTAAGCAATAAGAACAAAAATTTTTATTAAATACAATAGTGGTTTGAGGAGATGAACCAGGACCCAAATGGACCAACCAATCACTAAGGAAGCCATAGCTAAAGGATGACCATAGATAGAATGGCAAATGGTACAATTTTCGGAAATCAAAGCAGGACGGTTGCAGTAAGAATCATGGACGATTCCCACTGTCGGTCAATTCAGTCTTCATGAGACCTCCACGAACAACGGTTTAAGACTGATCGACTTCGCCGCGGCGCGAAACATGGTAGTTGGTAGCACCAGATTTAAGCACCTCGACATCCACAAGGCCACCGGGCTGTCCCCGGTTAAAAAAACGCGAAACCAAATGCATTATGTTGTAATCGACGGAAGGCATGCCTCTAGTATTTTAGATGTGCGTACATTTCGGGGGGTCAACATTGACTCCGATCACTATCTTGTTGCAGCCAAGATCCGCATGCGATTATGCAATGCGTAGAACATACGCACAGGAATGCAACAAAAGCTAGATGTCAATAAGCTGCAAGTGCAACGGACTGCCGAGGCCTTCTCCGCTCAACTCTCGGTTAAGCTCAACCAACCAACATCTGAACCCGATGACGCCAGCGGACTTTGGGCGCATATATCCCACTCCATGTGCGCTGCCGCTAAAGAAGTCATTGGTTTCCGACGCCCGCAACCTCGGAACGAATGGAACGATTAGGAGTGTCGCATCGCGACAGCACTATAAAACGCCGCTTATAGAAAAACGCCGCAGTCAGCTGCAATGCGAACCGTGCGAGAAAACTACCGCGATAAGAGGAAGGAAGAGAGGCGCCTTTTCAGACGCAAGAAAAAAGAGCAGGATAAGCGTGAGCGTGAGGAACTAGAGGTATACCAGGGCAAGAAGGATGCACGAAAATTCTATCAACAGGTTAAGCGTCTAACCCAAGGTTTCAAGCTCGGAGCATCCACTTGTAGAGACGAAAATGGAGGTCTGAATACGGATATACAGTGTGTGCTGAGATTGTGGAGACAGCACTTCTCCAATTAACTTACAGGCGACGATTCCAATAAAGCCGCCTATGGAGAGCGAGTTCAGTGCCACCAATTTACGATGACGGAGTGGAAGTGCTATCACCTAGCCATGTAAAAGTTCGAGTTGCTATCCAACGACTCACAAACAATAAAGCAGCGGGTGCTGACAGCCTGTCAGCTGAATTGTTTAAAACCGGCGGCGGTGAATTGATAAGGCGCATGCATTAGCTCATCAGCAAAATATGGCTAGCGGAAAGCATGCCCGACGATTGGAATCTCAGCGTACTTTGCCCTATACATAAGAAAGGAGACCCAACAATCTGCGCCAACTATCGAGGTATCAGTCTTATTTCCATCGTATTTAAGATTCTCTCAAGCGGACTGTGTGAAAGATTAAAGCTGATTACTTTAGTCAATAAAGTGGTCAATAACAAAAAATATTCAAGTATTTTTTCGACTTGGAGCATGGATAAGGACCAAGAAAGTCACAATACAAGCGTTGAAAAGGACGTTCAGTAATACATTGGTTTTCCATTGTTGGTCTGGAAGTTTGGTTTGGAGCATTTATGGTATTGCAGATGTCCTTATATTCCGTGCAATCAAATGCCAAAAGTATTTTTGCCGTATTCTAGCCAGAGTTTTAGCGTACCCACCATGGCAGCTAAAAGCAGTCATGCGCACTCTTTATTATTCCCACCGTTAAGGATTTAGGTACCCAAAGACGCCACACATTGTCTTCTTCATCTTCTAAACCTTGCCTGAGTATGAAGCGTTTATAAACAAAGTTGTTGGACAAACAAAGATCCGGAAGTGAATCATTGTTTTCGACGACGGTTTTGTTGCAATCTCAGATATTCTTCATTATTAAATTAAGAATAAATAAAATTAATCACAAACGAAACACAATAAACCAAGGCATACTTGTAGGCACTACCTTTTGTGCCATGCAACAACCTTGAATTTCTGAATTCAAGGACAATGCCAAGTCCTAGTGCGACTGCATGAAAGTGCAGTATCAGCATTAATGCACAAAACCGTTGAAGCAATGACGCGTGCCATAACTTAAACGGTAACAAGAGAGCAGCTTAAATAACAAGCAATATCGCCAGTATGTTGTTGTTGTTGCCATGGTCATGAGAAATAAACTGACACCTTTGTGCCATCTGCACCGAGAACAAAATGCGTTGACAGCATTTTTAATTAATAATATATTATTGTTGTTGTTATTACATGCATTGAGTTATGGTAATTTAAATAAATAAGATTTTATTGTTGTAATTGCATGAAAATTGTATTTAAGCTGCAATCAATAATCGGACAATATTTGGTGAAAGGGAATTCCGCCTTTCGAAATAATCAAAAGAATGTATGGCAAACAAAATGCAATACGAGCATTTTGAACATATGTTAATCTAAAAAATGTTTCCTTGTAATTTTAATCTCGGTCAGAAAATAAGGAAATTTAATTGTGAAACCTTTGTAAATATGCTAAGCTATACTTATGTAAGAAAATGAAGAAGAAAAAGAAGCAAGCCCAGATAGGTTATAAATATTGGGTCTTTGCTAATTAAAGCTAGTGGTTGATTGGTAATTAATCAGTGAGTTATCCAAAATTGTGTTTTATTTTAGTTTGGAACGACGACGCCTAAGTAGCCATTATTCTGAACAAATCTGTATAGTTATTTGGTGAGTATGAAAGCTGGAACCCGTTAAATCTATAAAACAAAATAACACAACGTTTGGTAACTGGTGTCATGTGCCAATTAGAAACTCGGCTCAGGTGTATCGCCTGTAGCCACTCGTCATAACCGGATACGGCCAGAAACCGTATCCATCCAAGTTAGAAAGTTTAGGCCACAACAAAGGACCTACGGGTATCCTCACAGGGAGGATCCCAACATACATGGCGCTGCCGGTAGGATTCTTTTTGTACACGGGAACATCAAGGATGTTTTAGAAAAAAATAATAAAATAAAATGAATCAATAAAACATAACAGAAAAAAAATTTTTTAAATCAATCGGTAGACTTCGATCGTAATAGGTTTAAGTGCTTGTTGCGATAGCCACAGCAGAAAGTCAATTACAACAAGTTCCAAGTGCTTAGTGTAATTGCAAAAGAAACAAAACCAAAGCCGATACCCAACAGATTCATGTGTTTGTTGGAATATTTGGCCAATGTTTCCGGGGTTAGAGAAATGAACAATAAAATATTAAATCTAATATCGGAAGTGACAATGTTATATAAAAAAAAGGAGTCTTAAAACACAAACGAAAATTATTGTTAAAACTTATAACGTTTCGGATTTTTAACTCTAACGCGAGTTAATCAAGGTTTTTATTTTTCTTTTTTCAAGAGCGGCATTTTTGCTATAAAATAGTAGAGCCGATTGAGGCATTGGTTTTTCGTTACAAGGCAATCTTGCCATCATCAATCTAATAACATACCTCTCGTACCTTACATGGTACCTGACATTGAAAAAAATTTTTTTTATTGTTTTTGATCAGGGAAGTTCAATTCCGTGTTTGTATAAGTACAAACTCGATGCTGTATGTATAAAGGTTGTTGGGAGTTTAGTTTGTTCAAACAAGCGAGTTGAGTCAACTCAAGATGGATTTTGGGAAAAAAATTTTTTGGGAATTGTATTGCGTTAGTAGTACTGAAGTACTGATAGCGGATCCATCACCCACCATCTCTAGGGAAAGAGGATAGCAGGGATAACGTTTTGTATTTGTAAAGGTTAAGTTTCGTTTGAAACTTTTTTTTTACCTAAGAATTCAGTTTTGTCTGAATTTTGAACATTTGCTGTCGTTTTTTTTTTAAGAGAAAAAAAAAATTAAGCAATAAGAACAAAAATTTTTATTAAATACAATAGTGGTTTGAGGAGATGAACCAGGACCCAAATGGACCAACCAATCACTAAGGAAGCCATAGCTAAAGGATGACCATAGATAGAATGGCAAATGGTACAATTTTCGGAAATCAAAGCAGGACGGTTGCAGTAAGAATCATGGACGACATTAACAGAAAGGAATTAAAATATAAACGAATGAAAAAATTATGTACATTGTATATGTAAAGAATATTAATAAAGAGAAAACAAATAAAGTTAACTGGTTTTATTGGGAAAAGTTAAATAAATAATACATCGGCCTTAATGAATTACCGCAAAATAAGAAGAAAGCGGTAAGATAAATGAGAATATTGCAATAAAACAAAACAAGATGAAAATAAATGAAATAGCTAAGACCGTGAATAATCTGGTTCCTTTATTTTCGGGAACCGAATCACATACAGAAGTTTATAGGTTCATTCAAGGGTGCGACCTCGCAATCAGAGCATTCGGTGCAGCAGAGTGTTGACTGTGTTAAGTGTGATTACACGGAGATGCCTTCGAATTATGTAGGGGAAGACTGTTTGCTACGATTGAAGAATTTTATTTATTAATTAAATCAAATTATCTAAGGGGAACCACGTATACTTCGGTCATAATAGAGTTGTCGAAATGCGTCCAAGAGCCAGGGAAGAAACTGCGTACATTTGCAAGAAGATTAAGCACAATAGAGTGGCCCAAGTTTAAGGGCCGTGGTGCTAGCAATGGAAGGGAGAAATTTAGACGAGGTAGTAATAAAGGCTTCGAAAATAGAATATATGCTGAGGAATGGAAATCAGTCTGGAGATCAGGGGTATCACAGCAGAGGCAGGTGTATGCATTGGTAGACGAGAGTAGTGAGGGGAGCAGACAGAGTAGATACCACAATAATAGAAGTTTACTAGAGAAGGATGGTAGGGACAGCATCAAATGCTCGTTCTGTGGGAAATTCGGACATACAAGAGATGAGTGTCTGATTAGGAAAAATACTCCATATTGCGAGAAATGCAAGGAATACGGTCATGAAAATGGGTGGAAGTGTGCCCAAGAGTTCAGGTCTAGAAACAGTCACATGCAAGCAAAGAGTTATGAGAGTAAAAATAATAGAAGAGTCAATAAAGGAAACCAATTAAGAAATAATGGGGGCGAGGTAGGGAACAAAAACGAGATGTGCAATGAATTTGGTGCAATGTAATTGGCGCAACAAAACAGGGCATTCGGAAGAAGACTGCTACACAAAGAAGAATCAGGTTTACCGACAGGGAAACTTCCAGGGGCCCAGCAAAGGCCATTAAGGGGGTCCTCTGGTAATCCGAAAAATTTTTTCGATTTTTTTTTTTCATATTTCTATTGCTCAGATACTCAAAAACATTTTCCCAAAAGGATTTTTCAAAATTCGAAATAGTTTAGGAGATACAGGCATTTTTGTGTAGGTATGTTTTCGTCAAAATAACGCATCAGCAAAGTTGTTTATTTGCCTGCAGTCATTAGTCGAAAATTCTGTGGAATTCTTCCAAAATATGTATTGATATTACAAAATATACACACACAGTATGTATACATGCAGTATGTATACATGCATGTTTTGATTTAGGGGTTGAAATGATTTTGAGCCCAGGTGTTCACATGAAAGAAGCAAACGAACGAGATTCAGTTTATTTTCGAACGCTGAAAGCTACGCGTGCGCGATAACTTCTGTTGTAAAATAAAAGAAAAATCGTTTTGTGTTTTTTTTTTTGCTATGGATAAAAAAAACCACCCAAACGCGCCGCGTAAGTACGCGTATCGAACAAAAAAGAGGCATTTCCGTGGAAACCAGCACTCCCAAGTAGAGGACACCGACTTTGCCAGCACATCGGCCAAAAAATTGAAGAAAACGCAAGACAATGAAGTCATCATCGAAAACAACCTCCAGTTCTGTTTCTTGGAATTTTTTCCATTTTTCCAAACGCTTGCTGCTCTGGTTATCTGCGCCCAATGTAAACAAAAAATTCGATTTGGAAAAACATGTATGCGTGGAGTCGGCTTCAAAGTGAGTCTGCAGTGCCAATGTAAAGCTACACAGTATATTAATTCTTCGCCGGTGGTCGGTAAATCTTTTGTTGTAAATCGCCGGTTGATATTTGCCATGAGATTGCTTGGAATAGGGAGAGAAGGTATTAATATGTTCTGCGGATTAATGGACATATGCCAAGGATTGTGCCTTGATGCGTACTATGGCACCTTGAAAAACATGCATGTGTCTGCTAAAGCAGTTTACAAGCAGTGCCTGTATACGAAGCGTTATCATCCGACGATCTACTCAACCGATGCACTGGAGGTGAAACGCAAAATTGTAACGAATCGTTCAACTCGCTTTTGTGGACCTTTGCGCCGAAACATATCCACTGTGGTGCTACCACAGTCGAAATCGCAAATTTTCTGGCAACCTGCATTTTCAACGAAGGCTTCACAAGTATTTTAAAAATAATGTCAACAATGGGTATTGTCATCGGCCCACAAGCCGAGATGTATGCTGAATCTCGCGACGGAAAACGACTTCAACGCTCAGAGCTAAAAACGTACGCATCATCGAAAGAGGGTCGCACAGCCCGCAGAGCCCAAAAAGCCATGGAAAACTCGTTTTATGAGATGGAGGAAGGCACACTTTATGGGGCTGGAATTGCCGATTAATATTCGTAAGTATTGTATTAAAAAAATATGTGTTAATGTCATTTGTGTGCCTCAAAATTGAAGTCAAAACTTTAAACGCGTTTTTCTCGAAACCATGTTTTTCAAAACTTTGCGCACGATAACTCAAACAGTTTTTGACCGATTTTGATATATGAGGCATGAAACGACGCAGAATTTACGCCGCTATAGCCCCTACCTCAAACTTGCCGAAAAAATAATGTTTACTATTTTTTTTCTACACTAGACTACAAAAAAAAAAGGTCGAAATTCGATTTTTCATTTTCAAAGTGGCGGCTCCCCCCCTAAAAAAATTTCGATTTTTGTTTCCGAGGTAGGGGCTATAGGGACATTCATTCTAAGTAACTGAATATTTTTTTTCAGACGATGTTTACACTTGGAATCGTGCGCAATTTGGACCCACCTTTTTTCCGGAGAACCTAGTTACCAGGCCGAGAACTTTCTGAACGGTCCATAAATTCACTTTTTCAAAATTTTGTATTTTTTTGAATAAATTAAGCTACCCAAATCAAAAAACGGAACTAAAATATCTTTACTCGTTCTCTTTCCACAATATTTTGAAAAAAGGCTAAAATTTGGCATAGATTACCAGAGGACCCCCTTAAGCTGGGAACACCGAAATAAACGCGAAATAAGGCCGTCAAGGATAGAAACAGAGAATTCGACGTCTAAAAAGATTTTGAATATCTGTTCAGCTCATCTGGCAGAGAATTTGGTAACAGAGAATTCAACGTCTGAAAAAATTGTGAATATCTGTACAGCTCAGTCTGAGAATCTGTACATCTCAGACAGTTGAGAGTGAAGTAGAGAAAGTTGTATATAAAAATAAGCCAAGTTGTTGTTGGCACAAGAATCTGACAGTGCAGGAGAATAAAAGAAGTGAATGTTTGGGCGTATCCAAAGTGAAAGATGTGCCTGTAGAAATTCTTCGCAAGAATGCTATAAATGATAGACTCATTCTACTTGTAGATTCCGGAGCAGACACAAGCTTAGGTAAACAGAGTGCGCTAACCACAATGGAGAGTGACACAAAGAATAATTCTAAAATAAAAATGAAGGAAGCAAAGATTAATGATAAATTGAGACAGTGGGAAAGAAAAAATTATTATGATATAATTATAAGATATAATAAGTAAAAGAAAGAAAACTAATGAAATAAATTTGAAGGAAGAAAATTATGAAAAATATAAGTAAAAGAAAGAATAATAATGAAATAAATTTGAGCGAAGAAAATAGTTGTGAAGAAAGAATAATTGATAGAAAGAGTAATGGTGAAACAAAGATAAATAAAAGAAAAATGAATGAGGAAATAGAATTAAAAGAAAGAAAGAATCAGGAAACAAATATACCGCAGGAAGGTAATTGTATAAGAATAAGTGAAACAGGGTCCACGATACAGGACGAGAAACACGAAAAAATTGCAGAAATTTTAGAAAAACAAAACAACCAAACGGTAATGCTTGCCAAACAAGAACAAATAAGGAAATTAGAAAATTATATAGGTAACAAATGTCGGATATGTAATATTTCCAACAAATGTAAGATGCAGAATAATTTAATAAAATATAATTTCTTTTAATAAAAAATGAAAAGAAACCAAATTAGGAAAAAATTAATTTCAAAGCCAATTTTTTTTATTTTTTTATATTGTGTAAGAAAATTAAGAACAAGAATAGAAATAGAGTAAATGAAATAGTTCATTCAGAGGAAAAAGAAAATATAGGGGAAAATAGGAAGTGTTAGGTTTTTACAATAATTTTTTCGTTTTTCGAAGGGCGGAGAAATGTTGTGCATTAATCACAAACGAAACACAAAAAACCAAGGCATACATGTAGGCACTACCTTTTGTGCCATACAACAACCTTGAATTTCTGAATTCAAGGACAATGCCAAGTCCTAGTGCGACTGCATGAAAGTGCAGTATCAGCATTAATGCACAAAACCGTTTAACGCGTGCCATAACTTAAACGGTAACAAGCGAGCAGCTTAAATAACAAGCAATATCGCCAGTATGTTGTTGTTGTTGCCATGGTCATGAGAAATAAACTGACACCTTTGTGCCTTCTGCACCAAGAACAAAATGCGTTGACAGCATTATTAATTAATAATATATTATTGTTGTTATTACATGCATTCAGTTATGGTAATTTAAATAAATAAGATTTTATTGTTGTAATTGCATGAAAACTGTATTTTAGCTGCAATCAATAATTGGACAATATTTGGTGCAAGGGAATTTCTCCTATCGAAATAAGCAAAAGAATGTATGGCAAACAAAATGCAGTACGAGCAATTTGTACATATGTTAATCTCAAGAATGTTTCCGAGTAATTTTAATCTCGGTCAGAAAATAAGGAAATGTAATTGTGTAACCTTTGTAAATATGTTAAGCTAGACTTAAGTATGTAAGAAAATTAAGAAGAAGAACAAGCAAGCCCAGATAGGCTATAAATATCTGTAGATCGTTCCTGTTACAAAATCGGTAAGTTACCGATTTGTGTGACGTCATGCGCTATCGATCCCTAGTTACCGATTTCGTGACAACTAATGTTTCTGTACGTTTAAATCGGTAAAAATTCGGACCGTGATGAAAAAGAACACAAGTCGGTAAGAAACGTTGGGAAATTGAGTCAAATGACAAGCAGCTGTTTAAGAGTATTTATTTTATTTTGTGTGCGTTATAGTTTTGTAATAAATAGGTTATCAAAAGTGATTTAGTGAACAGTAAAGTGAGTTAAAGGTATTTGGGAATCAATTTTTTAATGGATTATTATTTCAGTAACATTCAAATGCTTTCAAAAATTTACACTTTCCGTCTTGCCGGTGCTGCTTCGTTTAGTCCAACAGCCGACGTCGCTGCAGTTTCGAAACTCGTTTGGGTTTAATTTGCTATTCAAATAAATTTTATTAGTTATTTATATACATATTAGAAATATATACAAATATAAGAAATTCAACTTATATGATAGCAACCATTTTTAAAGGTATACTTCGAGTACTTATAACTTAATAATACACAATATTACTGACATTGGATGAATCGGTAGAATTCTCACTTGCCGCAAACAGAAACACTTTTTTAAAAAGGTACCATTTAAATCAATCATGTCAAACTCAAAGCATAACGAGGGCCAAATAAAAAATTTAAAAGATTATGTGGCCACAAAATATAAAATACTTAAAATTTTATAGAAAATAAGATATACATACATAGATTTATTTTAAAAAGTAGAAAAAAATGTAAAATTAATATTTTTCCCAGATATTTGGCACCTTTTCTCTGCAACCATCTTTCCTATTTCGGGGGCAATCTTATTCGCAGTTTTCTTTCATAAGAGAAAATAACTGTTCGCAACGATAAGTACTTCCAAACATGGACATAATTTCACATGCGAAATTTCGAATGGTTTCAAATCTGGCAGGCAAATATTTGTAAAATTCAGGCACTCCAACTTCAATGTATTCGCCTTTAAATTAGAATCACACTGTATCTCGATAACCTCCATTTGCATATGGTTAGGTACTGATTCTATATTTATTGAGAAAATAGATGAAAACAAAGAAAACTTGTCTTCAAACGATTTGAAATCAGCAAATCTTGTTTCAAATTCAGTTCTTAGCTTAAAATTTTGTCCGCGTATTTTTCATAGGATGCAGTAACACCTAAGATGGCTTTATACATATTGCATGTCTGAAAATGCATTAATTTTTTTTGGAGCATGATAACCAACGCACCTTGGTATAGTATATCAAACCAGAATATTCGCTTTCTAATCCAGTTAGAAATCTAAAGAACTGTCGTTGATTTAAGCCTCGAGATCTTATAATTGATAATTTTTTTAAAGGCTTAATCACATTTTCCATTTGAATTACTTACTTACTTACTTAGTTGGTCGTAACAACCCGTGTCCGGGTTTCAACCGACCTCATCAGCTCTCGCCAGGCGTCTCTGCTTTGCGCGCGCCTTCTCCAATCGGATACACCAAGTGCGGTTAGGGCTTCCTCAGCCTGGTCCATCGATCGGAGGCATGGTCTCCCTCGTCGTCGTTGACCAGCGACCCTCGCCTCGAGCACCTTTTTCGCTGGAGCTTTGTCGTTCATACGATGGACATGACCCAGCCAGCGTAGTCGCTGCACAGTTATACGCCGAACTACGTCAATGTCATCGTAGAGCTCATACAGCTCGTGGTTCATTCGGATGCGATAGTCATCGCCGACTCGAACAGGACCGAAGATTTTGCGAAGAACTTTTCTCTCGAACACCCCCAGAGCGGCTGCGTCAGTTTGCGAAACTACCCATGCCTCAGCGCCATAAAGCAGCACAGGTAGAACGAGCGTCTTGTAGAGTGTTAGTTTTGTCGATCGAGAGAGGGCTCTGGAACTTAGTTGCTTACTGAGCCCGTAGTAGCACCTATTAGCAATTATTGTTCTTCGCTTTATCTCCAGGCTGATTTCGTTTTTGGTATTAATGGCGGTGCCAAGGTAAACGAACTCCTTGACTACTTCAAAGTTATAGCTGCCGGATGAAACGTGGGAGTCTAAACGCCGAGCTCCCTTGTTTGTAGACAGCATATATTTTGTTTTGCCCTCATTTATCGTCAAACCCACTTCGGCTGATTCCTTTTCGATAGCGGCGAAAGCAGCGGTAACATCTCTCTTGGTTCTGCCGACAATATCAATATCATCAGCGTACGCAAGGAGCTGGACGCCTTTGTAGAAAATGGTGCCATGACGATGCACACCGGCCTTTCGTACGATCCCCTCCATGATGATGTTAAAGAGATCGCAAGACAGTGGATCGCCTTGCCTGAAACCTCTTTCGGTATTGAAGGTTTCGGAGAGGTCATTTCCTACCTTGATAAGGTCCAGTCAGTGTTTTTGTAATCGGCTTTAATCTTTCACACAGTACGCTTGAGAGAACCTTATATGCGGTGAAAATAAGACTGATACCTCTATAACTGGCGCAGATTGTTGGGTCTCCTTTCTTAAGTATAGGGCACAGTACGCTGAGGTTCCAATCGTCGGGCATGCTTTCTGCTAGACATATTTTGCTGATGCATGCGCCTTATCAATTCATCGCCACCGGTTTTAAACAATTCAGCTGACAGGTCGTCAGCACCCGCTGCTTTATTGTTTTTGAGTTGTTGGATAGCAACTCGAATCTCTTCATGGCTAAGTGGGTGGTGATACTTCCACTCCGTCATCGTCGATTGGTGGCACTGAACTGCGCTCTCCATGGGCGGCACTGGTGGAATCGTCGCCAGTAAGTGAATTGGAGAAGTGCTGTCTACAGAATCTAAGCACACACTGTGTATCCGTATTCAGATCTCCATTTTCGTCTCTACAAGTGGATGCTCTGGGCTTAAAACCTTGGGTTAGACGCTTAACCTGTTGATAGAATTTTCGTGCATCCTTCTTGCCCTGGTATACCTCTAGTTCCTCACGCTTTTCCTGCTCTCTTTTCTTGCGTCTGAAAAGGCGCCTCTCTTCCTTCCTCTTTTCGCGGTAGTTTTCTCGCACGGCTCGCGTTGCAGTTGACTGCAGCGTTTTTTTATATGCGGCGTTTTTTACTGCTGTCGCGATGCGACACACCTGACCGTACCATTGGTTCCGAGGTTGCGGGCGCCGGAAACCAATGACTTCTTCAGTGGCAGCGCGCATGGAGTGGGATATATGTCGTCAGGTCCAGAGGTTGGTTGGTTGAGCTTAACCGAGAGTTGAGCGGAGTAGGCCTCGGCAGTTCGTTGTAATTGCAGCTTAGCGACATCTAGCTTTCGTTGCATTCCTGTGCGTATGTTCTTTGCATTGCATAACGGCATGCGGATCTTGGCTGCAACAAGATAATGATCGGAGTCAATGTTGACCCCCCCGAAATGTACGCACATCTAGAACACTAGAGGCATGCCTTCCGTCGATTACAACAGAATGAATTTGGTTTCGCGTTTTTTGATCCGGAGACAGCCAGGTGGCCTTGTGGATGTCGAGGTGCTTCAATCTGGTGCTACTAACTACCATGTTTCGCGCCGCGGCGAAGTCGATCAGTCTTAGACCGTTGTTCGTGGAGGTCTCATGAAGACTGAACTGACCGACAGTGGGGCCAAAGATGCCTTCCCTTCCGACTTCCGCATGAAAATCGCAGAGGACTTTTTTCACGTCATGGACCGGAAGGTGGTCGTATACGTCCTCAAGACTAGCGTAGAAGCGTCCTTGACGGCTTCGTCCTTTTCCTTCGTCGGGGCGTGCACGCAAATAAGGCTGATGAAGAAAAATTTTGCCTTGATGCGGATCGTGGCCAATCTTTCGTTCACAAGTGTGAACCGGAAAACAAGGGGGCGTAGTTTCCGGCTAACGACGAATCCACATCCGAATTCGCGCTTCTCCGCATGGCAGCTGTAGTAGATATCGCAGTGTGTTTGTTTAGAGCAGCCTTGCCCTTTCCATCGCATTTCCTGGATGGCGGTGGGTTCAGATTTTATTGTTTTGAGGGTTTCCGCCAGTTGGATAATGGCACCTTCCCTATAAAGGGTCCGGACATTCCAGGTGCATATCCGTAAATCATTGTTCGTTTTTCGTTTGCGGTGGTCGTCAACGTAATTGGGGTTCTTATCCGAGGCTGGTTTAGTTTTCATTGGGCAGTAGTAATGTGGCGGGACCCAAACCCTGCGCACATTCTATGTTTAAGGTCTATGGAGCGACCCGCCGCTTAAATTAGCCGTCAAACTGACGGATGCCAGTTTGCCGTTGCCCAGGGAACACCACGTGGAGGTTTGAGTCTACTTGAGACGATTTCGACATAGATAATGCTGACCTTGCCAGGTTGAGGCGGTCAGACACGTTGCCATGTGAAGGTTGGCCCCCTGTTCCCATTCCTAAATGTTCCAAGGCATTTGTTGATCAGTTGATCATAAAATCCTTCTATAGAAATTGTTTAAGTGAGGCCCCGTGTTGTTTTTAATTTTTATAAATTCTCTTTTTTCTTGCAAATTTTTTAGTAAAACTATAGCATTTGCTTATGATATGGCATGTACTTTTTCTTGCAATTCCACTTTTCAAGCTGTAACTGTCTTGAGGCACTGGATTACATCACATAAACTTGTTCTAAGTGACAAAACTAAAATTATATTTTTTTATGTGGCTGGAAAAGAAATCAACTTCATTTACTTTTCACTGGGCAAATTGCAAAAAAAATTTATATGTAAAGAAATCTGTAGTTCGTCTAAATTTATGCGGACGCGTGACTCCCTGAGTAACTGTTCCTTGAGTTGATTTCGATTGATTGTGTAAAAACGTTTAAATACCTTGGTGTCATATTTGATTGGAAATTGAATTGGCTCGATCATTCTATTGCTCCAAAAGTTTACTTAGTTTCAGCTATCAGGCAACTTTATCACTTGAAATCTTATTGGTCAACTAAATTACTTAAATGTTTATATTTTGGGATATTTCATTCTAAGTTAGAATATGGATTAACTTGCTGGGGTGGAACGCACATGAATAAAATTAAATCTTTACTTACTGTCCGGAAGCACGTAATAAGAATCATATGTACAAAAAAGTAGTCGTGAAAGTAGTTTTCCTTTGTTTAAAATTTTAACATCCTTCCTATTAAACACCTGTATTATTTTAAAGTACTGAAATTGTTTTTGTAAGATCTGGTTATCTTATAAATAGAGATTATACGAATGAAAACTTAAGAATAAATAATCTAAACTTGGCATTTGTTACACCGCATAGCCTGCAACATTTTTTTAACTTTTTCAGTTCGGTCGGTCCTAGACTGTTCAATCGTCTTCCTTATTATGTCAGATGTGTTCGGAATAAATGTGTTTTCAAAAGAAGTATGAGGCTCATGAACTCATCTTATGAAAATGTTAATACGCTTATTGATGTAATAAATTAATTATTAATAATATCTTTTTCGTAACTTTTTTTGGAATTTTGAATTAATAATAATCAAATATCTATTTTTCTTAATTATCAAACTTAAATTAAAAAAATATTTTAAAGTCAATTCTTGATGTTATGACCCCATACAATATCCTAATGTTTATCTCTAACGTATATGATAAACCGCATTCGCCTCGATTTCCTTTGGAAATATAGAAATTGGTATTATTGTTTTGTTCAATTTATAAAAATTTTTAGCTTTATTTATAAATTGTAATATAGATTAAGAGCCTTGTTTTCAAACAATAATAATAATAATAATTTAAATGTGAAGAAGCGTTCTTCGAAGTACAGTAGACGCTCGGAAATTAGAACCGTTGTGTTTTTGGGGTAGTTCTAATTTCCGAAATGTTCTAATTTCTGGACGGTTTTTTTTTTAACGTAAATAATAAAAATAAGAGTTAAGCCACTTCCAAAAACTATATAAAAACATTTTTTTTTTTTTATTTATTTTCTTATTTTATTTAAAAACATAACAATTCAGTCCATTATATAACAATTATTAAAAAAAACAACTTAAAATTTCAGATATTAATTAAAAATTCAGGATAAGGGCTCAGTTCAAAATTAATTTTTGTTTAACATATAATCAGTAATATTTGTTTGTTTTTTTGGTTTCTTTAAATCTGATATAACAATATCGTTACGGAGGGCCAAAAGATTGGCCATGTGCTTACTGGAAGACAATTCACTCCTGTTGCACTAATTTATTAAATTGTTAACGCTTTCAATAGCTATAGCATTTGAAATAACTGGTGTGTCATCAACAACATCCTCTTCACTGCTATCAGAAAACTCATCACCGCTACTTAGGTCATAACCAGTTCCGTCTTCAAACGCATCTTCATTCCATTTCTCGATGTCATCAATACACATGAAACTGTTTGGATCAATTTCTGCTAAAAGAGTTTGATTTATTTGGAGAGCTACATTGCAGTCCTCATTTTTGTTAAGCAACTGTGCTAGTGGCACATCATCATCGCTGTTGTATTGGTCAGAGTTCCAATTTATCAACTTTGACCAAGAATTCCTCATCACTGTTTTCGTCACCTTATTCCAAGCTTGTTTCAGAAATATTATTGCCTTTCGGATGGAATGGGATTTTAACAGACTATTCAGTGCACCACCTTCAGCAATTATTTCAGCAAGTAACTTACTTCTGTAAGCAAGTTTTGTTAACTTTATTGGATTTTGATCCATTGGTTGCACAGCGTCACATTTGGCGGCAAGAAATATGCAACTATGTTGCCATCTTTGCTTTGAAGTTTCTCAATTGGTGCATGAGCGGAGCAGTTATCAATAAGCAAAAGAGCCTTCGGAGGCAAGTTATTTTTTTGAGAAAACTGGATAGCAAAAAAATATTTTAAAATTAAAGAAATTAAAAGGAAAATTATATCCTCTTACTTCATTAATATCTTGTGAAACCAATTATGAAAGATCCGAGACGTCATCCAAGCATTTTTGGAAAAGTCGTAATGAAGTGGATTATTAAAACCTTTGAAGCACCTTGGCTTTTCCAATAACTAAGGGCACTAATTTGTGAGAGCCATCAGCATTTGAACCAAATAAAACTGAAATTCGTTCTTTTTGAATTTTGTATCCAGGCGCACTTTTTTAACCCCATCTCAGTGACTTTTGCATGGGATCTGTGAATAAATGGAATGATAGAGGCAGTATCACTAGAAAGAATCTCGCCACCAATTCTTAAAAAACGAATGCCGTGTCGCTTTTTAAATTTAGTAAGCCATCCATCGCTTGCTCGGAATGCATTTTCATTTTTATCGGGGTATTCTTCACCAAAGATTTGTTTAGCTTTTTCCTTTAATATTGTTCCTGTCAATGTACACTTCCTTTCGCGTTGTTTTAAAAGCCACTCATAAAGACGACTTTCCATTTTCGGATATTCGGCACTATGCATAGTTTTATTTGATGCTTCCTGGTAAGTGTTGGAAACAGCATTTAATATAGATGAACTATTTGACTTGATATATGATGGCAGATTTGCTCACATTGAAATCTAGCGCTAGACGATTCCCTTGAACTCCTTTCTCCAACTTTTCCAATATCTTTACTTTGGTTTCCAAAGATAAAGTGTTTTTTTAACGTTTAATTGACATTTTTAGTTTTTTGTAGAGTCTATCAAAATATGTCCACGCGGATCAAATTTCACATACGAATGACAAAAACACCAAAAATATGGCAAAACAAAAACTAAAAAGGAATTAAATATATAACTTGGGTATTTCCCTTTCTATTTTACCTTTGTTCAGTGACATAAAAACCAAGAATGGGAATTCCCTTGTGTTAAAAATTAAAAAAAAAAAACCCTTAGAAATTAAAACCTCAAGTTCTAATTTCAGAGCGTTCAATGCAACAAAAATGGGAATTCCCTTGTGTTTAAAATTAAAAAAAAAAAAACGTTCAATGCAACAAAAATGGGAATTTCCTTGTGTTTAAAATTAAAAAAAAAAAGCTGAGTGTTCAGAGCGTTCAATGCAGCAAAAATGGCAATTCCCTTGTATTTAAAATTAAAAAAAAAACCAATGCATTAAAAACTCTGGTTCTAATTTCTGAGAGTTCTAATTTGTGAGCGTCTACTGTATTAGGAAGTAGTTTGGCTGGGCTGAATTCTCAGAAAAAACCAAAAAAAAAAAGGAGGTTCGGCTGGAAGTTTGTCTGAAACAGAACCTGGGCGAGATTTGGTTAGATTAAATGATTTACTTACAGGAGAGTGCATAACTTTAGGTTTATTTCGATTTTTATTAGACGCGGTCAATTTATTTCTTTAAGTGTGTTCTACCACGACCTCTTCCACTAAGGGCCAGTTTTTCAGTACGAGTTAAAGCTTTAGTTAAATTAAACCGAGTTTAGCTCACTAAAATTGGACGTTTAAGCTCGGAAAAGGCAAAAATTAAACACATATATGATTATTTAAGTCAATTTAAATTCAACGAATGCTATGATACCTAGTTAAACCGAGCTTAAACGTCCAATTTTGTTGAGTTAAACTTGGTTTAATTTAACTAAAGTTAAAACTCGCACTGAAAAACTGGCCCTAAGTAAAGAACGAATTGAATTCGTATGCATAATATCTTATTTTAAAAACATCATAAAAAAAACCTAAAATAAATCGGATTTTCGAGCAGAACCGGGACGGTTTCGACAATTTTTTAACTTTTAATAGCTCAAATTATTTCATTCGCAACCATTGTTTACAATTTCGGAGAGCACGCTGGATCCCAAATATTTAAGCATTTTAAATACAAATACAAATCTAACGCAGTGTAATACAATATATATATTTTTTAACTAGCTGAATACCCGGCTTTACTCGGGAGTTGATATAAATCACTTTTGCATTCTTTCTTCGATTTGAAAAAACTTTTTACAAACTTTAGAAGAAATTTTGTGTGCATCTTTCAAACCGATAACTTCGGCGAAATAAACAAAATGTAGCTTCAACATCTGAAAATTATTAGAAAAAATTAGGCAAATCGTGATTTGTGTGTGCGTGTGCAAATTTTATATTTTATTCCATAGATCGGACATTTTTGAAAACATCAGAGTAAAAACGAAATTTTGGCAATCATATATGTAAATTTTCTCATACATAAATGCTCTCTTTTGACCTCATGTCGTAATGTGTTTAAGCTACTTAGCTTGTGGACAGGTCATGTGTTATTATTGTGGACTTAACCTTTGTGTACTTTTTACTAAAAGAAATGAATAAACATATAAAAAAACCAAACATTCTAAGTATTTCTTATGAATAAATCAAAACTTGTTTAAATCAAAAAAAAATTTAATAGAACGTATGCACACGTACGCTCGAAATAGGGAATTTTAAATAGAAAATGAGTTTTTTAATATAGATAGTACAGAATTATTTTTTTATTTTAAACAACTTTTGCCAATCAAGGTAATGTCATATGAAAAGGAGTGAAAACAGCAATTTTGAATTTAAATTATTTTCCACCATTTTTCAAGAAAACATTCAATATTGGAACTTTCTTGAAACAAGAAAATATGGAACTTTTTTGAAAAAAGAATCAAAAAATATAAATCCTAAGCTAACTGCTTTTATTATTTTTATAAGTTTATAAGTTTGTAAGTTGTAGGCTGTTCGTTAGAGATTGCCAATAACCCTGATTGTGGAGAAAACGGCGGATCAGTTGCGGCGAGAGTTGATCCAATCCGCCCGCACTCCTTCACTTTTCAAAAAATAAAAAGATCCGCAAAACTCGCTCCGAAAAACAGCTGTTCAGCTACCCAGACAAAATAAACTGCCAATCATAAATAAAAAAAATTAAAGTTTAAATGTAAGTATTTAATGAATAAGTTATATAAACATGTTTAAAATACTTTCCAAAAAGGAAATGGACACTATTGCGTTGTTTTTTAGACGTTGACAAAAACAGCTTCTAACGCCTACATTAGCCACATGTGCATATTTTTAAAACTACATCTAGATGATCTAGCGAAATTTACTTTTTTTTTAAAAAAAAATTTTAATTTGAATCCGATTTGGATGTTGGGAAAACGCAGATAAAAGTTATATTAATTTTTTTTTTAAATGTACAAAAATTAATTTTTTAATTTAAAAACTGAAATTTTAGTTTGATAAAATTGGATATTGGAAAAATATGGAATATTTTTTATTTATTTATTTTTGTTTATAATTTAAAAAAAAAATGTGACGACCAAACAAATTTTTTACTACAGATTCGAGATCAGCGACCTTAAATTATCTTAAATTAATGTAGCACATTCCCTCATTTAAAATTTTTTTTTTCAAATCCTCACCAAACTTGTTGCGGATGACAAGTGAATAATTTTGTATGGAGTGTGGATCCGTTTTCGCTTTTTTTAATCCAAATCCGCGAACTTTGTTATCGATCCGCACCGAACTTACTCGCCGGTTTCTACAATCGATAAAACAACGAGTTGGAGTAATTTTCCCGCCACAACTGATCCGCCGGATTCCACAATCGGCATAAATATTAGCTTCTTTCTTGCGTTATTCTTTCATACTTTATTTTTATGCATCTTCAATTTTTATTCCGTTTTTTACCATTTTCCTTCTCAATTTTTTTGCGAATGATATATTATTTTGTTAGTCTTTTTTCACTGGATAAAATTTATATAGGTCCTGAAAATAGAAATATAGTAAAATAACGGTACTGTAGTCTTAACAAAATAAATAACAGTTTTGAGTGTAATTAGCATATGTTGCGATTGAGTGAAAATATTATAAACAAAAAATCATATGTTCTAAAGTGTGAATATATCAACATAGTGTGTGTGAATGAATACAATACAATTGATTAACATAAACATGGGTTGCAATGAATTGAGTGCAAATGTTAACAAAATCAAATGTTATAATGTGTGAAAGAATAAAATGCACTTAAATGATATAATATAATATTGAGTGTAATAATATAACATGTAAAATTAATTGCAGCATAAAATAGAATATGTGCAAGTGAAGTGAAGTTTTAATTAAAATCAATTAATTAATGGCAATAGTGGCTGCGTTGGTGACTCTACATATGAGTACCCTACACCCCAATCCTTAAGATAAAAATTGTTTGTGTTTGTAAAAATAAAAATTTTTTTCTTTTGTTTTGTTGAGTTTATAAAATCTAAATTTCTTACTTTTAGTTTATATATATATATACAATATTTATTTTATAAGTGCATTTTGTTTATTGAAATTATAGTGGAATTTTTTAATTTTTCCATTTAAATCTAAAATTGAATTTACTCCTTTTATATTAAATATTTTATAAGGACCGTGATAAGGTGGTTGATTTTTCTTTCTATTCATTCTTTTAACGGCGGCCATGCCGCAGTGGGTATAGTATGTGGCTAGTAGGGAACCCAGGTTCGAATCCCCATCTGACACAGAAAGTTTTTTCAATTGAATTATTTTTCTGTTCGGCCGTCATCTCTCTGTAGACGACGGCAAACCTCAGAGTGAAAACTGCCATTAAAAACTTCTTGAGAACATAAGCCATTTAGAGTCGGCATAAAACTGGTAGGTCCAGTTCTTGATCATTTGTGTTCAAACATTTCACAACACACACAACACAATTGATCATAAGAAGCTCGGTCGAAGTCCTTCCAAGGGCTGAAATGTCCATTTCGTTTTTTTTTTCAATCTTTTAGTTTTTCTTTTAGTTTCTTTTCTTTTAGTTTTAGTTAAAACTTTATCACCGATATTTTAATTAAGTGGATAAAAAAGTTATTATTTTGTATTCTTTTTTGTTAAGCAATATTTATTAATTCTCCTGCTTTTTGAAATGAGTATTTTAGTCTATGTTTTAATTCTTGAGCATAATTTCTATATTATAGAATTTTGATGTTAAAGAATTATTATTTGGTAAAATCGCTAATTTCCGAAAATTTGTATCAACATGAAGTGTTGTACTATGTGAAGTATGGGATCCATTGGTCCCATTCGTCATCTTTGCAAAAATTTAATAAATATTCATTTAATACTCTATGGTTTCTTTCGATAGAAAATAGAGCATATAATGATATGGAGTACTAAATAGTTATTTGTTGAATGTTCAAAAGGCTGCATATTTCCGACATTAATTCATTGGTAAATTCTGTATTATTTATTAAATAAATACTATACTATCATATATTCAAAATTTCTTTATTTTTTCTTTAAATTGTTAAATATTTCTTTAAATTTATCTATTGCAATGGTTTTAAATATTATATCATTTTTACTCAAAGCGAGCTTTTCTATATTTACATAAATTATGCATTTTTTATGACAGTTTCTCCAAAGTCAAGCGGTGTGAACAGTGGGTTATCGCTGCATCTTGCCATAACTTCCTCATCATCTACTTTAATTTGGGATCCTTTAAAATTTTTCTGTTATAAATCTCAACTTTTTCAATCTTTTTATATTTGATATAGATGAACATTCCCAAGCAAAAAGTTGTACGGGCTTTTCACTGAAAAGACATTTTTTAATTGTTTAAATTAGTATTTTCTGTATAGGTATTCATACTTCTTGTAATGGCTACTATATTCTGTTTGCTATCTTCCATTCCGGTTGGAATCATAGCTTTTAATGAGTTGCTGTTTAAAACTTTTCTTAATAAGGCGTCGGCATTGGTATTAATTTTACCTTTTTTATAAATCAACTATCAACAGGTTAAGCGTCTAACCCAAGGTTTCAAGCCCGGAGCATCCACTTGTAGAGACGAAAATGGAGATCTGAATACGGATACGCAGTGTGTGCTGAGATTGTGGAGACGGCACTTCTCCAATTTACTTACTGGCGACGATTCCACCAATGCCGCCCATGGAGAGCGCAGTTCAGAGCTACGAGCTGAATTGTTTAAAACCGGCGGCGATGAAGTGATAAGGCGCATGCATGCATCAGCTCATCAGCAAAATATGGCTAGAAGAAAGCATGCCCGGCGATTGGAACCTCAGCGTACTGTGCCCTATACTTAAGAAAGGAGACCCAACAATCTGCGCAAGTTATAGAGGTATCAGTCTTATTTCCATCGCATATAAGGTTCTCTCAAGCGTACTGTGTGAAAGATTAAAGCCGATTACAAAAACACTGATTGGACCTTATCAGTGTGGCTTTCGACCTGGTAAGTCCACCATAGACCAGATTTTCACGCTACGACAAATCCTGGAGAAAACCCACGAAAATCAAATTGACACACACCATCTCTTTGTCGATTTTAAAGCTGCGTTCGATAGCCCGAGAAGGGATTGCCTATACGCAACAATGTCTGAGTTCGGTATACCTGCAAAGTTGATCAGACTTTGCAGAATGACGTTGAGCAACACACGCAGCTCCGTCAAGGTAGGAAATGACCTCTCCGAAACCTTCAATACCGAAAGAGGTTTCAGGCAAGGCGATCCACTGTCTTGCGATCTCTTTAACATCATCATGGAGGGGATCGTACGAAAGGCCGGTGTGCATCGTAATGGCACCATTTTCTACAAAGGCGTCCAGCTCCTTGCGTACGCTGATGATATTGATATTGTCGGCAGAACCAAGAGAGATGTTACCGCTGCTTTCGCCGCTATCGAAAAGGAATCAGCCAAAGTGGGTTTGACGATAAATGAGGGCAAAACAAAATATATGCTGTCTACAAACAAGGGAGCTCGGCGTTTAGACTCCCACGTTTCATCCGGCAGCTATAACTTTGAAGTAGTCAAGGAGTTCGTTTACCTTGGCACCGCCATTAATACCAAAAACGAAATCAGCCTGGAGATAAAGCGAAGAACAATAATTGCTAATAGGTGCTACTACGGGCTCAGTAAGCAACTAAGTTCCAGAGCCCTCTCTCGATCGACAAAACTAACACTCTACAAGACGCTCGTTCTATCTGTGCTGCTTTATGGCGCTGAGACATGGGTAGTTTCGCAAACTGACGCAGCCGCTCTGGGGGTGTTCGAGAGAAAAGTTCTTCGCAAAATCTTCGGTCCTGTTCGAGTCGGCGATGACTATCGCATCCGAATGAACCACGAGCTGTATGAGCTCTACGATGACATTGACGTAGTTCGGCGTATAACTGTGCAGCGACTACGCTGGCTGGGTCATGTCCATCGTATGAACGACGAAGCTCCAGCGAAAAAGGTGCTCGAGGCGAGGGTCGCTGGTCAACGACGACGAGGGAGACCATGCCTCCGATGGATGGACCAGGCTGAGGAAGCCCTAACCGCACTTGGTGTATCCGATTGGAGAAGGCGCGCGCAAAGCAGAGGCGCCTGGCGAGAGCTGATGAGGTCGGTTGAAACCCGGACACGGGTTGTTACGACCAACTAAGTAAGTAAGTAAGTTTTTTATAAATAATATCAAAATCATAATCGCATAGACCCAACCTTATCCGTGTCATCTTGGAAGACGGATTTTTATGAGAGAAGAGAGATACTAATGGTTGGTGATCTGTTATGACTGAACATTTTCTACCGTAAAGATAGGGTCTAAAAAAATGAATCACCCAGTGTATGGCTAAGAGTTCTTTCGCTATAATAGGATTATTTAAATCATGTTTTGCATGTGACTTGCTTGCATTAGAGACAGGTAGATCTGATCCTATATCGCCTTGCGATATGCCGCGCCAAGGGCATAATTTAAAGCGTCCGTTGTTACTACAAATGGTTTATCAAAATCCGGGTAATGAAGTACTGGTGGTTTTAATAATTTTGTTTTAAGTGTATCAAAGGCATTTTGGCAATTTTCATTCCAAAAAAAGTGTGAGTTTTTCTTTAAAAGGGAATTTAAATCTTTGGCCATATGAGCGAAATTGGGGATGAAGCGTCTATAGTAATTCGCAAAAGCAACGAATCTTCTGACTTCGTCTGCGTTTTTTTGAATTGTATAGTTTTCTATTACTGTATTTTTGGCTGTGTTGGCACCCCTGTTAAAATGTCAATCAATCATGTAAATATGTTATATGTATATAGATAGCAAGGGCAGAGAAATGTCTGCCACCACCGAGTGAAGTCACGTTTTAGAATTAATCTATTTTTTAATAAATACTTTGAATTGAATATAAAATAGCATATGTTGTTTCATTAATACACAACATATTTGTGGCGGCGAGGATTGTGGTTTCGTTAGAAAACAACTTACCAGCGGAAAAATTAAAGTAATTTTCATATCACGTGGCGCATTGTTATATACAGTATTGGCCAAAAGTTAAGCACCCCATCGGAACATTTACTTTATATAACTATATTTTTATATAAATGAAATAAAATAAAAAAGTTTTTGGTTTTATAGTATCAATATTAAGTCTATTAAAGAAAATTAAAACAATGTCTTCTTCATTACTACAAAAAAAAAATTATACATATTTTTCTTAAAACGCATAAAATTTTCGCTGGTCATAAATTAAGCACCCCCTTAAGAAATTAAAATGTTTTTTTACGACCGCTAAGTAAGTTGTGATTTAACGCTCTCATGCTCTCCGTACTGTGTTCTCAGACTCTTGCACTTTATTTGCATTGCCTTATTTCACAATAAATTGAACCGTTACATTTTTTTAGAGGCTCATTTTAGTAAGCTGTAAGCTGTGTGTTTGTTTGATTTAAAAATGTCACGAAAATCGTATTCCAGTGAAATTAAAAAACAAATCATCGATGATTTTAATAAAGGTTCATCTCGACATGAGATTAGTAAAAAATATTCTATCAATCGCTCTATAATAACTCGTCTTATCCAAAAATATGAACAAACTGGCACAGTTGCCACCAAAGCTCGTAGCGGAAGACCACAGAAATCTTCAGAACGAGACAAATCAGCGATAATAAGGCTGATTAAGAGTGACCCCACTATATCTTCCAATGACATAAAATCAGTTTTAAACCTGGAAATAAGCGATAGAACAATTAGAAGAATATCTGTTGATGGCGGCTTATTTTCTCGACGACCAGCGAAGAAGCCCTTTATTTCTGAGAAGAATAGAAAAGCCAGATTGCAATTTGCAAAAGACCACATCGACTGGAGTGTTCAAAAATGGAAGACAGTCCTATTTTCAGACGAATCAAAATTTAATTTAAAATATTCGGACGGAATGCGGCGTATACGCAGGCCTCAAGGACAACGCTTCAACCCAAAGTACTGCATACCAACAGTAAAACACGGCGGTGGGTCCGTAATGGTGTGGGGCTGCTTTTCTGGAAATGGAATGGGACCAGTGCATAAAATAACAGGTATTATGGATCGATTCATGTACTGTGACATTTTAAAAGATGTAATGCTGCCATACGCTGAGGAAAATATGCCTTTGAGATGGATCTTTCAACATGATAATGATCCCAAACACACCTCTCAGATGTGTAAAAGTTGGTTAGAAGTCCAGAAAATCGAAGTTTTACGTTGGCCTGCTCAATCTCCCGATATCAACCCGATAGAAAACTTGTGGGAGATTGTAAACATGAAAATTAAAAGGACGAACTGTCGTAGCATCGATGATATGTTTCCTTCAATAAAAGAAGCTTGGGAAAATATTCCACAAACAATAATAATGAAATTAATTGAATCTATGCCAAAGCGATGTCAATTTGTTGTAAAAAATAAGGGACTTTGTACAAAATATTAAAAAATAATTATAATTAACACAAGGGGTGCTTAATTTATGACCACCGAAAATGTTATCCGTTTTAAGAAAAATATGTTTAACTTTTTTTTTTGTAGTAATGTAGAAGACATTGTTTTAATTTTCTTTAATAGACTTAATATAGATACTATAAGACCGAAAACTTTTTTGTTTTATTTAATTTATATAAAAATATAGTTATATACAGAAAATGTTCCGAAGGGGTGCTTAACTTTTGGCCAATACTGTACGTATCGCGTGGCACATCAGACATTTTTTCTCAAAGTCATCAATCATTTTTCAAAATGACCGATAAATGCATTGAAGCACTAACCAAGCTCCTGGAGAACCACGACACAATGCTGCGACAACTTTTGCACGAGAAAGGAAACATAACCTCAAATACGACTTATGATCTCTCAACGCAGATAACCGAGTTTTGCTACGATGCAGACGAAGGAATCTTTTTCGAGTCTTGGTTCAGTAGATTCGCACAGCTTTTCAAAGAAGATGCCAAGAACCTTGATGATCAAGCAAAAGTGAGACTTCTTCTACGGAAACTGCACACAGCGAACTACGAAAAATATGCAAATTTAATTCTACCAAAAGCAACGACCGATTTCACATTCGATCAAACTGTCAAAAAGCTCACGGAATTATTTGGTCCCCAAAAATCTTTATTCCACCGACGATATGAATGTCTTGAGTTAGAAAAACACGAGGGGGAAGATTTCACGACATACGGAAGTAAGGTTAACAAACTATGTGAAAGTTTTGAGCTTTCCAAGATATCAACAGATCAGTTCAAAAGTCTGATATTCATTCTTGGTTTGCGTTCATCGCGGGATAAAGAGGCACGCACGCGACTTTTATCTAAGCTAAACGATGATCAACTTAAAGGCATAGAAAACCTCATAACCGAATGTCAGGCGCTTATTAACTTAAAGACTGATGTTAATTTGGTAGACAAGTCGAACGTTTCAAAACCTGCTGTAAATTCAGTCAAACAAACAGGTGCGGTAAAAAAAGGCTATAGTTCTTATCACCATGTACGTCAAAGCAGCAGCAAATTAACTAGTGCAGCTTTAACACCGCGCACTCCATGTTGGGCATATGGCGGTATGCATTATATGAAGGATTGCCAGTTCATCAATCACAAATGCCAGAAGTGCAGCAGAATCGGACACAAGGAGGGCTATTGTGGCTGTTTTCCAAACAAGCAGCCTAATAAGATAAGTACATATTCAAAAAATAACAAAGACAAACCTTCTGTTAAGGAAATTTCTATTGTGCACAGCATTGGTGGATTTGCAAAAAAACGTAAATTCATCACGGTACTCATAAATGGCGTGGAAGTTACGCTCCAGATAGACTGCGGTTCGGACATCACCATCATCTCCGTTCCAATGTGGGAGCATATTGGGAAGCCCGAATTGTCAGAACCGATATTCACAGCACGAAATGCCGACAAGCGCCGTCTCAACATAAGAGCGCAGTTTGAATGTGACATGAGTTTCAGAGACGTCATTAAAACTGGAACTTGTTACGTAGCTTCAGACATCAATCTCCTTGGAATAGATTTTATCGAAAAATTTAATTTATGGGACGTTCCGCTCAGAGAAGTCTGCAATCACATAACAGCAGATCCATTTTCATCACACACAGCAGTAGCCAAGTTTCCAGAATTGTTCACAGGTACATTGGGTCTGTGTACCAAGACCAAAGTCAAGCTTCATCTTAAGCCAAGCGCGAAACCAGTCTATCGAGCTAAGCGACCGGTAGCGACTGCCGCTTGTAGACGAGGAGCTGCAGCGTCTTCAAAATTTGGGAATAATAACGCCCGTCGAATATTCTGATTGGGCTGCTCCAATAATTGTCATTAAAAAAAAAGGGCAACGTCAGAATTTGTGCAGATTATTCAACAGGTCTGAATGACGCGTTAGAACCAAACCAATCTCCACTACCGCTACCAGAAGAAATTTTTGCAAAGATCGGAAATGGTAAGGTCTTTAGCCACATTGACCTGTCCGATGCTTTTTTGCAGGTGGAAGTCGAAGAAGAGTCGCGCAAGATACTCACTATCAATACGCATCGTGGTCTCTTTACATTTAATCGATTACCACCAGGGGTGAAATGCGCGCCAGGCTCGTTTCAACAAATCATGTCGAGCATGGTGGATAACCTTGATGGTGTTGCCGCATATATGGATGACATAATTGTGTCAGGCAGCAATGAAGCGAATCACGACCAACACTTAACAAGCGTTCTTGAGCGTATCAGAGATTTTGGTTTTAGGCTGAAAACTGAAAAATGCAAATTTGGTATGCGATCAGTTCGATATCTTGGGCAGGTCATCGACAAGGACGGTCTTCGCCCAGAACCAGGTAAAGTGGAGGCGATCACCAACATGCCACCACCAACAGATGTCGCAACCTTGCAATCATATCTTGGAGCAATTAATTATTATGGGAAGTACGTCAAGGAAATGCATCAGTTGCGTCGACCTCTTGACGCACTCCTTCATAAAAATGCTAGTTGGAATTGGACAACAGAATGTCAGCACTCATTCAACAAATTCAAAGAGATCTTAAAATCCGATCTACTTTTAACACATTTCGATCCAAGTCAGAATATTATCATAGCCGCCGATGCGTCAAATGCAGGCGTCGGTGCATGTGTGTATCACCGCTATGGCGACGGGTCAGTAAAAGCCATCAGCCATGCGTCTCGTACTTTGACAAAGGCAGAGCAAAATTACAGCCAGATCGAGAAAGAGGCACTTGCCTTGATCTTTGCTGTAACCAAATTCCATAGGTATGTTTACGGTCGTAAATTCATTCTGCAAACTGACCACAAGCCGCTGCTGTCAGTATTCGGATCGAAGAAAGTCATTCCGGTATACACGGCAAACGTCTCCAGAGATGGGCGCTCACACTGCTCATGTACGACTTTGACATTGAGTACATTTCAACAACTAGTTTCGGCTACGCAGACGTTCTTTCTCGCTTGATCAACGTGCATGCCAAGCCAGATGAAGAACACGTCATTGCATCTGTTCAAGCTGAAGATGATATCAATCAAATTCAGGATGATATTCTTCATCATCTGCCAGTTACTCACAGTATGGTTCAGCAGGCAACTATGCAGTCAGATGTCTTTCAAGCCGTTATCCAATTCGTTCAAAGTGGTTGGCCATCAGCCAGAAAGCAATTTCATGATTCAGAGGTCAGCAGTTTTTTCAAGCGAAAAGAAAGCCTATACATAGCAAATGGTTGTTTAATGTACGGGGAACGGCTGGTCATACCTGAAAAATTCCGCAAACGTATCCTTCAACTGTTACATAAGGGGCATCAAGGAATGCAGCGTATGAAATCAATTTCAAGAAGATATGTGTATTGGCCTGGACTGGACCAGCAAATCGAGCAAATGGTCCGCAACTGTGATCAGTGCGCAAGTGTTGCTAAGACACCAGCCAAGGCACTTCTCGAGTCTTGGAGTACTCCAAATGGACCGTGGCAACGACTACACATTGATTATGCAGGTCCCATCAACGATAAATAAAAAATAAATAAAATTGTGTGCTGAATCGCAACAACAACATGATGCATTAGAAAACCAGGAACCAGATGTAATTGACCAAATTCTAGCTGAGCCAACTCCAATCCGCAGATCGGCTAGGGAACGAAGACGTCCACAGCGATTAGAGGAATTTATATTGCATTAGGGGAGGTGTTGGCAACCCTGTTAAAATGTCAATCAATCATGTAAATATGTTATATGTATATAGATAGCAAGGGCAGAGAAATGTCTGCCACCACCGAGTGAAGTCACGTTTTAGAATTAATCTATTTTTTAATAAATACTTTGAATTGAATATAAAATAGCATATGTTGTTTCATTAATACACAACAGGCTGGGTCGGTTTTTATTCCATTGGTTGCAATAAGGTGGCAAAGGTATACTACTTCTGGCTTTAAAAATGAACATTTTGTTGGATTTAATTTTAAATTAAATTTCCTCATTCTTTCAAATACTTTTGATAAATTTTTGTTATGATAAAGCTTCTGTATCTAGACCACTTAATGCTATTGTCAGCATTCGTTGAAAACTATTGGAGGATATTTTGAATCGAAATGGCAAACGTCTAAACTGGAAATGTTCGTTTGCTGTTGAAAAAGAAGTCAATGGTCGCGAGTCTTCGTGTAAATTTATCTGGTGGAAGGAGCTAGTCATGTCCAACGTCGAAAAGTATTTAGCTCTTCCTAGTCTGTCAAGATCGTCTTAAATTTTTGTTAGCGGTAATTTGTCATTTACGGTTTTTTTTCATTCAGTTTCCTGAAATCTACTACAAGTCGCCATTTTTTTTTTCATTTGCTGATGTTTGCGGTACTACAAGTAATGGTGAATTGTAGGGGCTAACTGAATTTTCGATAATATTTTCTTCTAGTGATTTATTAACTTGTTCGTTAATTTCTGTTATTTGTGTTTGTGGTAGTCTGTAGTTTTTAATGTAAACTGGGGTTGAATCTGTCGTTTGGATGTCTTGGATATAAACGTTTTTTACACTTAAATGTTCTCCAGGGAGATGAAATATATCTTGGTACTCTTTTATTTTTTCTACCGAATTCTTAGTTTCCGGTTCGTTGCATCCTATGTCTAAATCTTTCAAAAATTTATTTAATCTGTTGTTGTCAATTTGTTTGCTGTTTTTACAAGTAAAAATATTATAGTTCTTAAGTGGTTCAGTCTGTACTTCCAGTTTTTCTAATACTATTTCTTTTTCAGTAGTGTTGAATAAATTTATACGTATGATATATGAGCAAATCCATTTGCTGGTACTATGCTGCTGCCTAAAAATACTCCATCAGTTATTTCCTTATTTAAAACAACACTGTCTTCACATTTAATTTAGAACTGAATGGTAAAATTGTGTTCGATCTGGCAGGAATAATATTTTTTCTATAAAAATCTTTTAAAATTATTGGTAAAAAAAATTCCCTGTCATTTATTATCAGAGTAAGTGTGAACGTTTCAAAATCAATTTTCGGCATATGTTTTTCTAAAATATTTCGCCCTATGATTCCATCGGTTGCGATTGGAAAATCATTCTGAACTATATGGAAATTGTGTTCAATTTCTTCTGTTTCAATTATAAAATTCAAATTTGTTGTGCCAATACATTCAATAGATTCTTTCGTTATACCTGTTAATTTTGAAATATTTTTGGGATTAATATCATTTATGTTATTAAATTTACAAGTAGAGATATCGGTTCCAGTGTCTATAAGAAATGTTAAATATTTATTAGTATTTTTACATTTTAAATTTATGTAATTTGTTAAGTTTTGATTTATTTTGAATATTAGTTTTCGCCTCTGCGGGTTACAGCATCTGTTACCCGGCCATGAACGTTTCCCTGCGCGTTATTTTTGTTAGTTGAGTTTCTATTTTGATTGAAATTGTTATTGTTTCGATAGTTATTGTTAGTTTAAAAAATTATTGTTGCTTCGATTTGTATTTGAAAAATTATTAGTTCTATATGTGTTATTGTTATTTCTTGAAGTATTTTAATTATTGTAATGTTATTGTTAATATTTTTGTAATTGTTTTTTGAGGCATTATTATTTTGATGGTTATGTATATTATTTCTGTTATTATTTTGTGAATTATTGTTATATCTGTAGTTGTTTCTGTTATATTGCTCTCTGAAATTGTTTGTTTTGAATTCGAAAAATTGTGTTTCTGTCTGACACTAAATTTTGTTCTGCTGTTAAACATCTTTCAACGGCTTCGTTCAATGTTTTTGGTGCATTTGTCAATAAAATAGTCTGAAATTCTAAAGTTACACCTTTTTAAAAAAGTCCATGCTTTCGTTAACTTTATATATGCGTTTTTACCTTCTTGAGTTGGATTGGTCAAAGTTTTTATTTCAAAACAACTATTGTTCAGAGGTTTCTAACATTTTTTTAGAATTTTTTCTTGAATTCAGAAATACTTTTATTATAATTTTTAACTGTACCAAAATCACTTAGAATCTGTTGCAAATTTTTTTGGATTAGGGTAAGCTTTTTCCAATGAATTTTTCAAATCTATAAATGCCGTGGGCCTATTTGAACGTCCTAAAATACTTCTTGAGCAATTCATTTAAAATTATATTTATATTTAATAAAAATTTCTTTGTCTTCATTTTTTAAAATGTTATGTCGTTATTCTGTTTTGTAAAATTCTAAATTTGTAAAATTTCCTTTAAAAATTGGTAGGATTTTACCTACAGTATTGATATCAAAATTGGCCAAATTGGGCAAATTTAAAGTTTCTTTAATAATATTTTTTTCAATGATAATTCGTTAATTGTTTTAAATAATTCGATATATGTATCATTAAATTTTATTTTTAAAATTTCATAATTTTCATCTTTAGTTCAAATATTATTGACTTAGATTTTTGAATTTTCAATATATATTTATTTATTTTCTATATATTGTTCAGTAAATTCTCTGTTTTTACTTTTTCTTAAGTTTAATTTAAGTTTTTGAATTAATAAAATATTATTTTTAATTGTTCCCATTCAATAAATCTTAATATCTTAGTTAAAGGCAAATTTTATTTTCAACGGAACACCCAGTAGCAGTATTGACATATAGGTGTCGCTAATGTCTTATTACAAAGTGTATTAAACAACGCGAATAAGGAAAAAATAAGAGAAAGTAAAAACAAAGAAAACGTCAGTCAGTCAATACTTGCATAGACGTCGCTAGACGGTCGCGAGTGCTTATGCTTGCTGCTGTAGTTATATCAACAGTTTCAAAGTGTTGATTGTTGCTGTCAGTTGGTCTGCGAATTCTGAATCCAGAACGTTTGCTTTTTCTGAAAAGACTGTTTGCTAAGTTTCCAACAAAATTAAGGCCTCCTTTTTTAACGCGCGGACGATTTGCTGGTGCCTTGAAAAATTGATTATTAGCCTCTATGGTTGATATTTGATGTTCAATAGCTGATGTCGTTTTTTGCATAATGTGGAATTCTTTCTAAGATCGCATATGCTATTTAACGTCCCAAATATACCTTTTAGTTGTTTCGAATTCCTGCCAATATGGCTCAAAAACAGCTCAAAATAGTTGACCAAAGTACAGTCACTGAAGATGATGTGAGCGAGTCCCATTCGTTCGAAATAGATGCCTGGGTCAACTGTGAATGTTGATATCTTAACCAAGTCGCTATTTAAAATAATAGCCAAACTTGTGGTAATTAGGTTCATAGCCATAAGTCCGATGATGCCCGTTGCAACCTTTTTGTTCTTTTGAGAGCTATTAGTGGCATTTGCAGCTCGCTTGCGGGTTGATGGTAGCTTAGTTTCATGTTAAATTTTTGTTTGTTTTGCTGATTGCGTTTTACCTAGCAACACGGTTATTGGCTGAGAAGATTCTATAGAATTGGGTTCGGAAACAGGAACGATAGGTTGACAATCTATTGGTGGAGGACAAATTTGGTGGATAGATCGTTTTGTGCTTCCAGAGCTAGTTTTTAGATCTACTGATCTTACAAGACCGTCATTCCCTTGATGAATTTTGGTTACTCTTCCCATACGCCACTGCCGAGGAGGTAAATTTTCATCCTTTAAAAGCACAAGGGTGCCCTCAGCTATATTATCACAAGGTTTCTCCATTTTGAACTTGGTTGAAGACTCGAGAGATATTCCTTGGACCAGCGTTCCCAAAATTCTTGTATTATATTGTTGAGCTGATTCCATTGTGATAAAAGACTTTCATTCGGGGATCGGGCTGTCTGTCCTCCTGATGGTTCAAGACTAAGAAAGCAATTTGGAGACAATGGAATTCAAGAATTCATATGCCTTCAATTTCTACAACAACTCTGAGTAATTGCTCATACGTCAGGCTGTTTTCGTTAACTACTCGTTTGAGATGATACTTTAGCGATTTAACCGCTGCCTCCCATAGTCCCCCAATGTGTGGCGAACGGGCTGGAATGTTGATCCATTTGATGTGTTTTTGTGTCACATACTTTTTAATCTCATTGTTTTTGTCCTTTAGCAGTACATGCAATTCCTGTAAGCATGATTGAGCAACCTTAAAATTTGTGGCATTGTCACTAAATATTTTTGATGGGATGCCTCTGCGGGAAGAAAATCTTTTGAGGGAGTTGATAAATGCTGCTGTAGTGAGGTCTGATACGACTTTTAAATGAACGCTTTTCGTTGAGAGACATATGAACACTGGAACGTAGGCCTTTGTTGGACGCTCCCCTCGAATACTGTAATGTATCTAAAAGGGTCCACAGTAGTCTATTCCAACATTTGTGAAATGCTTTGATGGCTGCACTCTTTATACGGGTAGATTTCCCATAAGCTGAGAAAATCCAGCTGGTCGCACCAAAAACCATTTTTTGCAGTTTTTACAAACTGATTTTGTCACCTCATTTGCTCGAAGTTTCCAGTACGTTTCCCTCAGGGCGGCTAGCAGCGACATTAGTCCTACGTAAAGCCTATCTTCATGATACTGTTTAACTAGCAATGTTACTATTGTGTTTGAGTGTGGGAGTATTATTTGATGTTGAAAGTTAAATGGCAATCTAGACATTTGCAATCTTCCTCCCACTGTAATAATTCCATCCTTGATGTATGGCGTAAATTGAGATAATGAATTCGAGCTAGCTACCGCTTTTCACTTTTCGAGATTTTTGAATTCTGATGGAAAGGCTTGCCTTTAAACGCTCGTGATGATTTTAATCAAAGCCTGTTGAAGTTCTTCCGTAGTTGTATACTTGGTTGTTGTCCTTGATTTTGCCTTATTACGACAGTTTTTTATTAATTTTTGTATAAAGGCTACTACTCGTTGCAACCGTCTGACAGAGTTGTATGGTCTTATTTCATCGATGATTGATAAAAGCTGCAAGGTAGTTAGAATTGTGTTATGATTTTTTCGCTCTGCAGAGAAGTTGCTGACGATGGTTGGTTGAACAGCCCAGTTTATTATTATATCCATGAAACCAAGTATCAGCTTTTAGGATTTGTTCTGGAAAGAGTCCTCTGGATAACACGTCAGCTGGATTGTTTTCTCCAGGTATGTGCTTCCATTGATTAATTGATGTATAACGTTGACTGCTGGCTACTCCCTTAGCTACGAAAGTGTGGAGGATGTTAATGCAATCCACGCTTAAACTATGGTTGAGTCTGTCCAGCAAGTTATTGAATCCAGAGCCACTGTTAGAGCTTGCTGGACCTTTTTTATGAAATGCACAAGTAATTCTGCAGCGCAAAGCTCTAACCTTGCTATTGATTTTTTTTTCCTGCGAGATATTCTGGATTTTGCAGTAAATAAATTTGATACATATCTACCCTTGTCATCTTCGGATCTTAAGTAGACACATGCTTAATAGGCTCGTTCACTAGCGTCAGCAAAACCATGTAATTGTATGCCGACGGGTTCAGAAGCAAGAACGTGTCTTGGCAGACATAATGTTGCTAGTAGCGAAAGCTGACTTCTGAATTGAAGCCACTTGGGGTGCAATTCCTGCGGTAAGGCTACATCCCAATCTAGTTTCATATCCCAGAGTTCCTGAAGGAATATTTTTCCAATGACAACCACAGGGTTAACAAAGCCTAATGAATCAAACAACTGAGATATGTCTGCTAACATAGATCGGTTTGAAAGCCTTTTTGGTTGTGGCCATGAACATTTTATAGAAAGGTTGTCAGTTAGCGGATGCCAGATGAGACCAAGAGTTTCTGTGAATTCTCCTTTATTCGTTGGAATATCTAGACTAATTCCACACTCTTCAGGTGCGATGTTTTCCAGGATATCCTGATGATTTGAACACCATTTTCGAAAATGCAGTCCACCAGTTTGCTTCATTTGAATAAGTTCATTTCATTTCACTTATTCCTTCATCTAACAGAGATCAACTCTTACAGACTACTACTACAGACTACTACTACAGACTACTACTATATACAAAAATTAAGAGATGTACAGGATAGAAAGAAATAATAAATAAATTATACAAAATTGATTAAGACTAGTATTAATATTAATATTAGACCAACGATCAGGACTATATACACTTTTAGTTAACAATAAAATTTAATAAGTTAAGAGGTTACGAGGTAATGGAAGCATCACGGGACAAAAGATGAAGAAATAATAGGTCTTTAAGTTTCTTTCTAGTACAATCATCAAAAATATCAATGAAAGCCAGCATAGAATTTGTTTCTAGAGTTGCTTTTTAAGGAAGCCCAACATCGAATTAGCTTTGCTAATTATAAAATCTAAATGGTCATTGAAATTAAGACGCACATCCACCAGAATTCCCAAGTCCTTCTTAACGAAAACTCTATTAAGAACAACTGAATTGATCGAATAATCCCACAAGACTGGAGACGTTGACCTAGAAAAAGAAAAACATTGGCATTTAGAAATGTTCGGAGGTAGTTTATTTATCTCACACCATGTTATAATTGAGTCAATGTCTCTTTGAAGTAACAAGAAATCATCCGATGAAATAGCACGGAATATTTTTAAATCGTCTGCAAACAAAAGGGCGTTGGAATTCTTTATAAAACAGGGAATATTATTTATAAAAAGTAAAAATAGAAGGGGACCTAGATGACTTCCTTGTGGAACTTCAGAGGTGACAAGAATTGGACCTGATAGGCGATCGCATACTTCTCCTTTTTGACGATGATTTAAAAGATAGGATTTTATCCAGCTTAAAAAGTTAGAGTGGAAGCCCAACGACAATAATTTTAAAAGTAAGATATTATGATATACCTTGTCAAAGGCCTTAGCGAAATCTGTAAAAATTACATCCGTTTGCATACCGTTGGTAAAATTATTTAAAATAAACCTACTAAATATAGTAAGGTTAGTTACAGTCGATCTACCGGGGATAAAACCATGTTGTTGAGTAGAAATAATGTGTTTTTCAAGAAAGATAAGCTTTTTATAAACAATCAATTCAAAAATTTTAGGAAATGGGTCGCTAAATCCGAATTAGTTGTCAGAATATAAAACTTGTGTAATTTTTTCGTAATAGGGTTGCCACTTACTAAAATCTATTATTAAGAGTTCTAAACATCATTTACAGTGCCATCATCATAAAACATCATTAAAACTCTTAATAAAACATTTTAGTAGGTGGCAGGCCTATTATAAAAAAATTACATCATTTTGAAACTCTGACAACTAATTCGGATTCAGCGGCCCATTTTTACCTAGTGTTCGCTCCAGCACCAAATTCGTAAAAAAAAAAAATTGTAGGTGGCAACCCTATCTTAAATTTTAAAATTCTGGCATCAGATTCGAAATCAGGACCCCCTAACTTTGTTAAATGATGTTCAAAATTGATGAATGCAATACTGTCGTAAAACTTAAGGTGGCAGCCCTCTCCTCTATCTTAAATTTTAAAACTGTGACGAATTAGATTCGAAATCAAATTCACTGTCAGAATTTCAAAATAACAAAAATTTCCAAAAATACAAAATAATTGATGAGGGAAGCCTATCCACCATCTTGAATTTAAAGTTTAACGGCAATTCCGAAATCAGCTACCCCCTTCAACTGCCAACCACGGAGTCCACATAACCTTTAAAATTCCAAATACGTATAAGCTTCTTCTGAGCCCTTAACTTGTAAGCTAGCATACTTGCAAGTCGCAAGCTGTCGTGGGCTTATTTATATTCAAGCACAAGTTATTCTTGATTGAAAATTATCAAGCTCAAGCCAGCTTCAACTTGTTTTTTAAGCAAGTACTTGAAATAGGTTTCAAGTAGGCTTGTGGGTTCTCTGATGCAAGTTACAAAATATTTCTTTCTAGCAGGTAATTAAAAGTAAAACACGTCGATTGACTTCTCCAATGATTTCTTGAGCAGAATCATTATTTATAATCTCTTAGAGTGGATCTGTAATAGTTTCATTGAACATATCATCTTGTGCTAAACATATGTTATTCAAAATACATGCGCTAACTATAATATTGGTCAGAGTACGCAAATCTGTTTGCTGTGTGAACTTCAAGAGCCTTCGAAAACGTCCTTTAAGCAAACCAAAAGCATTTTCTTTTCCGTAAGATTTCCATAATCTTTAAATGGTGGTACAAGCCAACTTGTTGCAGGGTATGCAGAATCACCCAGTATAAATTTGCCACCATGGAATAGCTCATCATAATTACTTTCTTCTGTAAAGATCGGATCTGCGAAGAACTCTGCCATCGTGAAGTGACCCTGGTTCGGCGCATGTTATGTCTATGAACTTTTTATTTGCATCAACAACTGCTTGTAAAACCAGACTATAATTTTGTTTCCTGTCAAAATAATCTTCCTTTGCAACTTTTGGTGCTCTTATTGTTATGTGTGTGCAGTCAATAGCTCCAATCACATTAGGAATTTTTTGTTTTTCCTCAAACTTTTTGCTCGTTTTCTCTGCAGCAGCCCCTTGTGGCCATTTAACAAACTCGTGCCCAATCGAAATGAGCCAAGAAGTCAAGCGACGTACAGCAACCCACGCAGATGATTTTGATACCCCAAACAAATTGCCAAGCTGTCTAAAAGTTACCGTATTGCTGATGTACCATATGTACATGTAAATTATTGTCCTACTTCCTATTTTTGATCTTCCTCCATAGACAAGTTTTGGCAAGAACTCTGACTGTGAAAAATTTTCTAAGGGAACAAAATGTTTAACCTTATGTTCCCAAAATAGAGATAGCATTCATACCTATTAGGTATTCAAAAGTTGGCCGCTGCAGTCGCATATGGCACTAAAAGTCCTCGTTGCTTAATAAATCAATCACTGCTACATAATCTTTGCATTTTGGATGAGAATCACATTCTGAATCTTCAGAACTGGAGGTTGAAGAATCCGAAGATTTTAGATTAGAAATGTTTTGAATTTGTCGTTCATCGTGGCAGCGAATGCTACTTCTTGAGCTCTCTAAGAATAAAGCCCAAGCCTTGAATAGATAAACATTTGGTTATATTAGTACATGTCTTTGATTTCATTACAGTCAAATTTGCTTGTCTAAATACTTGTGTTTCCTCAGCGGAATCCATTTGATCAGAAATATTTTACCTGATCATAAAAATACCTGAGGATAAAATTTATATTAATTTGAAACTTTTTCTTCAAAATGTGAATATTGTAAATAACAACGCTCAGTATTTAACAAATGGATCGCAATGCTGCCAAGTTTTGACGAGAAAATTCTAAGCGCCGATAAGCGATTTTTTGAACAAGCGCATATAGCGATGCCAAAAAAACGCACCTATCGTTGAATGAAAGATTATTCGAAGTTTTGGCTGAGGCGTCAAACACGACCCTTAACCTGGTGGTCGTGTTGATAAAGAAAGTATATGATAAAGTATATGATGATGATAAAGAAAGTATCTATTTCGGCTTATTTCCTCGTACTTGACTTCGTCCATATGGCCGAGATCTTCATATTCCTTCATGAAAGCAGAATAAGCCCTTCTTAAATCTGGGTTTGGAATCAACACTCTAATGACCTGAAGCGTTGAATAGCCACGTTTGTAGTTTCCGAGAGTTATTGGATCCATTTTTAAGGGTAATTGAACAATGTAACGGGCTTTGCTATATCGAGTTGTTGTATTTTTAAAATGATCTTCACACCTTTTTTTCTTCTTCTGTTAGGAGTTTAGTTTCCACACAAACGTCTTCCATTTCCCAAAATCGTGAAACTTGCTGGCTAAGTTCGACATTTTCACAGCCTATTCCACAAAAGGCCGTTGTAGCGTTGTCCGTTATGGTGGCCTTGCCTATTATTACCCAACGAGAACAGTGTTTTGTAAGGTGGGTAAGTTTTTGTCAATTTTGATCTGACCAACTGACAATAGAGTTGAGTACAATTCGGCACCAATGAGTAAATCGATTTTGGAAGTTTGGTTAAAAGTTGGATCAGCTAATTTGATGTTGCTTGGGCTGAGGTCAGAGGATGATCGTTTGAACGGCATTCAATGAACTATTTCTACTCTCTTTCACATTTTGAATGCTGGTCGGTCAGACGGCAAATTTTTGACATTTCATAAATTTCATTACTTTTTTCTCCTTTTTTGTTTCGTACTATAAAAAATTGCTGTTATGGTCCAATTAGCCTCGCATAGCTTGGCAGCGCATGCAACGTATATAAACAACTGGCACATGTCAAAAACAAAAAATAGTGACTATGCAAAAAATTAAACATAGCACTTGGTCAAACAAATAACAGAAATAACTTTAATTGTAACTAAATAAATTTGGTTAATAACAAATTCAACACCAACACATACTTAATCTCCGTGTGCTGAAGAAACGCATAATGCAACTAACAGGTGGTAGTGACAGATCTTTTCGTGATTATAGGTTGTCAAAATGATACAAAAAAAGAAAAGGAAATATATCCTGCTGTGTGTGAATATAGCCTGCTTGAATATAGCCTGCTGTCACTACCACCTTGTTAGTTGCTTCATGGTAGAAACGAAAACAAAATTCCCATAAGTACATTTAGATTTTTGACAGCGATCAGGCAGCGGAATTTTTCGCTAGGCAGTACGCTGTTTATGGAAAAAATTTGTTCCGTGCTGCCAAGTTCACAATCATCGCGGAAAATCGACATTTAACAATAAACAAATAAGCAGTAAGTATGTGTTGGTGTTGAATTTGTTATTAAACAAATTTATGTAGTTTATTAATTTGTAGTCTTGCTTTTCATAGAATATAAAATTGGCGCAATAAAAATATGAATCTGTCAACTAGAACAGCTAGTGCTTTTTCACCACACAAAAATTTTGACTCAGCACCAAAATTTCGCGTATAGAATTATATACCCAAAATTTTCGCTGCTACAGCATACTAAACTTTACTGCTTATTTTTTTATTGCTGTATGTCAAATTACCAAGACAATTAAATGTACGGGCAAATAATTGCCAGCGAAATTCTGACATTTAAACTCTCCACACATGATTGTGAACTTGGCAGCACTGAACAAATTTTTTTCAACAGCGTACTACCTACTAGCGAAAAAAAAATCCGCTGCCTGATCGCTGTCAAAAACTCAATGTACTTTTTATGGGAATTTTGTTTTCATTTCTACAGCGTACTGAGCTATATATTTTGCAAATTAACCTGCCAAGGATAAGGGTTTCATACAACTCTTTTTTTTATTATGTTATAGTATAAAGTAGTACTTTTTCTCAAAAAAGTACTTTTCACCTACTAAAGGTCAGCATATTCGTTGTTTCGCAACCTAGAAACACTGTTCTGAGCGTTGAATGCTGTCATGGGCACCGTTCAAAAATGAACAAATTTTGATTGCCCTACAAAGTGTTCATCCGCTCTCGCTCTCACTGTTTTTTTGACAGTTTTTTTTAGAAAGCAACAACAAACAAAACAAAACATTTCGAACGCCGTTCAAACAATCATCGTCTGACTTCAGCCTTGGAATTTTCCAGTTGCTTATATCGATATCGGTGAACTAAACTTGATGTAATAATTAGTCGATTAATCTGTCGAGGCTGAATTACCTAACTGATTTGTGGTTAAATTGCTTGATTGACGTGTAGTTGAAATGTTTGATTGGCGTACAGCTTGTGACACTTGGTACATGTTGCAGATGGTCAATGCTTTGCCTGATGGTTAGATTTGAAGCAGTTAACACAATGTTTTGCTGCTTGCACCAGCTGTAAGCGTTGACTAATTGGCATGTTTAAAAATTTTGTGCACCGGTATAGTGGATGATCTTGTTTGCAAGCTATACAGTTGTTTGTGGCAATGAGAGCACTTAAACGTCCTTGGTTAGGTTAACAGGTTTCTTGGTGGATTCAACATTTTCAAAATGGTGTTTTGATTAAGATGCTTCAAGGGACTGAAAACATAGCTCTAAAAATGTGAGGAACTCCTTAACTGTTGGAATTTCTCGTGGGTTTTGGATGGCTGTTTCCCATAACATATGAGTTGCCTTGTCCAGGTGCTGCATCAGGATGTGTAACAGTATTGGATCCCAATTGGTTGTGTCTATACCAAGGCTTTGAAGTACCAACAAACTTTCCTGGGGGTATCGTGAAGTGTTTTGCTAGACATTGTATTGTCTTTCTGGCACTGTGGTTGAGACAGAAACTTCTGGAGCAATGCGATGACTAACAGTCGTTTGTTTTCATAACGAATGCTGAGAATTTTCCACGCAGCTTCATAGTTGTCATCGGTTGTGGTGACTCATTCAACACGAGTTTTAGGGCTTCACCTGAAACACTAGATTTTAAATATCACATTTTTTGGCATGATGCTAACGGCTGGCTGTGTATAAGCTCCACAAATAAGTCTCGGAATTGTCTCTATTTAAGGTAATCACCGTTAAAACTTGAAATCTCAATTTTTGGCAGCTGTATACCTGTAGTTGATGCTGCATTCTGATATGGTTGTTGCTGATGTGAACTGGTTATATTTTATTTTTCTTGTACCTGAAGAAGTCTTTAGTTGACCTGGTCTTCGATTGCCAAGTATCTGTCGAAGTCATACCATTTAGCATCTTCTGAAGTCCAAATTTGCTCGTGCAACTGCTGAGCATGTCGCCAATGCTGCTCAATAGTTTTTAACTTTATTTCGTAGAATTGTCTTGACCGGTGTTCGGCGTCGTCTATCTATAGACTTAGCATCCTCTGCACGGTGTCGGTTATTATTTTCTGCTTCATTATTGCCGAGTGAGAAAAAGTCTACTGCTGATTGTTTAGGTGCTTTTTCCGAAGTATTTTCTGCAGCTGCTATAGCGGCTGTCATATCTGCTTTCATTCTATCCTTGACTTCCTTGTATTTTGTGGCAATGGCGGTAAAGAGATCCCTCTTAAAGTATGGATGGTCTTTTTTTATACTGGCGTTCGCAAGCGCGCAGCGTTCGCATCTATAGTTGTGAGAAGGTCCTTCATGATGACCACAGATGATGAAAGGGATTTATTTTATTATTAGTTGATGAAGCGACTGCTTTTGTAAAATCACTTGTATTGAGAAGACGTGAAGTTCCTGTACTACTACGCCAATTGATGCACCTTATTTCAAGCGACTGTTTTTGGACAAGTCACTTGTGTTGAAAGACGAAGTTCTTGGACTACCTCGTCTATCTCGTCGGGGTCACCAGAAAGTGTTCACGAACTCCTTTGTTTGCGAAAGAAAAGATTTGGATTTATATACAAAAAGTTTAACAAAATATTGCCAAGTTTTTAAGGCCTTGACAAAAAAAAATTATAAAATATAAATTAAATTGCAAATAATGCTATTATTGATCGTAAGCTTCAACATGCTGTGGGAAGTAATTTAGCTTATGGCTGAAATTGGATCCTACAACTGCAACAACAACAACACTCGCTAGACGGTCGCGAGTGCTTATGCATGCTGTAGTTATAGCAACAACAACAATGCTCGCTAGACTGTCGCGAGTATTTTTGCTTGCTGCTGCAGTCATAGCTGTGGGAAACTGAAAAATTATTTTTAGATTAAATGAAATTTGAGGTCGGAAGCCAGACTGTGTGTGAACAAGCCCGTTACGAAGTCGTTAAGAGAATAAACAGCCTCAAAGGATCCAAACAACGTGGGAATTCACAGAACACTACGCAAAACAGAAGTTACCCTACTTTCTCCCGAAACACCGGACAAACCCAGGGTCCCAGTCGAAATCCCGCCACAAACAAGTTTTCATCGCACGCAACACAAAATAACACTCATGTGTAGTCTTTTTACTCCGAAAAAAAGACATCTACAGGTTTTCTAAGCTGTAAGAAATGCAATGAGAAACATGCTCTAAGATTATGCCCACTAGGGTGGGGTGATTAGTATGGAAGGAAAAAAATCTTAATGGGCGCTTCGCGTTTCTGATTCTTAGGATTGTAAGGAGCAAAAAAGTCCGGTGAAAATCGAGCTTCCAGATTATGACTTGCAGTTTTTTCTCAGACTTTTGTCACGTTTTTTTAGATATTTTGGCCTATAACAGCCAAACCATTGAGATTTTCGATCCAATACTAAGACAAAAATTGTAGCCAAGACAATAGTTAAGAACTCTCTAGTACATCGCAAAAGCATTGGAACGCTCCTTCAGGCAGTTTTGGTCTTGTGAAAGTGCAAATTTTTCGTGAAAATATTGATAAATTACCATTTTCAGTTGTTCATAGCGCAAAATCATAAAAATGTTCTATTCTTATTTTTATTCCATTTTTTTATTTTATTGTATTTTATTCTATTTATTTTATTTCTTATTTTTTATTCTTCTATTAATTTCAGTTCATTTGACGCATTTTTGTTAGTTTATTGTAAACGATCACAGCATCAAATACACATAAAATTAAATACGCATTTTAAAATATCTGCCGCATATGTAAGTTTTAGAAATAATTGTTTCGTGTATAAACTGTGCAGTGCTAATAAAAAACGTTTTTTTAATTTAAGATATAAAAAATATGGATAATCCAGTGGATTCTGATAATACAGAGAATGTGGAGATGGAGACGCAGTCAAATTCATCAGCGTCATCATCAAATCTAGACCATATGCCTTCGCAAAACGTATTGGCATTCGGTTTAAAGGCTGAATTAGACGATATTTCGCTTCCAACTACGAGCGACATTTTGAAACATTATTTTTTTCTTGGCCGCTCGTTGCAAAAACGCAAATAAAATTTTTTCATACGGCACATTCACTCCACACGTTTGCGACAAATTGATACAAATTTGGAACAAATTGAATATTGAGGTTATTGAAAAAAAAAATATTATTAAGCAATTGGCCAGATTATTGAAAAATTACCGTGGAGCTTGTAAGAGACAAACAAACAATGATGCTAAATTCAGAGAATTTGTTGACAGCACAACGAATATATTTTACATCGGAAAATGTAAATGCCAGCTCAAAACAGCTCGATGTAATTGTGGCAAAATTCCTGACCGACTCCATGTATTCATGTTGGATCAGCATAACGAACGCAGACTTACAATACCTGAATATTTGCCAGTCGAAACAGAAATATCGACTGTGTTATCATCTTTACATTCAGGAGCATCATCTGATCCAATATTTCAACCAACCGCATCAGATGTGCATGAATTGGAAAACTATGAACCTCCTGGTTCGGAAATCCATACACCAACCGTGCGAAGAATGTATACTCCACGATATAGTACAACACGGTTTGCAATCGCTTTGGGGTATTCGATCGATTAGCATTTGTTTTGGCTTCAACTTTATTCGCTGACATACAGTTTAAGGATGAGAGAGGTGAAACCATTATTATGGATAAAAGAAAAGTGAGCCGAGAGCGTGAAAAATCGAGACACGATATTTTACGAGCAAATCACGATGGTGAATCGTTGATCGCTTTTTCGTTTGATGGTCGCAAAAATGATTCATTAACTCGGGTGAAAATTAATGAAGTATATCACACTACAATGCGAAAAGAACCACACCTAGTAGTAATACGGGAACCACATTCGTCACTAATTGGCTATGTGAATTTAGAAGGCAAAGGCGAAACCTCCAATGCGAAGCAAGTCGAATTGATTGCATTTTTCAAATCTAAAAAGCTTTCACTTGAAAATTTAATTGCCGTCTGTAGTGACGGTGAGGTGGCAAACACTGGCACATCTGGAGGTGTATTGCGTCTCATCGAACGCTATCTAGATGACCAATACATTGGTTTATCTGTTTACTTCATTACAACGAATTGCCGTTCCGACATCTGTACAACGCTGTCGAAAAATCGGCCACTACTGGACCGACAAAAAGCACTGGATCGTTAGCTCAAAGGATAGATATTTTCAATACATTACAAGTAAATATTATAACTTTATGTACTTCTTTCTCTATACGATATAGTTTTCTAATTTTTTTATTGAAATAATCTAAACATTTTTCAGATTATCGAAAATTTTCAACTTATTCCACTTGAACACATTCCTCCAATGAGTACAGATGCTGAAAATCAACTTTCCACGGACGTTAAATATCTATACCAAATTGCCCAAGCCGTTTCAAATGGTAGTTGCTCAATTAATCTTGCAAACATCAAACCTGTACCGGTAGGACATTCGAGATGGATAACAAAAGCTAGTAAATTGCTCCGTGTGTATATTGCGACAGAAAACCCATCACAAAATTTACAAACTTTGGCAAGGTACATCATGAAAATGTATGTTCCCATGTATTTCAACGTCAAATACTACAATTCGGCTGTATACGGTAGTGCTCTGCTTGGAAAATTCATCCAGTGGACGCAATATTTACCAGACAACTTACGTAACATCGTAAATCCCGTAATACAGAATAATTCCTATTTCGCACACAGTGAAAATGTTTTGTTGAGCATGTTATTCGATGATTGTAAAGAAATTCGTAAATTGGCACTCAAAAAAATATTGTATATTCGCGACAACGTTTGCGATTTAACTGAGCTTCGCGAATATGTAAAACCAAACATCAATTTTGATTGATTGTACGGATTACGTTCACATGATCAATTTAGAGGACAAAGCATTTTTATTTGAACCGCCATTTACCAGGAAAATTCCGTATGAGCATTTACAACAATGCCTCGAATGTGTAGGTGATGAAGATCCACCATTTTTAGACCCACTAATACCTTGTCATATTCAAGGTACGGAGCGTCATGTCCAGCTACTAGCTAGTGTTGCTAAGCGCTCAATCGACAAAAACCGTGAAGGTACAATGGCATCTGTATCTGAAGGCCGAAAGAAACCGCCTCGTATGGAATCTCGAAAAGATTTGGAAGGCAATCTTTGAATGAAAAATATATTGAATTGGAATTTTTGATGTGAAATCGTTTAAAACAATAATTGCTTTCTTTTTGATTCATACCTTGTCTCCACCAATACAATTACTTTGTACTTTAAATGAATTTCTCATAATTTTCAAAATAAATATTGAGCAAAACAAAAAAAAAACATATTTTTGGATAAAAAAAAAGTTGAAAAAAATAAGTAATAGAACATTTTTATGATTTTGCGCTATGAACAACTGAAAATGGTAATTTATCAATATTTTCACGAAAATTTTGCACTTTCACAAGGCCAAAACTGCAAAAGGAGCGTTCCAATGCTTTTGCGATGTACTAGAGAGTTCTTAACTATTGTCTTGGCTATTTTGTCTTAGTATTGGATCGAAAATTTCAATAGTTTGGCTGTTATAGGCCAAAATATCCAATAAAACGTGACAAAAGTGGTGAATTTTCTACATTTTCGACTTTTTGACCATGAAAACGACGTTTTTTCTAAGTAATATGTTCAGAGAAAGTGTAGCCCGAGACAATAGCTACAAGCTATTATATATCGGAAGCTCGATTTTCACCGTAGACGTATGGTCTAGTGGATTTTTTTGCTCAGTACAATCCCAAGAATCAGAAACGCGAAGCGACCATTAAGATGTTCAAATCGCCCCACCCTAATGCCCACAGTTCAAGAATCTTTCAGCTCAAGAAAGGAGAAAATTCGTTGCGAAAAACAAAATTTGCTCAAACTGTTTGGCATATTCTCACACCCAAATAAAGCGGAACAGTCATTTTTCGTGTTTATATTGCAAGGAACGACATCATTCGTTCTTGAATTTAAGCACTCAACAATATGACGACTCATTGCCTTCGACTTCCAAAGCACGCCCCGTTACTTCAATGCACCTAGAAGTACAACCTGATCAAAGTGCGGCTTCCCACTCTGATTCGCTTTCCAAGGAAAGTATAAATATTCACGCCCACTTTGCAGGAAGTGAGGAAAAAAACAGTGCTACCAACAGCACTAGTACACCTCCACCATCTCCTCGGTGATATATTTACTCTCAGAGCGTTGATAGATCAAGGTTCGCAAAAAACGTTTGTTTCCGAAAAGATCCAAAGTCGGTTACTTCTTCCAACAACAAAGCTCTTTACCAATATCTCTGGCATGGGCGGTCAAGTTGTTTTGTTGGAAAATCGAACTAAATCTGTTTTATTAAAATTGTGACAAAAGATCTCAAGTTTCAACATGAAGTGCCAGCAATTGTTTTACCCAAACTGACAAACTTTTTACCACCCTTCACTATTTCTAAACCTAATTTCAACGAATTAGACGGTTTAACTCTCGCCGACCCCAATTTTTATCTGTCAGCTCAGATTGATATGATCATTGGCAGCGATATCCTCCCACATATCATGCTTGATGGTCTTAAACTCAATGTCTTTGGGAGTTTAATGACACAAAATACTGTCTTTGGATGGTATCTCAGTGGCCCTCTTAGCTCTCAAATTCTTTCTTTTTCGACCCAAGTCAACTATGCTTTTGAACCCTAAGCGATCGCAGCGACATGCAGCCACTTTCAGAAGGCGCGTATTGTCAAGACCTTTTCAGGAAAACTACGACTCGTCAGTCCGACGGACGATATGTAGTCAGGCATCCATTTAAAAAGGATTTTCCGCGTTGATTATTCCTCAGAAAATCTCGCTTTGTCGATCTTAAGCAATAGAACAGCATGGGAAATAACTCAAAGAAAAAGCCCGAATTACAATGTGAATATAATAATGTTCTCAAAGAATATTTGATATTCTCCCACATGCAGGAAACTTCTCCGCAAGAAATCTGCCATGATGAGAAATATTTCTCTTTTTATTTACCTCATCATGTGGTAATAAAATTTCAAAGTATTTCCACAAAAGTACGGGTAGTATTTAATGCCTCTAAATCTACCCATAATGGGCTGTCTCTAAACGATGTGCTCTGCATTGGCCCAACTCTTCAATCCGATTTGATGAGTCATCCTCAACTGGCGACTCAATCAATTTGTATTTAACGGCGATATTGAAAAGATGTATCGTCCAATTCTTGTTCATGAGGACGATAGAGAATTTCAAAGAATTCTGTTTCGCACAAGTCCTAGATCCATCGAAGATTTTTGTCTGAATACTCTAACATTCGGAGTTAACTGTGCACCCTATTTGGCAATTGGCACTCTGCATCGACTAGCCGAAGATTCCAAAAGTACCTACCCATTAGCATTCCCAATTCTCAAGCAGATGTTCTCTCAGGAGGTCGCGACATACAGTCTGCTCTGAATGCACAAAAGCAGCTGATAAGACACTTTAAAATCAGCCGGGCTTCCGCTCAAAAAATTCACAGCAAATCACCGAATCTTTTTACTCATTTGCCCCCAGAGGAGTTACTTGACGAGGATTTTCTCAGGTTTAACGAAGCAAGTTCCACCAAAACTCTCGGCATCAGATGGAATGCTCTGAGTGATTCATTTTGCTACGACATAAAACCCATGAGCCCTACAACTTCTGCCACAAAAAGGCAAATTCTTTCTGCTGTCGCAGCTCTTTTTGACCCAGCAGGTTGGTTATCTCCCATACTCATCCAAGCAAAAGCTCTTCTACAGCAACTTTGGCTGGAAGGCGTTGATTGGGATGAGTGCGTAAAGCCGTTAACGCTTGCAAAATGGAACACATTTATCTGTCATTTGCCTTCCATTGCGCAAATAAAGATTCCTCGATGGATTGGTTTTACCCCGAAAAACCGAATTCAAACCCACGGTTTTTGTGATTCTTCCGAAAAGACGTATTGTGGTACTCTGTACATGCGCAATGAAGACTCCCACTCAAAAATCTCTGCCTATTTGCTAGACGATATAATCAAAGTGGCACCCTTGCAAACTATAAGTTTACCCCGTCTTGAACTATGCGCAGCAGTTCTTCTGTCGAAACTGCTGAAACACGTACTATCGCAACTCGAATTACCACCACATGAACTCTTCCTCTGGTCAGACTCGTCCATTGTTTTGGCATGGCTAGAAAAGCCTCCATACTCTTGAAAGACTTACGTTGCGAATAGAATCTCTGAAATTAAAAAAAACGTCAGCAATGCCACATGGAAGCATGTCCCATCAGAAGATAACCCTGCTGATCTCGGTACTCGAGGTTGTTCCCCACAGGATCTCGAACATAGCACTCTTTGGTGGCATGGCCCACACTGGTTGCTTCAAGCATCAGGCCGATGGCCAAAATTCCACCCAGTTTCGCTTACAATACCGGAGACAAGGTGAAATGCTTCACTTAGCTGCTCCAGAAGACGATATTCTCAATAAATATCTCTCTTCGGGTCATAGCATACATGTTCAGATTCATACACAATGGTCTGTCAAGAGGCGCAATGAGTTCACAAAAAAGGCGGTAGAATTGACGCAAGACGAAGTGAAATTCGTTAAGGTTCGACTCATAAAACAATCCCAGATTTTGTTTTTCCCCGAAGAATATCAGGATCTTCAAAATTTAAAACCCATTTCAAAGAAAAGTTATATTTTAACTTAGAACCCCTTTCTGAACAGAGGCAATATTACGAGTGAATGGTCGTTTGGCAAACGCCGAACTAAGCTATAATGAAAGACATCCTGTGATTATCTCAGAAAAATCGCGTCTTTGCCACCTGTTCATTCAATTTACCTATAAGACTCTCCTTCACGCAGAGCACCGACTTATGCTGAGAATGGTGCGTCAAGAATTCTATATTCCAAAACTGAAAAACAAAATTAAATATTGCAAAGTATGCACAATATACAAGCAGAAGATGCAAACTTAGATTATGACTGCTCTGCCCTGAACGCGTCAATTTTTCACCTCCTTTTACCGTCACTGGAGTAGATTTTGCCGGTCCCTTGGAATTGAAATATTCTTCCTTGCGGAAAGCTCCAATACACGTGTTCGATTGTTTTGCGACGAAAGATATTCACCTGGAAGCCGTCCCTGATCTTTCGTCAGAAACTTTCTGTGCAACTTTCGCCCGATTTGTCGGTCGACGTGGCCTACCAAAGAAGGTGCTTTCTGACAATGGTCGAAATTTTGTTGGAGCTAGCCGAACGCTTTTAAAAGAGTACGAGAAATTCATAAAAAAAAATCCGCTAAAATACAACACCCAGGGTTTTAAATGGTCTTTTATACAACCTAGCACCCCACACATGGGTGGATTGTGGGAAGCCGCCGTAAAAAGTTTCAAAACTCATTTCAAAAAGGTCACGCTAAACCACAAATTTACCTTTGAAGAACTATCAACACTCTTAGCCCTCATCGAAGCGGTGCTGAACTCGAGACCTCTATCTCCAATGAGCGACGATCCTACTCAACTATTGCCCTTAACACCGGCACATTTTATTCGAGGTGCTCCCTTGCTCTCCCTTCCAGAACTCGGGAAAGAAAATCTGTCTCTGCTTAATAGGTGGGAAAAATTGATAGTTCTCCATCACCAATTTAGTCGTCGTTGGAAAGAGGAATATTTGACGGAACTGCACAAACGGTACAAGTGGAAATATCCAGAGCGAGATCTCACCATGGAAGATTTTGTCGTCATAAAAGATGAATTGCTTCCTCCCACGAAATGGCGGCTCGGTCGGGTTATAAAAACTTAACTAGGCCCAGACAGTCGAGCCCGAGTAGCAGATATCCGGGCACAGACCGGTGTCGTAACTCGACCCATGGTGAAGTTATGCGTGCTACCCTCGCAATAGATGAATTCGTATCAACTCCCATTCAAATTACATTTATCTTTGCATCTCTCTTCTCTTGCTCTTACCTGTCACTTTCTATTATTTATTACATTATACTCACGCTATTCACCCATCTGTCTCATATATCCACATTTTGACTACTGTGCGACCATTTTATACATGTGCAATAGCAATGTTAAGGAAAGACTGCAAATACTGCAAAATAAAGCAATGCGAACAATAATTAAGTGCAATATCTACACCCCTACGTCTTATATGTTACAAATGCTAATGTGGTTTAATGTTAAACAACGTCTATCGTTAAGAGTCCTGCTTTTTGTGTTCAATGTAAAACACGGTGTGTTTCCAGGGTACCTACAAGACGAGCTTGTTTATGTCGGAGACATTCAGCCTTACAACTTAAGAAGAGCAAATGACTTCAGGCTAATGAGGTTCAACAAAAGCAGCACACAGAACTCGATAATGTATAACGGCCTAAAGATATTTAACACACTACCGGAGATAATTAAAAATGAGAATAACGTCAATCGGTATAAGAGACTTTTAATAGATTTTATAAAACTAAATATATATTGAATTTGTTAGTTTATTTATTATTAGAAAAAAAAGAAATGTACAATGATTATAAATGTAATAGTTTTTTTATTAACTAATAAATATATAATAACAGTAGTACCCATAATATGTTTCAGTCTTCGAACTCTCCGATCACGATTCAAACTAATGAGTTTCTGATCTCTCTTTCTTTCTCTACATTGTATATGAATCCAAGCTGTGCCACAACACCATTCGATTCGGTTCTGCGAAAGGTTTAAAAGGATGCACATCCTGCAACGTCGACAGGCAGTGCGTCGACACGGATACTGCTCGAACTGCATTGCTCGCTCCCACGCAGTCGGAAGATGCACATCTAAGGCAGTGTGAAACATATGTGGCGATCTCCACCACTCGATGCTGCATGCGGACCCGACAAAACGCATCACGATCAAGGCGGCCACACCACGGCGTTCAGGTAAACCGGCCAAGGTGAGGAAGTTAGCTCATCGACTGGGGAGAAGAGCCATCAGTCTGTCGCCATCGCCGGAAAGTCCACGGATGCTTTCTGATAGTTCCGATCGCAGATCCCGTCCTCGTCTCCGACTCAGGACACCTCCGCCAACGAAGCGCTCTCAGCGCAGTGAGAGTCCACACCAGCGCAGCGAGAATCCACGGACGCACTTAGCAAACGTCATCTGCGAGTTCCAGCGTCTGCAGAGCTTGCTCTAAAATTACACAAGTGCAAGGCGGGCGCCATGTCGAGCCAGTTGAAGTTCTTCGATAATAATTAATCATTTCATAATTTCATTCATATGTATCGATAACTTTTAAGTCCCATCAATATTGCATAATCTTGTACTTTTTTATAACCGCTTACGGTTCTCCAATTCGCCTTAATTGACTCAAAAAGAATTTTACATTTTTATCCTGTAAATTTTTGATCTATCTCTTTTGTACCTTCGACATATTAACAAAAGGACTGGTAAGCGCCAAAATACAATTTTTAAATCAACCCCCTTTGTTTTTTATTTCAAGGATCTCTGATCCCCAAGAACTTGATACGCTATCAAGTCACAAGGCAACATTGTACAAAGGTGTTGTCAACAGTGACGTGGGTGCCGATACACTGAGACTGTTTGTTTGTTGAGATATTTCGCTTTATCTGCGTTTACTGCAAGACCCATGTGACTCGACTCTTTTTCTAATTTGGAGAATTCTGCACTGACTTCCCATGTGTTATAGCCAATGATATCAATATTATCAGCATAAGCTGGCAGCATAACACTCTTGTAGAATATGGTGCCGCTTTGTCTCAGATCAGCAGCTCGAATGATCTTCTCCATAATTAGACTAAAAAAGTCGCACGATAAAGAATCACCTTGTCTGAAACCTCGTTTGTTAACAAATAGTGGGAAGAGGTCCTTCCCGATTTTAGCTGCGCTGCTGGTGTTGCTCAGTGTCATCCTGCATAGACAGATTAATTTTGCAGGTATACCAAATTCTGACATGGTGGAGTATAGGTGATTCCTTATTGGACTGTCGAAAGCGGCTTTGTAGTCGACAAAAAGATAGTGGGTGTCGATTTGCTTCTCTATGGCCTTTACCAAGATTTGTCGTTTACGATGGGCTTCAGTCTTTCACATAATACGCTCGACAGGACCTTATAGGCGATATTTAGGAGGAGGCTTATCCCACGGTAGTTGGCGCAAATAGTGGGATCGCCTTTCTTGTGGATTGGGCAGGGTACACTGAGATTCCAATCGTTTGGAATGTATTCTTCCGACCATATCCTGCATAGAAGCTCGTGAATCCACTTAAACAAAGCTTCGCCTCCGTTCTTAAACAGCTTAGCGGGTAGACCATCGACTCCCGCGAATTTGTTGTTCTTAAGCCGTGTTATTGCTGTCAAGACTTCATTATAGTCGGGCAGCAGAACTTCAACGCTCTCATCCATAATTGGGGTTTCCGGGATATCATCTCTATTGGCGGGATTGTTGCCAGCATCGACATTTAGAATACTAGAGAAGGGTTCCCTCTATAACGTCAGAGCACTCTGGATATCTGTCACTAGATTCCCGTTTTCATCCTTGCAGAAAGAGACCCTGGTTTTAGAGCTATCGGCCAGGCGTCTTATCTTTTCGAAATATTTTCGGGCCTCGTTCCTGTCACCATGCATCTGAATCTTCTCACTCGCGCTTTTCTGCCGTTTTTTTTTTTGCCGCGAACGATCAAAAGTTGATCAAACGATCAAAAGTACCGATCATATTTGCTTAACAAGTTAAATAAATTTGGTAGCGATCCTTGGCATAGTTTTCGAGTAATGCTGTCCACCGGTTTCAAACAGCTTCTTTGTGAAAAACGAGTTTAAAGTTTAAGAAGTAGTTTATTAAGGTATACATGAATTTTTTTCCACTCGTGTTTAAATTTAAAAATTTCGGCGCAAAAGAAATGAGGTTTGGTGCCTGGTCCATTTTTTGTACTTTCTTTTTTTAATTTCGGTGGCACCAAATTTGTCTTAGCTTAAAAAAAATACACTTGAGTGTATGAGTACATTGAGGCAATTACATTGTCTTCTCTTCGGACAATTGTGCTTATAACCACAACAATTTTTATTTAATCGACTCAAAACTTTGTGAGAATATTTTTAAGATGTTATACATTCGAAAAATGTAAGAAAAAAAATTTGATTTTTGGTCGCCGAAAGACTTTAGTTGGCCCTTAAGCGGATACGCAGAGTCTCCAAGAAGTATTCGGTTAGGGAAAGGCCGCCAACCATTTTCCTTTTGATGGAATAAACCACTATTTTTTAATACTCGAGCATCATGAGTACTTCCAGGCCAATTAGAGCACGAATAATAAAATTGCAGGTCCGGTCCACAAACAAACATGCGTTATTGAGTGGTTCCCATGTCGGTCTACATAAGCTCCTTCATGTTCCTTAGGAACATCTATTTTGATGAGAGTTCCATCGATACATCCGCAGAGCATTGGCATTCCTTTAACTTGCCATTTCACATTAATTTGGAATAATGTGTTATTTACAGCACCTACAACATTCCGGATATCTCTTCAAACAAACTATGCAACCTCTTCAAACTATGCAACAAGTGCACTTAAAATACCTGCTTATTAATTAACTTTAAAAACTGTGAAACACTTATCATTCGTTACAAGTTTAGTATTACAAGTGTAGTCATTGTACAAATCATCAATTTGACTATAAGCTGGACATATAAACTGTTTGTATTCATCGTCCTAAAATCAATTATAAACTTTTATGAAATTATGAAAATCTTCCGTTTGCTAATAAACTCTGCCGACCATTACAATAAAAGAATACTTATCGATATCTCTCTCACGCACATTACTTACAGTGCTAAAGACTATAAACTACTATGCGGGACCTAACACATACAAGCATGAACACCGGCTATTCAATCTGTAAACTGGAATGGAGCACATTCGATAATCTCATTTCTTGTTTTTTTGCTCCAAGCTTTTCCACCTTAAATGCGTCAAGTTACCCGCTAAAGTTGGTGATGCACTGCGAGGCGATACGCATAATGGACTGCAATGGCACTGTTTAAACTGCAGGAGTATCTCATCTACAGTCTCATTAGAAATGCTTCTTGACCTCCGCACTGCGACTTCCATGATAAACAATGTGTTGGCACGGCTTTACAAGATGGTTACTGATCAATATGATAAAGTAAATAAATTGTGTGATCTCGGACAATTGAGCGTTAACTCAGCCAACTGCTCCACCTCCAGCTCATCTGGAGTTACACGATCTTCCACCAGAGCGCAAGTTGCTGCTGCAAAATGTAAACTTGCCCCTGCTGCCACTGAAGATACTGCTAACCCTGCCCCCGCTGCCACTAAAGATACTACTAACCCTACATGTGCAGAAAGTGCTAGTGCTTGCGAGACTTCTGAAATCTCGCAACCTGCCACAGTGGAAATGCAATGATTAACTCAAATTTAACTTCTATCCAAGACATAACGGTTCAACCATGCTCATCTGATATGCAAATTTCAACACCGGACATACCACCCGAAGATGCAGCACCCTTAGTCAACCTGGTGGTCATTCAACGTACGCAACATAAGGCAATCTTTTTATCAAGGCTTGCTGCCGATACGTCTGAGGAAACTATTCTGTCATACATAAGGCACAGAATATCTTCGTCAACAACATCTTTATTTAAATGCAAGAAATTCAGTTTTACATCACCGCGGGAAATTGCATCGTTTAGGCTATCTGTTATCTAACTGAAAAATACCTAGAAATTCTTTTAAAGAACTTTTGGCCAAGTGGTGTTATAGTTCATGAATATGTGCCTAGAATACAATCTCATTAACTTAACATACAACCTACTGTGTTGCCATCTCAGCCAAAAAACCAATAAGCAATGCCTCATCTGTATGCCTACCATCATCTGAAATTTTAACATCATCACCTACACTTTTAACATCATCATCTACACATTCTCTTTCACCGTCAACTGCCCTACCGAAAACAGAGCCATCCTTAACAGGCTCAGCATGATGTTCATTGTCAGCATTTTCATCACTTTCAATTTCTACCACAACAACACCAATATCAATAGTTACATCATCATTAAATGCAACAACAACAGTATCCTCCCAATCATCTTTTTCAACATTAAAATTATCAGCCACGACATCATCTTCTTCAACATCAATACTACCGTCATCACTGACCCCAACTTCATCATCATCGGTGGTTTCAAGCTTACCATCTATGCAAGCTTAACAGCTATGTCAACAATGTCTTTATCCTCCTCATCATCATTGCCAATAACAACACCAGCAACGTCACTAAAAGCAACTCTAGCTACATTACTACCTCATAAAGCTGCTTCATCAACCTTAACTTCTTCGCCGCCTATACTTGGCTCTGCAATTTCTACTTCTGCCTACTGTTATTAAAGCCGCCACTGCCTCATATCCAGAAGTAATGGCTAGTCTTCATCGCCAAATGGATACGGTTGGCATGCATCGGCGAAACTGCGCTCTTTATTTTCATAACGTTGGCGGACTTCGTACAAAGGCCGGTCAACTTTACAATGCTTCGTCTGCTAACGATTACGATATCATCGCGCTTGTAGAAACTTGGCTGACTGCGCACTTCTTTTCTAATGAATTGTTCGACAAACACCATGTTGTATACCGTAAGGACAGAATGCTTGGACCTACCGTAACCAGAGGAGGCGGAGTTTTAATTGCTGTATCGTCACTTCTTACAAGTAGGGCGATACTTCTTTCACGAAATGACAGCAACATTGAACAAGTATGTGTTGTTGTATCTTTTGGCAATAATCTCGTGTATAGTATTAATGAAATAGTCTTAATTCTTAGATATATTCAACCTGGAAGTAGCATTAATATCTCTAATGATCATGTGTTTAATATCAATTATGTTTTGAATTCCTTATGCCCTAAGCAAACGCCATGTGTACTTGGTGACTTCAATCTAGGTAATATTGAATAAAAGTTCTGCTCAGACGAAAAAGTTCTTATGCCTTTCAATACAATGAGTGCCATTGCATCCCTCTTATGTGATTCATTATAGTCGCAAAGTCTCTTTAAGATAAACAACATAAAGAACGATATCAATAGAGTTCTAGATCTTATATTCATCAGTAACGATTTCAAATACGAACTATTTAAATGTGATATGCCGCTAACGAATGACTCCGTTCACCACAAAGCACTCATTTTGGATTTTTATTTTTATACTTTTGATTATTACTTGGAAGTAAATCAACCTTCTTTTTATAATTTTAATAAAGCTAACTATGCGGCTCTTAACAGTTATTTAAATTCTATCAATTGGAATTCTGTAAATGATTCAAGTGACTTATTTCACATGTATGTATGTAGCATTTAAGACGGTTATTAATAATGGGATTCATCAATATGGGCCAACTATAGGCAGCAAGCGTAAAAAAAAGCATCCCTGGTATAATGAGCGTTTAACTCATCTCAAGGACCTACGCAATAAATCACATCAAAAGTTTAAAAAAACGGGATTATATACGGATAAAGCAATATTTGTCTTGCGAAGGAAGGAGTTTGAATTCCTCTCAAAATTTTTATACAATAAATATATAATGTCGGTTGAGCAAGATATAAAATCAAATTCGATGTCATTCTGGATATATTTTAATTCTAAGAGAAAGTCATCAGGGTTCCCCAATTCTACGGAACTCAATGACTCTCGTGCGGAAGGCCCAAAAGCAATAAGCAATTTATTTGCAGACTTCTTTGGCTCTGTTTATAAACCCGATTCTCAGTCGATAGATCCGAACATTTTTTGTAACATTCCCCAACTTTTTAATATAGGTATACTGAAGATACACGATAAGCTCGTTTTGGATCAATCTTGATAGCAGCAAAGGTGCTGGATTTGATTTGCTCCCACCTTTATTTTTAAAAAAATGTGCTTTATCATTGCATTCCGCACTAAGCCTCATATATAACAAGTCACTTTCAACAGGTTTTTTTTGGCCAGAAATATCTTTTTGAAAACTATCGCCCCATTGTTAAACTGTCCATTATTCCCAAAGTATTGGACAAAATAGTAGAAAAGTTTTTGTTTGCCGAAGTTCAAAGCTGTATATCTTCGCATCAGCACGGTTTCTTTGCTGGTAGATCTACCACTACGAACCTGGCCATCTTCTCCAATTTTTGCATCAACGTTGTCGAGGGTGGACTTCTTCAAACACTCCTTCTGAAGCTCGAAAAGTTAGGTGTACACTCGCAAATGCTGAGATGGATGGAATCGTATCTTCGCGTCAGAGTCCTATACGTAAAGGTATGTGACCAACTCTCTTATCCAGTTCCCGTTAAGACAGGAGTTCCGCAAGAAAGTCACTTAGGTCCCCTTCTTTTCATTCTCTTTATAAATGATATCCCACTTATATTGAAGTTCTGCAAAACACTCTTATACGCAGATGACTTAAAGATATTTATCAAAGTTTCTGAACTCAATGACTGCGCCAAGTTACAAGAAGAATTGAATCACTTCTTCATTGGTGCATCATTAACAAGCTCACACTAAATTTTTCTAAATGTAAAGTTTATCATTGTCTAGAAGAAACACAGTAATCAATTACAACTACATCGACGGTTCTGCGCAAAGGTTTAGTAGAGTAAGCCAGATTAAGAACATAGGCGTTTTCTTTGATCATAAGTTTTCCTTTGATACTCACATCGAATATGCTTTTTATCAAAAGTTTTTATCAAAAGCCAACTCTTAATTAGGTTTTCTTAAGAGAAATTCTAAGGAGTTTTCAGATCCCTATACATCTAAATCAGTTTTTGTTAGTCTTGTGAGATCTCTTCTGGAGTATGCAACTGTTATTTGGGATTCCTTCTATAATTGTTCTTAATCTAGAATTGAACATATTCAGAAGCGCTTCACGAGATTTGCGTTACGTCAGTTATACTCCTGGGAAAACATGCCTGCATACTGGTGGCGTTGTCGATTGTTGAGCTTTAATAGCCTTTCACAAAGACGTGTTGTATCTAACATTTTATTCATAAAGGACATAATCGATGGCAAAGTAAATTCGTCAGAACTGCTTTTTGTCATCCCATTCAATGTACCTAGTCGTGCCCTTAGAAACTCTGATTTATTCAACACGCCATACCACAGAACTAATTATAGGTTTAATGGAACTATCAGTAGATGCTTATCGCATTGTAACACGGTTGCAAATCAGCAGGATTTCTCCAGTGAACGGTAAAGTTTAAAAAACAGCTCTTAGACATTATTGAAAATATGTAATTTGCTTTGTATAGTTGCTGTTCCAACTGCACGATAAGCTCGTTTTGGATCAATCTTGATAGCAGCAAAGGTGCTGGATTTGATTTGCTCCCACCTTTATTTTTAAAAAAATGTGCTTTATCATTGCATTCCGCACTAAGCCTCATATATAACAAGTCACTTTCAACAGGTTTTTTTTGGCCAGAAATATCTTTTTGAAAACTATCGCCCCATTGTTAAACTGTCCATTATTCCCAAAGTATTGGACAAAATAGTAGAAAAGTTTTTGTTTGCCGAAGTTCAAAGCTGTATATCTTCGCATCAGCACGGTTTCTTTGCTGGTAGATCTACCACTACGAACCTGGCCATCTTCTCCAATTTTTGCATCAACGTTGTCGAGGGTGGACTTCTTCAAACACTCCTTCTGAAGCTCGAAAAGTTAGGTGTACACTCGCAAATGCTGAGATGGATGGAATCGTATCTTCGCGTCAGAGTCCTATACGTAAAGGTATGTGACCAACTCTCTTATCCAGTTCCCGTTAAGACAGGAGTTCCGCAAGAAAGTCACTTAGGTCCCCTTCTTTTCATTCTCTTTATAAATGATATCCCACTTATATTGAAGTTCTGCAAAACACTCTTATACGCAGATGACTTAAAGATATTTATCAAAGTTTCTGAACTCAATGACTGCGCCAAGTTACAAGAAGAATTGAATCACTTCTTCATTGGTGCATCATTAACAAGCTCACACTAAATTTTTCTAAATGTAAAGTTTATCATTGTCTAGAAGAAACACAGTAATCAATTACAACTACATCGACGGTTCTGCGCAAAGGTTTAGTAGAGTAAGCCAGATTAAGAACATAGGCGTTTTCTTTGATCATAAGTTTTCCTTTGATACTCACATCGAATATGCTTTTTATCAAAAGTTTTTATCAAAAGCCAACTCTTAATTAGGTTTTCTTAAGAGAAATTCTAAGGAGTTTTCAGATCCCTATACATCTAAATCAGTTTTTGTTAGTCTTGTGAGATCTCTTCTGGAGTATGCAACTGTTATTTGGGATTCCTTCTATAATTGTTCTTAATCTAGAATTGAACATATTCAGAAGCGCTTCACGAGATTTGCGTTACGTCAGTTATACTCCTGGGAAAACATGCCTGCATACTGGTGGCGTTGTCGATTGTTGAGCTTTAATAGCCTTTCACAAAGACGTGTTGTATCTAACATTTTATTCATAAAGGACATAATCGATGGCAAAGTAAATTCGTCAGAACTGCTTTTTGTCATCCCATTCAATGTACCTAGTCGTGCCCTTAGAAACTCTGATTTATTCAACACGCCATACCACAGAACTAATTATAGGCTTAATGGAACTATCAGTAGATGCTTATCGCATTGTAACACGGTTGCAAATCAGCAGGATTTCTCCAGTGAACGGTAAAGTTTAAAAAACAGCTCTTAGACATTATTGAAAATATGTAATTTGCTTTGTATAGTTGCTGTTCCAACTGCACTTTTCAAACCTGTTAATCTCTATAAGTATAATCTCTATAAGTATTATAAGTTAAAACTTATAAAGTATTAATTGTATTTAATTTAAAATTATTATACTATCGAAGTTATTTAATTAATTTCTATAAATCTTTCAAATCCTTTGTCAAAATTAAACATTATAATGAACCTTATCTATTCAATCAATATACTATTTCTGTACATAGAAGTTATTAATAAGTTATCTACTATATATTTAGAGTTTAATTTCAACTGTGTAATCTGTGAAGGTTTTAAACCTGGTAGATGAATTGAAATGAATAAATAAATAAATAAATAAATAAATAAATAAATAAATAAATAAATAAATAAATAAATAGATATCCCTAATTTATCCGCTGTCTTATAATCATTGGTCTTCTATTAATTACTAGCTTATACCCGGCCCCCTAGCTTATCCCCTAAAAGAGGGTGTAGCTTTAGTCAGGATATGCTTTTATAGTAAGTTCGTACCAAGTTTCATTGATGTGTAGCTTATTTCAAAAGCTATCCCGAAAATTAAGTGTGCTGAAAAAGAACCACGCCCCTCGTCCAACGTCCATAATGTTACCAGTGCACAGTGTGCGATTTGACCAATCTAGGCGGACAAAATTCTATTTTTTTTTCAAGCTATACACGTCAAGCTATAGTTTATGACGATTTATTTTCCTAAGACCCGCCCACGCGTCAAGCCATAGTGGATGACGTTTAATTTCCTAAGACCTGCCTACGCGCCAAGCCATAGTGGATGAGGATTCATTTTTCTAAGACCTGCCTGTTGTATTTGTCTTCCTGTGTCCTGGAGAAGGGAAAAAACTGCTCTATTTCGACCTTCCAAATAAAACAATTTCTTGGTAATTGAAAAATAATCTGTGTTTGCAGCAGCAGCAGAAACAGAAACAGAAACAGTTTATTCTCTATAAATTACAAATATTAAATTTCATTAAAAGTTATAGTGAATAATAAATTAACAAGTGAATTGATAAATAAATTTTACAATTAAAATAAAGTGTTTTTAATTATTAAAAGGAACAACTTACTTGGCTTTTACTCCAAGGCTTCGTGACACAGAAAGGGACCGTTTTAGAAAATTTTCAAATATTTATAACTTATTTTGTTGCCGTTGCAACTTACAAATACAAATATAAATTAAGATCTTACATAAGCAGCACAAAGAATAAAGTTGCAACTTTCTAATACTAATACATATTTTAGCGTTTTATACACATAACAAAGAATAAAGAAAGTTAATACAAATACATAGATAAATTTTATGCTGCTATCTCAGCCATAGTGCGACATTCTCTGTCTCCTCGCCAACGACTTTAAACTGCTTAACCGGCATCCAAGATTTAAAATAATTTTCGAATTTTTAAACGACATCCCCACCCCCGTGAATTGACCCCGGAGGGGGAGACTCACCAATATTCTTCGTGTCAGGTTCGACATCCAATAGTGCTAGTTTGGATACTGGCCTCTTGAATACGCCTCCGCTCGTGCTAACGTCTGCTGACCGCGCTACTTTATCCTGGCCGTAATACAAGCTGATGATTCGGCCGCGCATCCACTGTGATCGGGGAGCGTTGTCGTCACAAACAAGTACCAAACCACCAACAGCCACTGGTCTCACGGGTAAACACCATTTGGTTCGTCTGGTAAGTTCAGGCAAATATTCTCGAATCCATTGCTTCCAGAAACCATTTTTCAATGCCTGAAGAACTCTCCACTGTTTTCGCAAGCATAGCAGCCTAGGTTCGAAGGGTGCAGGAGTTTGCGTAGAATTCGTTGATCCCAGTAAAAAATGATTTGGAGTTAGAGGTTCGGGATCATCCGGTGTAACTGGTAAATGTGTCAAAGGCCTTGAATTTACAATGTTTTCCGCCTCAATAAGCAGGCTCTGCAAGGTGTCCAAACGCGGCTTATGCTCCTTCAGCATTATGTAAAGAGGTTTTTTGATGGATTGAACTAATCGTTCCCAAGCGCCACCAGCACTAGGATTCAAAGGCGTATTAAATTTCCATTTAATACCTAGAGGTGTCAAGCCAGCATTCATCTTATCGGCATCCAAGAAGTCCTTTACTCCTCGCAACTCTTTGTTGATTCCCACGAAGTTGGTGCCGTTATCGCTTCGAATTTGGATCGGAACACCACGTCTGTTGATAAAATTCCGGATACAAAGTAAACAGGCATCGCTTGACAAGTCGGTCGCAATTTCCAGGTGGACAGCTCGAACGGTGAGACAGGTAAAAAGTGCAACCCATCGTTTTTCATGCCGCCGGCGTATGGTCACGATGATCGGCCCAAAGAAATCCAGCCCAGTGTATGTAAATGGGCGAACGTAGGGCGTGATTCTATCTGGCGGTAATGGTCCCATTTGTGGTTGCTGTGGTTTCGCTTTACGTACCTTGCAAAATACGCAACTTTTTCAATGTGGCGCACCAAAGTTCTAATTGATGGTATCCAATATCGCTGTCTTATTTCGTTGATTACCGTTGTTGTGTTGACGTGATGAAGCTTGCGATGAAACCAATCAGTAAGAAGTCGTGTCATCTGATGATCTTTTGGTAATACAATGGGCCTCCTCGCAGAAATTTGCAAAAAAGTGGCGTTATCTATTCGACCACCCACACGAATGACATCTTTTTCCAAATATGGATTCAGGGTCTTGATGCTGCTACATTTGGAAACAGGCTTTCCTTCCAGAAGACAGGAGTACTCATCTTTAAAGGCCTCTCGTTGCACCCATTGACAAAGGTACAGTTCAGCTTCAGCCACATCTTCTGACGTCAATTCTCCTCGAAAAATTTCCTCGCCCTTTGCTTTGCGCTTGAGATTCGCCACGTATCTGAACACCCATGCCATTGACCGCTTCAATCTGCTATAAGACGAAAATCTATTAATACCTGGTACAGTCATATTCACTTGCCTGCTCATTAATATGAAGTGCTTCGATTTAAGTTCGTCGGCGCTTTTATCATTTTCCGTCTTCATGTGGGATTCGAGCGGCCAATCTTTCTCTGCATTTAGAAGAAAACTTGGTCCATTTTTCCATCTACTTTCTGCAATATACCGCAGGGGAAATTTAGCACGCGTAGCATCATCTGCAGGGTTTAACTCGCCAGGGCACCACCGCCAGTCCTTAATTTTTGTATTTTCTAGAATTTCAGAAACACGATTAGCAACATATTGTTTATATATGCGATGATCGGATCGTATCCACTGAATGACAGTATTCGAGTCACTCCAAAATAAAATTTTTCCGATTTTTGCGTCATGACACTTCAAAATAGCATCCTTTAAACGCACCGCCACCACCGCCGCTTGCAGTTCTAATTTTGGGATCGAATGAAAACGTGTTGGAGCACATGATGTTTTTCCAGCGACGAAAGACAACATAACATGATCTGCATCCATGAATCTCCAATAAGCCACTGCCGCCAGCGCCTGTTCACTTGCATCACAAAATATGTGAAGATCCACTTGCGTATTTTCAAAACCTGAAAAGTAGCATCTTGAAATTCTATAATTTTCTACCTGTTTTAACTCCTCCAGCCAGTTCTTCCATCTACCAAAAATTGCGTCTGGCAGCTCATCGTCCCATTGAATTCCTGTTTTCCATACTGCTTGCATTATAAGTTTGGCACACACTGTAAAATTGGCCAGAAGTCCAAACGGATCAAAGATGGACATCGTAACACTTAAAGTTTCGCGTTTTGTTGGTTTTCGTTGCAAGTTGAGAATTTCAGCAGGCACCTTATTAAATTTAAAAACAAAAATAAAAACATCTGGTTTTGACAACCAATGCATTCCGAGAATACGTTCCACAGCTGAACCTTCCACACGGACGGAATCGTTGATGGCCGAGTTGCCAACTGCATGTTTTAATTTTTCAGAGTTTGAAACAAAGTTACGGATTTCAAATCCCCCAGCTTTATGGATTTTAACTACTTCCTTTACAACTTGGATCGCTTCACTTTCGCTTTGAAAGCTATCAACGTAGTCATCTACATAATGCCTCTCTAAAATGCCTTTAACCGCACGTGGATATTTTTCACTAAAACGTTGGGCATTAGTATTCTTCACAAATTGGGCAATTGCTGGCGAACATGTTGCTCCAAAAATCATCCTTTGCATTACGTATGTTGTGGGTGGTTTTGTAGAGTTGCCATCCCTCCAAATAAATCTCTGACTATCCTGATCTTCCTTCGAGATTATTATTTGATGGAACATCTCTTTTATGTCTCCGCAGACTGCTATGGGCGCTTGCCTGAATTTAAAAAGTATGGATAAAAGTGTTTGATTAATATCAGGTCCTGGAAGTAAAGCTTTATTCAACGAAATATTATTTATTTCAGCGGCTGCATCGAAAACCAATCGAAGACCTTTTTTATTTGGGTTCCTCACGGCAAAATGTGGCAAGTAAAAAGTTTTTTGTGTTCGTTTGCACGCTTCTTCATCGGTGAGTTCCCTTGCATAACCTTTCATTATATATTCCTTGATCTTGTTGCAGTATTCCACTGCGTATTCTGGATCACGTTTCATTTTCCTTTCGATGCTCTCCAAACGATTCTTGGCCATCTGAAAACTGTCCGGCAGTAAAATATTTTCTTGACGCCATAGTAGGCCGGCTTCATAGCGATTTCCAACGTAGCGAGTTGTGGACTTGAGCATGGATAGAGCCTTTTCGTCATCTTCGGATCGTAAAAGCTTGACATTTGGTTTCGTTCCAAACGTTTCCATATCAAAATAGCTTCTAATGACTTCTTCAAGTTCGTTGCTTACCATGCTCTTACCTTTTATATATCTAGCGTGGCATACAATTTTCTTACTCGGCTGCACATCTTCACCAACTGGTCCATACACCATCCATCCAAGTCTGGTTCTAGTAGCGATCGGTCCCGGGCTAAGTGAGCATCGTGGGATTTCAATTGGCACTGTTAAAAAGGCGTGGGTCAAACTAATTATCATTTTTGGCTGAACGTTCCTATAGCTGGAAGATGGCAACCCTGAAAGATGAGCATTGTTTAATTGTAAATTTTTAATATTGACCGACTGCGTTGGCAACGCTAAATTGGACGTAATAAAAACTTTTGACATTTTATATTTTTTCGCGTTATGTTCCACACCGCTGATGGACAATTCAATGACTTGGCTATTTTCGCGTGCAACATTTTGGTTCAGCCACTGGAGTTCGAGAACTTCTTCGCGTCCTTGGACATTTAATTCGCGTGCGACTGCGGCGTCGAGCATCGTTGCATTGGATCCGTCATCCACAAATGCATAGATCTGCATGGATTTATTCTTGCCATAAAGTTGCACAGGAATCATCTGGAATAGCACTGCGTCCTCCTCACGGTTCGCGGATGCGTGGCAGCTCCGTAGTTCTTGCGACGTGGCTTGGCCCGCTGCATTTGACGAGGACGTCGGTGTTTCCAAGCTGTTGTTCGTAGGTGCATGCAGCAGTCGATGGTGGAAATGCGGGCATCCATTTGTTGCACACCTGCGCTTACTGAAGCACTTGCCAAACTGGTGGCCATTTTTTAAGCAAGAGAAGCACACTCGAAGTGACTTCACTTTGCTCCATCGTTCGTCCACTGGCAAATTTTTGAAAACTTCACAAAATGAAAAATTTTTACACTCACCATCGCAAATACGGCATTTTGTTGGGGCTACACTGACGAACGCATACCTACGTGCTTTGCTATCGGCGGTAACTTGCTGTTGAGGCTTTCGGGATCCATGCTGGCTAACTGTTGCTGCTGTTGAAGGTAGCGAGTCTGCTACTAAATTGGCTATCTTCCTAAGACCACCAAGCCATTGCCTAAAATCTAAAATGGTGGCTGGTTCGGACAACAACAAACACTTTTCGGCCCACTGAATTTGCCTGGATATCGGCAATTTGGCAACGAGTTCGCTGAGCAGTGTAGGATTCGTCAGATGGTGCTCACCGTTGACTGCTTCCAAAAAGGTGGCCATGTTGCTGATTTTGTTCGCAAAATCGATGAGCGCGGCTAGATCTCCTTCGGCAATCGGGCGTAGTAACCTCACCTTCTGGACCTGGGACTTGATGAGCTGCTCTGGGCGACCATATGTTTCCTTGAGTGTGGCAATTATAGCATCCACGTTTCGAGAGCTACTCAATAGGGATTCGACGGTATCACGAGCTCCTCCGGTTATTGCATCCCTTAAGCGCATAATGTTGTGCAATGGCGAGTATTCAAACTCCATAGTTGTGCTCACAAAGGATTCTTCAAACGTTTGCCACTCTTCGGGTAAGCCTGAAAACTTTGGCAACGGGTAGATCTTCTTTTGGCGCATATTTGTAGATTGCTGGCTGGCTGGAAAAGAGTCCATAGAGGGTCGATGTTGCTGAATTTCGGCTGCAAGTACTACCGGCGTTGAAGTGGGCGTGGCGGCTGGTTCGGTTTGGCGTATTTCGTTACGAAGCTCGGCGACACTTGACTGGATATGAGCGTTGTTCGTGCATACGAGTGACTGGATAGCGTGCATCTGACGCTTGAATTCGTCCTGCAGATCTGAAATTCTTTTATTAAATTCAAGTGTTACCTTTTCTAAATCGCTTCTTTCTTTTGTAGGTGGCTGACGACTGGTGGCGGCTTGAAACGGTACGGCTGGTGGCGCTGGAGGGTTCGGAATCGCAGCAGAAATTAGTGCTTGATTCTGCGATGAGCTGGAACTCGACAAAATGGCGGTAGGGTTCGATGCAACAGGCGTAGTTGGCAAGTTCTGCATATTTGCTGTCTGTCCACTCGGTGGCGTGCGATGCATGGGGCGATAATATGGCTCGAATCTGGTAGGTGGCACTCCTTTATTCTGACGTTGGCTGGATCTCTTTTCAGGGTTCTGGTCGTGTGGCATCAATCGGCATTTATCTTGGAAAACGGCGGTTCGAAGCGGCTAGCACAAGATCAACGAGCGCAAAAAACAATGGCGGATTTTGCGACAACTAGCAGCGTAAATTTTCCAAGGTGCAAACCAAATCCAACGATTTCGTGTTCCAAAGAATAAAGATGTTGTATTTGTCTTCCTGTGTCCTGGAGAAGGGAAAAAACTGCTCTATTTCGACCTTCCAAATAAAACAATTTCTTGGTAATTGAAAAATAATCTGTGTTTGCAGCAGCAGCAGAAACAGAAACAGTTTATTCTCTATAAATTACAAATATTAAATTTCATTATAAGTTATAGTGAATAATAAATTAACAAGTGAATTGATAAATAAATTTTACAATTAAAATAAAGTGTTTTTAATTATTAAAAGGAACAACTTACTTGGCTTTTACTCCAAGGCTTCGTGACACAGAAAGGGACCGTTTTAGAAAATTTTCAAATATTTATAACTTATTTTGTTGCCGTTGCAACTTACAAATACAAATATAAATTAAGATCTTACATAAGCAGCACAAAGAATAAAGTTGCAACTTTCTAATACTAATACATATTTTAGCGTTTTATACACATAACAAAGAATAAAGAAAGTTAATACAAATACATAGATAAATTTTATGCTGCTATCTCAGCCATAGTGCGACATTCTCTGTCTCCTCGCCAACGACTTTAAACTGCTTAACCGGCATCCAAGATTTAAAATAATTTTCGAATTTTTAAACGACACTGCCTACGCGTTAAGCCATAGTGGATGACGATTTATTTTCCTGAGACCTGCTACGCGTCAAGCCATAGTGAATGACGATTCTTTCGAGTCGACGCTCGTGAGAAAACAGGCAGTTATCAAGGCTACTTTGTAATGAACTTTAGTATTGCTTAAGAAAACACCATTTATGTAAAAGAATCACCCTTAACATGTACTACGGCGTAGCGTCCGACGGAATTAAACCTACGCTACACATACAGCTGCGGTCAAAAAATAGCACCTTTCGCTTTGCGCATATTTGAAGCAGTGATACTTAAAAAAAGCACTAACTAATCTAACTAACTACAGCACTAATTTTAGGTTTTCCATTTTGAAACTGTAGCGGTCGTGGCGCAGTGGGTAGAGTGTGTGGCCCATACGCCAGAGAAACCTGGTTCGAATCCCACCTGAAACAGAAAGTTGTTTCAATTGAATTAATTTTTTTCTGTTCGGCCGTCACCTCTCTGCAGATAATGGCAAACTTCAGAGTAAAAAGTGCCATTAAAACCTTCTTGAGAACATAAGCTGTTTGGAGTCGGCATAAAACATGTAGGTCCAGTTCTTGATCATTTGTGTTCAAACATTTCACGACACACACAACACAATTGATCATAAGAAGCTCGGTCAAAGCCCTTTTAAAGGCTGAAATTGCCATTTTCGTTCGTTCGTTCGTTTATTTTGTATATCTAGTGAGATACACAAACATATCAATGTAAATAATCTTAAATGTAATATATATATTAGATAATGCAAAATGACGACGGTCAAAATAATAGCACTACATATTATTCTACCAAAAAAAGAAACAAGTTTCTGTTACTTTCACAAGTTTTAATTGTGTTCTCTTTGCTTATTGTCTAAGGATAGTAATTTAATATTTTGTCGCATTCTCGCAGTTGGTAATGACTGCTGCGCAGCGATCAGGCATTGAGTCAACTTCTTAGCATTTTTTTACAGAAACTGCTTTCTACGACCGCTCAGTATCAATCCAAGTCATTGTTGTTTTTTGTCATTTTTCTGAAACTGTTATTTTTAATTTCCGCCCGAAAGGTTTGTATGGGCTTTAGTTTGGGGACTGTGGAGGCCATTCCATAACATTAATATGGTTGTATGTAAAACAATTTTTCGCCTTCTTGCTCGTGTGCTTTGGATCGTTGTCCTATTGGCAAGTCCAAATTAACGACATTTCATCCTCGGCATACGGTAACAAGACCTCATTTAAAATATCCACATACGTTGATCCATTATATTTTGGTCCAATATATCCCACGCCATATAACGAAAAACAAGCCCGCACAGTAATGCTAGATTCACCATGAATAATCGTTTTCCAAGTGCAATTTGAATTGTACTCCGTCATTGGAGGCCTTCTAAAAACTCGATCCTTTCCCACCATACATTACGTTCTGTATGTAAACAACGTTAAAACAATGCCAACAAAGAGTGGAAATATCATTCACCGAGGATACGTTCGCGGTGCTATTATTTTGACCGCAACTGTACAAAAAGCATGCAAAAACGTGATTTAAAAGGAGTTCAGAGACCACGCAGTTGTGCATAATAAGAGTGAAAATAATCTGAACTAATAAAACATGAAAAATAAAATCGAATAATTTAAAAAAACTATAAAAAATAATTTTCGAATAACTTTAAAACTCCCTTCTTTAAGCAATTTTGAAGAAATGCTTCTAACCAGCCCCTTTAGCGCAGCGAGAGCGGAAGGTCTGAAAATGATCTCATCTTAATATATGTATATAATTCCCTGTATGAGTGAACTCATCCTAAACGGCTGGGCCGGTTTTGATGAAGATTTTTGTGTGTTTTGAGTGGTTTTCTGGATGGTCTAAATTCGCAATTGGACCCGGTGGGTAGCGCCGCGATCGAGTTACAGAGATTTTTCCAACCGCTCATCCGATTTGCAGAAAAATTCGTAGTTTTATTTTGAGCCCGAGGCCACTGTAGTACAAATCTATAAAGACATCGTGAAAAACTCAGAAACCACTCATCCGATTTGGATCAGAATTTGTATATAGGGAGCAATAACCGTTAGATGTATAACTTCCTATAGACTGGATATTTATATATAATCGCTGACCCCTATTCTTACCAACCCGCGTTGTCAAGAAAGTTCTTCGAACCCCTGTCGCTACCAACCGAGTTGTCCCAACAAACCCTTACGCTTTCTATTGATAACTGGCATTAAAAGCCCTCTAAGACACTATGAAAAACAGTAAATATTTATATAAATTTGGTGTTCTTGGAAAAAACAAATTCTTTTATTACTAAATGCAACAGTGGTCCTTTAAAGCAATTTCTAATTTAATAAATATAAATTAAACTTAATATAAACAAGGATCAAAGGTGTTTTTGAATTGCTTATTTCTCTATGCCATGACATGTTAATAACATTAATATTTAACAAATTTTTAAACGCCACGCTAATTTTTATATAAGCGCAACTAAAAGTTTTCAGCTGTTTGATATATCAATTCGTAAAAATCTGAAATTATCCCTTACATAAAACAAATGTTATAGATATATTAAACACATATATATATATATATATATATGAACTAAATATATATCATTCACATGTATACATATCCCTATCAGATCACAGTGCACTTACTTTTACAACAAAAAATTATGACTCCATTCGTTATATTTCGATTTATTAATGTAGATACAAATTGTTAGAAACATTTCAAAAATATTTACTCCGCAAAGTTGAGTTATACGACGCTACTCGCATCACTCAAATCAGCTTACACAAGCAGTCGCGACTAAAAATGCACCAACTTCGACATTTATATCATTGAAAATTTATTGAAACAATGAAGGTAAGCTTTACTACGACTGTAAAGAAACTTCTTAATTATTTTTTTTATATATTTACGATTATAAAATGTACACCGAGTTTAACAGGGCTGTTTTTCAATATCAGGTACGCCTAACACAGTTGTAAACTTGAGGAAATAACTTCATATAGACCATGGTAGAATAAGACAAGGTAGTGTTAGTAGTTAAAATTCTCTCTTGTGCTGGGTACCGCACCTGTCAAAACCAGGTTTTTACGAATAAAAGCAAAACAAGTAACAAAATTTGCAAATGATGATATACTATGTGTTTAACAGCTGCGGTACCCACTGCTCCGAGACGACACTACCTTGTTAAATATATCTTGGATATAGACCATGATACAATAATTTACAAGGTAGCCTTGACAACTACCTTTTTTCTCACGAGCGGCGATCGGGAGTTGTCAAATCAATACAAAGTTTAACTTTTCATTTGTTTTGGTACTTCTTCGTCTTCTCTTTTTCAATGTGTTTTTGACAACTCCAAATCGCCAACAGAACTGTCACTCCTACCTAGTAAATCATTATACCATGATATAGACCAAGGTTGATTTATAAGGTTGTCGTAGGGCTGATCGCACTCTCTTATCAGTACCCATAATTGTCAAAACCAGCCAATTTTGCGAATGACTAAGAAGAAAATCGGATAATAATAGAGAGCACTTGCAGACTTTCTATGAGCTGTCAACTTCGATTTGACAATTATGGGTACTCGCTCTCTCCCTTGCGACAACCTTATAAATCAACCTTGATATAGGCCATGGTATAAGAACCCAGGTCGACTCATAAGAATGACAGCAAAAATTCTTATCCATCGAATGTCAAAAAATAGTGCAGCCATATCTCATAAAAAAAACCTGTCTTTACTGAAGCTAAGTAGGATATCTAAGAACAGTCTTCGATAGCAAAAATAAACAAAAGCTCACGTCATTTATACATACTATTTTGTTTTTAGTTAAAAATTTTGTTATTAAACAAAAACTGAAGCTCAAGCATATTTACATATTAGAGGTACTCGTAAAAGCTCGCAATTTCGCATATTCGAATTTGTGCAAATTTGCACAAGCGCTTTCATGAAAACACCCTGCAGGTTACGAATGGTAAATCAACTGTTGTCAACAGAATTGAATTCGTACGAGGTTTACGAACTGAAAATGCATGGAAGTTTTGCGAGCACTGCGTATACTTTTTTTGTATGGAAATAGAGAGCAGCTGATATACGAAGTGAAAACTTGCGAGGCTTACGTGATATACGAGGCATTTACGGGCTTGCATTAGAACCACTATTATTTTTATATTTATCCGACAAAAAATCCCAACACACTATTTTGCCCCACAAAATTTTACAAAATTCAACAGGTGGCAATATGATGGATATGAAATTCTCGGAACTCAACTCTTATAATGATGCGGGGGTTTCAGACAATATTACATATCTATCCGACATGTAGTTCGGCAAAATAACGGCATTTTTTCGATGATGAGCTTTCATGTTGGTAGTCATCATTATTTTTCGCTCTCAAAAAGAAAACATACCATACGCTGCGTCTACACAAGGCAATTAGGCCGAAACACATTGCAGGCATCGTGCATCAAGCATCGCCGCAAGGCTTTGACATTTCAGTTGAATACACGAATGCTTACGGGGCAACACACATCATACTTCCAGGCATGAGGCATCGCATGCTTGATGCCTGAAGTAGGCAACTTTTCAACTTTTTCCAAGCTTTGAGGCATTGACAGCTAGAAAACACCTGATTGTGAAAACGTTTTTTATAAAAAGAGCTGCTCATAAATGAGATAAATAAATTCCCATGCATATTCGACAAGAAGAACTGGGAATTTAAAAACAAACTGCAGCAGGAAAAAGCTTGGGCTGTAGTTGCAGGAGCTACCAAGTATCCAGGTAAGTTTCTGGTTTGCTGTCCGCGAATATGAGCTTACTTGTTTAAAGTATTTCAGTTTTTAGTATTTTATTTCTAATTTTGAAGCACAAAATATTGAATCACAAAACGTTTTTTGGTTTCAAAAGTTTGACAGACAACATATATTTTCTTTTATGACTCTCACCATGGTTGCTTTAGGCATGATGCATGCTTTAAATGTATTTTAAAAGTGTGTGACGTAGAACCGTGAAAGGCTTGCGGCGATGCTTGATGCGCGAAGCCTGCAATGTGTTTTGCCCTATTGTTATATATATTTCATAATCCGTATTAGTTGTAAAATTATTGTCAGCTGCAAGGAAATTGTCTGATTATGACGTAGGTGGGCAAGACAATTGCAAGACAATAAATGACATTTGTTTCGTTATTGCGCATGTAAAGAAAACGGGGCCAATGTATGCGGACAAGTATATGTTGGATCGACAAAATCAAAGCTAAAAACAAGAATATCAGCACAGAGATCAGACATAAACAACAAGAATGACAATAAAACAGCACTTGCGGCCCATTGCGTAAATTGGGGCCACTCTCCGGAATTTGAAGAAACAAAGATTCTACAACAAGAGAACAATCACAAACAAAGATACATTATAGAGGTGCTCCACACAATCAATACACCCATGCAAAAAAGACTCAACTATAAAACGGGCACCTATAACTGTGCTCATATTTATAAACATTTAATTAGACAAAACATTAGTTGACGAAAGTAACTCTTTTAAACAGGTAAAAGGTACATTTTTGTTAAGTGTTACTGTTAAAAATAATTTGTTAATGTTCAATTGTGATTGCTTTTTTCATTGTTTTTATTGTGTTAAATAATGTTTAAGTTTTTCTGAAAAATGTTTTCTGCATATATTTTTCAATGGGTCCTGATGATGACTAACAATTTTAGTCGAAATATCGACAAATAAAAAGAAAAATTAATATTAAAAATTGCGTTTAATTTTTAAACGGCCAAAGCCTACAATAATTTTCATAATATAATAATAACGTATAAAAGAAATAATAAAAAAATTAGATTGTGATTTCATAATTTTTCTATTCCGTCTATTTTTTTAATAATTTTGTACATAAAGCTTTGAGGAAGCTTTAAAAATGGTTAAACGTTATATTTCTTTCAGTGAGAAGCTTTAAACGTTACTCATACACGCAAACAGCTTAAGTTGTGTGTGCTTGGTCTTCACTGCTCTAAATAGGCAATCACACTATTTGCGTGCTTTTGTTCAATTAACCCATTGATAACGAATGTTACATATATGTGGAGGCCTCTTAATTTTCCTCTTAATTTTTAATAAAAAAATATAATTAAATCCACTTCGTCGGTCTCACACAAAATGGGGAAATAAATTTTGTTGAACGCTTGCCACTTATGGCTAAAACACTACTTTTCCATTTCTCAATAGATTTTCTTCAGCAATAGCTTATTTTTGAAAGATATGCAGAGTTTTAGCGAAAAATATTTAATTGAAAAAAATATTTTGGTTTCTTAACAAAATTAGTATATCTTGTTTTCTTTTTTGTAAATGTTTCTGAAAAACAAGAAAAATCCTCGAAATTTGAATTTATTATGCCAAAACTAACAACTCAATCATAAAATGGTGCAGGATTTGTTTGTAGGGAATTTTATCAGCTTTGATTTGATATATCACTTGTTTTATAACTATTGTTGGTTCTGGAGATATATGCAATCAAGTGGAACCACCTTTCTTTTGGTTGAAAAAACTACAGTGGGCAATATCTCGAAAACCAAGTGACAGAAGAAAAGAAAAATATATTCGGAATTAACAACCGATTTTACATGAGAAATGGATAGTCGCATTCATTTTACATATTGACTGTAAGCCAGTGTTATTAATGCTAAGGTTCATCAATGCTGATTGAGTCATATAAAATCATACATTTTCCATTTAGATAGTTCTAGAACTACAAATCTTATATAAATTACCCAGTAGAAAATGTCATGCCTGATCAGGCAAGAATTCAGGCCTGACAGGCATGACCGAGATCCGACCTTTCTTTGAAAACAGCCCTTATTTTTTCATAGAAGTGTCCGCCTCTTCAGACATGAAATTTGGTATTACTTTTTTCAAATATTCATCTATGTTTTCTGGTCTGAATATCAATTTTTATTTTAAATTCAGATATGAAATGTGGCCTGAAATAAAAGAGGACTGATTTTTTTGTTTAATTCAGGTTAGAATACAGGTCTGCAAAAAGAAAGTCTGAAGTATATTTTAATTTCAGCCTTGAAATCGGAACTGAATAATGGAGGCATTATTATGATTAGAAATTCAATCCTGAATTTCAGTCTGACTATTGGAGGCCTGAGCGAGTTTTTTTGCTGGGAAGTTTATCATATAGGGTGAGCCAAGGGGATTGTATATTCTTTGTATATTTCTAAGCTTGATCCCATTTCTTAAACATTGTTGTAAATTAACATAATGTATAATGTAGTTTCTTTTATTAGATAAATCTATAATTAGTTTTTGATTAGGACTTTTTTAGCACAAAACGGTTAATAATTTTGTTAATTTTGTTCTTCAAAAGGAACCTGTAAATCTACTTCTAAAATAAATCCTTCATCAGATTCATTGCTATTATTGAATGTCTTTGCCAAATTAAAATACCTCCGGATTTAAAAATTGTGTGAGGAATTTTATTTCCTAATAAGAAATATAAAAAAAGCGAATTAAATACAAAAGAAACGAACAATATCCAAATCTTACACTTTTGTGTGTTCTCAAATCCAAAAAGACAATAAAATTAAAATTGGTGCGAACCACAGCATAAGTTGCAGGGTTGCAAAAACAGTTCAAGTAAAAAGTATATAAAGAGTATCTTTAAAAACGTAGTAGATTAAAAGTAAGAAAACATTTTTAGGAACTGGGTTCCGTAACATCCCCGCTTCCGTGAATCCGAATCGTCTAAGATTCACCAACATCCAACTTGGCTAGAATACACGCTGGCCTCCTCGTTATAACTCCCTTATGTGTTTGAACCTCTGCAGATCGAACTTGAGAATCTTTTCCTGGAAACACTCTCAATATTCTGCCCATCGGCCAACTCGCTTGGTGTAACGCTTTGTCGCAAACCAAAACAACGTCATCGACAGCTAGCGGCTTCGTTGGCTTGTACCACTTGGTTCTTCGGCAAAGGTCTTTCAAATACTCATCAAGCCACTTTTCCCAGAAGCTGTGCTGAATTTGTTGAACTATGCGCCACCGCTTCCTGGTCACGGTCCATGCCTCTTCGTGCGGATGTGGAGTTTGCTCGGAATTGGCGGTACCTAAGAGAAAATGGTTCGTGGTTAAAGGCTGGTCAGTTGGCGAGTCAAGCGGAATATGGGTCAGCGGGCGTGAATTGACTATGTTTTCGGCTTCACACATCAGACTGTAAAGCGAGTGCTCCTGAAGACTCTTGTCAAATAGCGCGTGTCCCATAGCTTTCTTGACACTGAGGACCAGTCGTTCCCAGCATCCGCCTGCATGTAGATTTGCGGGACAATTAAAAACCCATTCCACGTGTTGGGTGACAAGTGCATCAGCTATTCTTTCATTGTCAAAATCACTGTTTTGTCTACCTAGCTCTCGCTCAGCTCCGACGAAATTAGTTCCATTGTCAGAACGAATGCGAACCGGAACTCCTCGCCGATTCATGAAGTTTCGTAAAAGCATTAAACATGTTTCCGTGGACAGGTCTCGCGCAATTTCCAAATGTATAGCGCGCGTTGTCATACACGTGAATAGCGCTATCCATCGCTTTTCCGATCGTCTTCCAATGACAATCGTAAAAGGTCCAATGAAATCAAGGCCTGTATACGTGAATGGTCTTTCGAATGGAGTCAGCCTATCCTTTGGCAGCTGGCCCATTAGTGGAAACTCCGGTTTTGCATACCGGATCTTGCAAATTTGACAATTTTTCGCTGCACGCTTAACTGCAGTCCCGATATGAGGTATCCAATAGCTTCTTCGAATTCGGCAATTATTGTGTCTTTATTTTGGTGTTTCCATTTACGATGGTAAAAATTACATATTAATTCGGTCAATGGATGGTCCTTAGGTAGAATGATTGGGCACCGTGTATCAAACACAACATCAGCAGCATTAATACGTCCGCTAACGCGCAGTAGCCGATCCTCATCAATTTGTGGTGTCAATTTTAGTAGGTGACTGGTGCAATCCATTGGCTTGCCAGCTTTTAAAGCGCGATAGTCTTCGCCATATCCTTCCATCTGAGCGCATATAGCAATTACCTTTTCCGATCTTTCGAGTTCGACCACTTTCAGGACTCCATGTGTCTTTGTCAAGGAAGCTTTACAATTATTGCGAAAGCGCAAAATCCACGCCACGACGCGTTTTAATTTAGAAAACATGAAAACCTCTTAAAAATATCGCAAGTGAAGTTTATGTGAAATGAAACCAGCTTCGAACGAATTTCCTCATCTGTTGACTCAATGTTTTCTACTATTCGCGGCCATTCACATTCCTGCTTCTTTAAAAATTTCGGACCCTCTATCCAGAATGACTGCCGTTTATTATCCTTCATTCGTGTTCCAAAGTCGGCCGGGTTAAGAGCGGTTGGAAGCCAACGCCAATATGCAATCATAGTGCTGTCCAAAATTTCATTGATTCGATGCGCAACATACGGTTTATAGCGTCTATGATCCGATTTTATCCATGCTAAAACTGTCCGAGAGTCACACCACATAACAACCTTAGATGGCGTCACGTTACGGCTACGCAGGATCAACTGACGAACTCTTGTGCCCAGCACTGCGGATTGCAGCTCAAGTCGTGGTACCGATAGCAATTTCAATGGAGCGCAGTTCGTTTTACCCATCACGAACGACAAGCATACGCCTCAAGGCTCTTCAACTCTCCAGTAGGCTACTGCTGAGTACGCAACTTCGCTGGCATCTACAAAAATATGGAGCTCCGACAAAATTTCTGTAAAACCTACGCTGTAGCATCGGGGAATGCTTATGTTTTTCACTTCCTCAAGCATATGAAGCCACTTTAACCAAATTCTGTGAGCATCTTCGGGTTGGTGTCATCCCAAGTCACCTGCATACGCCATATCATTTGCAACAATAATGCTTATGTTTTTCACTTCCTCAAGCATATGAAGCCACTTTAACCAAATTCTGTGAGCATCTTCGGGTTGGTGTCATCCCAAGTCACCTGCATACGCCATATCATTTGCAACAATAATTTCGCCATTAACGAGTACTCCGCCGCGACTCCAAAAGGGTCGAATAAGGACAAATAACAATACTCAGTACTTCACGCTTCGTCGGTTTTCTGGTTCCTTTCAGTAGCTGACGATCAATTTTTCCGAACGCCAAAACAAATTTGAGTTCATCTCGATTGGTGTCCCAATGCATTCCGAGCACTTTCTGGAAAATTGCAGCATCACCTTTATCAAGACTTAGAATTGAGTTGTCGATCTTGCCTCTCTTTGAAGAAAACCTCTTCAGTTCGAATCCTCCTTTTTGGTGGATCCCAATAACCCGACTTGAAATTCGAACAGCTTCTTCTTCATTGGAAAAACAGTGAACAAAATCATCTACGTAATGATTATTTAAAATTGCGTCAACTGCCTCTGGGTAAATATCACGGAAATCAGATGCATTTAGATTTTTTACATATTGCGCCGAGCAGGGCGAGCATGTGGCTCCGAACGTCATGACGGTCATTGCAAATTCCTCGATAGGATTTTTTGGATCATCTCTCCAAACGAATCGTTGTGCCGCCTGGTCCTCTTGACGTATTTTCACCTGGTGAAACATCTGGACAATATCTGCACAGACCGCTATCGGTTTCTGTCTGAATTTCATTAGAACAGTTGTCAATGGTTCGCACAAATCTGGGCCACTGAGCAGCTCAGAGTTGAGAGAGACTCCGTTAGAAATCGCCGCCGCATCAAAAACTAATCTTATTTTACCTGGTTTATTTAAATTAAAAATACCAAAATGCGGCAAATACCAAGTTTTTGGTTCTCTAGTCATTGCCTCAACCTCGGTTAATTTTTTCGCGAACCCTCTGTTTACGTAATCACGCATAACCCCTACGTACTCTTCACGAAATTGTTTGTTCCACTCAAACTTCTTCTCTAATGAAAATAATCTTTTTTGCGCCATCGCTCGGCTCTCTGGGAAGGCCACATCATCCCGCTTCCATATAAGACCAGTTTCGAAACGTCCACAGACACGCACTGTTGTATTTTCTAAACATCTTTTTGCTCGAAGAGTCAGCTTCAACAGGATTCGAAACAGCACGCACTCCTAAACAATCATCTGCGATGTACTCCTTAACCAGCTGATTCAATTTGCAGGTCTTGTCAGTTTCACCAGTGCCAGCAAAAAATGCACGATATTCACCGATTCCATTGCTTCGATTTCCAGGACCATATACAACCCAACGGAGTTTGATCAATACTGCTACTGGTCCTTTCCATTCATCTTCAACAACCTGATGGCCTACGCCAAGGCTAGCATTATCGAGTCCTATCAAAATTTCCGGAGTAGCAGCGTTATAATCGAGAGCAGGTAGTTTTTTCATATGGCGGTGCTTAAAATGAAGCTCACTCATATTAAGACTTTGTGTAGGTAAACGAAGATCTTGTACAGTTCTAACGCTCTTTATATCGTATTGTTTGCTGCCTACTGCGACTCCAGAAATTTTCATGTTGGCCCGCTGCGATGGCTCTGTAACTGTTTTACCACCAAACCATTGTAAAGTCAAATCTTCTATTTCTCCACTTAGCTCCAATCGATCAGCCAGGCTCCTATTCATGAGTGATACCGCCGACCCTTCATCCAAGAACGCATAGCAATTGACTTCTTTAGCATTAGCGTATAGCTTTACTGGCAATATTTTAAATAAAAGTTTATTTTGTCGTGGCTGCTTGATTGTGCCAGTGAAAACGTTCTGTTGTTGTGGTGCAAAGTGCTGCTGGTTCGCTTGTTGGTCGCTAACATGAACATTATGCAATAAGCCGTGCACCTTTTTATTGCAGTCCTTGCTGTCACACTTGTGTTGTTGCTCACAGTTGTCGCTACGATGGCCGCCACCCAGACAATTGAAACATAACCTTTTTATGCGCACCAAGCGCCATCGCTGCACACTGTTCAGTTCCAAGAACTGTTTACAACTCCAAAGGTTATGATTTCCAGAGCACACCACACAGTCTTTCTTTTGATTTTGGACTTTTGCTTCATCAGCATGAAACAATTTCGAACGACCACCACCGGCCCTAGCATCCGCCTGTTCAGAACGCTAATTTAAATTTACACAAATCGAGCTAACTAACGATGCCAGCTCCTGCAGCCAGTCACTGAAGTGCTTTATAGTTGGTACTGGAACTATAGATGCGGCATGACGTGCCCACTCTAGTCGCCTTTGCACAGGCAACTTCATCAAGAGCTCCTCCATAAGTGTCGGGTTAGACAAGTGGTGTTGACAGTCTGCTGCTTCCAAGAATGAAGATAAGTTTTGAACTTTCGTCGCAAAAGGCACAAGTTTCTCAATTTTATTTTCGGCAATATGTGGAACGACTCTTATTTTTGCAATTTGACTTTTGACTAACAGATCTGGCCTACCAAATCTGTCTTTGAGCGTTTTTATGACCTGCGCCACATTGCTGCTGTGAATTAATAAGCACTCAACAGCATCTTTTGCTTTGCCCTTCAGCGCCTTCTGTAACCGCAGCATATTTTGACGTTCGCTGTATTGGTACTCCTCAGAAGTCATTGAGAACGATTCGTTGAACATAGGCCAACATTCAGGAGTTCCATCGAACTCTGGAAGATCATAAATTCTTTTCAAAGACTCCGGCCTGGCCGTGCTCAACGATCGGCTCAACTCTGTTAGAGCTGCTGCTAATGTTGTGTTTTCACCCTCACTAGCTGGCGATGCGCTTGCTCGCATGCTTTCTTGCAACTTTCTTTCGTTATCACGAACTGTTGTTTGCAAATTGTGAATTTGCAGCATCATTTCTTCTATTCTTAACTCAAGTGAAGGTGTCGACGCCGCCTGCGCTTTGCCTGCTTCGCAAACTGTCTGGTTAAGCTCATCATTGTCGCTATCTGTCGCAGGCTCGCTAACCGATGCATTAACCACTGGTTTCTTTTTTGGTGGCATGTTGGCTGCCAATATATCCCGCTCAACCTAACCTCAATCAACCCCAAATCAAGTCTCAAAAGGCACTTACCGATAAGCGGGCGCTCCACCGCTTTAAGTCACAATCACATATTTCTTGCCCCTTGTGCCGGCAACAAGTGCTCCTTCCCAGCTTAATTGACGTTGTCCTATCAAGTTCCCAGTTGTTCGTTTCTCGGCGCAGCACCTTGCTGACGCAAATATCACTTTGTATTGCACAAAAAGTGAAATAAAACAATGTTGAATGTCTTTGCCAAATTAAAATACCTCCGGATTTAAAAATTGTGTGAGGAATTTTATTTCCTAATAAGAAATATAAAAAAAACGAATTAAATTCAAAAGAAACGAACAATATCCAAATCTTACACTTTTGTGTGTTCTCAAATCCAAAAAGACAATAAAATTGAAATTGGTGCGAACCACAGCATAAGTTGCAGGGTTGCAAAAACAGTTCAAGTAAAAAGTATATAAAGAGTATCTTTAAAAACGTAGTAGATTAAAAGTAACAAAATATTTTTAGGAACTGGGTTCCGTAACAGCTATGATAATATAAGTTAAAAGTATCTACATTTTCAACCTATTCAAAATTTCCTTCAGGTAAATTGTTGAAATTAAAACGTCCAAAACCTTTTTTGTAGCGCAGGGTCGATTAAATAAAACAATTAGTCGTTAATGTATCAATGCAATTTAATACTGGCGCTCAAAATATTCTAAAAGTACAAAATTAGCAGATATTTCATTTTAAGTTAATATTCGCTTACAGTCTTGGAACAATCAAAGTTAATTTCGTTAATATTCAATTTAAAATTTGTAATTCAGCTTTTAATTAATTAATAAGATTTAATAAAGATTTTAGTGTGCTCTGCACATGTTCTGTTTGACGTTTACTTTTTTTTTTCTTTGTCTCGTTGTTCTTTCTTGCATTTGCTGCAACGAGTCAAATTTAAAGAGTTGCCATTTATGTTAACACCACCCCCCGTTGACCACGGTCAACCACTGGAGTCGCAACGTCTAGAATCGCAAGTTTTGCTGCTGGTCGCTCAAGAATTCCCTCTGATGTTTTGACAATCGCCTTGCGGATATGGCCATCTTTGGATGGGATTGTTTCAATGACTCGCGCTTTTGGCCAACGCCGTTGCTTGCATTCTTCATCGATGATTATCACCAAATCACCTACTTGCAATTCCCTAGAAGAGCCGAACCACTTTGTTCGCCGGGTAAGCGTGGGTGGGTACTCGTTAACCCACCTTTTCCAAAATCGTTGCGCTATTTGTTGAGAGACTTTCCACTGATATTTTAAAGCCGTTGCATCGTCTGAAGGTTGGCCTAGAACTTTAACTTCATCTGCACTTCCACGCAGTAGCAGGTTGGGCGATAAGGGCTCCATTTCTACGCTATCAATCGGTATGTAGGTGAGCGGGCGAGAATTGATTATATTTTCTACTTCTATTAGGGCACTCTGTAGGAGTTCCAGCGAAGGATTTCGGTGAGGAGGGATCATGACGTACAGGGCCGACTTAATAGAACGAATCAAGTGCTCCCACCCGCCTCCCATATGTGGTGACGATGGAGGATTAAATTTCCATTTCATCGTAGGTTTGGTTGTTTCTTCTTCTAGGCGCTTAAAGTCTACTTCTTGTACTTGCTGTCGTAGGACTTTTTCCGTGCCGATGAAGTTTGTTCCTCGGTCACAGTAGATTTCTCTCGGCTGACCTCGTCGATTGACAAAATTGCGAAAGTAGATTAAAAACCCATCCGTAGAGAGTGTTGAGGTTATCTCCAAATGAACGCAGCGAACGCTAAGACAAGTAAAAATTACCCCCCACCTCTTCTCAGGTCGTCGTCGCACAGTGACGAGCAATGGTCCGAACAGATCAACCCCAGTGAACGTAAATGCTGGGAAAAAACTAGCTAAGCGCGCTGGTGGCAGCGGCGACATATGGGGAACCTGTGGCTTGACTCGTGCGACAGAGAGAACAATTTTGCCTGACCTTGCTTACAAGACGACGCAAACGTGGTATATAAAATCGTTGTCGTATCATTGATACAACGGTTTCATTGAAATTATGTAGACATTTACAATGCTCTCGACTGACTATCAGCATCGTTATATGGTGACGTGGTGGTAAGATGATCGGATGTTTGGTGTCGTATTGGCAATGCTCAGCTGCGTCAATACGTCCACGTAATCTAAGAAGACCGCTCTCATCTATAAACGGTGAAAGTTTAAATAGTGCGCTCCGTCTTGACAATGGTTTATTTGCTTTTAACTGAGCGATGTCAGTTTCGTAAGCTTGTTTTTGCGCTTCGATAATTAAAATTCTTTCTGCAGTATCCAGTTCATTGGCGGTAAGCGATCCTTTGGCTTCTATTTTAGCAATCTGGATATTAATGTACCTTTTAACGTATGCCGTTGTTCTGAGTAACCGATTCCAATTGCTGAAACGCTCAAAGTCAATTATGTTGTCAATTTCTGCATGATGGCCTGCCAACTCTTCGACTAAATTTTCTTCCATAGAAGGATATGTGATCATGGCTGAGGAGGATTCCCATTCTTCAGCGTTGCCTTTTAAGAAAGGAGGGCCTACGAACCATTTGCTATCCATCGAGAGATCAGTTTTGTCACGCCATTTAGTTGCCAAATCTGCAATGTTGTTGTTTGTCGCAATATAGTGCCAGTCATTTGCGTTGGAAAGCTCGTGGATTTCACTGATTCTAAACGAAACAAATTGTGTTAGTTGCTTGTTAGAGTGGATCCAAGCAAGGACTACTTTTAAGTCACTCCAATAGTTAACCTTTGAGATATTAATGCTGTGGTGATCTTTGATAGATTTCGCCAGTCGTACACCAAGCACTGCGGCTACCAGTTCTAGTCTTGGTATGGACAGTAATTTTAAAGGGGCGACCTTTGTTTTGGCTCCTAATAAAGCCATTTCGATTCCTTTTTTGTTTTTTATCCGTAGATATCCAACAGCAGCACAAGCTTTTACGCTGGCATCGACAAATATATGCAGGTCAATTTTGCATTCATTCCAATCTACTGCTGTGTTCAAATACAACCTTGGTATGCGAATATTCTCTAGTGATTTGAGTTGATTTATCCAAAGAAGCCATTTTTTTAATGCATCTTCTGGTATGGGATCATCCCATCCAAGTTTGAACCGCCATAGATCTTGTTGTAATATTTTTAGGTTTATTAAGAAGTGTGCCATATATCCTGGTGGATCATAAATTGACATTAACGTTCTTAGAGTTTCTCTTTTCGTTGGTATGCGATGGCCAGAAAGAATATCTTGACTCGATTTGTTATACCTCAAGGAATATGTTATAACATCGGCTCTTGTATCCCAAAATATGCCGAGAACCTTTTCAACACCGTCATCTGGGCTCGCAAATTTAAACGGAACATCTAGAGGCGCTCCATTCATTATCTGTTCCACTTTCTCCGAGTTAGAATGAAAGTTCCGAACATGGAAACCGCCTGCTGCATGAATGAACTTTATTTCTTTAGCCAACGTAATTGCTTCGTCTACCGTATCAACACAATCAAGCAGGTCATCGACGTAATGATTTTGAGTTATGGCACTCACTGCTCGGGGAAATTCAATTTTATATTTGGCAGCATTTAAATTTTTTACATATTGCGCTTGAAATGGTGAACACGTCGAACCGAAGGTCATCGCTGTCATGACGAAATGCGTGGTTTTTTGGTGGAGTCGCCATCACGCCATAAAAATCGTTGCGCATGTTGATCAGCAGTACATATCATAACCCGATGGAACATTTCTTGAATGTCGGCAGTCAAGGCAATTTTCCTTTCGCGGAAACGAAATAATATACCCAAAAGAGAAGCAGAAAGATCAGGACCTTTTAAAAGTGTGTCATTTAAAGATATACCATCCACTTTTGCCGCGGCATCCCAGACTAAGCGAAGCTTCCCAAGCTTATTTGCGTTTTTTACCGGAAAGAATGGAAGGTACCACACATGTGGGTACTCTGCAGCCAGTTCATTAGGTGATAGCTCTCGAACATATCCCTTTGCAATATACTGATCGATTTGCGCTCTCACATCAGTTAACAATGATGGAGCTTTTTTAAACTGACTTTCTAGGCATCTTAGTCGCGACAGAGCCATTGGAAAACTATCGGGAAGCCGAATATTTTCGAATCGTCATAGCAATCCAACCTCGTAGCGATTATTTTTAAGTATTGTGGTTTCGTTCATGATCTTTAAAACTTTTTTATCTTCAACTGTGAGGGTGGCACTATTGTCCTGTGTGACTCCCATTGATTCTATCGTGAAATAGCTGCGAACTAACTCATCAAGTCTTTTATCATATGATGTTTGGCATTCGCAAACATGAAAGTGGATTGCAACATTTTTATTTGACGACATTTTGGCATTATTACCTCCAACACACCAGCCTAGTCGTGTCTTTGTGGCAATGGGCTCACCTTCACTTCCTTCTTTAATCTTAAGAGGAACTGTGAGGTGCCAATGGTCAAGACCGATTAAAATTCTAGGCTTTTGATTGCAAAATGAATGGATTGGTAAATGTTTTAAGTGCTTGAATTTTTGTGTAAGTTCACTCATATCCACAGTTTGGGACGGGAGGTCGAGGCTTGGTACGGAACGTACTTTCAAGTCGAATTTCATGGCTTCGTTATCTTTCGAAGCAACTTTTAGTATAATGGCGCGTGATTTTTCCACGACGCGATGATTACCGCCAGTCCATTTCAGCATCAAAGGTTTATAATCACCTTGAACTTGGAGGATCTCAGCTAGGGTCTCGTCTATCATTGAAATAGAGGAACCTTCGTCGAGAAAGGCGTATGTTTCGATGTTTACCCTAGGCCCTTTTAGTGTAACTGGGACAATCCGGAACAACATGGAGCTTTTATCAATTTGGTGGCTCATCTGTGTTGAAGTGGATGGTGAATTTGCATCGACAGGAATGGTAATTTCATGATTGTGTAAAAGCTTGTGCAGAAGTTTTCTGCACCCATCAATACCACACTCTTTGATGGACTTACAAGGAGATCTATGACGGTTTAGACAATTGCGACAGAGTTTATGGTATCTTACTAACCTCCATCTTTCAGATATATGAAGGTCTTGGAATTTGCGACAGTATTCAACGGATCTACAAATTCCATCGCATATTCTGCATTTTTTTTTATCATAATATAGTTTATTGTTCTCCGCTTCATTATGAAGGTTCACAAAACTGTGCTCTTTTGAACCTTTTACCTCACTTTTGCTGGCTGGCGCATATGGCATGACTGTGCATATTTCAGAGGCAAGCTCCTCTAGCCATGATGAAAATAAGCTCAAGTCCACATTTTCATGCATACGTCAAAATTGAGCCCACTGCAGTTTGTTCTGCGCAGGCAGCCGGTCTATTAGCTCTTGTAGCAAAAGAGGGTTTCTAAAGTAATCTCTGATTTTTGATGCTTCTATCGCTGCGCACAAATTCTTAACAGATAGGGAGTATTGAATAAGTGTTTCAAGTTTATCGGGTTTGGGTGCAGGCTCACGCTTAATTTTTTCTATCTGTGCGCGAATGACGATTTCAGGCCGCCCATACATCATACATACGTGAGAAGGTAGTGACAACTGGCTTTCGACTAGCTTTCGAGCCTCGCCTCTCAAGCTTTTCTGGAGTCTTGTTAGATTTTCCACATCTGTGTACCCGCATGCATTTGTTGTCTGTTCGAACATTGAAAAGAAAATGTGCCATTCTTCTGGCTTACCTGAAAAAGGGGGTAATTACTGCCTAATTGCTTGTCTGGCAAGCATACGTTCAAAATCGAACTGATGTTGTATGCTATTCACTGCGGGGTAGGTGCATCTAAATGCAGAATTACCTGTGACATGTTGCTGCGATATACGAGCAGGTTCACGCTGATGTAGTTCTGCCTGTCCATCTGTTTGATAATTTTGTATGTTGTCTTGCGTTGCTTTTTGCAAGTTTCGTTGCAGAGGTACATTGGCCATAGGAGCCTGAGGAAAATTGTTCTTGATCGATGGCGCCGCAATTTCGACACTATCGCTTTCGTCTTCGCTGATTTCTTCAAGAAGTTCTTGCCGCCGTTTCAGTAAGTCATTTTGACGCCTGATAACCTCTCTCTCCTTTTCCAACAGTATACTTTGCTGTTCAAGTAATTTTAATTCACGACGCTTTCTGTTAGAAGAAGTGGATGAATGTGATCGTTGGTCAGCATCTCGACGTGTAGATTCCGCTTTCGCTTCACCATTGAGAATGCTCGCCTTGTCTGCAGCTGTGTCGACGAACTGGTAAGGTGGTTCCGGACAGTTTAAGCTGCAAGTCGGACACCGCCAGCTCTTGTCAGGTATCGAAAGATTGACCTGTGCACATCCTAAGTGAGACCAGCCTTGGCAGCTATCACACTGCACCATGTCTTCCACGTGGTCTGGTTGCTTGCAACGAATGCAGTTATATGCAGTCTCGTCTGCCACATTGCCAGTTTCCTGAATTTTGCCATCTTCAGCCATGGTTGAATAATATTTTGAGAATGTTGAAATTAAAACGCCCAAAACCTTTTTTGTAGCGCAGGGTCGATTAAATAAAACAATTAGTCGTTAATGTATCAATGCAATTTAATACTGGCGCTCAAAATATTCTAAAAGTACAAAATTAGCAGATATTTCATTTTAAGTTAATATTCGCTTACAGTCTTGGAACAATCAAAGTTAATTTCGTTGATATTCAATTTAAAATTTGTAATTCAGCTTTTAATTAATTAATAAGATTTAATAAAGATTTTAGTGTGCTCTGCACATGTTCTGTTTGACGTTTACTTTTTTTTTTCTTTGTCTCGTTGTTCTTTCTTGCATTTGCTGCAACGAGTCAAATTTAAAGAGTTGCCATTTATGTTAACATAAATATTGAGGCATTACCCAACCATACAAGTTATTAGCATCTAAATGCAAGACATACTTTGATGGTTTTCCGCTATCAAAGGCTCTCATGTATTTATTATTTGCTCTACCATGTCGTTTTGAGCATTGCGCAATACCTCCCCTTATTTCAGTTTGAATGAATTTAATCATGTCAATACCTGTTAATAAATCTAATTCAGAGATGCACACGGGAGCCTCACGGAGCTACTCGGCTTTCAAATACAAGTCGTGTGTGTGAAGCTACCGAAGTTCACCGACGTTAGCAGAGAATCAGTTCTTGTTTGTACTTCAAGCAGCAAACATCTTATTCGCAAAGGGGTTTGTTGAATGTTCTGTACACACATTCTAAGACAAAAAATGTTGCGCTCCTTTTAGAAGTAGTACAAGTGACATTAATTTTATTTTTGCATATTGTCATGGATAATGTTCTAGTAAAACATAACGTGTTAATTTAATTATGACTCAAGTTGATTAAAATTAGTCTCCAGTCCAATGCAATATGTAATACATTGTGACTCAAGCTGACCGAGCTAGATCAAAAGTTCAACAAACTAATCAATGTGGTACCAATATGACACATTTAACGGTCATACACAAAAGTTCAAATTACCATTATTCATGACACCACCTAGTCAGCAATCGTACATTTCCGGCTAATCAAGTTAAGTCATATAGGGTCCGCCATCTAACGTTTTTTTTCAACTAGTGCTTATTTCGTGAATGGTAACATTTAGCACATGTCTGATTTGACAGATAATTAGTTTTATCCTTCCGCTGACGGAATACGGTTGTGTATACGCTTGAACAACGCTGGGAAATATTGCGACATTACTTTGAAAATCATGGTAATGTTGCAATGTGTGAGAAAATTGCGTACGGATTTTGGAAGAACAGAAGCACCGTCAGCTCCATATGTTCGTTATCTTGTGAAAAAAGTGAAAGAAACGCATCCTCATCGATAAAACAAAGCGTGAAAAGCCAAAAACAGTGCGTACACCCGAGAATATTGCTGCTGTGGCAGAAAGGGTGCGTGAAGCGGCATCAATTCACCGTCGTTCCCAACAATTGAACATTTCGGAGACATCATTGAGACGAATTTTGCATAAAGACCTTGGTATGACGCCATACAAAGTCCAATTGGTTCAGGAGTTGAAGCCAACTGACCATCCAATGCGTTTTCGCTTCGCTGAGTGGGCCTGCGATTGACTTACAGAAGATGCCGATTTTGCCAAAAAAATCATATTTTCAGATGAAGCTCATTTTGATCTTGGCGGGTATGTAAACTAGCAAAATTGTCGCATTTGGGGCACAGAAAACCCGCATGCATACATTGAAAAGCCGATGCACCTAAAACGAGTCACTGTTTGGTGCGGATTTTGGTCCAGAGGCATAATTGGGCCATTTTTCTTCGAAAATGAGCAAGGAGTGGCCGTTAAAGTCAGTGGCCATCGTTATCGGGCCATGTTGAACGAATTTTTGTTCACAAAAATTGAAGAGGAGGATATTGGCAACATTTGGTTTCAACAGGACGGCGCTACGTGCCACACAGCCGAAGCTACACTCGATGTTTTGCACCCTGTTTTTGAAGATCACATTATCAGCCGCAGAGCTGATGTCGTTTGGCCACAGAGCCTCGGAGCTGCGATTTGACACCGTTGGACTATTATTTGTGGGGTGCCCTCAAAGATATGTGTTACGCCGACAAGACAAAAACAATTGACGCTTAGTTCAAGTTCAGTTTTTATTTTTAGTTTTATGTAAGTTCTATGTTAACGTTGGTAATTTTTTATTTTAAATTTTAAAAATTTTTTTTTTCAGTATAAATTTTTCTTTTCTTTTTTTTTTTAGGACAAATACTGCCCGATTTGCATACTTAACTTTCTAGGATTAATAGAAAGAAAATAAAAAATCTTACTAGGTCTATACAAAAAAAAATATAAAGATAATAGAAAAAAACTGGATCCACTTGGGTTTTTTTTTTTTCTTGCTGTTGTCATTGCCGTCTCTGGGGGCTATTGGTGGTGGCGGTCATGTCCGGTGCTGTTGTCGTTGAAGATAGCTTGATTGTCGACCACTTGTTGCTGTTGTTTATGCTTTGGCCGTTGGAGCTGCCGTGTTCGTGGCCTACAACAATTGCTGATACTGCTGCTGTTGATGTTGACTGACGTAAGCTGAAAATGCTGGCGCTATTCAATAGCAATTATCCCAGAGGATTGCCAGGCGTTATTGCGTCATCGATGGCCAATGATACAACCAGTTAGTCAGTTGCAGTTTTATATGTAATTTCAAATTTGTATACACATACCTGTAAAGTGCTTTTTTTTTTTATATGAGTAGAAATCGATGTCTTCTGGTGCGGTCAGGAGTAAGTTTTTTTTTCTTCTTTGGCTTGGTGGCACTTCGAAATGACCTCTTTGTGTGTGTTCGTGTTCTTGCCGCTCGTGCTGTCGACGCTCCTGATGTGGACGCTCGTGTAGTTTGCGCTCGTGCGCTTGAATCTCCGCTATTATCTTGCGGTGGCAGTAGCTGTGGCGCCACGGTGTTGTCGTAGCTATTGTTGGCTGATGTGTTGCTGCTATGGCAGCTTTAGTGTCAGATACAGTAGGCGCTTGCTTGCTGGGTTGTAGCATGGCCGCACTTTGTTTTGCTGCGGTGTGCGCTGCGGTGGTGCTACTATGGCCGCTGTGAGGACTGCTGCTGGAGTTTTGCTACTGTATGTCGGGCCTGTGATGGAAAACAATAATGTATTCAGCCGAGATACTGTTTCACTATTTACCTGTGATGCTGATGTTGGTCGATCGGTTTGCGGATGCTGGTGATCGCCCACGCTGGTCCCAGAGAAAAGAAAGGCAATTCTTTTATTATTTCGGGCGGAAGTTCGCCATAATCGCCACATGTCAAAATGTTATTGGCATAAAAAAATATATCCACTGGGGGTGTTCAACAAGTTATACTTATTTAAAAAGACTTATTTAGGGAAAGTGCCAAGTTCACAGTGTGTGACAAGCTTTTGTAGCGAACTTAATTTCCAAGGTTCACATCCACTGCGAACCTTTCAGCCCTCGCAACGCTCAACCTGAAAAGGACATCTGACACGTCCAAGATGCGACAGCCGACAAAATATGACAGCTGTCATTTTAAAAATAAAATACGTCCGATAAAAAGTGTTATATTGGAAGAGAATAAGAAATGTCATATTTGAAAAGAATGAAAACTTCAGATTTAAGAAAAATAAAAATGACAGATGTGAATATACAGAAACTGTCAGATTGGATAAGCATTAAAATGTCACATTTGAATAAAATATACACTGTCCGTTTTAAATAAAATTGAGAATGTCAGGTTATAGAAGAATGCAAACGTCAGATTTAAAGGAAATAAAAACTGTTAGATATGACAGAATAGAAACAGACAGATTCGAATAAAATAAAAACTGTTCGTTTGAAAGAAAGGAAAACTGTCAGATTTAATTTGAATGTCGTCCGTCAAATTAAGTAAGTATGCCAACAGTCAAAGTTAGAATGTCAGCTGTCACATCAGAGTGTCAGCCGTCAGATGGAGAACAAGTCAGCTGTCAGATTGACAGTTTGTTCCTGCTGTTTGCCTACGACACCGACTATGATGAATTCTGGCCTCCATGCTCAAATCTGACTTCAACTTCTCAGTCAAAAACAACTTCAAACATGAAAGCGAGAATTTACCCCATTTTTGTGCCGTTACAACTTTGTCAAAAGCTTTAATAAAATCTGTATAAATCGAATCGACTTGATATTCTTGTTGAAAAGCAGAACTACAATACTCGGAAAATAGAGTGAGGATTGTTACAGTTGATCGACCTGATACAAAACCATGTTGGGAAGGAGATATGATATGTTTTACAGCAAAATATATTTTTCTTTTACTAAGGACTCAAAAAGTTTGGAAACAGAGGTTAGTTTTGATGTCGGTCTGTAATTTTCGATGCTGTTTATAATTCCGTATTTGTGAATCGGTCAAATTAATGACAGTTTCCAATCATCGATAAATAGACCAGCCGAAAGAGATTTATTGAAAAATAGTTGCAGGGCTTTAGCTATGGATCGACAACAATTTTTTAATGCGATACTCGACAAACCATCCGCATCAGGTTTAGTTGTCACTTCAGAAATATCATCAGAAGAAATAGTTGAAGGCTTAAAATTTGACTCAAAGAAGTCCGCAACAAGATTAGCGCTTTCGATAGCATTTTTAGAGCCTTTATCCCTCCAAAACATACACTAAGAATATTTGAATTTTTTTTCTTTGAATTAACAAAACTCCAAAAAACTTTTGGATTCGATTTTATATTTGCCTCAAAATTGTTTATATACCGTTTGTATAAAAATTTATCCAGAAAATTAAATTATCTCATACATTGCCTATACTTATTAAAGTAATCTATGTTGTTAGACGCAGACCATTTTTTATAGAATTTATTTCGACGAATTTTTAACTTCAAAAGACCGCCAGTATACCAGGGCAGTTTGTAATTTTATGTGCGTTTTTTAGGAACATGCTCACACAAAGTTTTTAAAATAATTGACTTGAATCTCTTAAAAGAGTCTTGAACATTACGATAATGAAGCTCATTATACCAATCAAAATTACAATTGTTGAAATTAAAGTAATATTCATTATTTATTTTAGACTCACAAGAAAGAAAATTATAAAATTCCAATTCTATAGATTAAGGAATGTGATGTATATTAGATGGCGAAATAGGAAATCCTGACTCACTGAAAATGAAATTAATATTTTTACTTATAAATACAAGATCTAACAATTTATTAAGTTTATTAATGCAACTGTTTTAGAGAGGCAATGCGAAGAACATACGCACAGGAATGCAACGAAAGCTAGATGTCGCTAAGCTGCAATTACAACGGACTGCCGAAGCCTACTCCGCTCAACTCTCGGTTAAGCTCAACCAACCAACCTCTGGACCCGACGACGCCGGCGGACTTTGGGCGCATATATCCCACTCCATGCGTGCTGCCGCTGAAGAAGTCATTGGTTTCCGGCGCCCGCAACCTCGGAACCAATGGTATGATCAGGAGTGTCGCATTGCGACTGCAGTAAAAAACGCCGCTTATAGAAAAACGCTGCAGTCAGCTGCAACGCGAGCCGTGCGAGAAAACTACCGCGAAAAGAGGAAGGAAGAGAGGCGCCTTTTCAGACGCAAGAAAAGAGAGCAGGAAAAGCGTGAGCGTGAGGAACCAGAGGTATACCAGGGCAAGAAGGATGCACGAAAATTCTATCAACAGGTTAAGCGTCTAACCCAAGGTTTCAAGCCCGGAACATCCACTTGTAGAGACGAAAATGGAGATCTGAATACGGATACGCAGTGTGTGCTGAGATTGTGGAGACGGCACTTCTCCAACTTACTTACTGGTGACGATTCCACCAATGCCGCCCATGGAGAGCGCAGTTCAGAGCTACCAATCAACAATGACGGAGTGGAAGTACCATCACCTAGCCATGATGAGGTTCGAGTTGCTATCCAACGACTCGAAAACAACAAAGCAGCGGATGCTGATGGCCTGTCAGCTGAATTGTTTAAAACCGGCGGCGATGAATTGATAAGGCGCATGCATCAGCTCATCAGCATAATATGGCTAGAAGAAAGCATGCCCGACGATTGGAACCTCAGCGTACTGTGCCCTATACTTAAGAAAGGAGACCCAACAATCTGCGCAAGTTATAGAGGTATCAGTCTTATTTTCATTGCATATAAGGTTCTCTCAAGCGTACTGTGTGAAAGATTAAAGCCGATTACAAAAACACTGATTGGACCTTATCAGTGTGGCTTTCGACCTGGTAAGTCCACCATAGACCAAATTTTCACGCAACGACAAATCCTGGAGAAAACCCACGAAAATCAAATTGACACACACCATCTCTTTGTCGATTTTAAAGCTGCGTTCGATAGCCCGAGAAGGGATTGCCTATACGCAACAATGTCTGAGTTCGGTATACCTGCAAAGTTGATCAGACTTTGCAGAATGACGTTGAGCAACACACGCAGCTCCGTCAAGGTAGGAAATGACCTCTCCGAAACCTTCAATACCGAAAGAGGTTTCAGGCAAGGCGATCCACTGTCTTGCGATCTCTTTAACATCATCATGGAGGGGATCGTACGAAAGGCTGGTGTGCATCGTAATGGCACCATTTTCTACAAAAGCGTCCAGCTCCTTGCGTACGCTGATGATATTGATATTGTCGGCAGAACCAAGAGAGATGTTACCGCTGCTTTCGCCGCTATCGAAAAGGAATCAGCCAAAGTGGGTTTGACGATAAATGAGGGCAAAACAAAATATATGCTGTCTACAAACAAGGGAGCTCGGCGTTTAGACTCCCACGTTTCATCCGGCAGCTATAACTTTGAAGTAGTCAAGGAGATCGTTTACCTTGGCACCGCCATTAATACCAAAAACGAAATCAGCCTGGAGATAAAGCGAAGAACAATAATTGCTAATAGGTGCTCCTACGGGCTCAGTAAGCAACTAAGTTCCAGAGCCCTCTCTCGATCGACAAAACTAGCACTCTACAAGACGCTCGTTCTACTTGTGCTGTTTTATGGCGCTGAGGCATGGGTAGTTTCGCAAACTGACGCAGCCGCTCTGGGGGTGTTCGAGAGAAAAGTTCTTCGCAAAATCTTCGGTCCTGTTCGAGTCGGCGATGACTATCGCATCCGAATGAACCACGAGCTGTATGAGCTCTACGATGACATTGACGTAGTCCGGCGTATAACTGTGCAGCGACTACGCTGGCTGGGTCATGTCCATCGTATGATCGTATGAAGCTCCAGCGAAAAAGGTGCTCGAGGCGAGGGTCGCTGGTCAACGACGACGAGGGAGACCATGCCTCCGATGGATGGACCAGGCTGAGGAAGCCCTAACCGCACTTGGTGTATCCGATTGGAGAACGCGCGCGCAAAGCAGAGGCGCCTGGCGAGAGCTGATGAGGTCGGTTGAAACCCGGACACGGGTTGTTACGACCACCTAAGTAAGTTAGTAAGTAAAAGTTACCTTTTTTTTTAAATTTTTAAGTTTTTATTTTAAAATTTTCTTTATTAAAATATGCATTTAAAATAGGTTTTTAGTAATAACTTTTGATTGGAAGAGAATATTGGGATATTTTTTTCAAATAAATTATTTTTGAAGCTATACTCTTTAATAAAAGGTATAAAAAAATAATTTTGAAAAATATTAATTTCATCAACAAAATCGAAAGGGATATACCCTTGTTTTTATGATAAAAATAGTTAATAAATTTTTGTTTAAAGCTGAAATCATTTTTGCTTATAAATGTCATGCTATGTGAAAGGGAGCTTAAAATGCAATTTTTAATTTAAATTATTTTTACAACAAAAACAAATTTTACGTTTTTTTTTGAGGAAACATTGAATATTTTGAGCTTTCTTTGGAAAAAATATTAAAAATACAAATGTACAGTAATTGGTATTGTAAATATATTTTTGGCAAGTACTTTTATTAAACTTCATAACACAAAAAAATTTTGTTATATATGCTGTAAACTAATGGAGATATTTACATAGAAAGCCATAGTTTTAAATTTCCGATGATTTTTTCTAATTCCTTCGGGCAAACAAGTTAAAAGCACAATGTTGTATAGAATCCCTGTTAAATATAAACTTTTCCGATCAAATATTTACACATACGGAAATTTGGAGAAAAAACAAAATTTTTGATAACCATAGTGTGGTCTTCATCTCTAAAAAAAATTTTTTTTTAAGAAAATAAATGCATATTTTAATAAAGAAAATTTTAATATAAAATCTTAAAAATTTAAAAAACAAAAAAGGTAACTTTTCAAATTCTCTTAAATAAAATATAAATGAAAATGAAACAATTTCGATAATGCGCTCCTTATGATATCGACTAAACGCTGTTAAAAATTACAACAACAAAATTACAATGAAATTTATTTCTCCAAAATGAATGCCATCATAAGTGGCTTTAAAATACCTTTCGTTTGATTCCAAATTTGTATATATTTCTATGGAAAATAGTGAAATTGTGGCAAAAAAACGAAATTTTCGCTGATTTTCAAACGTCATTTTGAAACCGTAAACAATCGATTGAGCACGTATAAAAAAATAGGTCGACTTTAAATTTTTGTCCTCTTTCACATATCCAAAAATTATTCAAATCGGTGAGTGACACCTGGGGACCTTTCCTTGTAAGTTAGAGGTACTGTCATTCAACGTACTTTTACTTTGTTAGTTTTGCTCCAAATGATATAAAAATTTAATACAATATTCTTCAGATGTTGTACTTTTAGAAACAAAAATAAAAAATATGAAAAAAAGTTGTCAAACCTTATCTCCCCCTTAACTCCATCAAATAACACGACGTTTGGTAACTGGTTCGAAGTGCCATGTGCCAATCAGAAACTCGGCTCAGGTGTATCCACTCAGGTGTATCCACTGTAGCCACTCATTACAGGATACGGCCAGAAACCGTATCCATCCAAATAACCTACGGGTATCGTAGCAGGGAGGACCCTAACAAAAATAGGATAGGTAGGATTATTCAATCGTATTATAGTATTGTGTTTAAACCCATCTTCCCGTTTTACGTGGCTTAAGTGAAATCTAAAACAAAATATTGATTCAAGCATTTATACGGTTAATGTGCCGCTTAGACTCAAAATACGAATCAATCGGCGGTAGGATCCCTTTTGTGCACGGGAACATCAAGGATGTTTTAGAAAATAAGAATAAATTATTAATAAAATGATTTAATAATCATTACAGAAAGGAAAAAATTGTGAAATTAATCGGTAGGCCTCGATCGTAACAAGTTCAAGTGCTTGTTGCGATAACCACAGCAGAAAGTCAATTACAAGTTGCAAGTGCTTGGTGTTATTGTAAAAGAAACAAAACCAAAGCCGATACCCAACAGATTCATGTGTTTGCTGGAATATTTGGCCAATGTGTCAAGATAATAAAAGTTAAAAGAATTAAAAATTTAAAAAAAGAAATATTGTATAACGTTCCGGATGTTTAATTCTAACGAGAGTAAATCAATGCTTTATTTTACTTCTATTTTTCAAGAGCGGCATCTTTGCCATAGAATAGAAGAGCCGATTGAGGCATTTGTTTTTCGTTACAAGGCAATCTTGGCAACATCAATCTAATAACATACCTCTCGTACCTTACCTTACATTGGGAAATATTTTTTTTTATTGTTTTTGATCAGGGAAGTTGAACTCCGTGTTTATATAATTACAAACTCGATGCTGTATGTATAAAGGTTGTTGGGAGCTTAGTTTGTTCAGACAAGCGAGTTGAGTCCAATTCAAGATAAATTTTGGGGGAAAATTTGTTGAGAATTGTATTGGGTTAGTAGGATCCACGTGGGTCCTGCTAAAAATGTTTATTGATGGCACATCCATCTTCCACCACCTCTAGGGAAAGAGGATGGCAGTTATAGATTTTTATTAATATAAAGGGTTAAGTCTTGTTTAACACCTTTTTGAGTTTATGATTTCAATCGTGGTTTGAAATCATAGTATTTTTATTACTAATTACGGTCACTGTCAACATAATTTTACTACGTGGCGGTCTGAAAAACTTTACCTGTCAATGACGAAGCCGATGCAGAAGATTAACATGGGAGCGAATTTCTATGAAAAAGAAAATACATGTGTAAATACAGTAACTCACCGTGGAAGAGCATCGGTTAGCACCAAGGAGATCCGAAACGTAATGAATTTTGAACGGAAAGTTGTGATTTGTAACTTTTGAAAAATTTTGTTAATATGTATTGCATCAAATAAATGAATGTATGAAAAAAAATATTATTTTTAACTAATTGGGTTTACGGGAGAGTTGATTGAATAAATGAATGATCCAAGCTTAAAACCCATAGTTTTGACTATGGAGGGCAAGAATTTAGCCGAGTTAGTGACTAAGGCGGCCGAAATAGATTATATGTTGAGGAGCGCAGGTCAATATGAATCCAGGTCACACCGCGGAACCAGGTATATGCGGTAGTAGACGAGATAAGAGAGGTTGACAGGCAGGTTAGGCCAGATCAAGGGGATATAGATATATTTTATCCAAATATTAGTAACAGAAAACAAAGTTTGCCAGACAAAGATGCTAGAATCCGAACTAAGTGTTCTTTCTGTGGGAAATAAGGACATAGCAGGAATGAGTGCCTTACAATAAAAAACACTCCTTACTACGAGAAATGCCAGGAATGTGGTCATGAAAAAGGGTGGAATTGTGCCCAAGAATTCAGGCCTAGAAATAGACAAATGCAAAAGAAAAGTTATGAGAGTCAAAATAATAGAGGAGTTAATACAGGAAACCCATTCAGAAATAATAAAGGGAAGAGTTTCGGTAGGGAGCAAAGACCGGCAGTGCAATGCAAGTGGTGTAACAAAATAGGGCATACGGAGGGAAATTGTTACGCAAAGAGATATCAGGGTTACAGACAGGGAAACTTCCAAGTGCACAGCAAAGGCCATTAAGCTGGGAACCCCGATATAAGAGAGTAACACGGCCGTTAAAAGCAGTAACAGAGAGTTCGAAGTCTTAAAAGTTTGTGAATATCTGTACATCTAAGCAATTCAATAGAATATAATTTGAACTCACCGGAGCTCCAGCAACTTTCCAAAGACTGATATATCATATGCTGACGGGGTTATTGGGTATAGACTGTTTTGTATATTTAGATGACGTAGTAATTTATGGCAAAAACTTGCAGCAGCACGAGGAAAGGTTAGCACAAGTATTTCAGAGACTAAGGGAAAATTGCTTAAAGTTGAATACGGAAAAGTGTCAATTCCTGCGCAGAGTGATATCATACCTAGGACACAAATATTCAGAGTTGGGAGCGTTACCAGACCCTAAAAAGTTAGAATAAAAAGGAAGTTCAAGCATTTTTAGGCTTAGCAAATAATTATACAAAATTCATACAAAATATATCATAATTGGCATCCCCTATAAATAATTTATTGAAGAAAGACACAAATGGTCCGAAAAATGCCAAGAACCATTTGAAAGATAAAAGAAGCTTCTTCTCCAGTGTTAGCCTAACCCGATTTTGAGAAACCATTTTTACTAACGACTAACGCTAGTGGGGAAGCGATAGGAGCAGTTTTGTCACAAGGTGAAGTAGGAGAAGACAGACCAATTGCCTTCGCATGTAGATCATTAAATAGCGCGGAAAAAAAGGTATTCGACAATAGATAAATAATTTTTAGCAATCGCATGGGCAACAAAAAATTGTAGAGCATATTTATTAGGTAGGCCGTTCAAAATTTACACGGATCACCAACCCTTGAGAGGCATAGCGAATCTGAAAGATCAGACATAAAGATTAGCAAGATTTAGACACAAGATGTCAGAATATGATTTTGAAATAATATATAAACCAGGAAAAAGAAATTAAAATGCAGACGCGTTAAGTAGGATACCACAACCAGAGCAGGGTATAAGATTAGTTCAAACGAGATCGAAGAAGAGAGCCAACGAGCAAGACGATAATCAGAGAATATCCCAGAAATTGAAAGTGCGCAAGAAGAGGGAACATTAAATAGAGAATAAAAAGGGAAAATTGTAACGGAGCCAACAGAGATAAAAACAATATTGAAGGATTTTCACGATTCACCATTAGGAGGCCATCAAGGAGCCTTAAAAGCGTTGTTCAGGATAAGAAAAGAATACAGGTAGAAAGGGATGCAGAGGCAAATAAAAGAATATGTAAAGAGCTGAAGGAAATGTCAAGTAAACAAGAGTTCTAGATTAACAAAAAAAAATGTGTGTCTTGAAAGATACACCAACACGACCATTTGATAAAGTTTATATGGACATGGTGGGTATTCTGCCAATGACAATATCGGGTAATAAATACATATTAACGTTTCAAGACGATTTTTCTAAGTACATGGTTTGTGTCGCAACACTAGATGCGGAAGCGAGCACAGTAGCAAACGCATTTTTCAATGAGATTGTGACTCGTCACAATGTGCCAAGAGTGTTAATAACCGAAAAGGTTTCAAACTTTATTTCACGTCTTTTCTCGGACGTACGTAAAATGTTAGGTATAAAGAATTTGCACATTACACCATACCATCCGCAAGCAAATGGTTCACTTATGCAAATATAAAATCGGGGAAACAAATTTTCAAAGATATGGATAGGGCCATATGATGTGGTAGGTATAGAAGTGCAGTCACAACCGAAATTTTAATAAGAAATAAAGCAAAGAAAATACATAATAATGTAGTCAAATTGTTTCATAGCAAGTAATAAAATAAATGTTTATCAGAAAAGAGTATTGTAGCAGAGCGTAAAAAGAGAGTCACGACCGGAAGCGGAAATATAAAAAAACGTTGCTTTTTAAATTCAAATTCGCCATCCAAAAGCTTGCGTCCATGAAACAAAAAGGCCCCACGTTGGGCGCCAATTTGTAACGGAACAGGAATGAGCCACGACCGGAAGTGGAATAAAAAAAAAAGTTGCTTTTCAAATTCTAATTCGCCATCAAAAAGTTTACCCTGGCTCGATATTTTGAGGGCGCACGGTGAATGCGCCCCTGTGAAACCTGCACAGATTAATAGCCAGGGCGCCTGCTTCCCTCAGTTGACGCCACCGCCCTTCCCTGGTCAGGTGACCCGCCGACACGTGGTTGGGCACGACTGCACGTGCTGGTTTGCCATCGTTAGCAGTTCGGTGAGATGTGGGGGTTCGTTGTGGCCGTCCACGTGTACCCTCGCCTACAAATAATTTCTTGTGCATCAAAAATATCGCGTCTGAGATTCAAACCCCAAACAAACGGATCTGAAAAGGAGGAGAGAAAAAAATATTTTTTTATTTATTTATTAATTTATTATCAATTATTGAATATTTATTTTTATTTATATGTATTTTTTTTTTAAATAAAATTTTTATTTTTGCTTATATTATTTTTTTTCATTTAAAAAATACTTTATATATTTTTTTATTTATTTATTAAAAAAAAACATTATTTTAATATATATTTTTTTTTATTTATTTATTTATTATTGTTATTAGACTGGATTCTTAAACTTAATTACAGTTTATCAAAAAGCTATACAATACTTTACAATTGATTAATAACAATAATGCCACATTCTATAGTTCCAAGGGAACTAGAGACGAATGCGGATAAACATATAAATACAAAGAAACGTAGGAAAATACATGGGGTCTTGAGATCTAAAGATGGACTCTAAAAACATTTTTAGTTTTGCAATATTATATTAAGTTTTTAAATTAATAAATAATATTTGATAATGAATAAAATCGAAGAATCTTTTATTATTTATTTATACTTCCAAAATTAATTTACAAGTGAAGATCATAATAACAAATAAATTTATTACATCTATAAGAGTATAGATGCTATACTATACATTTGCATAGGACAAATTTAAAAGGCACGACTTCACTTCTCTTAGAAAAATATATTTATTTCGAACACATCTTATAGGTCCAGGAAGACGATTGAATAGTTTTGGACCAACCGAAGTAAAAAAGTTAAAAAAATGTTGCAAGTTGTGCGGTGGGACTAGCGCCAAGCTATGGTTATTTGTTCTTAAGTTATAATTCATACAATTTCTATTTACAAGGTAACCAGATCTTACAAAAAACAATTTCAACACTTTGAAATAGTAAAGATGTTTGATAGGTAGAATGTTTAAATTTTTAAATAAAGGAAAACTACTTTCACGGATACTTTTTTTGCATATAATTCTTACAACATGCTTCTGGACAATAAGTAAAGGTTTTATCTTATTCATGTATGTACCACCCCAGCAGGTTAAGCCATATTCTAGCTTAGAATGAAATAGTCCAAAGTAAATACATCTAAGTAATTTAGTTGAACAATAAGACTTTAAGAGATACATTTGTCGGATCGCTGCCACTAAGTATTTTTTCAAGGCAATACTATGATCGAGCCAATTCAATTTCCAATCCAATATAACACCAAGGTATTTAAACGTTTTTACGCAATCAATCGAAAAACAACTCAAGGAACAAGTACCACAAGTGCCACATTAAAAAACATAATTTTCGTTTAGTCACTTAGAACAAGTTTATGTGTTTTAAACCAATGTCTCAAGATTTCCAAATCATGGTTTATTTCAATTAAAGCATCAAAAGTTGAGCTACAAGAAAAAGTACATGCCATATCATCAAATTTTTGAGAAAAATGCGAATTTATAAAAATTAAAAACAATACGGGGCCTAAGACTGATCCTTGTGGTACTCCAATTGTAATATTACCAAAACTACTATAATAAGAATCAATTTTAACTCTTTGTACTCTGTTTGACAAATAGGAAGAGAACCATTTGAAAACCTAGCCTCGAAAGCCACAGTTCAACAATTTGTTTAAAAGGATTTGATGATCAACTGTATCAAATGCTTTAGTTATATCGACAAACAGGGCAGCAGAAACTTGTTTGCAATTAAAACTATTGTAAATGTTAGAACAAAAATTTAAAAGGGCATCCTCAGTAGAAAGACTTTGTCTAAAGCCAAATTGGCAATCACTAAAAAATTTTGATTTATTTAAAAAATTTATCATTCTAAATTTGACAGCTTTTTAAAAAATTTTAGAAAAAGTAGAAAGAATCAAAATCGGTCTGTAATTATTTAGCAACGATTTATTACCTTTTTTAAAAAGTGGAATTATCTCAGCTTTTTTTAACTCATCAGGAAAGATGCCAGAATTTATGCTTTTGTTAAACAGGTGACATAGAATATCAGAAACATTGAATACAATTTTTTTAAGAAAGCTACTACAAAAACTATTTTCGGTACTGGAATTTGATTTTTTAAGAGACATTATAATTTTATAAATTTCTAAAGAAGAAATGCTCTCAAAATAGAAACTGTTAACATTTATATATTCCTTATCTAAGCAATTACATGAGGAATTTTCTAGCCCATTTTCCAGAACAACGTGACGACCAATAACAGAGAAAAACTTATTAAACAAATTAGCTTTTTCATGTGGATTAGTAAAAACCGTACCCTCATTTTCGATGTCATGAATAACGCTATTTGTGTTTGATTTATTTAAAATATTGTTAACTAGTTGCCATTCCTTTTTAGCATCACCTTTTATCTTATTAAATTCATTTCTGAAAAAATCATTTTTTACATTTGTAGATTCGGTTTGAATCTCTTTGCAGAGTTTATTATAAGAGAGTTTTAAATTAACATCTGCAGGATTTCTTTTAATTTTTTTATATAATTTATTTTTAATCTTTATTCTGTGTAGTAACTCCAATGTCATCCACTTCTTCAATCTGTTATTTTTATTGGAGACATTTACTTTAACCCTTTTTGTACATCGAGCCACGTAGTATGATAAAATGTCTATGAAAATATTGAAAGCAGTAGACGGATTTTGTTCATTATAAACACTTGCCCAAGATTCAAAAACAAGAAAGTTATTTAGTTGCATGAAATCTGTTATTGTTTTAAATGAATCAGTAGGCGTGCCAATATCTTTACACAAAACAACATTTTGAAACATTAAACATGTCAGACAATGGTCGGACAAAGAAAGGTTGCAGACTGAGCTTAAAATTTAAATATTTTTTGATTGATGTAACCGCACAAAAATGGTGTCAATACAAGTTGCGGATTGGTTGTTAATTCGAGTTGGCTCATTAATGCATGATTTGAGGCTGTAAGAAGCTAGCAAAAATAAGTAATTGTCAACAAATTCAGAGTTTTGCAAAATATTAAGATTTATATCACCAAGTAGAATGAAATTATTTAATTTATCAGAACTCAATAATGCGTTTAAGTCATTTAAAAAAACTTCTTGAGGTGTGCTTACACAAAGCCTATAGATGCAAAGAAATGTAAAACTCTGATTATCAATCATACTATTGACTTTAATAACATCTGAACTCCGGAGATTATAATTTAAAAACTCACAACTTATGCTATCCGATACATAAACATCCACACCACCAGCTGCGTACTGGTCATTGCAATTTGCATGAAATTTGTAACCTGGATTTTCAAAAAACGTTTTTCCGGTATCGTAAATCCATGTTTCGGTGAAAAAATGAAATCTGGCTTAGTTTTGAAAGATTCAAGATGTAATAAAAAACTGTCAAAGTTCTTACGCATACTTCTAATATTTTGAGAAATAATATAAAAGCTCTTATTGTTGTTTGGGATTGATGAAATAGTTTGAAAATCTACGCTTCTAATATTTGCGAAAGGAAGATCTTATAAATTATCGCCACCATCTACATTACACTTACTTTCATGGTTATTCATATATTAAATTTAAGATAGAATACAGAAATCAATAAAATTTAATTAATTTTATAAAGATCATCAAATGAATTTATAACGATAACAATATCACCTTCCTTTTTACGCCTCAATAGTTTTCCATTTTTAAACCAAACAAATTTATAATTTTTTTCTTTCTTTAATTTCTGCGCAGCTTTTAAAATATTTCTTGTTAAAACAGGCAAGTTATCATTTATATAAATTTTTTGATTACTATTTCCACCAAATAGTATTGCATTTAATTTTTTAATATTTAAAAATTTGTTCCTCATTATTTCCTTCTTCTTATTAAGAGATAAAAACTTAACGCATAAAATATTAAGAGATGAGCTCGATGTTGTTGTATCACTGGTCTTCTAAATAGTTTTAACATAGCATTCGTCGATTTCTGTCTCAGTAACATTTGAATTTAAGCCCGCACAAAAAATTGTCATTGCTGTGTTGAGTGCATTACTGTTGTTTATGTTAGGAGCACCAACAATTTCAACGCACTTTTCTCTACTTTTATGCCTAAGGTAGCCGATTTCTTGTTTTAGCTCATTTAACTTACTCATCAAAAATTGTTTTTCCTCTTGCAGAGTTGAAATTTGAGAGAGCGCGTAGGCATTCATCTTCTTAAGTGATTGAATTTCTCTGAACACAAGCTCCAGTGTGATTGATGACTCATTAGCAAGAATGTTGTTGTTGTTAGGTTGCGATTGAAATTCAGTGACGAACACTGCATCTTTGTTGTAATTTTGCAGTTTATTTAGATGTGGCCCAACCTGCTGTAGGTCTGGTTGGTGTTGTTGCTGTTTTGAGGCAGTTTCAGCATGTTGATGTTGTTTTGATCGCTATTGCTGATGCTGTTGTTGTTGTTGCTGTTGTTGTTGTAGTTCTTGTTGCTGCTGTAAGTGTTGTCTTTGAACAGCTGACAGTTGAGAAGAAGAGGTGAGATTTTCTTTTTGATTTAAAGCTGAGACTGATTTGCCACTAGATGATGCAGACAAAGTTGAAGACGAAGCCAGCAGAGGTGATTGAACTGAACATTGCTGCTGTAGTTGTTGCCCTAGACCAGCCGACAAAGGAGAAGATGGCGAGGAGAAATTCTCTTTATTATTTTTGTCGGGGCCCATTAAGGCTTTATTTGCTGCAGTTAAAGTTGAAGAAGCAGCCAGTGGAGGAGATCGAAGAGAAGCACGACGCGCAGCTGAACAGACGTTGCAAAAAAAACTTTAATTGGTTTTTTGCATAAAATCGACGTCACTTTGATTTATGTTCATGCAGCTCCAATGAAAAAACTCACTGCAACTAATGCACTCTATCTTATGCTGATTTCGTGCAACTTTTTGTTTACATACGCACGGCATAATTATAGTATTTATTCAATTATAATCGAATTATTTTAAAAAAACGAAAAGAAAAAACGAACTTAAAATAAAGAGCGTGAATTAATTATTACGTGTTGACCCCACGACGAACACGAAAGAAATGAATTATTATGAATGAATGATTTATTAAATTTAATTTAAATAATATTGTATGTACTTTGTATTGTATGTAATATGTTTGAATTTTTATTGTTATGTAATTTTAATTGTAAAAAAACAAAAGATTTTATTTATTCTTATATAAATAATTTCATATTTTTTTTCTAGTGTTCGGTTGTGTCATTATTTAGTTTTAAGTGAGTTTTTATTTTTAAGTTTTTATTCTTGTTTAAATAAAACGTTTTATTTTGTTTTTAACTTATTTTCAAATAACAACTATAATGCTTGTTAATTTATTGGATATTATTTTATTATATTATGTTATATTATTTGTATTATTATGATATATTTGTTTCCGTCTAGACTTTTATTTGTAGTGTAATGGATTAATTTGTTTAAATCTGATATACAAATTTTTACCTTTTCCTTTTTTTTCGTAGTGTAATATTTGGATAAATCCTCCATCCAACACAGAAAGTTTTTTCAATTGAATTAATTTTTCTGTTCGGCCGTCACCTCTCTGCAGACAATGGCAAACCTCAGAGAGTAAAAACTGCCATGATAAGCTTCTTGAGAACATAAGCCGTTCGGAGTCGGCGTAAAACATGTAGGTCCAGTTCTCGATCATTTGTGTGCAAACATTTCACATCACACACAACACAATTGATCATAAGAAGCTCGGTCAAAGTCCTTTCAAGAGCTGAAATGGCCATTTCGTTTTTTTTTTTTTAATATTTGGATAATTTATGCTTTGTAGGGTAATATTAACTCTTATGTTTTAATTTGATTGGCTGTTTTGTTTTAATTTTGTAAAGTTGTTATGTTTTATTATTTCCAATTATGTTTATTGTTCGTATTTGCATTAAGTTTAGTTTATTATGTCTGTTTTATGTTTAGTTTATATGTAGTTTTATTTATATGTATTATGGTTATTTTAATTATTTGTAGTATATCTAAGATCAGATACGTAGTTCTTAATATTTAAAAAAATTAAGTAGATAATAAATAGTAACTTTGTTTTTGTAAAGAATGGTCCAAAACAAAAAAAAATCTTACTCACTCATATAATGTAAAACTGAAACAAAACTTCTGGCAAGCCAAAAATATCGAAAAACTTAATTTTACAATTAACCGATTATTTTAATTTTAGATTTTTAGACCAGGAAAGCAGCACGACAATTGATAATAGTGCATCGTTACTTTGAGAGTTGTATTAAAATTTTTATCTCTCCTGCGGTATTTTCTTTAATTTCAATTTATAAACTGCCCAATGAATAATGACAAGGCACGCGCAGAAATTTTAAGTTTCAACCATAAAGTGCATTGATTGATAACTATGCAATATAATTGGCACGCTATCACTTTTTGAAATGCTTATGGTTAATATATGATAAGATGATTAACACAAAGGCAAAAGAATAACCACTAGTTGGTGTGAAGTAAGCTCAATTGGGCTTAAAAAAAATGCATAAAACATAAGGTATGTTTCATATATATAACGCCACTTCGAAATTTGAAATATTTTTATAACGGCCAGTTTAAAGAAAAGATAATGTTTTGCGAATTTGGTCATCTATGTACAACAACAATAGTGAGCAAAAGTGAAGTTTTTCCTAATAACGATACATTGTTTATTGCTTAATATCACATTTAATGATATTTCATATTTATAGAGCCATTTCAAAATTTTGAATAAAAAACAATTTCTATTGAACTTAAAAAAAAAAAAATATTAAATTATTGTTCCATTGGCTCCAATAATATTGTAAATGCGGTTTGGCATACTTGCAATTCATTTTTTAATGTATTTGAATGAATTTTGTTCCATTCTTCGAGAATAACTGATTTCCGTTCTTCCACGTTGCCAAATTGTCTGTTATTTGTATACACCTGGCGTACAAGCACTCCCCACAAATTCTCGATGGGATTACAATCTGAAGAGTATGCCGGCCACTCCAATAAATCAATGTTATTGGCCTGAAACAATCTCGATTTACGTGGATTGCCGCATTATCTTGCTAGAAAAGTAGTTGAGTCAGTCTGTTTTTCTTCCAAAAGTGGAGTCAAACTGCTCTCCAGCACACGAGTGTAGTCAGCGCACTTCATGCTTGAGCTTTCAATTTCAGAAAAAGCACCCCACACTATAACATTATCTCCACCAAAACTTCTTTTTGAAAATGGTAGTGGTTCGCGGCGTATGTCGTACTAATAATGCCAAAATCCATCCGGGCGATCAAGATTCTATTTTTTCATCGAAAAAAATGACATATTAATGGCATCCTTTTTTAAAACATTATTAAAAAGCTGACTGGTGGTCATTTTGTTCCTATGTACCTTCTTGAAAATTCCAATCTCGCTTTTTATGCTTGCTAGTAAGAGCAGGAACACACTTCATAAGTTCGCTGCGGATATGTTTACACTGCTGTAGCACTCTTCATACCATTGTTCGAGAAACTTCTTCACCAACAACACTCCGCAACTCGTTTCAACTGTGGGTAGTGGTGCTCGCAACTCGGATTATTTTCCGCTGATCGCGGTCAGAGGTTTTTTTTTGGCCCGAACAGTTTGTTTTGCCGTAATTTTGAGGATTGTTACGAAAATTTTGAATCACTCTGTGGCTGCGATCAATACTACGCCCTATTTCCCGAATTCCATAACCATCTTCTTTAAGAATTTTTTTGTTTCCCATTTTTTCGCAAGTAAGTTGGGTTGCACGAGGCATTCCGGCCTAAATTTTTTCTATTGTTAAGGTCTTGAAAACTGAACACACAATTTTATTAATCTCTTCACTTCAAACGCAGCAGAAGGAATAATTGCAATAAACAATGTACGGTTATTAGAATAAACTTCGCTCTTGCTCACTATTGTTGTTGTGCGAAACATTCTCTCTTGTTTAAACTGGCCGTTACAAAAATATTTCAAATTTCGAAGTGGCGTTATATATATGAAACACACCTTATACAAAAAAAACTGGTTCCTCCCGGGCCGAAGTTGTTGTTCCAGGAGCTGTTACGTGAGCTGTGCTACGTGACTTGTACGGTTGGGGCAACTTTGGTGATTGTTGTGGACAGCTATTGGGTGTCGCTTGGTGTTGCGCTGTCTGCTGGGCAGATTTTAGTGGCCACTTTGCGGACCGCTTTTATGGCGGCTGCTGGGGCGCTTCGTTGTCGTGACGTCGGCTGTAGCTGCTGTTGGCCTGTATTCAGGTGGACTCGGGTTGTCGTAGCTGGTTTTTGCCTGCTGGGGTCCATAAAAAAATGTTATTAACGCACGCCGCTACTGGTACAATTAGCCTTGCTAATTGTAAAAACACTGCTATGGCGAAGTCGGCCTCCATGTTCGAATGTGAATTCAACTTCCCAGTTAAAGCCACCTTCAAACATGGAAGCAAGAATTCACCACTTTGTGTGACGTTACAGAATATAGATAAAATAAATATATAAAAAATAGCAATACTTGAAAGTAATCAAACTAAAACTTAGATGTCTACAATGCAAACTAAACTAGTAATATTGAGAAAAATTCTGACGAAATGAATATGGAAAAAGGTAACATAAATCAGGATATAAAATAAATGAAAAGAAGAATAATAACGAGATCAAATAAATTAGGCAAATGTTGCTATACAAATGAGTTAATGAAATAAAATTAATGATGGAGACAGAATAAGTAAAGAAAGAATAATAATGAAATAACTTTGAGCGAAGAGAATAATTGTGAAAAAACAATAAGTAAAAGAAAGAAAAATAACGAAATAAATTTGAATGAAGAGAATAATTGTGTAGAAAAAACCAGTAAGAGAATAACGGTAAATTAAAAAAATTAGCGAAGGAAAAATTATGGGATAATGAAATAAAAAGAAATGAAAGAGAGAGGCCCCAACACAAAGGACAAGAAAAATTAAAAGGAAAACAAAGAGAAATTCAGAAAAAAATTAAGAAGTTTCAGAAGGACATAACAAAGAAACGGTAATACTTGGCGAACAAGAACAAATCGAAAAATTCGGAAATTAAGTGGAAAACAAGTGCTAGATAAAAAAAATTTCCAAAACATGGAAAATTCAAGAAAAAAATCTTTAAATAACAATAAGAGGAAAAAAATATTTTTTTTCATAAAGAATGAAAAGAAATCAATTTAAGAAAAAAATAATTTCAAAGCCAATTTCAAATTGTGCTTACATAGAGAAATTTTTTTTTTAAAAGTAAATTAAGAATAAGAATAGAAATAGAGTTAATGAAATAGTTCATTCAGAGAAAAAAGAAAATAAAGGGAAAATAAGAAGTGTTATATAAATTAAAACAATGAAAAGAAAAGCAAATACTTCAATGAAACGATATTCAACTAGAAGGGCAAATGGATAAAAAAGAAAGAGAAAATCGAAGTTAGATTTTCAAAGTTTAATTAAAGCACAACAAATTTAAAAATTCATAAATTTAGTTCCAGAAAAAACTTAAATAAAAAGAAATAAAATAAAAACTAATTATATATTACCGGACAATAACTGAATATCAGACTAAAGAAAAGTTAATAAATAATAATAAAGTTAATAAAATAAATAAAGTTAATAAATAATGGTAAAAATATATAAATGTGAAATATACAACTCCCTTTTCGTAAGCCGTTTAAATTTGAAAAAAACAAGCGCGTTTTACGTAATAAAAATCCACAGCATGGTAGATGTGAGAACCAGCATTGAACAGTAAACAATGTTTGTTCTTTTCCTACGTAATGTGAAGAAAAGTTAAAAAAACATTTGAAAATTTAAGTACTAAAATTAATGAGACAATAGTGCCTGATATAAATAAAGTAAATAATGTAATGTAAAATCAGATCAGTTTTTCTTAATCAAAGTAAAGACTTAAGCTAAGCAGAAATAAATAAAGAAAACAAAATAATACTAGTAAAGAATATGTACGCAAAAATTTTAAACTACGTATTCTTATTTAAGTGTTACAAGGAAGAATAAATTTGTAGAGAAAAAAAAAAAAATTGTAATTAACGTTCATTTAAACAATATCTCAAGCCGTAGAAAAAAATTAATACAGCAATGAAATAATTGTACAACTCGATGAATAATAAAGTGAAAGATAGAAATAATTGTTAAAGACGGTGAATAGTATCTGTAATATGAATTATACTTTAGAAATAATTGGCTAGGTTCAACTAGATTAGGGCATTTCAGACACGAGGAAGAGTGGGGTTGCAACCAAAAGGTGACGCCTTTGGACCAGTTAAAGGAATTATCCGAGAGAGAATAGGTAGCAGAGAAATGAGAAACGCAGCAAGCTTAACTGAAAAGATGTGTGTGATGCTGCAAGAAATCGGCAGTATCTGCGAAAAACTGCGAGACATCGGCAACATCCAAAAACATCTGTGACAGGCGGCAGCATCCGCCAAAATAATCCGTCAAAATAATTTGGCGAAAGAAATTAAAACCTTTCTAAAACTAAATCAAAAATATTCAATTTTTCTAAACCAGCCGAAACTCTTTATTAAAACAACCTGGTAAACCAAAAGTGTCAAATCTTTAATAACAAGGACAAAACCTGGAAGATAATATAATGAAAGGAATCCAACTCTGTCTAAAGAACACTAAAGCAAAGTACTAAAATAAATTAAATAAAATCTAAACTAACCACATAATGTCAACGAAAATTAAACAACGAACAACTATTTAAAAAGCAGTGATTAAGGAAATTAATCAAGAATTGATGAACTCCCAAATAAGAAGACAACATAAGTAAACTTAAGACGCAAAGCATCCACTTATCACCACAACACACACACTTGAACAAAATAAACCACAATTATAACAAGAAAAACACGTCGAGGTATTTCCTCCGGCGCACCGATGGATAACGAGGGAAAGAGAGAGAGAGAAGTGCAATATTGAATAGAAGTATATCTAGCTCTGCAATCGCAGATTTACTTTCTTCGCAAGAAAACTCTTTTGGTATAAACTGTGTAATCAATGAACTTTGTTTGGACGCACTTATCTTGGTATTTGGGGCCTGCAGATCTAAAGTGCTTGTCTACTGCTTTTTTGCAGTCATGTTTAACAACAAATGTGATACAATACAACTTGCATTTTCCCGTGAACTCGTTTTCTTTCAGCAACCATTCTTTGTAGCTTGGTATCGAGAGCCAATCGTTTTTAAAAGATGTTAAGTAATGTTTCCTCTTGCGATCAGTTAATGTAATGTGTATCAGTTAATACACAAAACACAAATAATTTACCGAACTTACATAAATTGAACAGCAAACATTAATTAAAAATTCAGCCGCAGAACTCAAAATAAAAGGAAAAACAGAAACTAGTTCGTCAAGTTACCAAAAGAAAAGTTACGACTGGTTATGACGTTCCTTCAAAAACGAAGTTCAATAAATAGAAAGAACGTCAAAGCTAAGTTAGCGTTCATTAAGACAAATGGTTCAAACATTCACTAAAAAAGGGTGAATCAAAACAAATAAACTTGATTTATATATAGATTAGCACGAGAGACAACTGTTGCACAAATTACTTCAATGTTTAATAAAAATAAGAAAAAAACGATGCATATCAAATTATTGTCAAAATGAATTCCAAGTATCGTGACAAGGCTTACAAGGTAAAAATAAATCTAATATTTTATAACAATATAAATGTTTTACACATGTAGAAGTACATTTTAATTAGAATTTTATCGAAAAAAAGACAAACAAAAATAATTTCTTTGTAATAATTGGAGTAACATAATATACGAAAAAATAAACAAAGAAATAACAGCTAAGCAACAAAAAAATTATTGTTAGGTTTTAACAATAATTTTTTTTCGTTTTTCGAAGGGCATGTTGTGAACCAATCACAACCTAAACCAATGCATACTTGTGGGAATTGAATTTATGAATTCAAGGCCAATGCAAAGTCTAAGTGCAACTGGCAAGTGCATAAAAATGCAGTATAAGCATTAATGCACAAAACTGTTTAAGCTATGACGCGTGACATAACTTAAGCGGTAACAAGCGAGCAGCTTAAATACCAAGTAATATCACCATTATGTTGTTGTTACCATGGTCGTGAGAAATAAACTGACACATTTATGCCTTCTGCACCGGGAACAAAATGCATTAACAGCATTTTATATTAATAATATTTTATTGTTGTATTTGCATAAAAACAAAACTTGGACAATATTTGGAACAAAAGAGTTCCGCCTTTGGGAAAATAAAAATATGACAAACAAAATGCAATACGAGCATTTTACATATGTTGTAACGAACCTCCTGGTCGTCACAGCTAAGTTGCTGAGGTATCCTCAGCGGCTGTCCAGGGTCCTTACAAGACGACCTGGTTGGAGGATTTTTCAGGTCGCTCGACCTTGTTGGTAAGGTCTGTTTGTTGTTGTTGTTGTTTAATTTGCGTTGCGGGTATCGCAGTTGGTTTGGCCAGCGGTTCCCCTCTAGGCCCTTCACGGGAGGACTAGTGCTAGAGGGTGCTTCGTGAACCTGGCTCGGCGCGTCTCAAGATGGACGGCGATGCTGGCGAGTGGTTGGGGGCTGTTGGTTATTGGGGCTGTGTCACTGACAGGTCGGATAACCTCAACATTTGTGTAACAGAGGTGACCTTGGTGGTGGTGACAGGCCCAAAATCTTCGCTGCACGTCTTGTTTAGTTGAGAATGTTCTCCTTCAGCGGTATTCCACCGCTACTCTGTGGTGGCTCTGGCCACTTGCCTGTGCTTCTCAAAATCGGATGATTTTCCGTGGCATACACTCGATGTATGACCGTGTTGACCTCTAATCGGATTCCTAGCGCTCCGTCGCGAGTCTGTCCTTGTCGGTCGTGTGAGAGGAGCAGGGGGCGAGAGGGATAGGAACGACAGTCGTTGAGAGTGTGGGTGAGAGCGCTGCTGAACGGACCGATCTGGCCCAACGGACAGCAACACTTCTCGATGTATGAGAGGGGAAAGCAGGTGCAGAGTGTCACTCGTGAAGAGCGCTGTAAGAGTGAAGCTGAGCGGACCGATCTGGCCCAACGGACAGCAACACTCCTCAAGGTAAGGAGACTCACTCTGGGACAACTGGATTCTCGTGGAGAGCACGGATGAGAACGATGTTGAAGGACCGATCTGGCCCAACGGACAACAGCGTACCTCGAAAGCAAGGGTCACCTTTAGGATGACTTATACTCGTGTAGAGCAGCGTGAGTTTGCGAGACTGAGCGGACCGATCTGGCCCAACGGACAGAAACACAACTCAAAATTGGAAGGGATAGGGGTGTAGGAGCAATTAAAATGTTCGCTTGTCTTGTTACCTGTTCCATGCGCTGCAGAAATAAAACGACGTCTGTTCGGTTTGAAGCTCTATCCAAGACTAAATTTTATTTTCCATTTCAACTTATAACTAGGTGTTGGTTTCTGCCAGTGATGTTTTATACATACTATTACAAAATGTGTAGTAAGTAGGATTTGTTATAGTATGAAATACTCATACCTTAAGCTTAACAATAAAGTAAGTATGTATTAGAGAGAATGTAAATACGTGAGTATGCAAATATTAACTTGTATTAGATCGTATGATCTTATAATATTTTATATGTATGCCCCGAGCTTTCGAGAACAATAATTCATAATATTCGTGGTAGCCATTTAGCTATAGCTGTTATGTTCTATACAATTCTTATTGCATGTAATTCAATGTATGCGTATAACTTATAGAGAATAAACTTAGAATATACCTATGACATATTTCATAATAATAATTTGAGTTGTTGTATTAACATGTTTGTGTGTATAGCATAGCTGGCAAGATGTCATCGGGTTCGCTGATGCGTCATGCAGTCGGCATGATTGTCGTGGCTAGTTCTGCTCGGTCGACTTCACTATAATTGAAGTTTGTGTGAGTGTCTCATGTGTTGCTGGCTGCGTCATACGGTTGACATGGTATTGAGTGTGTACATTACTCATCTGTCGTTGAGTGTCGATGCTTGGCAACATGTTCCTATGCCTGTTGGCCTGTCGAGCCGTTGTATGTAATGTACCTTGTACACATGTTGCATGTAAAGCAGTGACGTATACCTCAAGGAGGGTAGATTCTAAAGAGAATTCACCAGACAATTTTTGAACTGGCAGAAATTTTGAACTGGCCGACTTGGTGGATTCGAAATTATGTTCGAATGTATTGATTTGACAACTCCCGATCGTCGCTCATGAGAAAAAAAGGTAGTTGTCAAGGCTACCTTTTAAATTATTGTACCATGCTGAGCATGTGTTTTTGTTTGCTCTTATTATTTGCATGTTGGTATGTGTTTATTTTTTAGCTGGATGCAGTGTTTTGTTTTGGTTGGATAAATTTATTGAAATTTACATTAGTTGCTTCGTTCAAACATTTTTCTTCTGATTTTGAAGAAAAATTTTTGATCTATAAATTTTTAGCTACTAAAGAAATAATAGAAATTTTTTCTTCGACTTTGAAGACAAATTTTGTATATCTAATTTTTTAAGCTGCTTAAGAAATTATAGTTTTTTTTTAAAAAAAGTGTTTACTTTGATTTGGAAAAAAAATGTTTCTTTTATAAATTTTAAGCTACTAAAGAAATTATCGACATTTTTTCTAGTACAAAAATGTCTCTAATTTGAAAAAAAATTTTTGATCTCTAAACTTTTAACTACCAAAGAAATGAAAAATTTTTGTTTTTGTTAAAAAATGTTTCCTCCGATTTTGATGAAAAATTTTTGATCTATGAATTATTATCCGCTAAAGAAATGCTAGAAATTTTTTTTGTTCAAAAATTTTTCCTCTGATTTAAAGAAAAATTTTTATATACAAAATTTTAGCTGCGGAAATGGTAGAAATTTTATTCATGTTGAAAACTTTTTGATCAACCCCTTCGTTACCCTATACCCTAATGGGTATTTAAATACCCAAGAAAGTGGTGACACGTAAAAATTTCTAGCGCGGGCTAGATGAGAGATATTGCGTTATTTTTTTCTTATAGTAAAGAGAAAGAATGGATCTAAGCAAAAAAAAAAAAATGGAACAGTCTAATTTTCCGTGGTTTATCTTTAGCTTGACAGGTGAAAATTCACAGGTGAAAATCGAAGTTTTTGTGTCGAAAATTGCTCAGAAAAAGTGCTGCCAAAAAAAGAAAAATGGAAAAAATGGAAAACGCACACCCTTTCCAGATAGCCTAAGGTGTCTTCTATGGAAGTAAAAATACCGACAGCGGGTTTTCGACATTCCTAGAAATCGTACCTGTAATCTCACCCTTGTTATATCTCAGGTGTGTGCTCAGGTAAAATTTTTTTATTATTTCTATCAACTTCTATGGTCACCCGGGCACATATTACAGAACTGCATCAGAATCGTACAAGCTGATCTATGGGCAGGTTTTAATGGGTAAAAGTCAGAATCTAAAGTCTAAATAAACTTTTTCCAATGAAACATCTGTGCTGAATTTTTGGTTTGGTTGTTTCTACGGCACACGGAACACAAATCTAATTAATAAAACAACCTAGCTGTAGAAATGTTATACTGACGATTTCACTTACATGCCACCCATATTTTCTAAATTGCGTAAAATAAATGAATTAAACACTTTATTTACACACAAGAGAAGTTGATTGTAAGTGAATAATAAAAATACATTTAATTTATTTTTAAGTTAAAATTACTTTTCTTTCAAATTTATAGAAATAAATTCACGCATTAACTATTTTTTAAATGTATCACTTATTTTTATTTGTCTAGTTTATTTTGTGTTTTAATATGATAAAGGCAAATTTAGAGTTCTTATCCGAGGCTGGTTTGGTTTTGATTGGGTAGTAATAATGTGTCGGGACCCAAACCTTGCGCGAATTCCATGTTTAAGGTCCACGGAGGGACCCCTCAAGTATAACGTCAAGAGGAAGGCTAGGGAGTTTTGGGCAAAGGTGCTTTTAAGGCGACACCAACTCGCCTTGACTCGCCTTGACGCATCGCTTGTCCGACCCTATGCCACTCCCTCGCTGGTCACCCGCTGTATTGTCCGGGGTCGCTTATTTGTTAAACTTATTTGAGGCTAACCTTCATATCTGAAGGCCGTCCACCATCCGCAACCTGTGATCCGTCCGGTGGCGTACAGCTAAGCCCCCGCAGAATACCCCTTTATTCCACAGAACAAAATTTTCGGTCCTGTTCGAGTCGGCGATGACTATCGCATCCGAATGAACCACGAGTTGCATGAGCTCTACGAAGACATTGACGTAGTGCAGCGTATAACTGTTCAGTAACTACGCTGGCTGGGTCATGTCCATCGTATGGACGATGAAGCTCCAGCGAAAAATGTGCTCGCGGCGATGGTCGTTGGTCAACGATGACGAGGGAGACCATGCCTCCGATGGATGGACCAGACCGAGGAAGCCCTAACCGCGCTTTGTCCATCCGATTGGAAAGGCGCGCGCAAAACAGAGGCGCCTGGCGAGAGAACACGGGTTGTTATGGCGACCTAAGTAAGTAATGCAAATTTGTTCATCAACCGTCAATATACATGAGTGTAAAATAAAAAAAAAATGAGATGTCTTTATCTGCTATTTTAAAAACGGGTACTCCCTTCAACAAGTCCCAGGAGAAAATTTTTCTTGATTAGGCTGAATAAAAATTAAATCCAAATGACAAAACTAGCGTTTTTACATAATCACTTACTATATAGCATTTAAAAATTAAGTTGTAAAAATAACGGTTATTAGCATGTGAAAATCGTTGTTGCTTGTGATAGAATAAAATTTAAATGAAACAAAAGAGACATACTTTAGTTCATTAGTTCATGTTCATACACAATTCTAAGCAAAACTACTTCAACAGAGTTTTTCTTTCTGTTCGAAATGCATTCGCCGCTTTCACTTTTAAGTGACTGGATTTTGTTGATTAAAGTTTTGAAGTTTGGATGCGTTTTAGAATTTGCTTGCCAATACGATTCATCCGCACGAATCGTCAGCTTTTTATAAACAATATCGGCGCATAGCGTTGGTTTGCGTAATCTATAAAAAATACGTATAAGATGAATGAAAATTAGAATAAGGAATGCGTCGAATATATCAAAATAAATAACATACCTGTCACCACTTTTGAGCCTATTGAGAAATTCCTCTTGTATCAGTTCTTTATCGGCTTCGAGATTCGGCGTTTCACCGCGTGACAATATTTCAAACAGCGTCACACCATAAGACCACACATACGATTGAAATGAAAATTTCGCAGTTTTAATTGATTCCGGTGAGTACCTGTAAGGTAGTAAAATAAAATACTAATATTATATTATTATTAATAATTAAATATTATATATGCATTTCCACGCCATCTTTGAGGTATGTATTTTGGTAGGTTACCGATTTTTTTTGGTGTTCGGCTCCCCTGTAGGCCTATATCACCATTATACTATATACTACGTGCATGTTGATTTGATTTTGTTATAGTGGTTTATCTCATTTTTGAGATATTGCGTAAAATTTGTTTGATTTGTATGGCAGCTACCACGCACACTTTTCCAATCGTACCGACATTTTTTACGCTTTTTGGAAATCACATATTAAACGAGTACCTTTCATATTGTTATCGTAGCTTATCTCCTTACTAAGATATTGCGCAAGATGTGTTTAAGTTGTATGGCGACTGCCACTTCCACTTATCCAATCACGCTGAAATTTTTTAGCTTTTTAGAAATCACATACTAGACTTTTTGCCTAACTTTGTTATCGTAGTTTTTCTTATTTCTATGATAAAGCGCTAAATGTGTTTAAGTTGCATGGCTGCTGCCACGCCCACTTATCCAATCAATGCAAAATCTTTGATGCTTTTTGGAAATCACATATCAGACGTCTGTGCTTAATTTTGTTGTCGGAGCTTATCTCATTGCTTAGCTATATTGCAGAATGTGTTTAAGCTGTTGAATTGACCAAAATCTCTGAAAGACTTTTTTTTGTACTTTCTTATACCTGAAATTCCGAAAACTACCAATAAGATTAAGAATATAATATTTACTGTCTAACTTGTACCAATCGCATCACTGTGCGAGGTTAGAATGGGTCGCCGCCGCGTTTCGCTAACGACGCATGGGCCAGTTGCATCGAAAGAATTGTTAACGATATATTTAGGTAGGATGACATACTAAGGTCTACGAATATAATAACTGCAATGTCATAAAGCCCAAAATTTAGTCATATTATCCAAAAATATTCGGAATGTCGTAACGCCCAAACTTTGGGTGGTATGAGATTCCATTTGGGCACTGTGACTATATTGGCTCTTATATTTGGGCATTGTGACATGTTTTTGGACATTATGACCTTTCTGTGTTGGTTTCGTTCGTTTGTGTGTATGCATCAGAGAACAGCTTGAGTGCATTCAAATGGCGTTTCGAATGTGTCGTCAATATACGAGCTACGAATGTGTCTTCTCCATAAAAATAAATGCGTGAATACATGTATTAATCGCTGTGGATATGAATCCCATAGAGCACTAGCGCTCGTGATTATGAATGCATACGGCACAAGAATGACCAACGAAGCAAGACATGCTTTTATGTCCATTCCCACCAAGAAAAAAAAAGGTCCAGTTTCAATTTTTCGATTTTTTCTTTTATATAATTGTTTTGAAAGATCTTCTTAAGAATGTGTACAAAAAATTTCAGAATAAGTTTCGAAGCCGTTTAAGTAGTAAACGCTCATAAAGTAAAGTAAACAAAAGCTTTAAACGAGTTGTTCTCGAAATGACATTTTTTGAAACGCTTTGCACTCTTATTCAAAAAGTATTTGTTTTATTAACTCAAATCTTAATTTATTATTTTTAAAAAATAAATACGCTCTGAGTGAACCGACAAAATCAAATAAAAAATATTTTTTTGCTCTTTATTTAATTTAGAAGGTCCGATTTCGTTACGAAAAATGGGTTTTTTTAATTTATGTGGCATTTTTATTATTTTTTTTTAATTTTAAGCTTTTTGTCGGTTCACTCAGAAGACAAAACTGTTCTAAAAGCAACCTTTTTTTGATTTTTTTGTTTTTCACTCCCTGGAAAATAGATATTATGCATGCCGTAAGAGACTTTTCGTTCGCGACCTCAACTTTTACACGCTGTATAACAATAACTATTGGTGCAAAAAAAAAATTAAATTGTTACTTTAAGACTTAACTAAAAATTTAAAAAGTTATTTCAATATTTAATAAAATAAAAAAATACAGTCATTCAAAACAGCCCGCTTTTTTACTCAAAAAATTGCCTTAACTGTGTAACGAATGTTTATGAACACAGAACATCGTTGTTCTTTTACCGACAAACATTCAATAATGGTTTGTTTACCAACGCGCTGCTAGAAATCGGCAGGAAAGAACGAAAACACAAAAGATTCATACAGCAGCAGACAACAATGTTGCCACTTATTAAAATTGCATTCTACCAAATCTTTTCTTAAAACCTACCAAAATTGCTCTCAGCCTACTAAAAATTCAAAGCACGTAAAAACTATGTTTAAATACAACTTTTATTGAATTAAAACAAAACAAATAAAATCCATATATATTGGTTAATTCGCAAAGCATAAATAAACAAAACAAAAAAAAAAAAAACAGTTCAGATACATATATAGACTGTGTACCAATAGGAAACTTTTCACTGGGATGATGAAATTTTGACAGTCGGAGGGAGAATATTTGGCATTTTTGAGGTATATGATTGTCTAACGTTCTACTGGCTCCAGGGACAAGAGCATTTTTCATTGTTTTGCTGTCTAACAGCATTAGATTAAGGGTCTCCAAATACACACTTTAAAATAAAGGGCTCTGGTCCCTAAAGTTACTTTTTATAGTGTTATTTTACGCAAAACAATTACATTTCCTAAAGCTCATAATAGACTTTTGAACAAAAAAACAAGTAGTAGAAAGCGTGTTATACAAATGTGTCTTAAGAAATCTCGTATTAGGAAAAAATATGATATTAAGGCAACTGTAGCTCGTTCCTGTAACTCATACCGACCAGAGTTACCGACTCATATTACCAATTTGACGTCACTCTGACGTCACTCTCACCTGCAATGTTTCTGTACGAATCTGTATCGATTTCTGTTGAATTCGGTCGTTTCAAATCGATAAGCTGTCATCTCTTCCGATTTAATTTCAATGGAACCTTTTAAAAAAGTCTTTCTGTACAAAAAGTGAATCATTAAAAATGTGTCACTTTTCTCACTGGCTTTGCGGTAAGTGAGAATTCTACCGATTTATCTAATGTCAGTGTATTATTATTAATGTTGTGTATTATTAAGTTAAAAATACTCGAAATATACCTTTAAAAATGGTTGCTTTCACTTAAGTTAAATTTTTGTATTTGTATATATTACTAATATGTATATATATAACTAATAAAATTTATTTGAAGTGCAAATTAAATCCGGACGAGTTTTGAAACTGCAGCGACGTAGGCTGTTGGACTTAATGAAGCAGCACCGGTACGTCGGAAAGGGTCAATTTTTTAATGCCTTTGAATGTTATGAAACAATAATCCATTAAATAATTGATTTCCTAATACTTCTAACTCACTTCACTGTTCACTAAAACACTTTTATTATAAAACCTAATTATTATAAAACTATAGCGCACATAAAACAAAATAAATACCCATAAACAGCTGCTTGTCATTTGACTCAATTTCTCAGCGTTTTTTCTCGATTTGTGTTCTTTTTCATCACGGTCCGAATTTTTACCGATTTAAACGTACAGAAACATTAGTTGTCACGAAATCGGTAACTAGGGATCGATACCGCATGACGTCACACAAATCGGTTACTTACCGATTTTGTTACAGGAACGAGCTACTAATGTTCATTTACTGCAAAAAAGTCAAATATCTGGATAACCTTTTCATGGTTTATTTGGCACTGTAAAAATGCCAATTAATTTAAAACAAATAGCAATTTTCTTTAGCTGAGTATTTTCTTTCCTACCATGAGTGAAATGTTTCCGAATAGCACACATCCATATAATATAAGTGAAAACTGCAAAATGTTTTATTCTTTTTCATATCTCATTTTGCAGATCGAAAATATTTTTGAAATGAATTTATTTAAAATTTGAAGGTAAGTTCCAGTTGTCAAGCTACCAAAAATAATGGAAAATCGCAACAAACCAGCCAAACTACCAAAACCCATTTTGGAAACAAAACTACCAATTTTGGTCCAAGACGGTAACACTGGCAAACACTCGAGCTTTATGCTCAAAACACATGTGCAGCTATTCTGCTGCAGCGATATTTAAACTCATTCGATCATATGGCGATGAACACATGAAACATCTGCACTACACCGCAGCGCTGCAAGTAGTCAACAGAATAAAATTTGCTGCGCATAGTCAGTGCTGCCACAACACAAAATCAAAACTCAACGAAGCAATTATGGCAGATGACAAAAAATCATAATAAATAAAATTAATTCAAACGAAACGAACATGGAAAAGAAACTTATTTCTTTTGTTTTTTACATTGCAAATGACGAAATTTCAATAACTTAATATATTTCTCTTGGACGGCCATTAACAAATAAGTTTCTTTGGCTTGTTTTTTTCTTGTTTATATAAATAAATTAATAAATGAGATGTTTCCTTTGTCAAAAAATATGCAGCCTCCTGTCAAGAAAAAACTGCACATCTATTTTACCCGCAGCGCTGCGCGCAGATAACTTAAAACGATGCATGCAGAATAGCTGCACATGTGTTTTGAGCATTAAGCGTATAATCCAAATGTCTGCAATGGATAAACCTATTTTTGGGTTTAGGAAAAAAATGTTGTCAACTCCCTTTTACCGCCCACAAATCAATAAAAATGCTATATCTCCGAAACTACTTGGCCGATTTAGCTAACATTATGGCAGTAAATTTCCTTTCAGTAGAAAATGGTTAAGGAAAAAATTGGCCACTCCCCCTTTAACCGACCACAAATCAATTGAAATGCTATATCTTCAAAATAACTGTCCCGATTGAGCTAAAATTTTGTCAGTACATTTTTTTCGAGTACAAGGTGATTTAGGAAAATACTACCGCCCGCAAGTTAATTTAAGATAAAAAGACTAAAAAGTAAAAAATAAACAATAAGTAGAACATTTTTTTAAAACAAGCTCGTATTTAAAAAAGTGAACTAAAAAGAATATAATAAATTTAATGCCGCGTTTCCATGTGATCTTTCAGTATCTTATCTTATCCCATATCACAAAACACATGCTATAAAGAGCGAGATGCATATATGTACTTTTTCCTATAAAAATTTGACATTTGCAAAATATGTAAACAAATCATAAATTTATCAATTTCTGATTGCAAGACGTAAGATATTTCAATAACTTCTTGTCTACGTACCCTAAATTGTTGTATATAATTATTATTGTGCAGACAGCATCCGCTGTTACAGGTAATCTAATTCGTGTGCCACAACTGCAGCAGCATCAGTAAAATACACACCAAAAAAAAAAATATAAAAAAAAGTTTTAAAAAAAGTTTTGGTGAATCTACCAAGCACCAAATTAAAGAAAAAATCACTGATGCTTTCCATAAATGCACTTAGAAACTCTCTGGCCCACTGTACATTGCATACTCCCGAGTCCGGAAATCATCTGCAATAATTGCTTAGCCACGCGATGGTTAAAAAACCAAGATTAAAAAACCAATTTATTTTAAATCATACCCCTTGACCTGATTTGATTTTCCAATTTGTATTCGTAATTCTGTACTATTTCAGAACAATTAATATTGGCTCAAATAAAATTGACAGCACAAAAACTACAACTATAAAAATTAATGTCATATTTATAGCATGTGATCAACTTTTATAGCAAAAGTTCAAGAAGTTTAACTTTTTCGATCTCCTATCATCACAGGGGATATCACATGCTATAACAATGAAAAAGGTATACCTGTTTCACACTCACATTCATCAATGCCATAAAGTAGGGCTCACATGCTATTTCTTTCTTACAAAAAATGTGATACTAGAAGATAACAGAAGATCACATGGAAACGCGGCATAAAGTTACATTTGTGGTCACGAATTTAGCCAGTGTATCAGTGTATCAGATGTTTTTACATCTTAGCTTAAGAACTGTAAGCAAAAATTTGTTGTTGAGTGTTGTGTACGAAGTTGAATGTGAATGAACGAATGAGTAGTTTTTTCTTAGTTATTCTGACAATTTCTTACACAAGGTTCATTAATATAGGTTAAGCCACTTAAAAGAAAAGCACTCTTTTTCCGCCTTTATTTATGAAGTTAGTTGAATAAAGTATATAGAATGAAATAGTTGATATAGAAAAGCGCGTGTTCTTTAATTTTAATATGAAGGTTCAAATGGATATAATAGTTGGCGACGAGCGAAAAATAAAAAGAATGTACTGAACATTTGAATAAAGTTCAATATCTATCATGAACAATTTGAACAATTATTGGAAGTTTTCAACGGAACTCAACGTGAGCAGATCCAGGAATCGTTCATCGTCAAGGCCAGCGGTGCGTTCAAAATCTAAATTAAATTACAACCAATTGGGTATTGAAAATGTATGCATAAGGTGTGGAAGAGACAACCACAAAACAAAGGAATGCCGCACTAATTGACATAACCTCAAATGCAAGGCATGTGGTGAAACAGACCACGTTCAACAAGTATGCATAAAAACTTTTATGAATTCTCCAAACAATAATAAACCGATTTATCAAAATGATGATCATTATGACACAATTCACCAGATTTATGGAATTAATTAAATTGAGAATATTTACAACAATCAACACGATAATTATAAAAAGGACTCTAGTAAATATTACATAAACGTTGAAATAAATAAACAGCCTCAAAAATTCCTCAAGAAATGAATTCAAGCAACTTAACATTACAACGTTGCAACCTTCTTCGATGGCTTTTCGATCCTATACAAAAAAATATTATAATTCCTGATGGTAAAATAAATGCCGAGGTTAAATATAATAATCGCCGCTCAAAAGAAGAATTGTACGTGGTTCCCTGTAAGTATGACGCTCTTTTGGGACGAATGTGGAGACGTCATTTGAACATTAACCTCCAACAAGTAGATAGTCAGTGTGTCAGCAAGATTTATGATAATAAAATGGGTAAGCTGGATGCTGTTACAGATATAACTTATCATTTGCAAGGAGTTTTTATACAAAAAGGGGGCTGTGTACCAATAAATCATAAATTTATGAAGTCACACTTCAACTTCGAAAAGATGCTAAACCAGTTTTTTACAGAGAAGGAGAAGTTCCATATGCTCTCCGTAATCTTGTCCAAAAGGAGAATAAGGATTTGGAAGCGTCTGGAATTATTTCAAAAGTTGAGAGGAGTGACTGGGGATCACCTCTTGCAATTATCCCAAAAGCAGTGGAGTTTGACTCTGCGTCGATTACAAAGTTGGGGTGAATCCGCAACTCGTATCTGCAAACTACCCGATACGTCGCATTGATGAAATTTTGAACAACCTTAAGGGATCAAGATATTTCTGTCGACTTGACTTATACAAAGCATATCTGCATCTTCAATTAAGCAAAAAATCAAGTGATACTCAAACGATGTAAACCCATATAGGCACTATGGGTTGTAAATGGGTTTACACTGATGGGAGTAAATAGACTTTCATTTTGAAATAAAAATGGTGCCATCAGAATTTAATCATATCATTGAACAAATATTATCCGGCTTGAAAAACACCATGCCATATTTCGATGATATTATTGTACATGGAGCAACAGAAGAAGAATGCAAAAATCATTTAATTGTTCAATACAATAAAATCTCAAAAACACCAGCAAAAATTCAAGCAATAATCAACATGCCGCGTCCAAAGACAGCAGATGACTTTAGAACATTTTTGGTTATGGTAACATACTACTCCAGATATATACCGAACTTATCTACAATAAAGTTCCCATTACGTAAACTTCTACAAAAAAAATAAATTTATTAGCCTTCTAATTGTGAATCAGAGTTTATTAATCTAAAAAATATCGTATTCTGCAATAAGGTATTAATGCCTTTTGATCCTGAACTACCGATAATTGCAGCATTCGATGCAGTCCTACAGGAATTGCAGGAGTACTCTTACACATGGTTAATGGTATTGAACATCCTATAGCATTTGCATCCAGATCGCTAATATCAGCAGAAAGAAACTATAGTCAATTAGATCGTGAAGCCTTAGCAATTATATTTACAATTAACTATTCTTTCATGTACCTCTACGGCAGAAAATTTAATCTCGTCACCGATAATCGTCCATTAACTCGCATTTTGCATCAACATAACAAGATGCTCGCAATAGCATCAGTCAGATTACCTCGCTTCGCTGAATTCCTATCTACCTTCAACTACAAAATAATCTACATAAAGTGCAAATATCAAAAAAAGTTAAAAGGGCATCAGAGCACACTAATGTCGATTGTTTATGCCGTGCAGTACAGTACAGCAAAGCCGTCTACAGACAAAATCATAAATGAAGAGGTAAATGAATTATGCCTTTTATCAATATTTACAATATCGAATGATTATGTTAATACTGAAGTATTAGCTTCAGAAACAGCCAAAGATATAGATTGCTAAAATAATGTCAAAATTACTCAACACCGATTTAAATGAAGATATTTATACACTCAATAATTGCATAATTTTTAAGCGTTAACGAGTTTTAATTCCAAAAAAAGTTAGAACCCCAAATTCTTCAATATCTTCATTATACCCAGCCTGGAACTACAAGAATAAAATAACTTCCACAATATCTTTCCAAGATATTGTTTTTTTGAAAAGGAATCAATCGCGTCGTTGAGAGAATGGTAAGGTCATGTGAAGCATGAGTTAAAATACAATCCAAACCTGCAAAAGCACCACTTCACCAATGGGAGGAACCAACTGGAAAATGGGAAAGAATACACATCGATCATGCACGCCCCTTCCAAGATCATTATTACCTAATTGTCGTTGATGCAAAATCAAAATGTGCAGAAGTGCGAAAACTCGAGACGCTCATATAACGCAAACTTCAATAAATCTTCTTTCAGACACATTTCCTATACGTGGGTTCCCTTCAATAATGGTATCTGACAATGCGACCATCTTTACTAGCTATGAATTCAAAACGTACTGCAATAGAAATGGAATTTTCAAAAATTAATAGCTCCAGGTCATCCGAGTACAAATAGGTTAGAACTACGCAACGTACAAACAATCAAGAGTAAATTATGCAGGGTATCGCGCAACCCCCCTCAATTCGGGGAAAAGTCCAGCAGAATTGTATTTCAACAGACGCATTCGAATACAACTTGATGACTTAAAACCACCTATAAAATTCGAACCAACAAAACCTATTCCAGGAGTGCGTCAAATAAGCGTGGGAGAAAGAGTTCAAGTTTTGCACATGCGGAACAATAAAACAGTATGGAATACTGGTACTGTTCTACTAAAATTCGGCGTACTTCATTATCTTATGCAACTCGATGGCTATACACTACAACGGCATATAGACCAATTGAAGGTCTACCAAAGTTCAACCACGTAAAGTACGTTTTTCTCCAGACATCGAATGGGACGCTTCGACATAAATTACCAACGAGTATAAACAACACTTTTTCGAACCAACAGTTTCTCAACATGAATCAGAACTTCAAGAAGCCGAATTGATGAATAGACATGCACCGCTGGATGGCTCTCAAAGAAGTCAAGAGCAAGTAATTCGCTGATCCGAACGCGTACGCAATAGACCTACGTATTTAGGTCACTACGTTCCAGAGTTATATTGCTTCCATTTAAACTTTAATTATTAAATTATTTCTAAGTTTTTTTTAAATCGTGTACATTCAATCAATAACATTCATTTCAATTAAGCTTTGGAGATTGTTATGTTAAATAAATAAATAAATAAATAAATAAATAAATAAATAAATAAATAAATAAATAAATAAATAAATAAATAAATAAATAAATAAATAAATAAATAAATAAATAAATAAATAAATAAATAAATAAATAAATAAATAAATAAATAAATAAATAAATAAATAAATAAATAAATAAATAAATTGGACTTGGACAACACAAAGTTGCCAACAAAACGAAATGTAGTGCAATACGAGTTGTTTTTACAGCATCATGCAAATATAAAACGTTGTAAATTTACAGAAAAAGTGTATGAGATGTCTCAAAATTGTGGAATTGTAGATTGATTAATAATTTGCTCAAGATTTCGTCTCTTCAAGTGAAAAACCCGCATCTATTCCGTGCTAACGAATGGGATGTTTTCTTTCGAATTTCGCGTTGCAAGTGCTGCATTGAAAATGGTGATCCGTGCGTGTGCGTCGACGAGCTAAAAATACCAGAAAATTCAAAAGCTTTTTTCATTGATCAGTGCAATGCTCGTTTGTGTTCATTACCAAATGAAGATGATGATGATGATGACCTCACGAGTATATCCGCTGGAGTTTCTGCAAGTGCTACAGCTGCCTGCAGTGCGACTGTATATACACCAAAATATATAACTCAAAAGACGTAAAAATTCTTCCATTTTTCATAGTCTTATTTATTTTAATTCAATATTATATTATAATTTATACTATTTTTATTATTTGCACAACAATTCTTTAGCTAAACACATAAATGTTGAGATTATGTTGTCGTTGTTAAGATACTTTCTGCAATTAACAAAATTGTAAAGAAAGGAGCTTTTAAATTTTTAACAATATGGAACATTAACAACTTGCTAATATTAACTATTTTGTTAATTTGCTGAGCTTTGTTAAGCTGGTAAATAGGGCTGTAATTCTAATCTGTGCAAAATTCATGTTTAAAATTTAAGCCACATTGATTGCAACTACTTAAAATATGTAAGAACAAGGTTCATTAATATATGTTAAGTCCCTTGAGAGAAGCTCGGTCGAACTGTCAGAATGGATAAAAAGAAATCAAGAAAAAAAAACCTGAACCTGTACAATTTTTAGTTAACAGCTACTTTGACAGTTCGAGCAAAGGCAGAAAAAGAGTGCTTTTCTCTCAAGTGACTTAACCTATATTAATGAACATTGTCCTGACTGATGTCGTATACAATATTGCCAGGTTGTATTGAAAACATAAAGAAGTAAGACATAACACAATGATACAGTTTTCATAAGACAATTGGCGTTTTATGCGAGATAATGATACATGGCGGCCGTGGCGTAGTGGGTAGAGTGTGTGTCTTATACGCCAGAGAACCCAGCTTTAAATCCTTCACCTGGCACAGAAAACTTTTTCGATTGAATTAATTTTTCTGTTCCGCCGTCACCTCTCTGCAGACAATTTCAAACCTCAGAGAGTAAAAAATGCCATGAAAAGTTTCTTGATAACATAAGCCAGTCGGAGTCGGCATAAAGCTGGTAGGTCCAGTTCTTGATAATTTTTTCAAGGTTAGTCGATATTTAATAGCATTAATTTATTATAGTTTTAATTGGTTTGTGACGAGCCACAATATTCCTCCCCCCTTTGGCAAAGAAAAAATTATGCTATCTAGCCATAAGTTTTTCGATATATTAAAAGTGTTACTAGTTTATTGCGGATATATATATATATGTATGCTTGTCTTGGATTTCGTTAGCCTGCACAACTTAAATTATATTTAATATATCTTATTTATTTCTTTTTACTCAATTTTTCCAGCTGTGTTATTAATATTTCTTTTGTATTGCTTGAACGCAATCACGTTCTTAGCTGACAATCATAGAAGCTTAATTTTCATATATTTCTTAAATAGGCTTAGTTTGTTTTCTTAATTGTAATTATTTGTATTAATTGTAATTATTCTGTTAATGTATTAACTACTAATTTCACAGACTAAATTCATTTTATATTTTAAAAATTGCAATTATTATCTTTGTAATCCTTACTCCGATTTCTGTATTTTTACTCTTATCAAAAAAAAAATCTATTTATTTTTATTCTTTCCATATACATAGAGTTGTCATTACCTCGAAGGTCGATATATATTAAATAAATTATATATTATTTTATTCTTTTAATATTTCTTATAAAATCTTTCTTGGGTTCTTTTTTTTTAAATTAAACTTTTTTCATTAAAGTTATATTGTTGATCAGCTACCCAGTAATTCAGAAAGGTGTCTCCTAAACGGCAATGATGATGATCATTTCGTGCAGCTAAAAGCATCTGGAATTTTTTGTCATGGTGATAATTGGTTGGAGCGTGGTTAAAAATTTGCCCCCTGTGGTGATGGTGATTATGAATTGTTACCATCATTAGATCATTTTTGTCGTCTAGTTTCTGCTGCGCTAAAAGTTGTGAAGTTTGGGTACAGTGTTAAACATTTGAACTGCTTTCGAGTTGGTTGGGTTTTTGACTTTAACTGTATCTTGGTAGTAGTTCTTGGTGTTCAGCCTGTTGATGACAGGAGCGTATAACTTACTTAAGCCGAATATTGTTTTGGGCGTAAGATCACTCACTGTTCTCAGTTGCATTATATTTATTGCAAAAATTTTTCTCTACCTCTTAAAAATATACAAGAGAAGCAGCCCCTTTTTTTCAAGCTTCCTTATGTTAAAGGTTCACACCAAAGAGTATATTTCTCAGCTTCAATAGTTTCTTACTGATTGCTTGCTTTCGCCAAGCAACAGTCGAACTATTTAACAGGCATTTGTAACGGAGCGGAAAAACGAGTCACGACCGGAAATCAAAATCTAAAGCAAAAATATTTAAAAATATTTGGTTGCGTCCGGCAATGCTGAACGATGAGGCAGGCAAGTGAAGCAGCAGCCCTGACTTTTATATTTTGAGGGCGCACGGCTAATGCGCCCCTATGAAACCTGCACAGATTAATAGCCAGGGCGCCTGCTCCCTCAGACGTCGCCACCGCCCCTGGTCAGGTGACCCGTGGACACGACTGCACGTGCTGGTTTGCCTTCGCTAGCAGTTCGGTGAGATGTGGTGGGGTTCGTTGTGGCCGTCCACGTGAACCCTCGCCTACAAATAATTTCACGTGCATAGAATAAAAATATCGCGTCTTGAGATTTAAACACCAAACAAACGGATCTGAAAAGAAAGAGGGAAAAAACTATTTTTTTTTTTATAACAAGAAAAAGTTGGGCGCCCCTGGCTCAACCATCCAACTATCACTCTCGGGAGTCCTGGTGTTTGGACTCGGCCCACACATCCCACCCTACCGTGGAGGATTAAGGGGCAACAAAGAAAAAAAATCCTCCCCAAACGCAGTATTCTCCTCGACCATATAAAAGAACTTATGTGTTCATGTTAATATACAATATTATTATTTATATATTAAAAAAAAACAAAGAAATTATTTACATTGTAATGTTGTTAAATTAGAACTCAAATGTAAAATTAGAATTAGAATTAGAAGGTTGTTGTGGGTTTAATACTGTTTTAACAGCTCAGTTTCTGTTACTTGTATGTGGACTGTATACTTACAATTTATCCTTTGATTAAATTGAAATCTTTAGTTTTTATATTGTTTGTTGAACCTTTTTTATTTTATATTTAAATTGAAATTAAAATTTTTCTTTTTAAATATTTTTCCAAGTGTTTTTAGATATTGTAAAAATTGTAGAATCAAAGTGAAAGTGAAAGTATAAATTTAATAATAATTATAATAGTAATAATAATTATGTGTCGGTTTCAACACACTGCGCCCTTGAAGTCTCTGCTTCAATATCAATTGGAAGCCGACACAATTTTTGAACTGGTCGCTCTAATAGTTCCCTCTTCTTTGTTTGCTGACCAAATTCCCAGTCAGACGATGCCACTCTTAAACTAACGTTTCGTTCAAGTCCGTCCGGACTAGGAAATACATCGATTACGCGAGCCGTCTTCCACAATGTCGGCGGTAAATTATCTTCACGTATGAGAACTAGATCGTCTATCTTCAAATTCGGTTGTGTCTTTTGCCATTTCGGTCACTGTTGTAATTCATGCAGATAATCTCTTGACCAGACTCTCCACAGAGATTGCGTCATTTTTTGAATTTGTGCCGCCATTTTCAACCTGTTAGCCGGAACTTCTTGCAAATTTGAGCCAAATGGCTGAATAATTGGCTCACCAATGAGAAAGTGTGCTGGCGTAAGAAAAGATAAATCCTCTGGATTATCTGATTGCGCAGATAACGGTCGTGAGTTCATTACTGCGCTTGTTTGAGCCAAAATCACCCTAAAAGCACTGCTTGTCAGTTTGTGTGGGCCGACAATTCTTTTGAGATGATATTTCATAGATTTAATTGCGGCTTCCCAGAGCCCCCCTTGATGTGGCGCGTTTGGTGTAATAAAACGCCATTCCGTACCATATTCTTGTAATTTCTTTGCCATGTCCATTTCCTTCCAAGTTCGCAGCATTCGTACCAACTCTTTTTCTGCACCTATGAAATTTTTGCCATTGTCACTCCAAAGCCGCGTGCATGCTCCACGAATACTGGTGAAACAAAATAATGCTTGCATAAAATCAGCTGTTGACAAACTGTCGACTAATTCTAAATGCACCGCCTTGGTAACCATGCATACGAATACTGCAACATATTTTTTTTCAAAGATGTTGCATCGACCACCTCGAACCTTTAGTAGAAACGGCCCAGCATAATCGACACCCGAGTGGCGAAATGGTCGGCATGGCTGCACCCGATCAGAGGGTAGATCACCCATCATTTCCTGAACTGCTTTTTGATTCTCTCTAGTACAGACCATGCATCGCGAGTTATGCGTATGAATCGCTCTACGTAAGCCCGTGATCCAATATTTTCGACGTTAAATGCTCCCATCTCGCGTGATCCGCCATGCAACGTTGCTGCATGTGCTTCTTGTATTAATAATTTGGACAAAGACCTTTCATCTGGCAAAATTACCTGGTGCTTCCTGTCTTCCGATAGCAATGATCGATCCAAACGTCCACTCATGCGTAGTAGGCCTCGCTCATCTAGTATTGGATTGAATTTGAGTATCGAACTTGCCGCATCAATGGTATTGTTTACTGACTTCCGCAGCGCTTTAATTTCGCTTTCGTAATAGATCGTCTGTTCAACTCGAATCCAATACTCCAATCCTTTTTCTACGTCTTCATTAGTGAGTGATCCTAATTGCCGAAGCTTTTTTTCCTTCTGCCGACCGTTCCATTGAAATCGGAAGATCCATGCTGTCAATCTGCTTAATGCACTTACGCTTGATGCTCGTGATAACAAATCAACTTCGCGAAGTGTAATATTCATCATCAATAGTGATTTGTAAGATCGCCGAAGTTTCGAACCATCTTTGCATGCGTCCGATTTTTCCTCTTGCGCGATATCTTCTTCGATTTCCGTTGATTGCTTTTGTTGCATTTTTGGCCAATGAACGTCTTGACGAAGTAGCCATTCTGGCCCGTACCACCACAATTTATTTGCCCGTAACTCTGCTGCTGATGCGCCATGACTTATCAGGTCTGCTGGATTGTCTAACGATGGAACATACCTCCAATAAGCATCGGATGTTAAACGATGAATTTTCTGTATTCGATTGTTTACGAAGATTTTTAATTTCGAAGGATCCTTTTGCAACCATGCCAATACTATCTGTGAATCTGACCAGAACATTGTTTTAACGTGCGTCAAATTGGCTGTCAGTTTAAAAGAGCAGTAAAGCTCGCTTAGTAGCCTTGCCGCACATAATTCTAATCGTGGAACTGTAATTGGCTTTACCGGTGCTACGTGTGATTTTGCTGCAATTAGTATGATTTCAACTCGATCTGTTGATTCGATGCGTGCGTATAGAACTGCGCCGTAAGCTGTCAAGGATGCATCCGCAAAATTGTGCAATGAAATTCTAATTTCACTTCACTTATGCCTAGCCAACGCAGAAGACGAATTTCCATAATCAGAGGCAGCTGCTGCTGAAATTGCTGCCATCGGCGATAAATATCCTCTGGTACTGGCACATCCCATCCGATGTTTGCTCGCCATATGTCTTGCATAATTATTTTTGCCACAATCACAACTTGGCCAACGTAACCATTCGGATCAAATATCTGCGCTATGTGACTAAGTACTCGTCGTTTCGTTGCTTCTTTTGCTTTTAGAATTGATGGCGGCTGAAATTTGAACATTAATTCATCAGTGCTTGGTAGCCAGCGCAAACCGAGCACTTTTGTCTCGCTAATTTCCCCGAGATCAAGCGCATCATCCATTTTAGAAAGGTTATTCCTACCATTTGGCACTACACCTGATCGGTTTGATCGCCACTTGCTTAGCACAAAACCATACGATTGAAGTAACGCATCCATCTCATGACAAAGCTGCTTTGCTGATGCCCAATCTGCTGCACCTGTCAAAGAGTCATCCATGTAAAAATCGTGTTCCACCGCTTTTGCTCACATTGGCCACTTTTGTTGTGACTCACGTGCTGCTTGAATCATCGCCCGAACTGCGCAATGCTGTGAAGAAGCAAGATCGAAGGTAACTGTTGTCAGCCAGAATTCTTGAATGTCACTATCGTCTCTTGCTCTCCAAAATATACGCTGTAGATCCCACTGTTCTGGATTGATGCGCATTTGTAAATACATTTTTTTTATATCCGCCGTCACAACCACACGATGACATCAAAATCGCATTATAAGTGGAGCTAGATCCTCTTGCAATTTTTCGCCAATTAGTTTCGCACAATTTAAAGACATTCCGTGATCGGTTGGGCATGAAGCGTCATATACTATCCGAAATTTCTTCAAAACAGTGTGGTGCGTTGGTCTGCTGAGAGCAATTCTTGGATTGCATTGAAATATTAATTCTTAAAACCTTCACCTCGTCGAAATCGTTTTTCCAATTGATGAAAGCGATGAAGTGCTATAGCTTTCGATGATCCAAGCTGGCTAATATCGCTGCGCAGTGGAATGTCAACTTGGAATCTGCCACTATCTAATCGTTGATGCGTGCGCTTAAATATTTCCTCGCATTGATCTTGCTCTGTGGTGCGTGCTCGCACTAATGATACTTCTTCGCATTCCCAAAATCGCTGCAGCAGTTTGTCCAATTGCAACTCTGCCTCGTTACAAGATACCATATTTATCGCGACTTCTCTTTGAGTACGAACTCCGCCACCGAAAATAAGCCAACCGAGCCTTTATGGTTGAAATGCAATGCTTAAATCGTTAGCAAAGCTACCGTTTTGAATAATAATTGCCCAAACGCCAGCACCCAAAAGAACATCAATTGGTGCGGGCGTTTGCGCTTCGGGATCGGCTAATTGATCTCGCATTGCTGGTGGAATTATATGAGCTGGTATCAGCTTCTGCGGCAGATGCATATTAGTAATGAATTGAATAATAATTGCCCAAACGCCAGCACCCAAAAGAACATCATTGTATTTTCAACGCTATTCATCAGAATATTGCAACGACGTGTTGACCATTTATGCAGTGGTATAGCTGATGCATTTACTTTATTAATTTGTGCACCGGTGTCACAAAGTGCTCGTAAAGGTGGAGAAATATAATTATCTGTTTGAAAGCGCACTATTGCCTTCGCCAGCAGTGCTGCCTCTATATTTTCACTAGAGCTGATGACATTTACCATCAGTGACGCACCGAGGTCACTGCGCGTATTATATTCTGTTAATTGCTGCTTCTTGTTAATTTCCTTTTCCGTTCTCATCTTCTGTATACATCGAAGTGCCTCTTGATTGCGTTCCATGCGATTAGGTACCACTAACGAACCGACAACATTTGGATTTACTGAACATAAGCAACTATTATGCGGCGTATGGCATCGCGGACACGGTTTATCCGGACATTTCGTTGCGATATGTTTTAAGCTAAAACAGTTGTTGCACATGCGGGGCTCCCGGACATATTTTTGTCGTTCTCCAACAGGCATTGCTTTGAATTTCATACATCGGAATGGCCAATGATATTCCCCTGAGCATAAATCACACGCTGGACGTGATTCATCACCCCGACCATTGCTTGCGCCGCGTTCAGCTGTTGTGCTTAGTTTGCTTGATGACGTAAAGTGGCGATCATTGTTTTGCGGTACTAATCGCGTTGTTGATAGCTGTTCTAGCAAACTTGCGCGAATTAATTTTATTATAAATAAAATTCAATTTTTTAAGAAGTTCAACTGCTCTTCTTTATTCTCAATTATCAACTGGCTCTTACTTAAAATATAATTTGCTCACAAGCTGAGCTTTACATGTCTTTTTCTTAGCTATACATTTATATTATTTTTCAGTTGCCTGCACAAACGCTGACGCTGCATATTATCATATCAGACATACAGTGTGTGTATGTCAGTATGCTAACTTATGTTTATTGTTTATATTTGAGCAGCTACCAGCAGAAATGCTGACACTGAATATTAGCATATCATACATATACTATATATATATATATGTTAGTATGCTAACTTTCCCCCCTCTTAAATAGCTACGTCCCGAAGCTAAAGATCCAGACGTGATAAAGCTTCCTTGTATAGCTGCTCCTGGACAGATTTGTGATATTCAGAACGACATTGCTGCCACATTTGAAAGCCTTTGAAAATTAAAAAACTTATGATGCATATTATTAATAATATAAAACATGTCCAAAGGATAGGATGAGATTCTATTTCTAACTGGAAAGCGCTGATTTCGTCAATGTTGTTAAATTGTAATTCTTTATTTGTGGCTTGCTTTTCACTGATAATTTCGTAGTCAGATTCGTGGTGGTATTTTATATAATCAAGAATCTCGTTGGTAGGATTTACATATGTTTCATTATCAATGATGATAGTTCTATCGAATAGGATTAAGTATGTTCCATTCAAGCTTTTGTTGAAAACAGTATGTTCTTCTGAAATTAGAATAGCTCCATCACGTATAATTTCCATCGGTTTGTTTTTTTCTTGTATTCTTGTGCAGTTGGCCTGTTGCTTATTTAATAATTGAGATACGTGTACATGTACATGTACTAGTGTTAGTTATTTTACAATAATTGTTACTTAATTCGACTTTACAATTTTCAATGTTTAAAAATGTATCATTACATCTTACAATTTTGTTCTCTAGTTCTAATTTTCCATTTTTTTGGCTTATTGCTCTAACAATAAAAAATTTACAATTTCTTAATATAATAGGGTATTGTATATGTATAATTATAATGTCTTTGTTTTGTAAAATTTTAAATTTAGATGCGTCCATTAGGTCTAGTAGCGATACGGTAGCATGTTCATGTTGAGTTATGTCTTTTATTTCGTCTAAGTGTAGTAACGTTGAGCTTAAGGTACCTGTCCTTGCTAGTGCTATTGCGTTTATTATGTTTTGTAAGTCGTTTACTGCTAATTTATTTCGCTGCATTAAAAGTGCTCTGTATTTTCCATTACCATCTATTTTATTTAGTCTATCCGATATATTTTTAATACTTTTGAATATTTGTGAGTTTATATTATATTGCTTATGGTTATTGTCAATAAATTTATTGATTTTTTTCTCTACTGCCAAAAAATCTTCATGGTCTGGAGATCCAGCTAGCCATTTCCAGGCCGTTTCTAATTCGTCGATAGTTCTTTTGGATTTTCTGTAATCTTTCAGTTGTCGCAACAGGGTTTCTATTAAGCCTACTTCCATTTCTATGTCATAATCTTTATTGTTATGTATGTAAAATTGAGTTTCTTTTAGTATAATTTCAAAGTAAGTTAAGTTGGTTATGTGATACAAGTTTCCATAAGTGCTGTAAATAGCAGCATTACCGTCTTCTATCAGTGCGTAGGGATCTCGAGTTACATCAATTATTTTCCCGTCGTTGATAGGTAAAAAAATGAGGAGGATAAACAACATTTTCTGTAAGAGAAGATGTGCATTAGTTTCGAATATTATCTTTATGAATTAATGCAAGTTTAGATGACTGCGCATTTCTTGTGGTCACTGTATTTCCTTTGTCTTGTAGAACTGTTCTCTTTCGAAATCTATTAGTCATCTTATTTCGTCTATTTTCTTTAGTGTAAATTATTTCGCCTTCTTTGAAAGTTCTTGGTTCTCTACCTTTGTTTCTTCTTAATGTTTTTTCTTGGGCTGCTTTTATCTTCTCTAAAACTTCATCTTTGTATTGGTTATTATTATGAAATACTTCTATTGGCTTTTGATTAATTACTGTGTGAATACTTTCATTATATTTCCTAACAGCGCTAAGCATGGCATCTTCTATGTTTATTTTAGGTTGGTCAACTTTAATAATTCGTATTATTTCTAGCAATGTTGAATTGACCCTTTCTACTGTTCCGTTTGTTGTTGAGTGAGCCACTGCCGTCTTTATATGGGTTATACCCAAGTTCTCTAGTGGCAGTGAAAATAGTGTTGTGTCTAGGGATTTTTCGTTATCTGTCACTATATATTTTACTTTTGGGAATAAGTTAATGGCTTCGAAAATTCTTTGCCTCATTTCAGGCAAATCTGTTATTAAATTTGATATTAAAAATTTTGAATGAGCATCTAAGATATTAACGAATCTCTTTTTTTCTGCATGGAATATGTCAACATGAAGTGTTTCTCCCACCTCTAGAGGAGTAGGAGTCTTTCCTATAATTTTTTTTACTGGTTTTCGTTCATATTTCGTTAATTTACAAGTTTCACAATTTGCATTTATTCTTTTAACCTCACAGAGTAGTTTTGGCCACCAATACTTCTTTGTAATTTGTTTAGCGACTTCGCTTGCTTGGCGATGTGCTCTTTCATGTTCTTTTACTATCATGTCAATTTGCTCGTCAGGTGCCGTAAGATCTTCTAAGAGTATGTCTGTGTACAAGATTTTAATGTTTGGAAAATTGTTTACTAAATCGTTTTCAATTTTATTTAATGTTTCCGCGGTGCATTTTATTGCAATCGTATTTTGGTGAATAAGTTTGGCGAGTTCTTTGACTAAATATTCATTATTACTGAATTTAATTATTGATCTCCAATATGTTGGGAACGTTTCTACTGTGAATGTTCTATTTGTAATGTCGTGTTTTTCTAATATAAATTGATTTTTAAAAGAATTTATGGGAATGTGCAATCTTTTTATTATATCTTTTTTCGGTGAGCTGTCTGATGAATGAATGGTTTTGATAGAGTTGTGGCGGCACCTTCTGTACCGTCACCCTCTTGTGTACGCGTGGGTTCACGGCTACGGCATATATTATTTCGCGTTTCGGTTTTAAAAAAACTTCGACGACACTTTGTCGTTATTAGATCTTCACGTCAGAACGCGATAAGGGTTAGCGCAGCTTGCCTCATCATACAGTGATGAGCCAAGCACATTCCTAGCCACTTGAAACTTGTTGCTTGGTGTTAGCTGGCAGCTAGTCATTTGCATACTTGTGTATACAAATAATGTGTGGGAATCAAATGTTCTAGCATTCTTTGCGGATCGTCGGTGAGTCTTGCTGACATATTGTCAGGCATAGTGATCGCGTCAAAGCGACTGTCGACATACACTTATGTGAGTCACAGTAATGCGATCAATAACGACAAGCTTACATGTTGTTGTTGTACACAAGAGTTGTACAACAACAGACGCTTGTTATACGCTATGCAAATGCGCTTAGGCCTGTGTGTTGGAGTAGCTAACCAACGCCCAGGCCAGCGCGGCACCAGTACGATGACTGGTTAATTAGGGCACGACTCACCCCCGTTTCCTCGTGCTCGCGTCTTACTGTTAGCGCTGACAGTGGGACTGGCCAATAAAAGGCCGCGCGGTAAAATAGCCAACACACACCATGGAAGTGAGTACATACTTAATGTTGTTCGTCACTATGTGCGCCGCGGCTTCGTTATATTGCGCGCTGCAATATATTTTCAATGCGCTTTGGTGGCATGGACTCTGGTCCATGCTACCCTAAAAAGTTAGTTGGTCGTGAACCCGCCGCGCAGCCAGTTGAGTTTTCCTAAAGTGTAAATAAAGTGTAAATAAAGTGTAAATAAATTATTAAAGCCATAAAAAGGACTTGTTCTTTTAATTCCACATTTTTGAATAACTTTATACATTCCCCACAATTGGTGACCCCGACGTCGCGATACGCGAGTGAAAAGTGAATAGTGTGCTCAAATTTAAAAAAAAAGGAACAGAACTTATATTTCTTAACAAAAAAACAAAAATAAAAAACAAGAAAATGAGCACACCAGTGAAAAATGTGGAAGTGCACGACCACACCATCTCCGACGAGGAAGTGGTGGAGGGTGGCGCAGCTGCCCCGGTCAAGGCCGACGTCAAGGCCACGTCCGCGGAAATAAGTGGTGTCGCGGCGGTAAAAACACCGCAGTTCTGGCACGATTCGCCAGATCTGTGGTTCCTGCAATTGGAGGCGCAGTTCGCGAAGCTGAAGGTCTCCGGTGACCATGCGCGTTTTTACACGGTGGTCGGCGCGCTGGAAAAAGCGGTGCTGCGGCAGGTAATCGAACGCCGCTAATTGGAGCCGATTTTCTGAGTCATCACGGCATTCTGGTCGACATGAGAAACCAGAGACTTATTGTCAAGACTGCAGCCGAGCAAGCAGACCATCCAGCAGCTAGGGTAAGTCATTTTAATATTCAAGCAAATAATATTACACTTCCCTACGCGGACTTGCTGACGGAATTCTCTGACGTTACCACCTTGCGACAGGGTCAGCCCTTGAAAAGTAATAAAGTAACACACCATATAGTCACTAACGGGCCACCGGTGCACGCCAGACCGCGCAGACTAGCACCTGATAAGCTAGCAGCCGCACGAAAAGAGTTTAAATACCTGCTAGACAATGATATCTGCGAGCCGTCGGACAGTAATTGGTCAAGTCCGCTCCATATGGTGAGAAAGAAGGATGGTTCTTGGAGACCGTGCGGTGACTATAGGGCTCTGAATGACAGAACCGTACCGGACAGGTACCCTATACCGCATATTCAAGATTTTACCAACATTCTACATGGTAAAAGAGTCTTTTCGACAATCGACCTGCAGCGTGCTTACCACCAAATACGAATCGAACCAGACGACGTCCCCAAAACGGCAATAACCACGCCTTTCGGTTTATTTCAATTCAAGTCTATGACCTTCGGACTTAGAAACGCAGCTCAAACGTTTCAGAGGCACATAAATAATGTGTTGGCGTCCGAAACCGATCACGCTTTTGTCTACATAGATGATATTTGTGTGGCTTCCCCAGACGAGAAGCAGCACAGGGAACACCTACGCAGAATTCTGCAGCTTCTTCGCGAAAATGGGTTAGCTATAAATGCAGCCAAGTGCGACTTCGGTAAAGCTGAGGTAAAATTTTTGGGGCACACGGTAAACAAAGATGGCATCCAACCGGATGAAGGCAAAGTAAGCGCTATCAGAGAGTTCGCCAAACCAAAAACGGCCCGGGAACTAAAGTGTTTCTTAGGAATGATAAATTTTTATCGTCGCTTTATCCCTAACGCATCTGCAACTCAAGCCATTTTGCAAGCTATGATAGTAGGCAACAAGAAGAACGACAAAATGCCGTTAGTCTGGTCAATAACAACAACTACAGCCTTCGAGAAATGCAAGGACGATCTTGCCAATGCGACTTTACTGCATCACCCCGCGCCAGAGGCGCAGCTGTCTTTAAGCGTCGATGCTTCAGATTTCGCTATTGGAGCGGTTCTGCATCAAAACGTCAGTGGTGAGCGGCAGCCATTAGGGTTCTTCTCAAAAAAATTGAACAACGCGCAGAAAAAGTACAGCACGTATGACAGAGAACTGTTAGCAATTTTTTTGGCGGTGAAACATTTCAAGTACATGGTGGAAGGACGCCAATTCGTGATTTTTTCCGACCACAAGCCCCTAATTTTCGCATTTAAACAAAATGCAGACAAAGCCTCACCAAGACAGGCACGACATCTGGACTACATTAGTCAGTTTTCAACAGACATTCGCCACGTGTCCGGCAAGGATAACGTGATCGCCGATACGCTATCTCGAATAGAACAGGTAATGGCAGGGGTTGACTTCACTTGTCTCGCGAAAGAGCAAGAAACAGATGAAGAGATACAGCGTCTGATTAATTCGCCAAGCCAGTCTACATCTTTGAAGATAGAACAGTGCAGGTTACCTAACACAGACGAAATAATTCATTGTGATACTTCCTTAGGTGTAATCAGACCGCTTATTCCGTTAAAATTTCGCGCTGCTATGCTGACTAAACTGCACGGAATTGCGCATCCCGGCGTCAAAGCGACGACCCAGCTGGTACAGCGTAGATGCGTGTGGCCCAACATGAAGAAGGATGTCCGTGACTTTGTCAGAGTATGCGTTCCCTGTCAAAAAAATAAAGTAAGCAGGCACAACAAAACGGCGCTCGAGACGTATGTTAACCCTAGCGAAAGGTTTGAACATATTAATATTGACCTGGTGGGCCCTTTACCGGTATCTCGGGACAATAGATATTGCCTCACTGTTATTGATAGATTTACCCGCTGGCCCGAAGCCATTCCAATTTCAGATATAACTGCTGAGACAGTGGCACGAAACTTAGTGTCGGGATGGATAGCTCGCTTCGGTATTCCAGTCAGAATAACGACGGATTTGGGTCGTCAATTCGAATCGGACTTGTTTCGTCAGTTAAACAATATGCTGGGCATCAAGCACTTTCGTACAACGCCCTATCATCCACAAGCCAACGGAATGATAGAAAGATGGCACCGTACACTGAAAACAGCAATTAAGTGTTACAACGATGAACGATGGAGCGACGCCTTGCCGATAGTACTACTCGGCCTGCGTTCGGTTTTCAAAGAAGACCTGGCAGCAACTCCAGCTGAAATGGTATTCGGCACAACGGTAAAATTACCCGGCGAATTTCTGGCCCCATCTCCAAAGAAGTTAGGGGAGGCTGATTATGTGGCAGCGCTGCGAGAAGCAATGCAGAGGTTAAGTCCAGCAACCGTAGTTCATCATGATCAACCAAAAGTTTTCGTGCAACCGGAGTTGAAGACGTGCACTCACGTTTTTGTAAGGTGCGATCGAGTGCAGCTTCCGTTACAACCCAGTTACGATGGACCATACGAAGTCGTGGAACGAAACGACAAGTACTTCACCATCACGATAAAGGGAAAACCAGCCAAGCTGTCAGTGGATAGACTGAAAGCAGCTTTTTTAGCGACGAGTGGCGGCGAGCCAGCTAATCTGACGGCGCGCACAGACAGCAGGGGTACTATATCCAGCGGTGGTAACAATAAGGCTGTGTCAACTTTTACCAGCCCACCGTTGGGCACCGCGGGACAGAATTTAGTTAAAAATTCTCCAAAACTGGCCGAGTCAACTTTTACCGGCCCACCGTTGGACACCGCGGGATCTAGTAAGCCCGGTACAAAAGTTCAGACGAAAAAAAAGACCGTGACATTTTCCGGTCCACCGGTGGACATCGTGGGATCGACCTATGGTCGCTCGCAATACAAGTGTCACCCGAGGTTAGAGCCAGCAAGGCAACAATCGCCGGTCGTTACGAGGAGCGGTAGGAGAGTAAGAGCCCCCGCTAAGACATATTTATAGAAAAAATTCAAAAATATGTATTATCACAAATTAATTAATTATTTGTTATGTAAATTGATAAATTCCTAGTTTGTTATTAACCGAAACACTAGGGGGGGAGTATTGTGGCGGCACCTTCTGTACCGTCACCCTCTTGTGTACGCGTGGGTTCACGGCTACGGCATATATTATTTCGCGTTTCGGTTTTAAAAAAACGTCGACGACACTTTGTCGTTATTAGATCTTCACGTCAGAACGCGATAAGGGTTAGCGCAGCTTGCCTCATCATACAGTGATGAGCCAAGCACATTCCTAGCCACTTGAAACTTGTTGCTTGGTGTTAGCTGGCAGCTAGTCATTTGCATACTTGTGTATACAAATAATGTGTGGGAATCAAATGTTCTAGCATTCTTTGCGGATCGTCGGTGAGTCTTGCTGACATATTGTCAGGCATAGTGATCGCGTCAAAGCGACTGTCGACATACACTTATGTGAGTCACAGTAATGCGATCAATAACGACAAGCTTACATGTTGTTGTTGTACACAAGAGTTGTACAACAACAGACGCTTGTTATACGCTATGCAAATGCGCTTAGGCCTGTGTGTTGGAGTAGCTAACCAACGCCCAGGCCAGCGCGGCACCAGTACGATGACTGGTTAATTAGGGCACGACTCACCCCCGTTTCCTCGTGCTCGCGTCTTACTGTTAGCGCTGACAGTGGGACTGGCCAATAAAAGGCCGCGCGGTAAAATAGCCAACACACACCATGGAAGTGAGTACATACTTAATGTTGTTCGTCACTATGTGCGCCGCGGCTTCGTTATATTGCGCGCTGCAATATATTTTCAATGCGCTTTGGTGGCATGGACTCTGGTCCATGCTACCCTAAAAAGTTAGTTGGTCGTGAACCCGCCGCGCAGCCAGTTGAGTTTTCCTAAAGTGTAAATAAAGTGTAAATAAAGTGTAAATAAATTATTAAAGCCATAAAAAGGACTTGTTCTTTTAATTCCACATTTTTGAATAACTTTATACATTCCCCACAGAGTCATTGTCTGATAAAGAAATAATTTCATCGTTTGATAATACGTTTAGTTCCTGCCTTGAAAGGGCGTCGGCAACTATATTTTCTTTTCCTGGTTTATATATAATTTCAGGTGAAAATTGATCAATAAAAGATCGCCACCGTCTAATTTTTGCATTGTAGTTTTTGTCATTTAAAGCAAATGTTAAGGGTTGGTGATCTGTGTATATTTTCACCCCTTGTACACTTTGCAAATAATTATTTAAATTTTTGAACGCCCAAACGATCGCTAACATTTCACGTTCATTAGTTGCATAGTTTTGTTCAGTGCTAGAGAGTGTTCTAGATATAAAGGTTATTGGTTTTCCATTTTGGCTGAGCACAGCGCCTATGGCATTGTTACTAGCGTCTGTGGTTAACTCAAAAGGCTTGGAATAGTCTGGTTGTGTTAAGGAAATTGTTTCAGTTAGGAGTTGTTTAATTCGATTAAAAGATTCTTTTGCAATTTTATTTAATTCTAATTTTACACTTTGACTCTTGTATTTTGATGTGGTGCCATTTTCACCTTTGAGATATGTTGTCATTGGTTTTGCTATATCAGCATAATTTTTTATAAATTTGCGATAATACCCAGCAAGGCCTAAAAAGGAACGCAACTGCCTCAAGGTGGTTGGTTCTGGGTATTCTTGTATGCATTTAATTTTTTTAGGGTCTACTTTAAGGGCATTATAGCTCACTACGTAGCCTAAAAACTCGACCTCTCTCTGAAAATATTTACTTTTGTCTTCAGATATTTTCATGTTGGCTTTAGACACGGCTTCTAAGACTTTTTCTATATGAGAGAGGTGTTCTTCGCAAGTTTTTGAGAAAATGACTATGTCATCTATATAAACATATCAATAACCGTCCTGTATGCATTGCCTCAGAATATCATCCATGGCTCTTTGGAAAATGCTTGGCGCATTTTTCATACCAAAAGCCATCCTGGTAAATTCGTATTTACCATTATTAACACTAAACGCTGTTTTTGGAATATCCTGTTCCTCTATGAGGATCTGATGGAATCCAGACTGCAAGTCTAATGTAGTAAAATACGAAGCTTTTCCTAAATTTGATAGTATGGCAGACGTATCCGGTATGGGATATCTATCTGTTTCTGTAAACGAGTTCAATTTTCGGAAATCTACAACTAATCTTTGTCTATGTTTTCCGTCATTCTTGACAACCATAACAGGGGAGTTGTATGGGCTATATGACTTACGGATAACGCCATTTTTTAATAATGTTTCTATTTCATTATTGACAAATTCCGTTACACTAAAAGGAATAGTATATTGCTTAGACCATATGGGTTCATTTATTGTTGTTTTTATTGAACATTTTATGTTTATGTTGTAAGGTAAATAACTTTTTTCTTTGTCTTTTACAAAGACTCCTTGATATTTTTTAACTAAATTTTCCGAATTTTCTTTAATGTGTTTGGGTGTATTTTTTTCAATGAATAAATTATTTATGAATTCAATTCTATCAAAATATATTTTTTCACTCCCTGTTCTGTATGAAAGTAAATTTTTACATAAATCAATATTTCCATCGATTTTTCGCAGTGTTTTCATGCCTATTATTGCTTCATGTTCATTAAGATCGCCTAGTTCTAAAAATTTCACGTATGTGTTAAATATGTAAATAACATGATAATATTCTATTAAGCTTGTACCATGCACTGATTGAACTATACTCTTATTTTTAAGAATTTTTGGGTTCGTCAATATGCCTGGTTTCACATAGTTATGTGTGGCACCAGTGTCAATTAACATTCTAAGCCTATTCCCCGTTTCTTTATCTAACCTTTGGATGAACGGTAATCCTGGCCTTGGTCTAAAAAATCCTCTTTTTCAGTTAAGTTATGGAAATTATTCTGGTTAGAAGATCTCCAATTTCCTGATTGTTGTCTGTTATTAAAGGGATTATTAAAATTTCCTACAGCATTTTGTCTGTATTTAAAGGGATTATTAAAATTTCCTACAGCATTTTGTCTGTGTTTTGAAATGCCAGAGTCTATTTCCATAGGCTCAGGTTTTTGGAGGTTATTATTGTTTTTATTATGATATTGCTGGGGTTGTACATAATTTTGTTGTGTCCGTCCATGGTTTTGATCTGTGTGTCTGTTATAATTATTATAGCTTCTAGGTCTGAAATGCTTGTCAGCGTCATTGTATCGCATAGCTAAAAGAGGTTTTTCCATTAATGCTTCCTCTGCAATGGCTATAGCTGTCGGGAGATCACTAGGCCCTAACGAGTAGACAACATTACTAAGTGAGTGATGTAGTCCGTTAATAAAAACTTTTAATGCACTATGCCTTGCCTCAGCGTTTAGTTCTAATGTAGTTCTTGAGTCTGTCCCGTATGTCATAGTATTTTTATTAGTTATCAATGTTAGTATGACGTTGATTTTATCGTAAAAATCTCTAGGAGAACTGTTGCCCTGTTTTAAATTTTCTAGGTCTTTCTGGAGCATTCTTTTAGACCGTTTGTCTTGGTAAGTAAAGTCTAATCGTTCTATTATTTCGTCGAAATTAAGAATGGTTCCATAGCTTGCTAACATAACCTTCGCTTGACCAGTTATTTTACTTCGTAAAAGTGCTAATGCAGTGTAATATTTATTGAGACCGTTTTCAGTGTTTGCTTTTGAGAATGTTTTCATTGCATCAAAAGCTTCAGTACGCCACGTTGCGTATTCGTTCAAGTTACCACTAAAATTAGGTAAAGCTTTAATAAGGTCTGGTTGTCCGTCCTCTGTTGGTATATAGCTAGCTGGCTCTCTTATTTGGACACTAGGGTTCGTTAAATTGGCTTGCACTTGAGCAGTAATTCTAGCAGTCAGTTCGTGTAGCTGGTCTTGAGTTAAGGTTATAAAAGAGTCGCCTGTAGCCATTTCGTCTGTATATAAATTCCTTCTGTATTCGTCAAATTTATTTTTTAACTTATGCATAAACTACTTATTTTAGTTATATTTTACACTTAAAAAAAAATTATTATTATTACGTTTTTTCCAATGATGTGGATACTTCTGTTGAGATTTTCTGCTTAACGCTTTTCCAACGATGTGGATACTTTCGTTTAGAGTTGACTGCTTAAAGTTTTTTTCCAACGATGTGGATATTTCTGTTGAGATTTTCAGCTTAACGCTTTTCCAACGATGTGGATACTTTCGTTTAGAGTTGATGAATTGTGGGGTTTCCAACAATCAGAAAGTTACTTATTACTTTTCACTTTAATTTATTGTAGGCCCCACGTTGGGCGCCAATTAATTTTATTATAAATAAAATTCAATTTTTTAAGAGTTCAACTGCTCTTCTTTATTCTCAATTATCAACTGGCTCTTACTTAAAATATAATTTGCTCACAAGCTGAGCTTTACATGTCTTTTTCTTAGCTATACATTTATATTATTTTTCAGTTGCCTGCACAAACGCTGACGCTGCATATTATCATATCAGACATACAGTGTGTGTATGTCAGTATGCTAACTTATGTTTATTGTTTATATTTGAGCAGCTACCAGCAGAAATGCTGACACTGAATATTAGCATATCATACATATACTATATATATATATGTTAGTATGCTAACTCGCGTGTCTCCAAAAAGTTATACATTTGCTCCAAGGTCGGAAGCATTGAAGCGGAACGTCGTGCTGCTCACTGCGTTTGGCTGTCAGCATCTAAAATGCTTTCGAGCTGATGCAGCAACATGTATTCAGCTACTTTTTCGGGGGCAAGCAGCAATCGTAGTTGACGGAAAGCACTTCTGGCCGTGTCCAATACCTTTCGCATCTGTTCGCAAGTTGGTGAATACAACGTTTTCAATGCATATAATTCTTGTGTATGTGCTCTAATAGTGTTGTACTCATTGCTGTACTGATGGCATATTGCTGTCCAAAGTTCACCATAGCTACTGTCATTTTCCATTGGCCAATTTTTGTTTATTTGTCCTGCTCTTCCTTGCAAGGAATTCAACAAATATCGCATTTTTTGTGCGTCCGAAAATCGATCATTATTGTGCACTTCTGCTTCAATCATTGCTCGAAAATTGGCCCAATCAACTTCCAACCCGGAAAACTTGGACAATTTTGGAGGCTCTGATAGCTGAATTTGTATCAACTGACCATTTTCAGAAGTCATCAATGATTCCCGTGAGCTTAAGTCTGGCCCACCAGTGTTCCTCTCACGCAACTGGGCGAGAAGCTTTGCCTTGAAACTCAGATACCTGTTAGTTCCTTTACCAAAAAGTTCGTTAATGTTGTTTAACATCTTATTTGAATTTGAACGAGTGCATGCATTCTGCCAAATTATCTTAAATGCCTGCCATAAACTTTCCAAATGCTCCATCCTCACGCTCACTTCTTTGATTGACCAATCAGTCAGATGAATGCCTTGATCTGCAGCCTGTATGAGAGCTGTGAAATTCGCCCGAATCGGTCGCAGTATTGCCTCTTCCTCTGCGGCTAATTGTGGTCTTGGTTCTATTCGCTTGCGCTGTTGTTCATGTCCTCTTATGCTTTGCTTTGCCTGCTCTGCTGCATACTCTACGTCAATTTCTGCCTGCCGTTTACGAGAAATGCGAACGAATGCGCCTGGTGTCGCTAAAAAGATATCGCTCATTGCAAATTAACATACATACATATATGCGGTTATGCTCATTATTACTACAATGCTTTCATGTGCAACATTCTGAAATTGCACGGCCAAATTTTTGCGCAAAATGCTCGAATATTTGCAACATATTAACGGCAATGTTATGCATTCTATGCAGTGCGCTAAAGTCGCACAAAATGCATACAGCATGCATGCCATACTTTTAACTACATCCCGTGCTATGCGCTTATATCGCACGGGATGCAGGTATATGCAAGCCTAACATCATGTAGCCAGCGCAGCTTGGATAAAACACCCTGTGCCGTGCCATACTCTATTCTCGCACAGGGTAGAAAAGTTATAGCTGCACTCCATACAGCATGCACGCTTTGCTCAAAACTTAAGTAACTAGCACTGCGCTTCCGTGCAGTGCGCTTATGTCGCACGGAATATTTGTATAAAAATGCCAAATTAATTTTATGAGGCCAGCGCAGTCGCAGTCATTTTTCCAAGTGTTTTTAGATATTGTAAAAATTGTAGAATCAAAGTGAAAGTGAAAGTATAAATTTAATAATAATTATAATAGTAATAATAATTATGTGTCGGTTTCAACAAATACTAAAACAATTTTCATTATTATGTTTGTCATTGTTTGTAATAGCTTTAAAAAAAAAACAAATTTTTAGTTTTATGTAAGAAAAAAGATGAATAGCAAAATTTGTTTTTCTAAGAAGATTTTATTTCTAATTTTAAATTTTTAAAGTTTCAAATAATTATATTTGTTAGTTTTTATTTTAAAAATAAATTTATTATATATTTTTTTTATTATTATATTATTATTTTCATATTGTTTTACTAATAAAATTTTGATTAATAAAAATTTTTGTATTAATTTTATTTTATTTTAATAAAATTTTTATTTAATTTTATTTTATTTTAATAAGAAGTTTTATTTCATTTTATTTTATTTTAATAAAATTTTTATGTAACATTATTTTATTGTTAAAAAAAATTTTTATTTAATTTTTTTTATATTAATAAAAATTTTATATAATTTTATTTTATTTTAATGAATATTTTTATTTTATTTTAATAAAATATTTGTTTAATTTTTACTGCATGTTCTTTAATTTTGTAAATAAAATTGTTATTTTTATTAACATTATTTTTTTCTATTATTTTATTTTATTTTTATATTAATAAAAAACTTTTTTATTATATTATTTTATTTTATGAGTTTTAGTATATTTGAATTATTATTCTCTATTCAAAAATAAAACCTTATTTTTAAGTTTATTTATGATATTTGACATATAATATATGACATAGATGTTATTTATGATATTTAAATAAAAATAAATTTTTATTTGATTTATTATTTGTTATAAGGCTAAAAGGGTTGATTTTTTCGTGATTTGATTGGCAAATCTCAAAATTACATAAAAAGAAATCGCAAGGCAGGTAAAAAAATTGTTTGTATATGTATTACGTTTGTATCTAAATACGAACGCCCAATACGAGAATGTGGTGTTCGTTTCAATTGTGTGAATGTTTAAAAAAAAAAAATGTGCTTACTGCGAGCAATCGCATCATCACCTGAGTCTTTCCATTGAATTGATTCTCGGCCACACACTGTATAAACTATGTGTTTTTTGTTGGCTCAGTTGTATCTTTATTATTTAAAATCAAATGAAATTAATAAGTGTAAACAAATTCAACACTTTCTTCACAAATAACTGGCAAAGAAACAAAAAAAACTTTATTTTTTTTTATTTTTTTGACAGCTAATCAAAGTATTTGACCATACACAGCACAATCGAATTGAAAAACTTTCAAGGCATCTTGGAAAAATTAAAATCTTTTTATAAGCAACAAGAACGAAAATTAATGCAAAACTTTGTAATTTTTTCTTCGCTCCCCTTAAAAATAAAAAATATATAATTGCAAAAAAACCTGTTGCACAATGTGTGGGGGTTGCTAACGATGGCTAGTCGTGCGCCGCTGATGTGAGAGCCGCTGCTTTTATTGGCTTTGGCGCAGTCGTTGCTGCTGCCGTTGCACTGAATCTGATCGCTGTATTTGTTGCTTGTTGCTATGTTTATGCTGCTGTGCATGAAAAATTATAATTTTAGCAACACACATGCTAACTTCTGCTCCTCTTAAGCGCTCTTATTGATGATGATGTGTGATTCTCGGTGCGGTGTTAAGGGCGCTGACTGTGTGGGCTGTTTCTGCGTGCCATTTTGGGGTGCGCCACTGCTGTGGCCCTTAATTTGGTGGTTCTCCTGCTTTGGCTGTTGGGTGCACTTTTGTTGCCGCCGTGTGGGTGCCGCTATTGTGGCAAGGTAGTGAGCATTCCAGAGCGGCTGCTGATGCTGTTTCGTGTAGCTGAGCTATGCGTCTAGCTGAGCTATGCGTCTAGCTGAGCTATGCGTGTAGCTGATCTGTTGATGTCGCTGCTGTAGCGCGTAATTTAGTGGTGCTGCTGAGTTTTGCTGTTGGGTGCGCCTGATGGCACTGACGTTGCTGGGTGGGAAACGGAGGCTGTAGCCGCTGCTGGGGTTGTGTTGAGGCCACTTTGCTCTTGCCCGCTTTAGAGGTGCGAGACTGGGGCGCTTGATACAGCGCTTCAACTGCTGGCAGGACACAGATGAAAGCATTGTTGGGCGCCGCTATTGTCACTGGGTAGGCGCCTGCTTGGGCGCTTGAACGCTCTAATATGCACAAAACAAACTATTTGTAATAGCTGATTTGCCTCTGCATAAAAGAAAAGACAACCTTACCTTCCCCTGACCACAACTGAGGATGGTGCTGATGGCTGCAGATTCGTGTTGTGGTGGTGTGTTTGGCTGTGCTTGGACCTTTGAGATTGCCTGCTGCTGTTTGAGTTGCTGCTGTACTCCCCAATGCATCCACAGAAAAGCAAAATTTTTATGGCGGAAGTTGGCCATTTGTCACGTTGCTATTTTGCTTTGACATATCGAAAATTTTCACTTGGGGTGTGTTTCAAAAGATGCCTTGAACAAATTTATGCGAATGGTACAATTTGTAAGGTCTTTGCACACTTATTTATTTGGGGTATTCACTAGCTTACACCAACCACGAACCTTTCAGCCCTTGCAATGTTCGACTTGAAATGTGTCACGAATAAAAAAATGTGATAGATGTCTGAGTAAAAGAAAGATGCCAAATTATAAAAATAACCGAAAAATGCCAATTTGAATACATGGATGTCGGATTTGAATTAAAGAAAAATGTCAGGTTAAAAGATGGTAAACTTTAACCTTAAATTCAAATGGAAGCAACGCCAAAGTGATTATGTTAGCAAAAACCAAGAGTCTATAAAAAATGTAAGATATCCAGGCTTGCGGATGCATCTGGGTAAACAAAGCGGCAAAGCCACGAGCTTATGATATCGGATTACCTTTGATTTGAAGAAGCTAGCGGATGCAGCTGACCAAATATTAAATCACTAATTATTTTTTATGTTTATTTTAATTAACCACTTGGGCTCGAATCCAATATGTTGAGGTTCAGGGGTTAACATAACGATATATATACATGTCCATATAAGTGATCAACAAAAAGCAGACTAAAAAAATAACATAAACGGAAATGGTCATGGTGTATAAGTAAAAGAACAGGCAAAAGCTCAGATGCACTAAAAATTTTATAGGAAACATGTAATTTGTTACACTTAAATTAGTAAGCTTATCCTCAAACCAACAAAATTTTCAATAAAGTGGAGGAGCCCAGGAATAAATTATGGCAGTAGAAAAAGTAGAGATTGAAGTAGAGAAATGCCTACACAAGAACACCAGGGGCAGTGTAGAAAATAAGAACCAGCCGCGAGTACCAAATGACATAAAAAAAATATATATATATCTATAAAAAAAAAATTTGAAGTTTGTGTGCAGAATAAAATAAGTACGTTATGGGAAATTATAATTATATATCTTTAAATTTTGATCTCAAGCTAAGTACTCTGCTCGATTGCGTGAAATTTCGCTGGCACCATCCATTTATATGATGCATGAAAGTTTTGACAGCAGAAAATGTTGCGAACGAACAGCTGATGTGCAGCTTAAAAATTTTAACAAAACAATTAAAAAAGCAAGAACTTATAGAAGAAAAGCAGAAAATGATATGTTCTTGTATTTTTATATTTTTTGGATATATTAATATAAAAAAACTTTTTAGAATGGATATGCATAAGGATGATCGAGGACAAGCACCGAAAGAAGGTGCAACGAATCGATGACCGAAGCCCATGATGGGAAAATCGGCAAAGGAAGGACGGTCTACTATAAAAACACAAATCAAGACTGTGACCGGTATGGGTGGAAGTGCTGTCAAGCAACAAACAGTGCTGGCACGGAAAGCACAAGTTGTGACCATAGCTAAACCGGTGATTAAGGTTACAACAACAGCTAAAACAGCTGCGTTTCGTCTAAATTTTTGTAGTTTTCGACCGATTAAGGGGACTTTTCTGGTCTGGGCGTGTTTTAAAGGGCTGATTAAGAAAAAACTAGTGCAGATATTTATAAAAAATTTATTTAATTATTTTAATCAAGTATTCAAGAATACAAAAATTATTACTTTTAAAATCCATATACATGTAAGCCCACACTTGGTGTTGCAAATTGGCGTCCAAAAAAAATTACTTTTCCGGTGGGACAAATAAATCCAAACTGAGTCATCTGAAAAAAGTTTTGTGGTTAATTTAAAAACCTAATTCTTGGGACCGCCGTGGTCCGATTAAATTTTTGGTTTAAAAAAAATTTTGGGCTCAAAGTTGAAAGCCCGAAAATTTATGACATTTTATGGTCAAATATTGATTTTTTTCCTTGTGAATGAAAAAAAAAACTTTCAGTTGACCCAGTATGGATTTATTTGACCCACCGAGTATACCCACAAAGTATTTTTCTTTTGGACGTCAATTTGAAACGCCACCTGTAGGCTTACATGCACATGCATTTTAAAAAAATAATGTTTTTGTATTTTTGAATGCTTGATTAAAATAATAAAAAAGTTTTTATAAATATCTGCAGTAGTTTTTTTTAATAAACCTTTCAAAGTCGCCTTTAAAAACACGCCTCAGACCGGAAGAGTCCCCTTAATAGTAAAACTCAACGATTTTTCTATGAAACTCAGGGGGAATAATCTGTTTTTGAATCTTTTCTAAACTTGTTTTTGAACAATAAAAAATGTTTTTTTTATTTTATTTATTCCACAGCAAGAGTTTTTCTTCTAAATACATAAGATATTAGATTTCAATGTTTAAAATACATTTATTGAAATATATATTGAATATATTATTAAATATTTCGGCAATAAAATATATGTATTTTCTTTCGTTCGCAAAGGGAGAGAAAAAGCACAAAAATATATGTGAACATTAAAAAACATTAACTAAACAAAAATTGAGCTCGTTTACAGTGAGTGTATTCAATATTATTAAATCCATTGTCATTGCTTAAGAATATAATTCAAAGATCTGCGCTGTAGTCTTCCTTTTCATATCTTTTTGGCGCATATAATCGAATAAATATTTATGTATTGCGTCCGATACCGCTCATCAAATCCAATGCTCTTGGAATGCTGCCGACGGGCTTTAACAGTTGGATCAACCAGGCTCCCTCATTGCTGAATCCCATAGCCATCATGGCATGAACGGCGTTATTAATGTGCTGATCTGTAATTAATTAAATATGTACCAATAGATAGTATATTTTGAAATAATAATCAGATTGATGAAGTACCTGTATGATAGATTGATATACCGTGTTTTTCTTCGGCAGTTGCAATTGATGGAGTAGCAGCTTTCAGTTGAGGTGCAACTGGCGTAGTCTTAGCCTGTTGTTCTCTTTGTTTTTTCAGAATCAATGTGAGCTTGGAAATCCTTACTCAGCTGTACATAGTTGATAGTTTGTACATTAGGGACTCTTATTTGAGTTTTTGGAGAATCTGAAGATGGGGATATGTTAACCAAAGATTCAATTGGTGTCTCTATAATGGGCAGCTGATCAATTATTTGCCAATCTGTCTCCTGGCTTTGTGAACGACGAAGTTCTGGTGTTTGTTTAGTAGAGTTAAGATTTGATTCTGCTGTGGACACAGTCTGATTAGATGTTCCAGCAACTGCTCCATGTGTTTCCAAAGTCTCAGTTGCGGCTGGTTGTGGTGGTGTTTGTGATTGTAGAGTGGCTTCGTCGCTTGTGCTTGATGTTGTTGATGTCGTGCTGTTATTTGACAATGTTGGGGAAATGTCTGATCTCTTAAATTCTCTGCTGGTTGTAATGGACACGGCGTGGCACCACCAGTAGCGTTTTCCATGGGATCCAGCATTTTGGCACACATTTCACTAAAGTTCTTTAAGATTTGTTTACCCACCTTCATGTTCTGTGGATCGACATACTATGACACATTTCCAAAGATTGGTGAGTTAAAGACTGGTGTAGTTTGTGTAGTACCTGTAACTTTTTCTTTGTCTTCGGGATTTTATGGAGTTGCAGTGTCATTGGATGTCTGCTTACCTTGTGTAAAATTTGGCTCATTCGTGTAGATTTTAGGTGTTGGAGGTGGTGTCTTTGGCTTAGTGCCAGTCTGAAATAATTAAAAATTGTAAAATCGAACTTTTTCTTAATGACTTGCTATAACTTTACATTTTTTGGTTGCTCAGGAGTAAAGCTAAAGGCTGCTTGAGCTGCAGCTGTATTCGCTGCAGTTGCAGAAGCAGCAGCAGAGGCGGCTTTAGTGGCCGCTTATTGTGCAGCTTCATGGGCGGCAGCATGAGTTGCAGCTGTAGCTGCTGCGGATGCTGTAGCAGCAGCAGAGGCGGCTTTAGTGCCCACTTCTTGTGCAGCCGCAGCTGCAACAGCTTTCTTGGCATCATTTTCTAAATCTTCCTCTAGTACGGGGGCAAAGCCTTCAGCCAAATCTTGCATCATATTGCAGAGATGAGTAAAGATGCCATTCTGTATCTGTCGACGATGCAGTCTGCAATTATTAATTAAAAAAATTGATTGATTGAAATTATTTTGCCTGCAATTCTTTTGCCATTTTGGATGTACTTTTTTTTAACTTTGACAACTTTGACAACAACTGTCACTTTTCACGGAAAAATAAATGGTCGGTTCAATTAAATTGTCGTGAAAAGAATGTTGCTAGATACATGTTGTGGAATATAGTACTACATTTTCCGCAGCGAAAATAGTACTACTTTGACGAAAATGTTGTGAAATTTTCACGCATATTTTTTGCTAGTCGGATTAAGTTTTGCTTTAGAATAAAAAATTTTATAATAATCATGTGTGTGCGGGTCAACAAATATCTATGTAATACCGTTCACATCAACCGCAGCAGTTAACATAAAAGAAAAAAATAAAATTTTGATTTACGTCATAGCCATCAATACCACCTCACAGAGCTCTTTTAGATAGGTCAAAAAAAAAAATATATATATTTTGGAAATTTGTTAAAAAAAACGAAAAAAAAATAAAAAGAGGCCCAGTAGTCTCGTGATTAATAACAATAAAAAAATGTTAGTAGAATTTTGATGCATAAATATATATATAAGTTTAGTTTTTCTTTATTATCTTTATTCGTTCAACACTTGCTTAGGACTAACTTTACAATTGAAAAACTTACTTTACTAGCTGTTTAGTGATTGGAGCTTTGCTGATCTTGCAAATTTGCAGTATCCAACGAAAGCTTTTTTTAAAAAGAATGGAAAGGGAGCAAATGTGTTGGAATGATTTCCAACACGCGAATTGAAATTTAATACTTTGTAAACAAAATTCCGTTTATGAAGCATTGCTTGCGAACGGCAGTTTGTTTATTTCATTTTCTGTGGATGACTTAACTCCTCCACCACTAGTTTTCGAATTCTCCTGAATTTGGCTTACAATTTTAATATTTAAATTTTGTTTGTTCCGTTTCCAATAAATTATTATGACAATAATTATCAATATTATTATTATAATTAATGTCGAGCCTAATCCGTAATTTATATTTTTATGGTATTTTACTTCTTTTATTGTTTTCAAATTATTTTCGTAGCTTAAGTCTATTTTACTGAAATTTACATTTAAATCATAATTTTGTGTTTCATTAAGTTTACCATTCGGTATTACAAACTTGTTGACAAAAACAGCAATATTATTGCTATAAATTCTGTATCCAATTTGAATTGTACAGTTATTGAATGTTATAAAATAATTACCTTTAAGGTTCACAATTCTTTCATCACAAGTACTAATAAGTTTTGAATTTTTTATATTTTTTATTAATAAAACATTGCTATCGATTTCTATAAATTCTTCGTTGGTTTTTTTTCTTAATTTACAATTATTCAGTACAATACAATTTTTACTTAACTTTAATTCTTTTAGCAATTTATTTTCTTGGAAACTATAAACTTTATCATTATTTTTTATAATGTATTCCATGTTTTCATTAATTTCTTCTCCTGATGCATTAGGTATTGGCACTAGTAGTTTCTTGTTAAATTTCTGTGTTTCAGATGGAATTTTTATTGCAAAAATGATAGCGTCATTAGTAAATTTAGCTACTCCTAGTCTTATATTTGAAAGTTTGTTAAAGTCAATATCATATGCTTCTATTTCGTCCTTTGTTAGTATGTTGGGGTTAAGAATACCGAATCTAGCAGATGCAATATTTTCCTGTATATGCTGTACCTGTTCTTTAATAATATTTAAATTAAGAATTTGTTCTATCACTAACGATCTCATAAGTATTTGTTTGTCTTCTGTATTAATTGCATTAAGTTTTCCTGTTATTTGAATACGGTCAGCATCTATTGCATTTTTAATAAGCTTAATGCTTTCATTGAAGTTACTGTTAATTTTTATTTGTTGATTAACGGCTGCAATTGTATTGTGGTTATTTTTGTCTATAATTGACAAATGATTTTCTATTTCCTGTCTGTCGTCGTCGTCCATTGTTCCGTACAACCAACGACTTAAGGTTCCTCCTAAGTTAATTAAGCCTCTTTTGAGTCTATGTGGCATTATTGTTCTTATTTTTTCTTTGATTGAATTTATTTAATTTTTTATTAAAAATTCTTTGTCTTCTAATTTTATAGAATCCATTGAAACCTCAAGGTTTTTTACTAATTTTAAAATTTCATTCGGATAGAAAATATGTAAAATTATATTATACTTTGTTACTAAATCTACTTCCTCAATTTGAACTTCTTCATATCCAAATTTGCCATCCAATCTTTCAATTACCATTGTCTGCATCGATCCTTGCACTATTATGCATAGAATTACTGTCATCATTACCTGAAATATCATAATTTTCATATTTGTATTTTCGTTTAACTTGATCCTTATAATATTTTATTCCTTTTAAATCTGTATAATAATCTCCTTCTATAATTTTGGGCCCTATTTCCTTATATTTTGGTAATAATTTAAATCCTTTCGAAATAACATTCCTTGATTTTACAAAAGCGTGGTTTTTGTCTGCCAAATCGATATCATTCCTATTTAAATTAGCTTTTTGAACGTACTTTAATTTTTTGTTGTGAATTTTGTTTGCTATAATTTCGTATTCTTCTGGTTTAATGTTTCCATTTAAAAAATCTATAGGTCTTTTACCTGTTGTTGAATGAATAGTTTGGTTATAAATTGATAGTGCTGTTAATACTAAGTCAGTTAAATTTTTATTCTTTGTTTCATCTCTAGCTTTAAATATTCTTATTTGTTCGTTTAAAGTAGTATGATATCTTTCGATATCTGAATTACCTGTGTGTCTTTGAGCTGTAGTAGTTTGAACTTCGATATTGTTTTCTCTAAAATAATCTTTTACTTGTGATACTGTAAATCCTGGTTCCCCGTCAATTATAATTTTCTTTGGTATCCCTATTGTTGCTATTCTCGACTTTATTGCTGCTAACAAGTGTACCCATGACCTACTTTTAATCCTATGCATGGTAACGTGTTTTGTAAATTTGTCAATAACAGACACATACATTGTTTGCCTATCTGCGATCCAAATATCAACATGTAAGATCTCATTTGGTTTTTTCGGTGTTTCCGTTAATTTAAATGGTGGTTTGTATGGATTTCTTTCATATTTTGAAGTATTACAAACAGTACAGTTATTTATGATTTTCCTTATCATTTCCTTTAGGTTAGGTACATAGTAAGTATCCTTTAGTTCCGAGTATGTTTCATTTATACCCCTGTGGTTAAATGAATTATGCTTTTTAATTATAATTTCTGTCGCTTTTTCATCTTCTTCGATATCTGTTAAGAATGTCGAACTTTTTACTATCTTTAATGAGCTGGTTCTTATAAAGTATTTTAAGTATACATTTTGAAACTGTGCAAATAAACTATCATCATTTGAAAATATTCCGACACTACCTTTAGTTGGCAAGAATTTTTCTACACTGTCGACAATTTCTTCTTCTTTGAACACATTTAAATTAATAATTAATCTCTTTTTATTGAAAGGCCTATATAACTTGTAACTATTCATTTCGTCAGTTGTATTGCTTAAAATAGTTTGAGTTTTAAATACATTAACCGGAATATAAACTATTGGAATATGATTCGTACTGTCTTCATCAGAACTATGTATTGTTGCCGCTGTTGAGATATTGTCAATATTTTCTATCTCATTATTATGAATTTCTATTCTTGATAGTCCGTCTGCTACCTGATTATCTTTGCCTTTAACATACTCTATATCATAGTCAAATTCTTCCAATTTGATTTTCCATCTTTGTAATTTGCTATTTGGTTCTTTTAACGATCCTAACCATACTAAAGGTCTGTGATCAGTTCTAATAGTAAATTTCCGTCCATACAGGTACGGTCTAAAATATTTTACTGCCCATATAATGGCCAAAAGTTCCTTTTCAATCGTTGAATAATTATTCTCATGATTATTGAGGGTTCGTCTAGCGTAGCAAATGGGGTGGCCATCTTGGGATAAAACCGCCCCTAATGCATAGTTTGACGCATCCGTCGTTAAAATAAATTTTTTTTCAAAGTCTGGAAATCGTAGTATTGGCTCTGAGGTTATAAGTGTTTTTAAATCTTCGAAACTCTCTATATAATCTGGGTCATTTAAATCTATCTTTCTATCTTTTTTTAAATAATTTGTCATAGGTTTGGCTATCTTAGAATAATCCTTGATAAACTTCCTATTAAAACCTGTCATGCCTAAGAATGATTTTATTTGTTTGGTTGTTTTTGGAAGTTTGTATTTTAATATGGTCTCTATCTTGTTTGGGTTTGGTTTGATCCCTTTTGTAGTGATAATGTGTCCTAAGAATTCGGTTTCTCTTTTAAGAAACTCACTTTTATCCAACTGAACCTTTAGATTACATTCTTTCAGTTTTTGTAATATTTTTCGTAAGGAGACGATGTGTTCATCCAAGCTAGTCGAGAAAATAATTATGTCATCCAAGTATACCAGGCAAATTGTACCTAAAAATTCGGATAAGACTGAATTCATCAGCCTTTGAAAAGTTGCCGGGGCATTTTTCAACCCAAACGGCATGCGTGTGAATTCGTAATGACCGAATTCCGTGGAGAACGCAGTTTTTTGTACGTCATTTTTTTCTATTTCTACTTGGTGAAACCCTTTCGCCAGGTCTAGGGTTGTGAAATACATTGATCTCCCTAGTTTGTCAAAAATATCCTCCATGTTAGGAATTGGATACTTGTCATTAATTGTAACTTGATTTAACCTTCTATAATCCACTACCATCCTCCATTTTTGTTTACCGGAAGCATCAAGCTTCTTTGGTACTATCCATATTGGTGACGAATATGGCGAATTACTAGGTCGAATAATGCCTTGGTTTAGCATCTCGTTAATTTGCCTTTTGATTTCGTCTTTATGTATTGCTGGGTACCTGTAACTTTTAGCGTATATTGGAGTTTCAGTGGTTGTTTTAATCGAATGTTTAATAACATGCGTGAATGTTAGGTCTGTTCCTTCTTGAAAAAATACATTTGAAAATTCTTTGACTACTTCCAATGTTCTAAATTTTTCTTCATTATTTAAATGATCAGTTCTTATTTGGTTTCGAATGCTAATTTCATCGTGAAAATTTATTTCTTCCTTAAAAAAATTCATAAATTCTTCATATTCTTCCTCTGACTTATCAAAATATAATTTAATCTTAGCATTGTCGGTTTCTAACATTTTCATCTTGTAATTGATAATAATATTTAATGGCTTTAAAATATTATTTCCTATAAGACCATCGTATTCAGAATGAAATTGGTATTCCAAGAACTCAGCATTATCATTTAACTGGTTAAATTCTTTAAAAAGTGGTATCTTTACTTTTTTAAAAATATTAATTTTATTATCTATAGTTTTTAACTGAATTGGTTTTTCTAATGGCATTTGCCATGTGGGATTGCAAATTCCTGGGTTCACTATACTCGATGTTGCACCAGTATCTAATAAAAATCTTAACTTTCGTATTGGGGTACTGATTATTATATAGGGTAAGATTGAGGTTCCGAGGCTTTTAATTGAAAATTTTCTTCAACGTTATAAATTCTCCTATTTATTGTGGATGGATCTACGTCCATTGGTTCTGTCGTGTTGTTATTATAATTTTGTGTATTTGTTCTACCGAGATTAGAGCTTTGATTTCTAAATCTACCTGAGTTTTCACTATTACGATTATAATTAAATCTAGGATTGTAGCTGTGATTGTTTCTAAATGTTCTAGAATTGTTAGTGTTATAATGTGTTTCTTGGCTATGATTAGTATTGTGTCGTGTACTGTAAATATTATTATTGTTGTTGTAATGTGATTGATTGTTAGTATTTTGTTGATTTATATTTTGCTTATAAGAATTATTTTTATTGTGCTTATAGCCATTATCATAAGTTCTATTTTGTTGGTTGCTTTTAAAATTATTTGAAGTATTCTGCTTAAAACTTTGATTACTTTGTAAAAAAGCATATCCAGTTTCGTGCAGAATTGTCATTGCTTCTTCCAAATCATTTGGATTTCTACAACATAGAATTCCCTTCATTGGTTCCGGTATTTTACTTACGAATAATCTAAGTGCTGTTTTACAATTTTGCTTAAGTTCTGTTTCACAGCCTGTCTCTATTTTAGTTTTAGTATTTAATCTTCGCAACATTGCGTTAATATCGTTATAATATTCAAAACAATTTGTTTTAAATGATAATGATCTAAGTTCGTCATAAAGTTGATCAACACTTAATTTGTCTCCGAAGTTGTAATATAACATTTTCTTTAAATCCTCCCAATTTTTAATTGAGTCATGGATTTCAATAGCTTCGCGCGCCTTTCCAACTAGTCTACTTTTAATTATATCAAAAAATATAAGCTGACTTATCTCATTATAAACAGATAAAAGTGGAAATATTCTATCTACTAATTCTACGAAAATATTTAGTTTTTCTGTGTTTCCATCAAAAATTGGTAAGTTATTCAAGTATTTGATTGGGTCAATATTTACTTGCGCTTGCGTCATGTTTGTTTCGTTGATCGCTCGTTGATTATTGTTGATTGTTTGGTTGTGACTTTCCTGTTTTTGTTCTTGTTGTTGAAATTCTTCTACTTGTTGTTCTGATTTCTTGTTGATTGTTGACGATGTGTCTGTCCTCTGGTTGTTTCTGTTTCTGATATTCTTCTTCTTGTAGCTTATTGAGGTGGTCCACTTGATAGGAAAATTCCACTTGACGTCGATTATCCACGGACACTTCTCTAAGTTTTTTCTGCGTGCTTCCAGGTTTACTGATTAACAATTTTTTGTTTTTGTACTGAATTGTTAATTTTTGTTCACAAGTTTATGTTGATTTGTTAAAATTATATTTTTAACAAAACTTTTGTTTAGTTTTAAGATCCGTCGCCGACTGCGCCAGTTTAGTTTTTCTTTATTATCTTTATTCGTTCAACACTTGCTTAGGACTAACTTTACAATTGAAAAACTTTCTTTACTAGCTGTTTAGTGATTGGAGCTTTGCTGATCTTGCAAATTTGCAGTATCCAACGAAAGCTTTTTTTAAAAAGAATGGAAAGGGAGCAAATGTGTTGGAATGATTTCCAACACGCGAATTGAAATTTAATACTTTGTAAACAAAATTCCGTTTATGAAGCATTGCTTGCGAACGGCAGTTTGTTTATTTCATTTTCTGTGGATGACTTAACTTATATATATATTATTCATATAAACATATATAGTCATATGAAAAAATAATTTGTTTATAAATATATTCACGTCTACGTTCTAGTAAATTTTCTCTGCATGTATATATATATATATAATCATGTTTAATTTTTTCACATTACCTTTTACCATCTACATTGATCAAATTTTATTTGTTTGTTTTTTTTTTATATCATTATGCTTAATATAAAATAGTTTCTATACATTTAATTTTTCCAAATAATTAAATTTTTGTTACCGAATGTTATTGTGATCTGATAAAATTTATATTTTGTTTTATTATTCAGATGATTATGGGAAAATTTTGCGGTTGTTAAAACTTAAGAATAGGGTACAATATCATTAGCAAATAAATGTAGAAATTTTGTGGAAAAAAAATTATTGTATAAATCTTTTGATATGGGGTCTGGCAGCGGAAGCATGGTGAGTTACAGCAAGGAGTGAGTAAGGAAGAATGTGAGATGTGCATTTTGGGGTTGTCTGAAAAAAATAACAGTTAAAGAACAGAGACAACCATGGTTGGGAGGAAGCCTTGGGGAATTAATAACTTTCGGAATAATTAAGTCTTTTCGGAAAAGATAAATTGGGAATTCGGTTTTGCCGAAAAAAAAGTTTTTTTTTGTTTTCGTTATACTTTCTTTTGGCTTAATTTTTTTATAATTGTTGTTTCTTTATATTTCATAAACTTCCGGTGGTAAAGCGGAAGTTATTGGAAGATCCTCTCGATTTGGCACAGGCGGGTAGGAACACCTCCCCTGAAACCATTAAGCTAACCGTGGCGGGCCGTGTCAAATACGATGACTAGGGAGCATAACAACCTTTACGATGCAAGAATGTTAATTTGAAACCTTACAGCTTGCCTTGCATGCCCAGCGAGCAAGTCTGCCATGCAAGTCGGTTTGGCCCATCAACCATTTGAAGATGCGTAATCAGTGATCACTTCGAATTCAGGCGGTTCGACATAAGCTCGGAATTTTTTTATGGCCATGACCGCTGCAAGACCTTCTTGTTCTGAAACAGTATAGTTTCTTTGAGCTTGATTCAATTTACGAGACATATACGCAATCGCAACTTCATTACCCACCTCATCGCGCAGAGCTTAAACGGCTCCGACTCCATATTGAGATGCATCACACTAGATGGAAAACTGGCGAGAAAAATCAGGGCTGTGAAGCACTGGTGCACTACAGAGGTTACTTTTGAGGACCTCAAAAGCTGCTAACGACTATCAGTTCAAACAAATTTTTTCTCTTTTTGCAACATGTTGGTCAACGGTGTCGAAATGGAAGCGCAATTGAGCTCGAACCGTCGGTAACATCCACAAACTCCAAGAAAACGACGAAGTTGTCGAACAGTTATTGGCAAGAGAAAATCACGAATTGCTCTCACCTTCTCTGGATCGGTGCTTATGGTTCCATGCCGAATTACGTGACCAATATAGTGTATTTGCTTAAAATTTGCTCTCAATGTTGATGATTAGACCAGCATGTCTGATGCAATTGGCTACCTCATGAAGCAAAGATAAATGATCGTCAAACGTCTCGGTGATTAGCAATAAATCGTCTAAGTAGAGAAAAATCTTAGTTCTCAAGTGAGCAGGTATGACCTTGTCCATCAAGAGGGACATCGTTTGCGGTGCATTACATAGGCCGAAAGGCATTGTAACGAACTGGTACAGAGGTCAATTTGGCACTGTAAAGGCTGTTATCCCTTGACGCTGCATCCAACGGAATCTGCCAGAAGGCGTCCTTGAGATCCAAGTTCGAAATAAATCGAGCTTTTGGAAGCCGACTGTGGATTCCGTCAATGAGCGGCAAAGGATAGGAGTCCTTCACAGTAACCTCATTGACCTTGCGCGCATCGAGGCGTCACTTTATTTGGTTTGACTATCAGAGCCATAGGAGATGACCAAGGGCTTTAAAACACCTCAATAACACCAAGTGCCAGCATGCGATCTACTTCAGCGAAAATAAGTTTTTCGATCCCAGGAGAAATAGAAAAAAGCCGTTGCATTTCCTATGTCAATGACGTGACTAATCAAACTGGTGCGGCCCAAGCCTTGGTCATGTAGTATCAGTATTAATGCACAAAACCGTTTAAGCTATGACTCGTGCCATAACTTAAATGGTAACAAGCGTGCAGCTTAAAGAACAAGCAATATCGCCAGTATGTTGTTGTTGCCTTCTGCACCGGAAACAAAATGCATTGACAGCACTTTAAATTAATAATATTTTATTGTTGTAGTTGCATGCAAATAAAAATACGTTTATAGTACTTTTTTTGCTGCAATTAATAATTGAACAATATTTGGGATAAGGGAATTCCACTTTTCGAAATAAGCAGAAGAATGTATGGCAACCAAAATGCGATACAAGCATTTTGTACATATGTTAACCTTAAGAATGTTTTCCGTGTATTTTTAATCTCGGTCAGAAAATAAGGAAATGCAAATTAGCATTCCAGTATTGCGAAACTTTTGAAAATATGCTAAGCTAGATTTAAGTATGTAATAAAATTAAGAAGAAGAAGCGAGCTCAGATATGTTATCTGCTAAATAATAATAGTATGTTAATATTTGAAAAGACGCAGACAAGTATTCGTTCTTTCCCTCGGAGTGGACCAGTGTGGATCTAGTACGCATTACCGTAAGTATACAGTCGGCTGGTGAGCCATTATAATACACAATCAAAATCTTCTGACAACTCACGGCTGCCTATTCATTTGGCAGCTACCCTGCCGTTTAAACATAAGGTAACATTTTTTTTTTTTAATAGGGAAATTATGGTAGGATGCTGTCTTTTCTATTGGAGGAAAGGCGCATAAGGTTTTGTATAAGATAGCAATTCACTTTAGGGCCACGAATAAGGATCTGGGGGTTCCTCATTGGGAGGATCCCAACACAAGTGGCGCAGCTGGTAGGATCCTTTTTGTTCACGGGAACATCAAGGATGCTTTAGAGAAAAATAATAATATTTTTTCAAATATAATATTGTAGGGAAATCATATTGAATTTAATTGGTAGGATCCCAGTTGTAACATCGGGAACATCAAAGATGTCTCGAAAAAAACGATTTTTTTAAAGTTTAAAATATTTGATTTGAAAATAAATTTTGAGAAAAGAAAAGAGATTATTAGAGCTGCTAATAAAATTTATAACATCTTATTATAGAAACAAAAAAAAAAAATGGTAAATTAATGCATAAAAAGAAGTCTTGGAGTGGAAAAATTTTTGGGAATTGGAACTTTGTCAGAAGGATCCACGTGGGTCCTACTAAAAATGATTATTGATGGCGGATCCTCTCCCACCATCTTTTGGGAAAGAGGATGGCAGGGATAAAGTTTTGCTAATATAAAGGGTTAAGTCTCGTTTAACACCTTTTGAGTCTAAGAGCTCAAGTTTTTTTTTAATTCAAACATATCTTATTCATTGTCAAAATTATTTTGAAACATGGCGGTCTGGATACTCCTTCTATCAATTACGAAGCAGATGCAGAACATTAACTTGGAAGGAGATTTCTACTGAAAAGAAAATACATATATAAATAATAAGGTATAGGAGGTCACCGTGGAAGAACATCAGTCAGCACCATGGAGATTCAAAATGGAATGAGTTTTGATTTGTAAATTTTGAAAAATATTTTGTTAATATTTATTTATATGTACGGTATCAAGAAAATGAATATATGAAAAAAAGAATAAAATGATATTAATGAGGAATTTGTCAGAATTGAATGGAGTGCCAAGATGATTCAGATAGGACATATATAGAGCTAACAGGTGAAGTTAGTAGGTTCGCAGAAAAGTTATGGAATGGAAGTTATGGAGGTGCAGAATAGACATTTGCAAGAGGAATTCAATTTAGCTACAGAAAATTCGTTGTATCACAAGGAACCGATAGATTTCGAGTTAGAAAGGGAATATATGCGAGAATATAGAAATAAAAGATAGTACAATGAATTTGAACGCAATAGCTAAGATAGTAAATAATTTGGTCCCTGTTTGGATATATATATCTTTATTATTTAGTTAATAGTACGCACACACATTATACAGAAAACACTTATTTATAAGCCATGCTTACCATTAAGAAAATACAAATATAAAAACACATAAACACAATAAATAGCAATGCACCCCAAACTGCATGGTTAACAAACTTTACGCTAAAATCCAAGGCAAGTGCAATGTGCCTGAAAATTCCTACATTGCATAATATCACGACAATGAACTTACTCGCGTTAAAGGCTAAGTAGCATATCACTGCACTTATGTTGTCAGCACTTTTGCGTTTATGTTATTTATGTTTGTATTTACTCACTATTTTTCGTTTATGTTATTTATATTTACTCACTATTAAATTTTTGCTATAAATTGTTCACAAATTTAATAAAGTACTAAGTACAATATTCAAGATCACCAAGTCAAGATATTATTCCTGTAACCAGCAGACGACAGCAAACAAACGTCATCAAACGAATCTACATATACAACCTCAAGCAACTCAGAGTATTAGACTCAGAGTCTACATTCAAGCAGACAACAATACGCCATCACCATGGGCATTGATGAACTATCACTGAAGCAAGATGAGCTTGCAGTGGCTATACAAAAAACCATAGCAAACAAGAAGGCGCCGCATGATCGCCAAACATCAGAATTCATAGCCTCAAAAGTTAGGGAGCTGGACGAATTGTGGGTACAGTTTGAAAGGCTCGACAACGTCATCCGCGACCAGCATGACAAGGAAGTCACTCATTCATATTTTATGAAGGATAGACACAGCGCAATTCGCTTAAAATACCCAGAAGTACGAAACGAGATGGACAAAGTAGCGCAGGCCATCAAACTTGTCCCGGCCCCACCAACATTAAAGGCTGGGCCAGAATAACCTAACACAGCACGGTCACCGCTACCAGCTACTCGACAAACCGAAACAAACACCATGGAAGCAGCCACAAGAAGTCCATCAAGTCAGCTATGTATGTATATTAATTGACAAACAAAAAAGGTCAATCGATACAGCTAACAGATTGCTAAGCCAAGTGCTTAATAGTTCGACACAACAAAAGTCGCAATATTAAGCAATGCAGGCAAAGACAGTCGAAACACATTGGAAAGCCACCCAGGACCTTCATCAACAAATCTGGTTATCTGATGAACCTAGCGCATACGAGTACGAGGATTTTGCCCAAATCGTGCAAACAATCACCGCGCAGATCTTGCAGCGTCAGGAGTTGACCCAAGAATCAGCGCTATCAAGTATTCAAGTCACTCCTATAGCTGTCAACAGGCAAACAGCAAACCTGATGACATCAGGACTTAAACTGCCTAAGGCTGAACTGCCAAAATTTGACAGCAGCTACCACAAATGGAGACAGTTTCACGATCTATTCATGGAACTGGTCAACAAGCAACCAATTCCGGCTTGTCAAAAGATGTGGTTTTTGAAGTCCAGCCTGTCTGGTCAGGCGGAGGGACTAATACGGCATTTCACAGCATCAGCAAACGATTACGAGGCAGCTTGGGCGGTGGTAAAAGATCGATACGAGAATCCTCGGCTGTTGATTAACGCAACATTAAGCAGACTACTCTCCCAACCAACAATCATCAATGATCATGCCACAGCGATTAGACTACTTCACGACACCACCAAATGGTGCATTATGACTTTTCAAGGCCTAGGAGTGAGCATCGACAGCTGGGATTCCATTCTATTGTATATTCTTATCCAAAATCTACACAAAGCCACTCACGCATTATGGGAGCAATCATTAACGCAACCGAAGGTAGTACCATCTCTGAAAGAATTCCTGTATTTCCTTGAACTCAGGTTCCAGACATTGGAAGCGTTAGGAGGAAGACCTAACAAGGATACGGCAGAACAAGGGTGACGAAAGGCTTATCAGGCGTTAAGTATGTCAGTGACGAAAGGTTCAGCTTAAATAAAATGCAACTAATATCATGAGCTATTCCAGTGTCAAGACATTACAGACATTAAGATGACACCAAGACAGCGGTTAAACGCAGTCCAAAAGGCAAAGTACTTTGTAAACTGCCTGAAAAGTGGACACAATGCTAAATCTTGCATGTCAGGCACCTGCACAAAATGACAAAGGAAACACAACACATTGCTTCATTTGGGAGGTTCACAAGGCTCGAAGACATTAATCAAGATCAACCAGTTGCAATCTCCTGAAACAACGAAGAACTCTCCGGTATCACATACGGCTGTTGAAGATCGGAAAATATAATCAACCATAGTATTGCTCAGCACGATTTCTGTGACCATAATTGATAAGTGGGTACATCAAAATCATTGCCGAGCACTATTAAACAACGGTTCACAAGCTAAATTCATATCAAGGTGACTTGCGAACAAAATCTGTGTAAAAAGGAAGCAGTGCATCATCGGAATAGAAGGCATAGGCCAAACACAGAGCTGTACCGCTGAAAGGGTCAATTTGCAGCTACAATCAAGGACGACCGGCTTCACCAAGAGAATCGAAGCTCACATTCTAGCAGAGATTGTTTCCAATCAACCTTCAAGCAGCATCTATATATGCGATTGGAAAATTCCGAGCAACCTCCAATTAGCTGACCCCAATTTCTATGAATCGAGAGGCATTGATTTACTCCTTGGGGCACGGATTTTCTATTCAACACTATGAGTTGGACAAATACCACTAGGAGACGGACGACCTGTGCTTCAAAGTACGCTGTTTGGCTGGATAGTTGGTGGTGAATACATCAAACCAGATTCACCTAGCACAACTATTACTTGTGGCATCTGCACCGAAGATCAGACACTCTCCGATGCAATGGAAAAATTCTGGCGGCTGGAAGAATGCGACTCAAGTATGGCTAACTTAACTGCGGCCGAACGACGATGTGAACAGGATTTTCTTCGAAGCACTCACCAACACACTGACGGTCGATTTGTGGTGAAGTTACCACAGCGTTTCACAGCCATTGAACGCAAACTAGTAAAAAATCCTGAGATCAAGACTTAGTATGTAGCCTTAATGCGAGAATTTGAGAAACTCGATCATATGAAGGAAATACCGGTAAATAGCATCAAAGGTTCACGTAATTTCCTACCACAACATGCCGTCCTCAAGCCAGACAGCTCAACAAATAAACTTAGAGTTGTATTCGATGCATCATCGAAAACATCAACCAATTTATTATTAAATTAAATACTGGCCACAGGGCCATCCATACAAGAAGACGTGGTCTCAACGCTTTTACGCTTTCGTCTCCGTTGATTCGCTTTTACAGCCGACATCGAAAGAATGTACCGACAGATATGGGTGGACAATGACCACTAAAAATATCAACTTATTTCGTGGAGAGAGGATACATCACATCCACTAAAGTGCTATAAGCTCACCACGATAACCTACGGTACAACCTGTGCACCATACTTGGCTATGCGAACCTTTCAAAGGATCGCTGAAAAACTAGTTCAAAATTATCAGTTGGCAGCAGAAGTAGTTAAAACAAATTTTTATGGAGATGATGTGCTAAGTGGTTCTGACAAAATCACTACTACACTTGATATGCAACGGCAACTGCGCCTTATGTTAGGCTCCGCAGGATTCAATCTAGGAAAGTGGTGTGCAAACCACCCAAAACTACTACAAAATAGAAGTTGCCACGGCTTAAGAAGTTGCACTCGACTTCAACAATTCTCTCAATGAGAGCATCAAAACAATGGAGCTCACGTGGAGTCCTAAAAATGATAATTTCAAATTGAAAATCCTGGAAACCACTGATAATAGGATAACCAAACGCACAGCTTTGGCAGATATATCTCGTATATTTGATCCTCTAGGCTTCATTGCTCCAGTAACAACCACCGCAAAAATATTTCTACAACAGTTGTGTAAACTGAAAGTGGACTGGGATGCGGCACTCCCACAAGATCTTCACACTACCTCGATAAGATTCAAAACAGATTTCAAATTATTGCAAAGCATCAGCATTCCTCGTCATATCTTTGGATATAAGGAAGCAAACAATCCTGAAGTACGTATTTTCGCAGATGCCTCAGAGCAGGCATACGGAGCTGTAGCATAAATGAAGACAACACATGCTCATAACACTATAGTCGTTAGCTTTATATGTACAAAATCCAGAGTAGCACCAACAAAACAAGTAACATTACCACGGTTGGAAATATGTGCTGCCAAATTAGCCGTAGAACTTATGCAGAAACTTCAAGAAGCCAACATCATCAAGGAATCGATTGTTTACTTGTGGTCCGACTCCACTGCAGTGCTAGGATAGATAAATGCAGATTCATCCCATTATCATACTTTTGTCGCCAACAGGATCTCAGTTATTCAGCAGCATACACTTCCACAACAATGGTGACACGTGCGATCTGAAGACAATCCTGCTGATCTCATATCAAGAGGACTAACACCAGGCAAACAAATTAACAATAATTTCTTGTTGAATGGTCCTCTATTTTTACATGGAGCGATAACAAGTTGGCCCCTTCAACCACCACGAGGAGAATGTCCGTTAGAGCGCAGGATGAAAGTAGTGGTTGCCACATCGGCAACAGCAACAAAACGCACAAGAAGTTGGCTTGAAGAAGTCAATCACAAACATTCTTACCGACACTTGCAAAGAGTATTGTCATATGTTCTACGCTTCATCAATTATACTCGACAAGAGTCGACTAAAGCAACAACGACGACGTTATCTGCAAATGAAATGGAAGAAGTGCTGCTACTTATTGTAAAGATCATGCAACGGGAAGAGTTTGACAATGACATTAGTCAATTGACTCCCTATTCTACTGTGAGCAACAACAGTTCAATCAACACTCTAACACCTTTACTCGATGATAAAGACATGTTAAGAGTGGAGGACGTTTGGAGGCATCCAACTTAAGCTATGATGCCAGACACCCGATGCTATTACCATACAACAACATAATTACAAAACTTTTACTAAACGATCTGCACAAGGAACACCTTTTTGCTGGTCCTTAAACACTCATGTCTATAATAAGACAAAGATTTTGGCCTCTAAAACAGAAAACCTTAGCTCGCTCCGTCACGTAAAACAGTGTTCAATGCACTAGAGCCAAACAAAAATTATTACAAGAATTGATGGGTAATCTACCCGCCGACAAAGTACAACCTGCAAGACCATTTGTCATCTCTGGAGTAGATTTTTTTGGTCCAATTTGGACTCACTTCAAAATTCGAGGTAAACCACCGCTAAAAGCATATGTAGCCGTATTTGGTTGTTCGCTACAAAGGCGGTTCATTTGGAGTTGGTGAGTGATCTTACCACTGAGGCCTTCATTGGAGCACTCAGACGTTTTATGGCTCGTCGTGGACACTGCAAGACAATATACTGCGACAATGCCACAAACTGCATAGGAGCCAGGAACCAATTGCAAGAATTACGATCGATAATTCACGATGAAAATTCGCAACAAAAAATAGCAAATGAATGCAACATGAAAGGAATCAATTTCTCATTTATCCCACCACGTGCACCACACTTCGGTGGACTTTGGGAAGCAGCAGTAAAAACAGCCAAGAGCTTACTACAAAAAACCTTGGCATCCGCGTCACTAACCTATGAAGAAATGGAATTCTGGCTGAAGCAGAGGCCATAATGAATTCAAGACCAATCACACAAATGTCATCAAATCCGAATGCTTTCCAAGCACTCACCCGGGACACTTTCTCATAGGGGAGCCGTTGATCTCGACAATCGATCCTAATGCTCAACCAAACAACGTCAAAAATTCCACCAGATGGAAACTGGTCATTCAACTCAAGGCAGAGTTTTGGAGAAGATGGTCCAATGAATATCTTTACAGCTCACAGCATCGATATAAATGCCATCATGAATCCAGACACATCAAACCATGTATAATGGTCATAATCAGGGATGACAACCTACCCCCTTGAAATGGCCTCTTGGTCGAATCACAAAGATTATACGAGGTCACGATGGACTTGATCGAGTCGCTGACGTGCGCACAGCAACCTGAGTATCACGAAGGGCAATACACAAACTAGCACCACTTCCAGTCGATGAAGAAACTATAAACGTCAACGAGGATGCATCGACCTCCTCAAGAACACCGCCGCCCTCCACCACAATCACTCAGCCTAACAATAAACCTGACGTACCATCAAAAAGAATGCGACTGCCACAACTGGCGTTCAGCAACATAGCACTAATAGCCCTTTTAATTCTGCCATTAATACTAGGTAGTCCGATTGAGGTCACACAATTTAATAAAAATTCCTGTATACATTTCGAAGCACTAGGAAACATAAAGTTAGTAACAAAGAAATGGAATTTAATTGCGTTCTATGATATGGCACCATTTCGAGCTTAATTAGAGAGCCTGACAAATGAAACAAGTTTTCTAAGTCAATTATCCGATCAAGTTCATCAAAGATCTACCTGCACTATCCTGGTCGACCAATTCATGCGAGCACAAGAGGAACTTAAGCAAGACAATAGTCTTCTCTATTCAAAGAAAAAGCACGCGAGAGGTGCGATAGATTTAATTGGTAGAGTATGCCGCAAAGATGTCTCAGACCATTGACAAGGTGCATTCTAATGAGGAACATGTACGGAGTTTGCTGAAGACACAAACGTCGATAATGAATTCAATGATCAATATTTATTTATTTATTTAATTACCATCTACCGGGTTATTACCCTTACAGATTACATATTTAGCTTAAAACTAGGTAAAATAATTATTGCATGGTGAGCTGAACATGCACAAGAATAGATATTACTAATTAACAACAATTACAATTCGTATCATTGACTGATGTCAAAAAGCCGTTTCTTAAACAGTTCACGGTCATTACTAAAATCTAACTGGCTATTTTATACTATGATATTTAGTATAAAATAGCTTAGAATCCCTAAGTGTGCGAGCTGGAATATTGAATGGAATCAGCATTAATAACTCTGGAGAGTTTATTTTACCATATATAATATCTTTAATAAAGAGTATGTCAAACTGAACTCTTCTAGTTGTTAGACTTTGAAAATTTAATAACCTAAAACGTACCCAATATGGCGGCATGTTTTCCCAAGAGTATAATCTACGCAAAGCAAATCTTGAAAAACGTTTTTGAACGTTTTCGATTCGGTTCTTTGTAACTTCGTAGAATGGATCCCATACAATGCTTGCGTATTCCACAAGTGACCTTACCATACTAATAAAGACTGTTTTGCAGGTAAATGGATCTAGAAATTCCCTAGTGTTTCTTTTCAGAAACCCCAGCTGAGAGTTGGCTTAAGACACAACATAATCGATATGAGTATCAAACAAGAACTTGGCATCAAAGTATACTCCTAGATCTTTAAATTGTTTAACCTTTACAAAGCTACTGCTATCGTTGTAAAAGTAGTCATACTCAATTGTAAGATTTTTGCGAGAAAAGGTCAAAACTTTGCATTTAGAAAAATTAAGCGAGAGCCGGTTTGTGCTACACCAATGAAGCAAGGAATTGATATCCTCTTGAAAGTTAACACAATCGTTTAAGCTACTTATTTTATGAAAAAGCTTCAGGTCATCTGCATACAGAAGGCAATTACAGAACTTAAAGGCTCTGTATTTGGTGGCTCCCTTGCGGTACTCCCGAATTAGCAACTATTGGCTTAGAGACGTGGTCAGCTATCTTGACCAGAAGAACTCTGTTAACAAGATATGATTCAATCCATTTTAAAAACTGCGAGTGAATTCCAATTTTTTCCAATTTTGTGAGCAATATTTTGTGTACAAGGCTATCAAATGCCTTAGAAAAATCTGTGTACAGAGTATCTACTTGTTGGCCGCTTTCGATTGCATTTAGACATGAATTTGAAAATATAGTGAGGTTAGTTGTAGTGGATCTACCAACAAAGAATCCGTGTTGTTGGGTGGATATATAGTTTTTTACTTCAGAAAATAAAATTTTATTGACAATTTGATCAAACACTTTCGGAATAATTGAGAGCTTAACAATTGGTCGATAGTTCTCAACCAAGTGTTTTTGCCCGGATTAGAATATCGGGGTGATGTAGGCGGTTTTCCATTCCGTTAAGAATATGCCTGTCGACAAAGATTTGTTAAATAAAATTGTCAATGCAACGTACAATGTTGGTCAATGTTCTTTAAAAATATCCCAGGGAACAGATCAAAACCAGCGCTTTTTTTACAGTCCAAGTTCATTAAAGATTGAAAGACCTCTTTTTCTTCTATTTTAATTGTGCCAATATTAAAAAGATGAGGTAATTTGTTAAAATAATCAGAATTAATATTTATCTGTTGGCTATTGGAACTATAGACCGACCCAAAGAAATCAGCAAACATTTCGCTTGAACCTTGCGAATTTATTGCCCGAACTTCTTTGAATTCCATTGATTTTGGAAATCCAGATGATTTTCGTTTGGAATTGAAAAATAACCAGAAGGATTTGGGGTTTTCGACAGAAAAAATATATTGCTTATATAAAAAGTTTGAGAGAAATTCAAACTCACGCCTGCGCAGAACAAATATTGCTTTGTCCGTAGCCAAGTTGCTTTTTTTGTACTTAAGATGAGCTTTGTTACGCAAGTTCTTGAGCTGAATCAATCTATGATTATACCAAGGGAGCTTGTAATTACATTTGCGGCTAGTGGTCGGTACATGTAAATAAAGACCTTCATTGATAACTCTCTTGAAGGCACCGTACATATCAAGGATATCTCTTGATCCTAATACCAAGTTCCAATTTACCGAATCGAAGAAATTATTAAGAGCAACATAATTTGCTTTTTTAAAATTAGTAGCTGATCATCCAGTACATAAAAGTAAAAATTTAGAGCAAGTGCTTTATGATGGACTGAATCACACGTAAGTGGCATTTCGCATTTCAACAGTTCGTATTTGAAATCATTTGTTATAAATATTAGGTCAAGAATTCTATTTAAATCGTTTTTTATTTTGTTAATTTGAAAGAGGTTCAGAGAGTACATTGAGTCACACAGGGTGGATTCAATTATACTCGTCACGTGAAAAGGTATTAACATTTTTTCCTCCAGGCAGTATTTCCATTCAATATTCCCCAGATTGAAATCTCCAAGCACGCAAGGTGTTTGGTTTAAACTTAAGGATTTTAAAATATGACTAATATAAAAATGAGATCGTTGAATAAATTTAGGCTACTAGCAGGTGGAATATAGCTTAAAATAATAACAATTTCATTTACGCTGGAGGGTATGCTGTTGCCGAACGAGACAGCAACACATATTTGCTCAATATTGTCCGCATTTTTTGGTAGTTGAATTACCCTGCTTGACGAAAATGACGACAACGCTATAAGAACACCGCCTCCTCTGGAAACATTTGGACCCAGTACTCTATCTTTACGGTATACCACATAGTGCTTGTCGAACAGCTCACTTGAAAGGAAATGTGGAGTTAACCAAGTTTCGACGATTGCGATGATATCGAAGTCGTGAGAACAAGATGCATTAAAGAGTTGGCAGGTTTTTGTGCGCAGACCACCTGCATTATGAAAATACATGGAACAATTTTTTGGACACTTAGTATGTTGATGATTAGTACTCTCTGTAGCTTTAAGAGAAATAGCAAATGACTCAACTGCAGTAAGAGGGAGGCAAGATGCGGTTGCATTAGTATTTATTGGTGTATATATATTTGATGACATAGATAAGTGTTTACAGTGATGATCAAGAGTGGAATGATCACTACTCTCGGAAACCAGAGCAGGTTCCTTATAGATCATTTTGAGTGTATTGGTGTCTTCCCACTTTGAAAAAACTTAAATCGGCATACCTTGACACCTACTGGCCAAAGCGATGGTTTGAGAATCTCTTTATGGTAGGAAGAGACAACGCCTAGTTTAAAATTTACGCGTTGTAAAGAGTTCATATCGGCATCTCTTTTGATTAGAGCATTGCATATTAATTGATGCCTTTTAACAGGAGAGTGTTTGATTATGAATTCAATAATACTCTCAGCTGAAACCGATGGTTTAAACGAAGATATATAAAGCCACTCAATCGTGTCAGCGACATCGAGCTCAGCGTTGACATTATCACCTATGATAGAGTCAACAGGCCTTGTTGATTTTCTTTTTTGTCTAGTTCTTCTCCTTTTATTTTTAACTTGTGTCCAGCCAGAGTTTGGTGGTAGATCAGCTTCGTATGTGAGGGCATCGCCAGTAGCAGCAGCAGCATAGGAAGATGGCGGTGAATGAGTTGAAGTAGTGGGACCGGTGGTTAGAGTAAACGGTATGATGTTTTGACTCTGAGAGGTAGATAGAGCAACTACAGTAGCATTACTGGTAGTAGTAGAAGTAGTGCCGGCAGCAATAGCATAAGAAGAGATCGGCGAATGTGTGGGAGTAGTGGATGCGGTGGTTAGAGTAGGCAGCCTGAAGTTTTGGTCGCTCAGTGGAGTACTGAGAGTAGCTCCAGAAATATCAGTAGCTTTACCCGAATCGAGACACGATGATGAAAAATTGTTGGTATTTTTTATTAACTTTCGAGGGGGGTTGTTGACCTTTGCCTTGGAACGAGTTATGATGGGATTTGTTGCGATAACAGCTGGTTTTGTTCTGGTTTTTGCGATGAAGTTTTTTTCTGTATCATGGCAAGGCATTGATTTACCGATAATTTTTTTGCACTGATTAGGATTTCGCACGCTTCGTTTAACTTTAAAATGTCCAAAGAAAGAGATTTTGACACGCACGCTTCACATTTATAAAAAATGTTTGGATTATGATCCAGTATATCGATTGAGACTTCATTTAAATTGGCAGACTTTGAGTGCAATTTTTTGCAGCACAGTCCGCATGATACAAAACCATTTGCAACGAATTGCACAGCGCACTTCACGCAGTGTTCCATATGGGATTGAAATGATAGACGTCGTAACGGAGTACAGTGAAATGTCGAGAGCAAGAAAACTAAAATTACGTCTTCGCACGCTGATGAACTGAACTGAACTGAACTGAGCGAGCTCCGTCACTCAAAACTGTGTTCAATGCATTAGAGCCAAACCAAAATTATTACAATTGATGGGTATTCTACCCGCCGACAGAGTACAAGCTGCAAGACCATTTGTCATCTCTGGAGTAGATTTCTTTGGTCCAATTTGGACTCACTTCAAAATTCAGACTGCACATTGAAAAATTACTTCATAACCATACAAGGGCACCTCATCATCACCACTTCCACGCAAACGTCATATACAAAATTAGGTATTATGGCAGAGCTGGACACCCTAACAACATGGAACCATTCCTCTTGAATACAATTGCACTGGAATGATCGTGATTATACCTACACCCACGGTGGAATATATATAATGTGTTCTCATCCGGAAAATTAGAAAAATACGCTGCCTTATTTTGACATTTTCATAGAATTAAACTTCGAACTATGTATGGAACTTGTCAAAATAAGGCAGCATGTCAAAAAACATTTGGAAAAATTTCATGTGATGAGAACACCTTATAATTATTTCACCATGCCTACACCCATGGTGTAAGAAAACCAGGTGGTAGCGAATTTTTCACCTCTCACAAAAATTGTCCCCGCATCTGTCAAAAACAGCAGAAATAAATGGCTGCGTTCAGCAGGTACAACCATGTTTCAAACATTGGCTGCATTCAGCGAAAAATTTGCTACGTAGCTGTTGAACAACTTTCGGGCTGAATGGTATGTTGCATAAAGTGCTCGCAAAACATGTTCCCAAAACATTAAATTTATTAATTACTATATTATTAAATTGCTTAGTATGCTTTTAATTAAAACTATTTGTTTGAAACGTGTGCACACAGAACATAAAAAATTAAATTTGAGACAAAAAGCATTTATTGTCGAACAGCTGTTTGCCGTTTGACGTTTCGAAAAAAAAATAGTTCAGCAGAAAGTATCACTTTATGCATGGCAGTATTATAAGGGAGGTTGGCTCAGTTTCCACACGCGTCAACGAATAGTGGATAATGAAAATGTTGGTAAGTTGTCAAAACGACGAATTTACTAGCAATTGCAAATGAAGAAAATATTTTATGTTTCCAAGTTGCAAGTAGTGTGGTCGCGTGTGTTAAATTTGTGATAATTTGAGTGAAAATATTATTAAAACAATGTAATAACAACTTTAAAATGTGAAAGAAGCCTTGGCAAAAAAAACTTGTAAAAATTTTATCCTAAAATCGACTGCGAAACATGAACATAAAGAAACTTGAGAGGAACAGCTGATTTTGACATCTAGCCCGCTTTATTCTGCTTTCTACTTCATTCCTCTCCGAGTCAGCCCTTCCTTATAGTTCTGCCATGACTTTATGCTACTTCGCTACCTGAGCGCTCTTTCGGATAGAATGCAGCCATTATAAGGTTATCCAGATATTTGACATACCCTTATTTTATGTAAACAAGAGACACAGATATTATTGTAGACGTAGAGTTTTTTATAATAATTTTTATAATAATAATAAATAATTCGGAAAAATATGAATTTTTTCTTTCTCCCAAGTAAAGAGCTTATATTTATCTTAGATTAATTTGAAAATTGGAAATTTTAACAAACAAAATATATTTATAATATGTCATAAGTATAAAATTAGTTCAATAAATAATTCGAATTTACTATGATATTTAAAGAATCAATAGAGTTTTCATAGCACAATGACCATGCGCATTCTCTGTATATGTAAGCCTGCGTAGTAGTAATAAAAATTTGTGTAGCTATATACTGGCTCTTCAGCACATCTCTATAATACATCTGTATTGTTTATTGTATTTATCTCGCTGAAGATAAACAAAAACAATAACAAACGATAAAAATTAAAGTAGCTGATATGCATATATAACATAAATGTAAATTTTACAATACGTATTAATAACAACAACAATACAAGCCGTTACTGAGAAATATTCGTAAAACAATTCATTCCAAGAAACAACACGATGTTGCGTTCGTGATTTCGGCATGAACAAAAGCAACAACCATAAGAACGTCAGCAGCAACTGAAGCATCAATGCATGATTTTTCTTATTATATAGATATAAGATATAACTGATTTTTGACATATATTTTATCTTTGTGAGATGAATATTAAAGGCTGTAAGTATATTCCAAAGTATCCTCCAAAAACGTTAGGATATGCTTGAAAAAATTTGTGGAAAAGACCCACAAAAATGGCAAACGTGCTGTAAGACGCAACTCTACGTCAAAAATATTTTTACGTTCTTGAAAAAATGACAATGGTTATATCACAAAAGACTTAGAAGACATAACACAACCATTAACTATAAAATATAGTTTTATATATAATATAAAAAAAAAAGTTCTGCGTTGACTGAACAAAACTAGCTATCTTTTGTCAAAAGAGGAAAAAGTAAAAATTTTTGATTTTCCCAAACACAAATGTAAACATCACTATTTTTATACTTTTGGTTAAAGAAACTGTTTTAAATTATTTTGAAAACATTGTTCCAATAAATTTTACATGTAAACTGACTATATAATTTTTACTTAATTTTACTCAAATATAAAAAAAAAACATATATATAATAAAAATATTCATACAAACTCTGTATGAAATGTGTACAACATTCAGAAGTTTTATTTTTCCAATATTATTTTACGTCTAAAATGTGACCATAACGTTTTTAAAGCTAATAATATTTTGGTTCAACACAAGCAAGTATTTCAAAAAGTAGTAGTCAAATGTATCTTTATTGGTTTGTACTATGAAAAAATATGATATTCCGGCAACTGAGTGATTTTTAATGTCCTTACAAAATTTCTCTTTTGCTCTCCTCTTCAAATAAGAGTATATATTCTTGTGAGTAGACGTCAAATATCTGGACAACCTTATAATAATTGAATCATGCGTCAAATAACTGAACAACCTAATAATAATTGAATAATGGGTACAACATGTTGTGTCTCTGATCAGGTATCAGTTTACGTTCCTTTTTCATTTCTCTGAACACAATTGTTTTAAATTGATCAAATAGGGGAAAAATGGTGTTTTCTCGTTATATTTTGCGTTATTTATTTCATTTGTTATAAAAGCACACTTATTCTAAAAAAGCCAAATTTTTAACTGGAAATACTCAATACGTTGAGGAAATATATAAAGTGCGGCGAAAGACAGAAATTTTTAAATGTTGTGATTAGACACTGATATTTTTTCGTTCAGCAGACACACACTAACCGGTTGCATAAAAGTTGTACCTGCTGAACGCAGCCAATAAAATTTGGCACTAATCAACAGTTGCTCTCTTCCTGTCAGAATTTTTTGACAGACCCGGGGCAATTTAAAGTGTGGTGAAAAATTTCACCGGTCAATCCCATGGTGGTGGCGTTTTAATAGCTATGCATAATTCTCTACCTAGCGAATTAGTGGACACCACCTCTCATTTCTAAATGCTGACTATGATAGCATAAATATGTCTTGATTCTATTGATTGGAACGAATTATCTACACTCGACATTCGAGTGCAGTGTGCTCGAGTGCTCGAGTGCAGTGCTCGAGTGCAGTCTTGCTCTTTTATCAGCGCATCCTCACAATTGTTGATAAGTAGGTCCCAAAAATTAAGAAAAAGAATAAACTTTCGAAACCATGGCTAGATAAAAATCTCAGACATCTAAGAAATCAGAGAAACAAATTATTTAAAGTCATTAAATCCACCATTAACATAACCGATGAATTGAAAACGAAGTATGAAGAGCTACCCCAAGATTTTGCTTTAAAGTCCAAAGAAGCCTTTAATCTTTATATTAACCTCATTGGAGAAAAAATTACTGTAGATCCGAAGAAATTCTTCGATTAAGTAAATGTCAAACGCAAATCAAACGGATACCCTTCATCCATGTTCAAGGGCAATGTTACATCCTCTAACACTCAAGAGATTTGCAATCTTTACGCAGATCATTTTGAGGAAATATTCTGTGTATCTACAAATACATATTACAGCCCTCCCTCCTATCACTAATTCAACACCTCATATCAATCACATCGAACTAACACGTGATGAAATATATGCAGCTATAATCGAGCTAGACCCAAATAAGGGACCTGGCTCTGGCCTAATTCCAACAAATTAGCTTATCCAATGTGTAGACTCGCTGCTCTTGCCCCTACAAATAATATTCAATAAATCACTTTATCAAGGTGTTTTTCCTTCTTATTGGAAAACATCTCACTTCACACCAATATAAAGGTCCAACACACAAATCACCAACTACCACAAATCTTATGGTTATGGTTTCTGATGTCTTAGGCAAAATGGAAAAAGGACATCGAGTTGATGCAATATACACTGACTTTAGTAAAGCCTTCGATCGCGTTAATCATGATATCCTAGCATAATATCAAGCTGGAAAATGTTGGTATTTCTGGCTCTCTCCTAAATTGGCTTAAGTCTTATCTTCATTGTAGATCTCAATTTGTTAAATTTCAAGGTATCCAATCCAAAGAGATTTTTGTCACATCCGGAGCGCCACAAGGAAGTCATCTTAGGCCACTTCTGTTCAATATTTTTATATCAGACATATTCGATGTTTTGTCTGATATCCCTCATGTATTATATGCAGATGACTTAAAAATGTACCATGTAATGAATTCTGAACCTGATGTAACGTTTTTGCAATCGAAACTATTGGCTTTAGAGCAGTGGTGCAATCAGAATAAACTATTTCTAAACGTGAACAAATGCTACTCAACAACTTTCTCCCGAAAAAATCTCATCGCGAATAGCATTTACTTACTCAATGGTAAAGAACTTAAAAATTTTAATCATATCGTCGATCTTGGCGTCGTTTTAGACAATAATGTGCGATTTAATCTTCATCTTGAATCTTCATTCAAGAGCCAGTAAACAACACGGTTTCATAAAACGATGCGCAAAAGAGTTTAAAAATGTATGGGTTACCAAAACGTTATATTGTTCCTTAGTACGCCCATTTCGAGAATATGGATGCAATATTTGGAATCCTGCTTTCGATGTACACTGTGAGAGACTGGAATCTATTCAAAAGCAGTTCCTGCTTTTTGCTCTAAGAAACACCTACAACCCCCGCGAATACAATATCCTCCCATCCTATAAGTATAGGCATATCTTGCTTAATTTGATGCCTCTATCAACCAGAAGAAAATTACTTACCTCATGTTTTACATTTGACGTTCTCAACGGTGCTATTTACAGTGGTTATATATCAAATAAGATAAAATTCAACGAATTCTCAAGACAAACTAGCTACATACGAATGTTATACCAGTATCAGCACCATACTATATACGCCAATAATGAGCCAATTAATAGGTGTTGCAAAGAATTTAATAGTATCAGCGTTAGCTACTCACCATCCATATCCAAATTCTTCTTCAAAAAAATCTTTACAAGCTCCTATTTCCACCCGTCATAACCTCCTCTGCCCTATAATTGTAATCATTAGTTTAGCTTTTCCTTAGACATGTAGGTGAAATCATGTCAGGCGGCCTAAGCCTACACTGTTACCCAAAAAAAAAAAAATAAAAAAAAAAATAGGTTAAGCATAGGTTAAGAATAGAATTAAGATCATAATCATACCTTGCATGGTTAAGAAATAAATAAATAAATAAATATCAAAGAAGTAGCAGCAGAAGATCAGCTCAGCCAATTGACAGCACTTCAGCATGAAATAGCAAATCTACGCATCGACGATCCCAACAATGTTCGACCACATGATATTTATCAATATTTCTTAAGCTATTCATGTGTCTTCATCATCATTTGCATCCTATCTTGGTCTATGTTGAAACGAATCAAAAAACTCCACAGCAATGATCGATTTTCACCACAACCAGCACCAAGACACAACGCCAACGCCGTCCAAGAACATGAACCTGAAGTTGTCACAACATATGAAAGATAAGGTTGATCGACATTCGCTCAACGCCGGGAAATATGTTTGGATACATATATCTTTATTATTTAGTTAATAGTACGCACACACATTATACAGTAAACACTTATTTATAAGCCATGCTTACCATTAAGAAAATACAAATATAAAAAAAAATAAACACAATAAATAGCAATGCACCCCAAACGGCATAGTTAACAAACTTTACGATAAAATACAAGCCCAGTGCAATGTGCCTGAAAATTCCTACATTGCATAATACACGACAATTAACCTACTCGCGTTCAAGGCTAAGTAGAATTTCATTGCACTTATGTTGTCAGGATTTTAGCGTTTATGTTATTTATGTTTGTATTCACTCACTATTTTTCATAATATATATTTATATTTACTCACTAATAAATTTTTGCTATAAATTGTTCACAAATTTAATAAAGTACTAAGTACAATTTTCAAGATCACCAAGTCAAGATATTATTCGTTACTTCAGATAAGAGTATAATTGGCATAAGTATATAAAAGGCTCCAAATATACAGTAAGTAGAACACGACTTAAGTGCATACCATACAGTCCCCTTATTCTCGGGAACCGATTCATCAACAGAGGTTTCTAGGTTCGTTCAAGAATACGATCTCGCAATTAAAGCATTGAATGCAGTTTGCGAATATTGAGGAATTTTACCTCTTAATTAAATCTAATTACCTGAGGGGAAACATCATACAATTCAATCCTAATGGAATTGTCAAAATGTGTTCAAGACCCAGGGAAAAAATTACAAACATATGCAAGAAGATTAAGCTCGATAGAATCAAGAGGGAAGGTTTGCATAGGGGAAAGACAGGTTTGTTGAGTCAGTTAAACAAGGTGGTGGTGACGACCTTTAAGATAGGGTTGAATGGCCCGAGCTTTAAACCAATAGTGTTGACTATGGAAGACAAGAATTTAGGCGAGCTAGTGACTAAGGCGGCCGAAATAGATTATATGTTGAGGAACGTAAGGCAATATGGATCCGGGGTCACAACGCGGTAACAGGTGTATACCGTAGTGGACGAAACAAGGGAGGTTAACAGGCAGGCTAGGCAAGATCAATAGGATATAGATAGATTTTATCCCAGTAACAATAACAGGAAACAAAGATGCTAGAATCCGAATTAAGTGTTCCTTCTGTAGGGACATACCAGGAATGAGTATCTTACAAGGAAAAACACTCCATACTGCGAGAAATGCCAGAAAAAGGGTGAAATTGTGCCCATGAATTCAGGCCTAGAAATAGACAAATGAAAGAAAAGAGTTATGAAAATAAGAATAACCAGAGAGTCAATACAAGAAACCCATTCAGAAATAAGGGGGGGAAGAGTTTCGGTAGGAAACAAAGACCGGTAGCGTAATGCAAGTGGTGTAACAAAATCGGACAGACGGAAGGAGACTGTTACGCAAAAAGAAATCAGAACTACAGACAGGGAAACTTCCAAGGGCCCAGCAAAGGCCATTAGACTGGGCACCTCGAGATAAGAGAGTAACACGGCCATTAAAGGCAGTAACAGAGAATTCGACGTCTGAAAGATTGTGGATACCTGTACATCTAAGCCAATAGAGAGTGTAGTAACAGAGAATTTGAAATCCGAAGAGATTGTAAATATATGTACACCTCAGTCAGTGGAAGTAAAGGAAGAGTTAACCTCTAAAGAAATAATAAAGGTTTGTATCTCTGTCTGAAGGTGGAGTATATCTTAGCCAGGAGAAGGGGAGTATTAGAATTGGGTTGTTGAGAACAACAGCAAAAATTTTTTTTATACCATGATAATCATCATGTAAATTATTCTGTATGCGATTAATATGATTAATATGAAACATTAAGTAATATAGGAGAAACAGTGAAAAACAAGAAGATAAAGGTTATTGAGATACCTGAAATGATAAAAGGTAAAATCAAAGGGATATTAATGCATAACATGAAAAGGTTTAGTAAAAATAAGCCAAATTGTTGTTGGCACAAATATCTGACAGTGCAGGAGAAGAGAAGTGGTAAATGTTTTGGCATCTCCAAAGTGAATGATGTATTTGTAGAAATTCCTTACAAGAATGCTATAAATGGCCGACTTATTCTACTTGTAGATTCCGAGGCTGACGCAGGTTTGGTTAAGCAAAGTGCGTCGGAAACAATTGAAAAGAGAAGCAAAGGAATAAAAAATTTAAGTAGAGCGCTTGGAGGCTTTATAAAAACGTGCAAATAGCGTATGTGCCGTAAGTTCATACAACTTACCACACATACGCAGTTTACATCACGAATACGTCGTTCATTGAATACCACTAATATTAAATTAATTATGCCTTTAAAAAAATGATTACATATAATTTTTATAAAATAAATTATAATTTTTTCTCGGGTTATCTAATATTTATTTCCTATTAATATAACATATTAGTTCCTAACTTTCGTTGATTTTAGAGGAGGGAAGAAATGGTGTTGGCATTGCGTGGTTTTCTGGCTTCCCTCATAGTTTGTTTTGTGCTTCCACTGTGGTTTATTTTTTTCTAATTTACCGATGCACTTGTCACTTTTATCTCGGCATTATCTCGGGAAATTATCTCGGCGTGTCTTCCTATTGGAATTTATTTGGATGAGTTTAAAATGTGTGTGATATGATGATATATGGATATTTCGCGGCTTCGTCTTTACTTATGTTGTCTTCTCCTTCGGCAGTTCATCAATTTTTGCTTAAGTCCATTAATCGGAAAAGTCTGTTCCATTGGTTTAATTTCAGACTTTCTATCCCTTTTATTATTCCAATACTTTGATTCTCGTTTCTTTACACCGTTGATTTGCCATTTGTTGCTTCCATTACGTTGTCTTTTGTTGGTTTTAATGTTTCTGTTTAACTTTTTTTGTTACTTGCTTTAATGGTTTATTTAAATAATTTCATATACGTTGTTTTATAAAATTGGTTATATATTTTATTTGTTTTAGTTATTTTTAGAAAGGTATTGATTCCTTTCATTATATTATTTATTTATTTATTTATTATTATTATTTGATATACCAGTGCTACAAGGTGAAAACCTTATGATTAATGCACTGGCATCATTGATTTGTTTTTTTTTTTTTTTTTTAATATGACAATAAATTTGATGTAATGTAATGATGTGTCCAGCGAGGTAATGACAAAACAGGAAATTTAATTTAATTTTAGTGTGTAACATTTTTTAAACTTTTATGTATATTAATTTTTTAAAAGAAAGAGAAGATGAATTTATCGAAAGAGAAAAAAAAAATAAAAAAATGATTTAAAAGATTATTGCAACGATGAAAAATGATTAAATAAAATTTTTTTGAATTGCACGGCGTTTTGTATTGGTCTAATAAAAGTACGTAAGGAGTTCCAAAGACGAATTGCGTATATATAAAATTGCCTTTCAGATGTTAGATAGAAGTGACGCAATTGTATTAACGTATAGGACCGATTGGAACGTGAAGCAGTGATACGATTGTGCAAGTAAGCTGGTTCACCAGAGTATAGCACTTTATGCAGCAGGAGTAACGTTCGGAATTTAAGAATGTTCTCAAGGGTCATGTTGCAGATTTTTATTGCGTAATGGGATTCATGATCTGTACGTTTTATTCCAAAAACATATCTAGCTATGTTGTTAAATACAACATTTAGTTTTTGCTTACTAACTGAGTCACAATTGGCAAAAATTTCGCAAGCATAAAGAAGCGTAGGGAGGATGTATGCTTTAGCGATAAGAAATCTTATTTTGGCTGGTGTAAAATGTTGTGAAACCCTCAGTACCCTTAGCATTCCGTAGACCTTGCCTATTGTAGTGCCAATGTGTGTATTCCAAGTCAATGTCCTATTAAAGATTACTCCAAGGTTTTTAGTTGACTCAACGAAGTTAATTGAGGCGTTATTAAAAATGATTTCAGAAAATTTCGACACATCGACTGGTTTTCTAGAGATAACTATACATTTCGACTTTTTTTGGTTAAGACACAAGCCATTTTGACCTGCCCAAGTTTTTATGCGCGCTAAATCGTTGTTGATGGTAGATATACAATCAGAAATACAGTCCGGCTTACAGCTTAAATACAGTTGGACGTCGTCAGCGTACATATGGACTTTGCAATTTTTAAGAACCGTGGGTAAGTCGTTAGCATAGATGGAAAACAGGACAGACCCAAGAACTGAGCCCTGAGGTACTCCCCTGTTAACCGTTAAGAATTCTGATGTTTTGTTCTTGGCAAATACAGCTTGGGATCTATTAGAGAGATATGACCTGAACAGGCTTACTGCTGTATGAGAAAAGTTAAACATGTTACTTAATTTGGTACAAAGGATGCCATGATCGACTGTATCGAAGGCCTTAGAGTGATCAAGAAGAATTAAAAAGCTAATTTTTGTATCATCTAAGCCTGTTCTAATCTCTTCAGATACATCTATTAGCGCTGTAACGCAACTCCTCTTTGCCCTAAATCCAGACAGCCTTTTGCTTAGTAACTTTTTATCGGAGATAAATTCGCTAACTTGCCGATTTAAAATCACTTCAATTGCCTTAGCCAAGAATGGCAATATGGCAACGGGTCGATATTCATTGCATGTTTTAGGTATTGGAATGATTTTAGCTTGTTTCCAACATTTCGGAAAGATAGAAGTAGTGAGAATAGTATTAAAGGCGTAAGTTATGTATGGTAACAAGATTGGTAATAGAATTTTCAGAAAGAGTGGGTGAACTTCATCGAAACCAACGGCGTTTGATTTTATTGACAGAAGACTAGACAGTACTTCACTCTGGTCAACGCAACGAAACAAAAAAGCAATATCTGAACCTAAGACAACGGACGAAGAATCATTTCTACTAGCGTAAGCATTCTCATCAACTGTAGGCATGGGCAAGCTTACAAAATTTTTATTAAGGTCATCCACATCGATATTCACATCGACAGCATACTGATTTTTACTTACTCCAATGTCACGGATTTCTTTCCAAATTTTTTTTGATGCAACTGCATTTTTATATTTTTCACTATAAAACCTTTTCTTTAATGCTGCTATGTCATTATTTACCTTTTTCCTAATTTTTCAATTCAGTGTATAACTCAGGTATTTTGAATTGCTTCCAACGATTGTAAGCCGCGTTTCGTTTTGCTATTAGCTTTTTAATATCGCTATTAATGCCTCTATCACCGTCTGCGAGTCGAACAAAAAATAAGTCGAATTCGTCAAGTTGGTATCACCATCCGCGAATGTTCAAAATTCTATTCGACATAAACGTCAAAAACAAGCGAATGAAAAAACTTTGTGGTATCACTGTTCGCGAAATTCGAAAATGTCAGTCGACTGAAACGTCAAAAACAGACGAGTTCAAATATTTTGTGAGAAGCCGGCGAATACAATTCTGTTTATTTTTATTCTGCGGATATAAATGGAAAATAATAGTAAAATGTAAGTTATTTGTAATATTTTGGTTTTTATGCTGTTTGGTTTTGATTATAAACAATTTTTTAATTATTTGTAGCATGAAAAAAACCAACAGCCGGCAGTTCGAAAAGATGGTGCAGCTGATGGAGCAAAATCCAAGCATAGCTACTGGATTGGGGAAATTTGGTTCAACAAAATCAAGTAGCAAGGAAGCATGGGCAAGTTTTGCAGTGGAACTGAATTCACTAGGGCCACCTTTACGCGAAGGCAACGAATGGCACAAGGTAAGCTCTGAATATTTTACTTTATGTAAGAGTTAAAAACTTACATTTTAGGTTTGGTTGGACTTCCGACTCAAAACAAAAAAGAAGTTGTCAGCCATTCGAAGCGAAACAGTACAGACTGGTGGAGGATCCTACAGGCAGCTTAGTCTTTCACCTTTGGAGCAGGCTGTTGATGCTCTCCTTAACTTGAGGCATGCTGCGGCCCCAAGTGGGCAATATTTTGGCGACAACACAGTCGAACAAAATGAGGCAGTTCCGGCAGTTGCTCCAGTGTCGCAAGACTATGGCGAATCTATCGCGCCTGGTGAAGAGGAGGTTGAGGAGATAGTTGACGAAAATATCCCCCCCCCTGTTAGAAAATCAAACAGGCAAGGCGCAATCGACAGAGACGTAGAACGCGTTGACATGTTGAAAAAGCAAACAGGTACTCAAACAGAGTTGTTGCAAAAAATGAAAAATATGGAAAAGGATCTGCACGAAATAGCAAGATACACAAGGAAGATTCACGACCTCAAAGCTGAAAAAATAGCTCTTTTAAAAGCAAAAGAGGAGAGAAAAGAACGGGAAAATTCCGAGTCAAGTCGTCGGCATAAACAAAAAATAGAGTTGAAGTTGCAACTTTTGGAAATTAAGAAGCTTAAATATGGTAGTACGCACACGTGAGTATTTCTTGAGTTCTTTGCGATTTCGAGCAGCTTTGATTACCTGTTTGAGTACCTGTTTGCTCTTTCAATATGTCAATATGTATACCTGAACGCTAATGTATTATATTAATACTTTTCAATATATTTTAACGTATTATATTAATACTATTATTTACATGAACTTTTATACTTATTTTATTTTCCTTTATTTTTATGTTACATGAATTGTTTGTTTTTTATGAGTTGAAAAAATTAAAATGAATAAAAGAAAATTACAATACAAATGACATGCACATTATTTTCTTTAAAAATGAATACATTTATAGTGACATCATTATTTCTTGTCTTCGACGCACTCCATCCTCGACATTAATTTCACCATTTATTTCTTGCGAAACTGGCTGCTCAACTACGTCAGCTGCTACTTCAGGTGGGTCCGGCACATTGAAATGCTTGCATATGTTGTGCAAGGCACAGCATGAATTTATAATTTTTGTTGCTTTTTGTGGAGAGTAGTGGAGTTTCCGCTCATTTAAAAGGCATCGAAAACGCATTTTAAGGACCCCAATGGTCCTTTCTATAATATTTCGTCCTTTGGCGTGTATTTTGTTAAATTTAGCTTCTCTGCTTCCAGGACTTGTATTTCGAAATGGTGTCATTAAATATGGGCGCAGTGGGTAGCCGGAATCACCTTAAATGTGTTGAATTATTTCATTACTTTTTGTTTAGTTAAATCAATCCATGTAAAAATAAATTAATACCTAAATACATTGAGCTTAATTCTCCCGCCCGGTACATTCTCTCAAGCACAACGTTTAATGCACTGCCACTCCAAACAAATGAGTCGTGGCTTGACCCGGGAAATCTAGCATCAACAAACCTTATATTCATGTTGTGGTCACAAGCCTGCATATTAAGAGGTTAGAGATTTTAAACAATGTATCACATAGAACTTACAATCATTGCATTTATGCTGAAGTATCCCTTTCGGTTCAGATAATGGTGCTTTGCATATGCAGGGGCAACAATACCAATATGCGTTCCATCGACGCAGCCGATAACCCCCGGGAATCCAGATTTTAAGTAAAAGGAGTTCCTGGCCTGTTGTTTCTCCTGTTCTGTCATTGTTGTTGAAATCCACGCAGGACAAAGCTTCCTTTCAATAATGTCGACAACTTCACTTAAAATTGTGGACACCGTTGATTGCGCGAAACCTAGTTCGAAATCGTTGCCAACGCTCTTTTGGTAGCTACCGTCAGCAAAAAAACGAAGAGCACTAGCTAACTTTAAAATTGGTGGAATTGCACAACTTCTAAACGACTGAAAAGAATCGTCAATGGCCTGCAGAACAAAAACGAAGGCTTCTTTGCTTAGCCTGAAATAAGATTGAAACCTAAAAGAAATTTTTAAATATTTGACTGAAGATCAACCGGACATATAAAAATACTCACAAGCCGTCCGGAACTTCTAGCGGATTAGATTTGTCCCTGATGCTGCGTCGTAACCTGCACAAAGTTTGTTTTTCTTCAAATTCTTTCAAATTTCATTCAAATTCAAATTCAAAGTCTCCAAAGAAAAGCTCCGTGCTGCTTATCATTTTATATTTTAGTGTTTTTAAAAAAATAAACAAAATTCAACTCAATTTGAATCAATTAATTTTCAATTTAATTTTTTGACGTAACTTTGTTTACTTTTATGTTTTCATGCTTTGGCAGCATTGAATCTGCGGCGAACAAGTAGAGTCGCAAACCATGATACGGCAGAATTGAAAGTTCGCCAGCTGAGTCGAATCGAGTAGAAAATTCGATTCGCTGACGGTGATAGGGGCATAAACCACGGCTTTTGTTGAGTTTTAACGCTTTTAGTTTTAATTGGTACAAATTGATTAAATAGCTGAATAATGTTTCGCTGCAAATAGCTAATCTGGTCTTCAATTGATGGCATGCAATAAATGCCTTGCCAATTTGTCCTTCTGGCTTCTTGATCGAGCTGGTAATGATCAATATGCTTAAAATCGCGAAACTGAAAGAACATGGCTTTTTTACCATTTGGAAGTCAAAAGCTAGGAAGATAAGGTCATGTTTCGGGAAATTTGGAACTGATAGCTGATCATAAAGAAGTATTTTTGATAGATCACTTACAAAGATTAGGTCCAATAGAGTATTAATAGAATTTGAGAAATGAGTTGGGGTCGAAGTGTTCACTGAAAAAAGTCCTAAGTCACGCATATCATTAGTTAAATTATTTTCTATAATAATATTGCTGTTAAAGTCTCCTGCAATGAGAACGTGGGGAAATGATAGAGAAAAATGTTCAATCATGCTTATGAGTGGTGAAGTATCCACCATACGATTTGGACGGTAGACAGTGCCAATAAGCATTTTGTTGGAACCGTTCGATACCGATAAGAATACAGATTCAATTGCACTGTCAGGAGCAGATTTATGTATAAGCTTACAAGGGATGTTATTTCGCACATAGATCGCGGCGCCTCCAGCATGTCTCTCTCTATTTTATTTTCCAGATTTTTGTTCTTGGCTTAATAGGTTGTTTTAGTAAAAGTGTTTTATACCCTTTGTTGTTTTGAATATTACGATTTTCGTTGTTGTAAATAGCTTTTATACTTTCTGTTAATTTAAATGTTTCTGTTCTACTTGTTTTAGAAAGGGTTTTAATTCCTTTCGTTAAATTATTTTGTCGGCGTTCTTGTTTTTACTGTATTTTTGACACTTTTTGGCTTACTTCGTTGCTTAAGTAAAGGGGTTTATACCTTCGGTTGATTTAGAAAAGCAGAATATCTTTGATTTTGTTTTAGAAAGGTTTTGATACCTTTCGTTTAATTATTTTGTCAGTGTTGTTCTTTTTATTAAAGTTTTGACACTTGTTGGTTTATTTTATTGTAGAAGACTGTATATCTTTTGTTTGCTCGTTGTATTTTTATTCTTCTTTATGTCAGTTGCTTATCCGGGCTATACCGCCTTGCCTCTTTGACACTTTCGGACTGTTTGATATCGCCTTTCATAGTCGTATGTATGTATATACATCAAGGTGCTGCATCCCGTCAAATTTGTTTTGTGGTTGCCGCTGTCTTTTTGTAATTTTGCCCTCTGATGCTGCCGCCCTCTTCTTGTAGTTTTACATGCGGATGCTGCCGCCTTAGCGCAACACACTTCTTTTTAGCCAAACTCGTTGTACTCATTTCTCATCCTTTCTGCAACTATTTTCTCCTCGGTAATTCCTTTTTCTGGTCCAACGGCATCATCTTCGGCTGCACCCCCACTTTTCCTCTGTTTCGATACTCTCTAATCTAGTTTAAACCCTAATAAGTTAAAATTATTCACCGTCTTTAACAATTATTTCTATTTTTACTTAATTATTCATCTATTGTTTCAAATATTTCTTTGCTTTATTCATTATTTCTCTTCTGACAAACTTTTTTTTCTCTGCTACACATAATTTTTATAATTTTTCTTTGCTTAACTTTTTCTCTGATAGTATTTTCGGTATTCATTTGCTTTTTTGGTGCTTAGAATCGCCCGTCTTATATATATCTATTTTTTATTTAAGTTCCCTTTTATTACATTTTTTATTTTATTTAATCTCGGCTTACAGTTCTTTCTATTATTACTTTATTAATTTAATTTTTCTCTTAAATTTTAGATTATTCAGAAACTTATTTTCTTTCTTACATTTTAATGTTACATTGCATTTTTCCATTTTTCAATTCGACATTTTTATGCGTAAACGCATTTAATTCTCTGTTAAAAAATTTTGGATTAAACTTTTATAAACAATTTTTCTTTCTTTCGCTCTTTTATATGCGAATTTTCGTTTCACTTTATTCTTTAAATTCAGTTTTTTTTTCTTTTAAATTGTAAAAGTACGATACTGTGTGTGTAAAGGTGTGTGTTGATTTTGTAGGAAAAGAACAGACATTGTTCACCGTTCAATTCTGGTTCTTGCGTCTACCATACTGCGAGTTTTCTTACGTAAACCGCGCTTGGGTTTTTTTCGGTTCTTTTTTTTCCAAATCTGAACGACTTAGGGAAATGAGGTGGTTTTAATTTTTTCTTCTTACTTTAATATTCTGTCGTTTATGCTGCAATTCCTAACCTAGCGATAGCTTGCATTTTTTTTCTTTTATATCGTCATTTCGTGCATGGCGATATAAACGAAAATGCTAAATTTGCGGAAGTATTGCTACCCATATTTTTTAGTAACCGTATTTCGTCGTTCTGCGCATTTTATTATTATTCTATTTTACTCTGTCGATACGTCTTCCCTTCGTAACAGCTCGCGCAATCTTTCGGTTTCCAAGTCTAGCTCTTCCGCTCTACCCTGGTCTTCTATTCTTAGTTGCTGCACCTCGCCTAGCTTTGTTCTCAGAGCCTCAAAGTCTTTTTTATACTCCTTAAACCTACTTGCCTGAGACGTAGTCTTGTGCTCGTGATACTTATCTACGAAATCAAACACTACGTCTGCCTTTGTAAAATTTTTTCCCACCGTATGTGACTGTAGCAAAGCGAAATTATCTTTGTTCGATATCACCACTTTAGCCCGGACCCAAAACTTTTCCGAAAATCTGTCCAATTCCCCAAGAAGATTTAGATACCTTCTTTCTATGTCACTAGTGCAATCCATCTAAGACAAAACAGGCAAAAAATACTGTGTTTCCCTTCTCACACACTATGCTGAGGTGTTCTCTAATCAATCAATTCAAATTCTATCAAAATTGGTCCTTATTATTTATTTGTTTGTTTGTTTGTATTGCTTTTTTAGTTCTCTATTCCATCAATTTGCTTTTCTACAGCATTACTAGACCTTTAGTTCCCGCATGGCAATATAAACAAAACCCAGTCAGTTAACAATAGTCAAAAAAATATTATTTTTTTCATATATTTATTTATTTGATTCATACATACAATACATACAATACAAATTAACGAAATTTTACGAGACATTAACTAATTTTACTTTCTGTAATTAGTAATTTTTTTATGGTTAATGTATTGTTCGACTTTCCTCCTCTGTTTCGTTCCCGCTTTTCCTTTATTTGCTTCTTCAGTCCGATTCTGGCTGCTTCGGTGGTAGCGAGTGTTAATTCTCTGTAGAGAACCGCTAACTGTCTTCTCCCGTTGACCTGTCTTCCTCTCTCTTTCGTTTCCTCTCCTTTTTCGGTGATTTTTTTTTGCGGTGACCTCGAGTGTGTGCTGTCCTTGTTTCCTGGGCAAAGGTGATTCCTTCGTCTATATTCCTCAATGGTTATCGGCTGGGGTCCAGCTCCCTTGGGCATTAGGACGTGTACTGGATAATCCGGTGATATCCTCGCTGGTACGTATTCCTCTTATTTTGCAAAGATTGTGTCTAACTGCTCCTGGGTCTATGTATCCTGCCAAGTTAATTCTCAGATCTTTCACTAATTATTCATATTAAAAAAAACTTTTTTTTCTTTTTATGATAATTTTTTTTCTGAAGATCACCTTCATTAGCTTAACTGGTCGCGATCGGGATTTGACCATAACACTAACTGTTTCCATTTTCTTTTTTTTTTTCTTCAAGAATATACTCATTTCAATTTATTTTACATTTATCCTTAAAAACATTTTTTTCACAATATCCTTGCTGTTCCTCTGAACAGAAAGGATCCTACCAGCTGCGCCAAAAATGTTGGGTTCCTTCCTATGAGGATACCCGTAGGTCCTTTGTCGTGACCCCAAAATGCTCACCTAATCCAGCATGTCTTCTCTTCACTAGAGAAGCACGAATATTCCTACAGATTCCCTATGATATTAAAAAAAACCAGTTTGCCTTGTTTTTATTCGGCAGGGTAGCTGCCAGATGCATAGGCAGCCGTGAGGTTGCCAGAAGATTGGTGGGTGTGGCTCACCAGCCAGCAGTATACTTACTTAATTGATTTGCTGGTTCTGCTGTGCTTATTGCTGACGAAAGGAAAAGTTCTTGGGTTTTTTTAATGGTGTTTCTCGTGTTCACTTCTATTTCAAGCTCTGCGAACGAACCTCTTGAACTCTACGAGCCAACTCCTTTTATTTAAACTGAAGCACCGATATTTATAACAAATATCTGACTTCCTCAATCTTTACATTATTGCTTAACAACTTAGTTGACAGTTTTTTGTCACATACTTAAATTTAACTAATCTATTAATTGGCTAATCTTAACACTAATCTTAATCATACACAAGGCATTCCCTCATAACTTGGCCGAGATTCAAGTTATGCGGAAAATATTCTTGTGTTTGTAAAATGCTCATGTTTCATTTTATTTGTCATACTTTTATTTCCCCAAGGGCGGAACTCAGTTGAGGTGAATATTGTCCAATGGTAAACTGTAGTAAATAAAATACTATAAATGCATGCAATTACAACAATAAAATATTATTTATTAAAAATGCTGTCAATGCATTTTGTGCCAGGTGCAGAAGGCACAACGGTGTCAGTTTATTTCCCATGGCAAGACAACATCAACATACTGGCGCTACTGCTTGTTATTTAAACTGCTCGCTTGTTACCGTTTGGAGGCACGCGATACGCTTAAACGATTTTACGCCTTAGTGCTGACACTGCACTTTCATGCAGTCGCACTTGAACTTAGCATTGGCCTTGATTTCAGAAATTCAAGTTTGTTGCATGGCACAGAAGGTAGTGCCTACAAGTATGCATTGGTTTATTTGTTTTGTTTGTGACTAGTTCACAACAAACGGAAAAATAGTTATAACATTACTATAGGGAACATCACCCTTAAGACAAAAAGAAATTTAATGAATTACAATAAAGATATAAGAATTAAACAAGAACGTTTTCACAAATAGTGAAAATGAAAATAGACACGAAGGTTCTAACAGTTGTGGTACATAAGCAAGAAATTGAGCCGCGAATTTATTTAGGAGAAAGTTTAACCAACGCAAGTAACAATACAGCGTATGTATCAGCTTTGAATGCAGCTGAGAGGGATATGACCTTACCGAAAGAGTATAAATCAAAATTTTCCAATATTAATAATAATACAGAGAATAACACGATATGTAGCGTTAAAAGAATATAACGTAAAAGAAAGAATTAAAAATTTAACACCAACAATTAAGTTGGACACAAATTTAAATACAGAGGAACGGTCTTCAATAGAGAATTTAATAACATCATACCATGACATCTTCCTATAAGAAGGCGATAAGTTGTCATACACTCCTGTGTTAAAAGACAAAATTAGGATTGAAACAGATCAGCCGCTAATAAATCAGAAACAGTATAGATTTCCTCAGGCCCATAGGGAGGTAATTCAAAGTCAAGTAGAACAACTTTTGAAAGACGACATAATAGGCCAAGCAAGTCACCTTGGAACTCGCCATTGCTATCAGTGTCAAAGAAAACAGGGAGTGATGGAAAGAAAAACTGGAAGTTTGTTAAAGGTTTTTGGAAGGTAAATGACGCCACCATCAAACGAGTTTTTCCAAATCCAAGAATTGATGAAATATTAGATTAATTAGGATACTGTAGATATTTTTCAACTCTAGATTTGGCCAGTGGGTACCATCAAGTACTTGTAAACAAAAATGATAGAGAAAAAATAGCGTTTAGTACAGCATTTGGGTATTATGAATTCAATAGAATGCGCTTTGGGCTCACCGGATCTCCAGCAACTTTCCAAACATTAATAAATCATATACTGACGGGATTACAGGGAATAGACTGTTTGTATAATTAGATAATGTAGTAATGTATGACAATAACTTGCAGCAGTACGAGTAAAGGTTAGCACAAGTATTCTAAGTATATGGTTTGTGTCGCAATACCAGATGCGGAGCGAGCACCGTGGCAAAAGTATTTTTTAACGAGATTGTGACTCGTCACAATGTCAAATTAACCGATAATGGGTCAAATTTTATTTCACGTCTATTCTCGGACGTATTTTACATTTTATCAAGAAATTACATATTACACCGTGTCATCCACAAGCAAACGGTTCACTATAGAGGAGCCATAGACATTAAGCAGAATATCTGAGGAACTTCGCAAAAGGAGATGGGTCAAACTGGGATTAATGGTTGGCAAGTGCGATGCATGTACAGAACAACACAGTGCATACATAAACAAAACAGATGACTTTTCGAACATAGTACGGGTTTAATTCCGAAATGCCGACCAATTTGAAACGCAAATGTGGGCCGATATACAGGGTGAGTCTGTTAGAGAGGTCAATCCGAAAACCGGAGGTTCCTTGGGTCAATACAAGAAAAAAATTGTATGGGAGGGGGGGGTCTATTTTCACCCCCTCCGAGATAGGAGTAAAATAATGTAAAAAAGTCGAATTTTAAGGTAATATCACTTTTAGCGCAATAACTTTGAAAGTATGATAGCTTCGTAAGATTTAAGTGCAGTTTTGGAAACACAATTTAACAGGTCTAATAAAAAAATAAACAAATTAAAGTTAACTCGTTTGGTAAAAACAATTAAGCTGACCAAACTCAAAAAATAATTTTTTTCACGAAAAAAATTAGTACGAATGCGATTTTCTCTAAAGTTTATCTAAAAAAAAAATTCAGTTTATTACGTATTTATGTTCTCTTAAGTGTTCTCTAAAACTTCCGAATACAAAGTTTTTACCTCAGGTCAACAGGTCATCTGTTTTTTGAGTTTTAATTTGTGCTTAAAATACCTATGTAAATTACAAAAGCTTACATTGATATGTAAACAATAGAAAAAACAAAAATTTACTTTGCAGTGTAATGTTTTTGTTGTAAAATTTTCAGTTGATTTTAAAACTAACGCTACTATTATAGTAAACAACAATAAATTAGAGTGTTATAACGGTTTTAAAAAATATCGGCATTCAACTCTCTTTTGTCTTCAGACCCCTCCTTTAGAATTTAGCACTCCATTGGTATATACATTTTTTTTTTTTTTTCAATAGCAAATAACAATTTTATTAATTGTAATAAAATCTAACATTTTTTTCTTTTCAGAAAGTTGGCAACTCTATTTTCTTACTCTCATCGCTATGGGATTTATACTATAATTTACATGAACAGAAACCCAAATGAAATCAAAATTAATCTAAATAAATATGTATAAGGTATAATAAGACAAAATATATATATAAGTAATATATAAAAAATTTATTAATTATAGTATATAAAATATGTTTTGTTTATATTAACGCGCAGCCAGCACATTTTCTTCTACCTATTAAGAGCTCTTAAGGGTGTTCATGAAAACCTAACTTATTACAAAAACCGAATTAGACGGCTTAAAAATTTTGATCGCATTCCAAAAAAAAACAGGCAATGATTTTTTTTTAACACCTCCAGACAACGGATTTTTTTAACCAAGTTGGACAATTCTTACAAGCTAAAAATTTAATTTAATTAACAAAACCTTACATAACTAGCTTAAAAAGACTAAATTAAGAAGAACGGACCGGTAATTGCTATCAAGCTTACGTTATTGATTACAGCAAATAAAAACAGACTATGTTTGTGCTTAAATTATGCACTCATGTAAAAACGGAAAATTTTAAACAATCATAACAATAAAAATCGCCACTACGTTTCTTTCTTTTATATTCTATCCGTTTCGCCATTTTTTAACAGCTCGGTTTTTTCCGATGTGGAATTAAAAAAATGGTGGTGGTCTCTACTTAATTACTGTTGCTGTCGTTTAAGTAGTGTCTGCTACTATTGCTACTCCTTTTTTTAGATATTTCTAAAATAAAGCTTCTGATCTCAGTGTTGGATACAACAAGCAAACAATGGCACTACGATACAAAAAAAAATTTGTGGCCGACTTAGCTTTTAAACGCGGTAATGTCTCAGCGCTTCTTTCTCCCTCGAAGTCCACCGCACTGTTGACTCCGCAGCCACACTGTTACAAGAATTCCTTCAGATTATTATTTTCCTCTTCTATTGTCACTACTCACAATTGCTGTTTTTTTTCCTCTCCACCAGGTTACGACGCTTCTGAACGATCCTCTCCTTGAATGTCCTTGTTCTCTTTTCACAACCTAGCAGCACAAAAATTTTCCTATCTTTACTCTAATTTTATTCTAAGTCTAAACACAAAATTTTCCTCTTTTTTTTCTTTTTTTTTTTATCTTTTCATACCTTTTTTTCGCCTTTATCTCCCACGTATGGCCTTCTCGTTACCCTTTTGAAACTGCCATAATCAATTTCCTTCTCCCTTGGCTTTAATCATTTTTTGTGTCCTTTTTTGATTAATTTCCTTATAGATATCCGCAAATCCCTTTGATGTGTTTTTGCTTTTTTCACTTCCTGAATCCTTTTTTTATTTTTTTAGAATTCCCACAATTTTCACCAAAAAATGTTTAAGCACCTAACATATAAATGTGCATATATATATATATGTTATCCCTTATAATGGACTGTCACTTTTTCACTGGCTTACATCCTGTTTAAACGACGAACTTTTTGCAGCTATTACTTCATAGACATTTCAATCTTGTCTCTACCAGATTTTTTTCCTCCTACAACAGAACTTTTCCAGCACCTACTATATGCTTTTCCTCCTCTTACAGATCCATATCTCCTATGCAACACCCTACTCTCTTTTACTCCTACCGCTTTTCCTTAAACCTACCTATTGGCGGGACTTTTTTCAGCCTTTTTTCGAGTTTTGGCGCAATGGACTTTGCCCTGACTCGGTTCCATAATTTTCCCTCTCTCTCCCTACCGTTTCCCCTACCAACACGCCCATTTTCCATTATCCTACAAGCGACTTGACGATAGCCGTACCAGGCGCTCATGAACACGCAGATAGTTGGTGTGCCCGTCATTACCACTGGGTCACTCGCCTTACTTTTTAGTAGTAAAATTACAGTCCACAACTTTTCATTCATATTTCAGCCTACCAACACTAACACGTAAGTGTCATTGTTTTTCAACCATCATGACCGCCTACACTTGCAGTGAATTTGGTAAGTTTTTCTTATTCGATTTTAATTAGTTTTATAAATGAAAATTGTATTTTTCTTTCAGATTACCTCATAAAAAAAATAATCTTCATCGCTGGACAATGGCTTGGTGCACGGAACACGCACCATTAAGTGGTTATGGCGGATTAAAACAGGTAGGAAAATTATGCATACAAAAAAACAACAACGTGCATCAAATTAACCCTCGTACTTCTCCTTTTTTTCAGGCATAACAGGTGGTGTTTATTTTTTTTTTTCAGGACGGTCACACGCAACACGATATTAAGCAAATGAAAGAAATGTGACAAGAAGGGAAAGTGTAAGAAATAGTGTTGAGCTAAGAAAAAAAATGTAGTGATGAAACAAGAATAAACGAAGTAAAAACAAAAAATTAAATAAAAGGGAAGTTAGAATAAGTAAAAGAAAGAATAATAATGAGATAACTTTGAACGAAGAGAATAATTTTGAAGAAAAAATAAGTAAAAGAAAGAAAAATAATAAAATAAATATGAAAGAAGTGAATGACGGGAAAAAAATAAGTAAAAGAAAGAATAATAATAGAATAAATTTGTTGAAGAGAATAATTGTGAAGAAGGAATGAGTAAAAGGAAGAATAATAATAAATAAAAAAAAATCAATGAAGAATTAAAATCACAGATTCAGAAAATTAAAATACCGCAGCAGGGTAATTGTATAAGTATAAGTGCAACAGGGTTCAAGATAAAGGACAAGAAACATGAAAGGGGAAATAAAGAGAACTTGAAAATAACTCACCAATAGTTAACTTCCAATCAATAATAAATCAAACAAAAATCATTTATATATTTACACATATGTACAACATTTATTTAATTTACTTCGCACTTGCTTCGCGGCAGTGGACATAACGCTCCATTCAATTTGAACTAAAATCGCGAACTGCCAATAATTTTAACTCTATGGTAACATGGCCCACAGCCCATGCCACCATAAGATGTTCAGAATTCGTTGCAGTGCAAAAAACAGCACCACTGCATAGGCCATAGCCACAACCACGATAGAAATTTTTTCCAGTGCTTACTTTATTCTTTATTACATGCGTCAACCTTTATATGCTTTCGCTTCGTCATCACCGACACTACTCCATCTTTCCACCCTCCAACTAACTATCACCATTCTTCCGAATCAACACAATGCTTTCGCATTTATAGGGGGCATCCCCTGAGTGCTGGTTAAGTCTAAAAAAAAAAATAAAAAAAATCAGCGCTAATCACGAAGCGAGCCAAAACGTTAGTGGGGAAAGTGCACATTCCAAGCTTAACATTGTCCATGCGCTGGGTAGCTAAACTGGGTAGTCATAGCGCGCTTCAGGCCCAGCGCGCATTGTTGATTAGTAAGCATTAAGCATTAAGCATGGGAGTGGCGGATCATATTATCGCCGTGTCGTTCACAGCGATAATAGCGAGCCTGTAACGGCACACTCAGTGGTGGGTTCTGGCTTTCATGTTTGAAGGTGGCTTTGACTGTGAAGTTGAATCCACATTCGAACATGCAGGTCAGGATTCGCCATGGCTGTGTCGTATGCAAACATGAGTGACATACTGCTTATGCCACGGCGGACGCGTTCGAGGTGTGTCAGCTGACAGATGACTTTGACAGCTGAGACTTGTACTTTGACAGCTGACATTTTGACTTTTACAGTCAACACATTAAGTGACAGTTGACGTTTTACTGTAACAGCTGACAGATTACTTTGACAGTTATTGTATTTCAACACGGACAGTACACCATTGTTATTTATGACATTCTTATTTCATTTGACATCTGACACTTCCTTCTCTCGAGCAAACTCGACATTTTTTCGTTCTTGTATAAATCTGACATTTTATCTCTTACCCCATTCTGACAGTTTCCTTTCATTTAAATTCTGACATTTTTACTTTTGCTTAACTCGTACCATTTTTACTTCATTTAAATTCTGACATTTTTACTTTTGCTTAACTCGTACCATTTTTACTTCATTTAATTCTGACATGACATTTCTTCAAAATTCTTACTTTTCTTTCCTTTTAAATTTGGCTTTTCTTACAGAAGCATTTGACAGTTCATAATTTCAATACTGACAGTTTATTATTCTTATTCCTGACGTGTTTACTTTTGACAGTTTCCTTTAACTTAACTACGACATTTTTTGTTTGTTGACAGTTTTTATTTAACTCAGACAGCTGTCACAGGTCCTGTTCAGCTGTCGCACTTCGAACGAGTGAGCCTTGTTATCCATACGCAAGTGTGTCACACATGTAAAGTCAAAGAGCACTTCTCAGCAAATGTTGTCAAGTTTAAGCGCACCCTCAGCAAGGGTTCTCAAGTTTCAGAACGCTCCCTGTCGACATATTTGACAAATGTCAAATAATATTGACTAACGGCGAAATTTCCGCCAAAAAAATTTCTTTTCGTCTGGAATTCGACCCAGCATGGCAGCAACCGCAACAACAGCAGCAGCAACGATATCCATCAGGCTCAACAACATCAGCAGCATAGCCACCACGCACCGGTAAGTGCTTGTTTTAGAAGTTTTAGCTTGCCAGCTACAAACTAAATGTTTAAGCAGCAACAGCAGCGGCGCACACACCAACGCAACTGCAACCGCAGCCAACACCGTGGGTAGAGCAGGGCACTACCACATCGACTAGCGCTGAGGCTAATAACGACACCAGCAACGACACAAACAGCAGCAGATAGCCACCACGTACCGCACCGCCTCCAACAGCCACTTGCAACCGCAGAACGCACACACCAACACCCCAACAGCAACGGCCGCAATCACATGCGCCAACATTCAAGTGACAATCCACATTGCTGCACTGTATGCAACAAACCGTTTACACTAGATGTCTAGATGTCACACTGGTGGTCGACCCTTTGCAGGAGAGAAGCCACATGCATGTACCTTGTGTAGCAAGACATTTGTTGAGCGTGGAAATTTGAAGCGTCATATGAAACTGAATCATCCTGATGCAGTTATGCCACCACCTCCAGTACCACATCCGCAAATTTCAGCTGGAATATTGACATCAAGTAAACAGGAAATAAATCCGATTATAATTCCTCGTCAAGAGTCAACGATGCATACCATTCAACAAATCACAGCAGTGTTTCTGGAGCTGGGGCTCCTAATAACATACAATTAGCACCTGGACTTGTGTCTCTTGTTACCTCAACAATCACTTCAAACAATTATCAACAACAACAGCACCAACACCCGCAGCAGCAACAAATGTAAAAACGGCGGCGACCGCACTTATGAGCGCACAAAGCAGCGGCATCAACCTCACCAGCTAAAGCAGTGACAACTAAACTATCAGCACCGTCAACAGATGCAACAGCAACGCAGCATTACATCTGACGTAGCACACATTTTCGATCCATTGGGACTCGTGGGACCTGTGGTGGTAGCAGCGAAGATATTCATTCAGCAGTTATGGATGCTAACACTTCAATGGGATGAAGCCCTTCCAATGACGATGCACACGTCATGGACAAAATTCCGCAACAGCCTGGATAAATTAAATGAACTTAGAATCCCACGCCACGTCTTTGGACACAACATTGCAAGAACGGTGGAAGGCTGTCAGCCGGATTAAACAAGAATTCTGGGCACGATGGAGTCAAGAATATCTCACTGAGCTTCAGCACAGATACAAATGGATGGAACGAGTTCCCAACATAAAGGAAGGAACATTGGTTATAATCAAAGAAGATAATTCACCACCATTGAAATGGCCACTAGGACGAATCACGCATGTCCACCCAGGAAATGATGGAATTGTTCGAGTGGTTGATATAAAAACAGCGGCGGGGACTTGCAAACGTCCAATCCATAGACTAGCCCCACTTTATCGAGAAGATAGCTCCAGAGAGGCGATTAAAGATCTGCACAAAGGAAAAACTTTCAACAGTAGCGATATTCAAGATCAAGAAAACCCTCACATACCGCCAAAACGACGACGTGTTCCCATCGGCAGCATCATTACAACTATATTGGTAACGCTATTGCTATTACCGTTAGCAATAGCCAGCCCAATAAAAATAACCCAGTTTCAATCAAATCCTGGTATATATTTTGAAGAAATAGGTTCGGCAAAAATAATAACAACAAAATGGAATTTGATTGTTTATTACGACCTATTACCATTTTATAAGGAATTGAATGTCTTACGCACTGGTATCACTACACGTCAACGTCACTGCAATGAAAGCGCACCAAGTCTAATATGTGAATTTTTTGTAAACTACTTTCAAAATTCACAGCAAGAAATAGGCTCAGAATTTGAAATGCTGTCAATACGGAGAGTGCCAAGAATAGTCAAAAGAGGAGCCTTAGACTTTATTGGAAACATTGGCAACTCACTATTTGGAATACTCGATTCCAAGTATGCCACCACAATGTCAGATACCATCAATCAACTGAAGAACAATGACGACTTTCTGCGTGAACTTTTGCAAAACCAAACTTCAGTTATCGATTCTACCATCAACATTATCACAAGAGATCAAATGACTTCGATGAAAAGGTTCAAAGATATCGACGACCATATCGACAAAATAATGAAGCTACTTAAAAATAACGAAAGTAATAACAGTGATATGACCCTAACAGCTCTATGCCTGCAAATGTCAATAATGGTATCAAACCTACAACGCATACAGTCTTCAATCATCGATGCTCTCACAGACACACATCATGGAAAAATTAATCCCCTCATACTTACACCCCAACAACTAAAAGAAGAAGCAGGAAAACTTAAGAATCACCTACCTTCCCATCTTCAACTTCCGGTCAGGCAAGATAACTTGTTGCTGCTCTATAGCCTAATGAAAGTTGAGGCCATAGTGACAGCTGATCATGTTATATTCAACATCAAAATCCCTCTGGTTGACCAAAAATATTACGACATTTTTAATCTTGTTCCGGTAACAACAGTTATCAATAACACGTTAATCGATGTTAAAATATCAACAGAACTTTTGGGAATCAACCCTCACAGAGACGAATTCTTTCCCATGGGAAGTGCAGATCTTCAATCCTGTTTAACTTTAGAAACTGATTGCTATTTATGCTCAAAAATACAGTCTATACACAGAAAAGAATCTGATGAATTCCAATGTGAAGTGGATCTGTTTAACAATGAAACAAATCCAAGATGCGACACTATACGACTAAACAAATCCATCGTATGGCATCAATTAACTGACAAAAATCAATGGACGTATGCCGCAAGAAAACCTATTCGGCTTAGTGCTGTATGTGGACAAGAAACTTCTCAACTAACGCTTAATGGATCGGGATTGCTCCAGCTTCAACAAAACTGCGTAATAAGAGACAACCAAATAATAATTCAAGGACATCAGTATTTGACTACTTCCCGTAAATCAACTTATACAAGCGTCGGTGTGCCGTTAGAAGCTATCAAATCACAACACATCGAAGTGCTTACCAAACAACAATATACCACTCAAATAGAAGAGCTTGTAGTACTTCATAGAGAGTTGATGAAGAATAAACTACTTAAATTACCATCAATAGTAGAATCAACACAAAAACATACCTGGCTGGCTACATATATCGCATTAGCATTGGCAATCAGGATCAGCATTTTTAGAATTGTAAGTCTATGGAGCAAATACCAGAAGAAAAAGCAGCAACTACCAAAGCTTCCGACGCCACTCCCAAGAACTCAATCAACATTCAATGTAACTACAACATGAAAACTCTACAGTCACAGCGTTGAATTAATCATTCAACGCGGGAGAGAATGTTAACACACGAGTTAACATGAATGCCAACCAAAGGGTTAAGATAAGCGTAAAAACATAAGTAGGTTACTAATCGTTAAAAATATTTATTACAAGAAATGTAAAACTGCTTATTAGCAAATATGTATAAGTGCTTCTGCTAACAATAGCAACAACCTTTTTGTTTAATTAACATAGTTCATAATTTTGCTTAAATTCGTATTTTTGTAATTTTGCAATATGTTTAATTGTGTCATAGCATTTATTTTATTTGTAATCAATACTGCTAACACTGGCATATTTGTAGTTATATAAACTAGCAATTTATCAATAAACAACAGTATAATTCTTACAACTCAACAAGGTGTTTTACTATTTCACTAGTAACAACCACGATTCAGACCAAGTTCCAAGTGCTTGTTTTGATCACAAAACCAATTGCAACAAGTTCAAGTGCTTGTTGTGATAACCAAAAAAAACCCAACGAATTATAACAAGTTTCAAGTGCTTGTTGTAATTACCAACGGGCAAATAAACTAATTTGTCCAAAACAAATAGAGACAGTAACCCTTATTGACTACAACAACAACTACCAAACAAGAGGACACAGGTTTTATTTTTTTGTAATATTTATAATTCTATATATCTATGGTCACAAGAATTCGCGACATGACTCAAAGTATCGTATTAAAAGCGATATGGCATTTTCCTTATGGCCAATCTTTGGAAGGATGCAGAAATTTTTTTTTGTACATAGATACATAGATAGAATAGATTACCACTTATATGTGCAAATATTTCTTTTGTATCGGGTCATGTATTTCAGATTAAAAGGTCGTAGTTAGTTAAATTAAAATATCGTTTTTTACGAGGTTTTGAGCTATGTCGTTGGTGCTTGTGACCACAGATATAAATGTATGTACATATACGTACTCTCCTCTAAGAAAAACATCCCGTAGACGTAGCGCAGGCAAAGTAATTTTTCATATAAGACTGCGAAAGCGAACCGATTTTGCGTTGCAATAACGTGCCGTATGCGTGAAGTTTGGAATAAGGAAATAAGAGAAAAACAAAAAAAAAAAATTTGTGTTCGACACGCTTAAATCGGTTCGTTTCCGTATCGAAAAATCATTCCGCGTTCGTAACAATCAAAGCAGCTCGTTTACGACGTAAAGCTACGGTGAAATAACTTTACTGTTATATGAACAACGAAGTAATTGTTAGTGAAATGGCATTCCGTATACGGTACGGTTTCGTTTCGCAAAATGCGGTGCGTTTATTTTCCTTAGAGGGTCCGTAAATAGGAAACTATATATTAAGAAATATCATTGTTTTTTTTTTATCTTTGCCCAACTTTTAACTGCCCTGAAAAAGGAAAATTGAAAAGAAGTAAATCGAAATCAGAATTATACAAAATAAAACTAAACAAAAATAAAAAGTTTTTATTAAAATAAAACTAATATAAAATAAAAAGTTTTTTTTATTAAAATAAAAATAAAGAAAAATAAAAAACTTTTTATTAAAATAAAGCAAATATAAAATAAAGTTTTTTTATTAAAATAAAAATAAAGAAACATAAAAACTTTTTATTAAAAAAAATAATATAAAATAAAAAGTTTTTATTAAAATAAAACTAATATAAAACATAAAGTTTTTAGTAAAATAAAAATAAAATAAGGAACTTTTTCTATTAATATAAATAAATAAAATATATATTTTGTACTAAAATAAAAATAAAACAAGAAACTTTTTTCTCTTAATATGAATAAATAAAATAAAAAGTTTTTTTGCTAAAATACAAAATATAGTAAAGATAAATTTAAACATAGTTTTTTTTTGTTATAAAAAAAAAGATTGTTTAGTTACCATAAATGAAAGTATATTTAAGGATTAAAAATATTTATTTATTTTCTTTCTTATTACCTTTATAATAAAAAAGTTAAAATTAACCTCTAAGTTCTTTTATTTGGTTGAGGGAGGAATGTTTGCGTTTGGGGAGGACTAAGTACTTCGCCCCGGGGTCCTCCATGGTAGGGAGGGATGCGTGGGCCGAGCCTTACGATCTGGCTCGAGTGTTGGTTGGCGGATGGGTGAGCCAGGGGCTCCCAACATTTTTCATTTTTTTATTTACTTTTCTTTCTTTTCAGCTCCGGTTGGTTTGATATTTGTTGGTCCGAATCTCGACGCGATATTTTTTTTTTAGCACGTGAAACATTTGTACGGCGAAGGTACGCTGGGTTGGCCACCACGAACCCCCCATCACTCCCGAACTGCTAGCACATAGGCTAACCAGCACGTGCAGTCGTGGTCAACTTCGTGTCCGCGGGTCACCTGACCAGGGGCGGTGGCGTCGGCCAGGGTAAGCAGATGCCCTAACTATTTTTTTTCTCTGTGCTAAGGTCACAGGGGCGCATTCACCGTGTGCCCTCAAAATGTACAAGTCAGGGCTGCTGCTTCCATGGTCGGCCTCACCGCTCAGCATTGCCAGACGCATTCGTTTATTTTTGTTTTTGAATTCGGTCGAGGCTCCTTTCGCTCCGCTACAAGCCGTACTGTAAAATGTGCGTTTCTTGCTAAACGTTAATAAAGGCTAAACGTTTCTTGCATAGCAACACGTATACATAAAACCGATGAGGATCATTTTCGAATTGTGGGCATGCATGTGGGCTGCAACGTAGTATTGCTAAAGTGTGCAGAGCAATATACTCAGCTAACCTACTTAAAATGATTTTATACCGTTAAAAGGGGTTAGTATGGCAGATGGTCATGCCACAATACTCTCCCCCCTAGCGTTTTACATGAGATTAGAACAAATTAGTAAAATTTAAATTTCATTTAATAAATTTTAAATTTCATCGTACAATACCATTTTTTAAAAAAATGTTGCTGGTTGGTGGACCTGCCTCCCACTTCACGTACTGACCGGCGTTGGCTCGCTTCTCAAACTTGGTTCTCGTCTACTCTTATCCTTGGCGTCCAGCGGCCCGTCGGAAGGGATCACGGCATTCTTCTGTGAGCTTTTAGCAACTTTGGACTGTGTATGAGACTTGAAGCGTGTCCCTGTCTTTTTGGTCCCACCAACCCTTTTGTGCGAGGCTCTCTCGATGTTCTGCGGTGAGTCGGAAAATGACACGACCTTTTATGTTGACTTATGTTCTTTGCAGATGAGTCCCCCGTTGTCCCTCGGCGCGTCCTAATAAGTCACTACCGTGTGATCTTTCTCTGCTGTTAGCGCCGGTTTAAGGGACCACTCAAATTTTTTAAGCGGAAAAAACCCTGTATTAAAAGTTTAATATTTAAGCTACGGTTTTTTTAAATAAATTTTGTTTTTACATTATAATTATATATGTTTTGAAGAAAAGTTTCTGAATTTTTGGATAACAAATATTCAACCATATAGCAGGAATTCGTAGTTTAGTAAGGTTTTTCACAGCTAGTTCCTCTAAAAAAGAAAAAAACGAAGGATTAAGGTTCTGCTAAGGTTTTTTGAGCATTTGATCGAAGATATTAAGAAAATTGTGATTTTATTAAAATCACAGCTAAAAAACTGAATTTTGACTTGTCATTGTTTTTAGGTTATAAAATAAGAAGTATTTTTTTTAAATAAAAATCGAACGATTAAAAATACCAATCATATTTGCTTAACAAGTTAAGTAAATTTGGTAGCGATCCTTGGCATAGTTTTCGAGTAATGCTGTCCACCGAGAAAAGAAAAACGAGTTTAAAGATCAAGAAGTAGTTTATTTAGTTATACATGCATTTTTTTCCATTTGTATTTAAATTTAAAAATTTCGGCGCAAAAGAAATTAGGCTTGGTGCCTGGTGCATTTTTGTACTTTTTTATAATTTCGGTGGCACCAAATGCGTCTTAGCTTAAAAAAATACACTTGAGTGTATGAGAACATTGAGGCATTGTCTTCTCTTTGAACGATTGAGCTTATAACTACTACAACTTTTATTTAATCGACTCAAAACTTTCTAAGAATATTTTATCATATCAATTTTATCATATGCCACGTCGCTATAAATTGGTGTCTCAACTCCAGGTGGTTGTAATAGCTTCAACCTGAGAGATGTACTATCCTTGTCGTCGATCAGTTTTTTGCACTTCTTATCTACGAGTTGATCACGGAAGATTTGCTCAAAATCGATGGACGCCTCTGCCTTCACTACTTCTTGAACTCGCGACAAGGCGTCAGCTTTCTCGTTATCTTTCCTACACATGTGTCGAATGTCAGTGGAAAAATGGCCTACGTAGTTCAACTGCCTAGCCTGCCGAGGCGATGCATTATCCAAGTTTTGCTGAAACGCGAACGTCAGCGGCTTATGATCTGTGAAAATAATGAAATTTCTACCCTCGACCATGCGCTTAAAAAATCGTACTGCCTGATAAATTGCCACAAGCTCACGATAATACGTGCTATACTTCAACTGTGGCGCCATGAGTTTCTTCGAATAAAAACCGAGTGGCTGCATCTAGTCGTTTACTTGTTACTGCAGAACTGCCCCACAGCGTAATCTGATGTATCGACACTCAGAAATAATTGTGCCTTGGGAACTGGGTGAAACAACAATGTTGCTTTGGCAAGAATTATCTTTGCATTCATTAAATGGTTCCGATGACAACGCGGTCGTCGATGACAACGGCGTGTTATCGTTTTTCTTGTTCCCCACTATCATACTCTGTAATGCGCCTTGTGTGACTACAGCATTAGGCATAAATCGCCTGTAGAAATTCATCATGCCGAGAAATCTCTTAAGCTCTCGCGCTGTCTTCGGTTGAGGAAACCTAAGAATCGCTTCGACCTTAGTTAATACTATTTTCGTTTACAGTATGGCCTAGAAACTTGACAGACGGTTTACCGAGGTTACAATTGGACACGTTTACTGCTAAGCCGTTCTCACTTAGCAATTGGAAACCTGACGCAGATGCTGCTAGTGCTGTTCACCGTTTGCAGATGCAATGCAAATATCATCGATGAAAACAAATGCAAAGTCTGATACCAGAGTCATTATTTGATTTATATGATGCTGGATAGATTGCGCTGCGTTGCGTCATATATTTGAATTGAAAAAGCCCAAACGGAGTCGTAACGGCTGACTTAGGAACGTCCGAGGGTTCGATCGGAATTTGGTGGTAAGCCGTCTGTAAATCTGCAGTAGAAAAGATTTTCTTACCATACAATATGTGCGTGAAATCCTTCACATACGGGATCGGGTATCGGTCCGGAACTGTCCTCTAATTCAGCGCTAGATAGTCGCCACATGGTCGCCAAGTTCCCTCAGCTTCTCGCACTAAGTGTAAGGGGCTGGACCAGTTACTGTCTGAAGGTTCGCAGATTCCGTTGTCCATCAAAACTGGAACTCTTCTCGCGCTGTCTCGAGTATATCTGGCGCCAATCTACGTGGGCGCGCATGTACAGGCGGACCTTTTGTTACTATGTGGTGGGTTACGCCTGATCTCGATGCTAGCGATCTGGTTCCTAACACAGTAATGTCTTTGCATTCCGACAGTAAATTTGCGAGGGGGTATTTAACATCGTATGTAAACACTTTTATTTTACCCCCGTTTTCAAGCTCGCACTCACACTGAAGGTTGGTTGTCCCGTCAATCAAACAGTGGTTTTTGACGTCCACCAATACTCCGAAATGGTTTAAAAATCTGCGCCAAGCAGCGGGGTATTAACTTTCGCAATAATAAAACCCCACCGAAATCGTCTACGGAGCCCAAGGTCCAGCACAAACGTTTTCTTCCCGTAGGTTTCTATTTTAGACCCATAAGCCGCAAAAAGTTGGCACTCGTGAGATCGGTTAAATTATTCGTTACCGCGAGGTGGGATCACGGACACGTCAGCTCCGGTATCTACCAGGAACTGCCTTCTCTTCGTAGGGTCAGTGATGCGCAAGTGACACACTTCATTGCTACCACCAGTGTCGCTCTCGCTTGGTGGTTTTTTTAAAAGCTTTTTGGGTGAGAACAAGGTTTGCGAGACCTTGCCGCGCGTGACCGAAACCAAGCGTGGTAGAAACACGAGGTTGGAGAACTTGTTTCACCGACCAGCCAGACCATGGCAGAATTATAAGGTAAGCTCATCACGGAGAGGAATGGAGTAGAAAGCAGAATAAAGCTAGATTGATGTCAAAATCAGCTGTTCATCGCAAATTTCTTTATACTCACGTTCGCAGCTTGTAGGTTAGAATTTGTTACAGATTTGTTTGCAATTTTAAGAGTTTCACATTTTATAGTTTTTATTACACTGTTATAATATTTTCACTCAAATTATCACAAATTTAACACATGCGACCGCACTTTATGGATGTTTATGTTTGCAACTTTATGGGAGGAAATTAAATTGGTGCTACATCGCATATCCAAGCCATCAACTGACAAGCATCTTCCTTCTCATTATCCGCTCTTCGTTGACGTGTGAGAGCATTTAGTATCATGGGCCTACCTTATCATTGTATCATGAGCCAGACGAGGTGGCATTTGCGTCTTGGCTGTACTGCCCCCACAACCGGCGGTGCTGCTGCAGTATATAACACCGTCAGAATCGCTGCTGGCCAACTCTACTGGTAGGGGTGCTGGTCTGGGGCCTTTCTGCGCCTGTTGTCTCGAACGCTCTTTCTGTCGCTGGCTGTACAACACATCTTCAAGCCTATTGAGGCACTTTTCCATGATGGTGGACACCGGCGATGCTAGCACTACTGCCACTATGCGCTGCTGTCTGTAGTCGCCGGCCTCCATGATTTTATCGGCGAGAATGGCATTTTGAGCGAGTGAATCGCTGGAGATTTGCAAAATCGCTTGCACCCCTGATGGCAATCTTTCTAGCCATAAGTTCTCCAGCATCGTCTCCTGCACCTTCTCGTTGCCCAGCTCTCACATCTGGCTGAGCATTTGACTTGGTTTCCTGTCCCCCAAGTTTAAATCTGACAGCAGCTGTCGGAGTTTTTCCTGCTCGCTTGTCAAGAAGGCTTCTAACAGTCGCTCGTGCAACACCTCGTATTTGTCAGTTGCAGGTGGATTTTGCACCACCTCGCTAACCTGTTGGAGCATCGTGTTCCGACGTCACTCGAGCCAGTGCAAACTGCGACTCTAACGCGACGGACCACAAATCTGGACACTCATTCCAGAACGGTAGTGGCTTTACGGGCACTTTATTTATGGCCGCAGGTTGTTCTGGTTGCGCTTTTGCACCAGCGACCTCTCCCGATTGCTCACTCGCGATGATACCTTCTTGCGCCGCACATTTCTCATTCTCACTGTTGTCCTGCATTCTGAAATTTATTTCGTCAAAGTTTTCACTTTTACTGTTCACTTATTGTTTTTTATAAGTAGCGTGTTTTTTCTTTCTTTTAAAAAAAAAACGATTCGGGGTCACCAATTTGGAAATAACTCACCAATTGCTAATTTTCAATCATTAATAAATCAAACCAAAAATAATTTTTATATTTACACATATGTACAACATTTATGTTCACACATATACTTTATTAAATTCAACTTCGAACAATGTCATAAACGCTGCACTTGACCTAATTTTTCGTTTTGTTTATATTTGTTCTTGGTCGCATCAGCAGTTGTAATTAAACTTGAACTATGCATTGACTCAATATTTTGTCTGTTACTAGGAAGTAAAACTCTCATGTGTATCGTAAGCAGTTTGTTTGTTACTTACAATATAGTAAAATTGTAATTCATAATAGCGTAAGCATTTTTGTTTGCATTCTTTTATTGTTAATCGCAATACTTATTTTAATATAAATATCGGCAAATTTAATTAATACAGCAGAATAATTTCAACAACATAACTGTGCGTTATTACTTTCTTCGTGTAAGTCACGGTTCAAATGCCGTAGATTCATTCCAGCAATATTCACGAAAGAATTCACAGTTCATGTGCTGTTGAGTTCAAAGAAGAACATTTTGGTGACCCCGACGTGATCCTTCAAGTGAAGCACTTAGAAGGATAATACTTTAACATATCATATTACACCATTAAATCAGCTATAATTGAGAAACATATGATGGATCTGGCGAAAAACAATGCGGCTCTGTGGGAATCAACATAGGATGACGTCATCGAAGACTACACTTAACAGACTTTTTACGAACTCGAATCGAGGGCAGAAGAAGCACTGATCGAACTCCATCAACACATGACGGTGGAGCAGAACTTCCAATCGCCGAGAAGATCAACGTCAACAGACACAGACATTTGCTTACCAAAGATAACATTGCCAAAGTTTAATGGCAATTACATGCAATGGGTGACATTCAAGGATTTGTACACAGAACTAGTCCACAATGCTGATATAAGTGATGCAAGACAAATGCATTACTTAACAGCATCCCTATTAAGCGAACCCAGAAATTTGATAAAACACCTTCCATCAATAGGAAGCAACTTTCCAATTGCATGGGCAATACTCACTAGTCGTTACGATAACAAAAGACTTCTAGTGACAACATTGCTCAATAAGTTAATGTCGCAATCAGTGATTAGAAAGGAGTCATCATCTGCGTTGAAGGCACTTCATGAAATAACGAAGGAATGCGTTCATGGGCTCCAGGCACAAGGACTTCCAGTTTAACATTGGAATGCAGTGTTAACTCATTTATTGCTACATAAATTGGAACAGGACTCTCAAACTGCGTTTGACCAAGGCTTGGATAACAATAAGCGACTGGTAACTCTTGTTGAATTTCTGATGTTTGTAGAATGCAGTTTTCAGTCCTTCGAAGCCCGAGGAAAAGGAGAAACATCATCAACACGAACGTGTGCTGCCGTTACAAATTTGCCAACAAGCGAACAAAGGTGCGTGATTTGCAAACAAGTTGATCACAAAATATACGCATGCAAAATGTTTTTGAATTCAGACATCAAATAAAAATGGAATTGGGTCAAAACCCACAATCTCTGTGCAAATTGCCTTAAATCTGGTCATCGTGCTAACGACTGCAAGTTACGGAATTGCACACGATGCTCTAAAAAACACAACACATTGATGCATTATAAAAACGAGAATCCGGCTCCTAGGCTCAAGGTAGTAATGACGCAGGCATATCAGCAAACGTATTCCCAAAAATTAACCAACAAGGTAAATCTTTTGGCCAACAACTCTAACACCCATAAAAGGTATGTGCTGTTGGGAACGGCACGCATTAGGCTTATTGCAGTAAATGGATGTATGTTGAGTGTCGAGCAGTACTCAAATCAATCTTATAACAGACAGACTATTCAAAAGGCTGGGTGGAAGGTCCAAAACAATCTCTTGATCCTCGCCGATCCTGAATTTAACAAGCCAGGCCGAATCGACTGTTTGTTAGGAGCAGAAATCTTCTTTGAGCTACTCACTGATGGAAAAATTAAATTGCCAGGCAATCTTCCAAGTGTGCAGAACTCAGTACTTGGATAGATTGTGGCTGGTAATGTGGACACTGCGGTTTCAAAGAAGGCAATATGTGGCATTTGTTCAACCAGGGAATTAGAAGAAGCCACATTAAAATTTTGGGAATCAGAAGAAATACCGGATTCAGAAACGTTGCTCACAGAAGACGAACTGCTGTGTGAATCACATTTTTTGCAGCATACTACTCGAGCAACCGACGGAAAATTCAACAGTGGCAGATTCAATGGGGTTGACCTACAAGAGATTTACGAACATTGAGCAACGTCTGGCTAGGGATCAGGCTTTAAAGGAGCAATACGTTTCATTCATGAGAGCGTATGAGGCGGTTGGACATATGTCCCAAGTGAACACCGAGGAAATTAAATCACCTCACTACTTTATACCTCACCACTGTGTGTTAATACCAGACAGTTCAACCACGAAACTACGGGTAGTGTTCGATGCCTCAGCACACAACCAGTCAAGACCATCATTAAACAACATCATGTTCACTGGCTCCAAGGTTCAAAGTGAATTATTTTCAATTTTATTGCGTGTTAGAATGCATACCTAAGTATGTTCTTAAAACTGATGTAGAAAAGATGTAACGTCAAATTTGGATCAAAAAGGACGATAGAAATTTACAGCTGATTTTTTGGCGAGAAAACCTTACAGATAAACTAAAGGTTTATCAATTAAATACAGTAACATATGGCACCAAAGCTGCTCCATATTTAGCAAGGCGTTGTTTGATTAAACTGGCAGATGAATATCAAAATAAGTTTCAATATGGAGCAACATCTCTGAAGAACGATTTTTACGTAGATGATGGCTTGATCGGTGCAGATACATTATATGAAGCTCTGCAGATTCAGCAACAACTAATTACAATTCTCAGCGAAGCCGGAATGAACCTTAAAAAATGGTGCGCAAATCATACAAAATTTTTGCGCGGGATAGCTCCAGAAGACCAAGAAGTCAACCTCAGCTTCAATTTCTTCTTTCAATCAGGAGAAAGACAATCCACAAAAACATTGGGTCTGTTGTGGTTGCCAAAATCAGATTCATTTCGCATTAAGGTCAACGTGCGCGAAAAAAACAACATAACAAAAAGAACCATGAGTTCTGATCTGGCGCACATCTACGATCCTTTAGGCATCATTGGTCCAGTATTAGTTACTGGAAAAATTCAGCTACAAAAGGCTTGGCAACTAAAGCTTGATTGGAATGAAGAATTGCCATCAGATATAAGAAGTCAGTGGGCCGAGCATCGAGAAGATTTATCTACATTCGATAATACAACCATTACCAGACATGTATTTTGTAACCATTGCAGCAGCATTGTATGTTAGAACGGTCCAGAAGGTTAACACAATTACACTTAATTTGTTATGCCCAAGGTCACGGGTAGCACCAATCAAACAACAAACAATTCCTAGATTGGAACTATGAGCAGCATTGTTAGCAGCCGAACTCATGGCTAGAGTAAAGCTTGACCTAGGTTATCAGGATAAGACTTCTTATTTTTTTACAAATTCTCAAATTATACTTTCTTGGATACAAAATCATCCGGACAAACTACCAGTTTATGTGGCCCATCGAATAGCAAAGATCCTTCGACTGACATTACCAGATCAATGGCGTCATGTCCTATCCAAACAAAATCCTGCTGACATCCTTTCAAAAGGAATAAAACCACGTGAATTTTCAACATGCAGCATGTGGTTTTACGGTCCAATGTTCCTCTATCAACAAAAAGCACTGTGGCCAACTCCTTTCAAAAGGGAATTAGAAATTGAAGACGCAGTCAAAGATGAATGTGAAAGCAACGCAGTCATTGTGGCAGCTACCCAAGAGAATCCATGGGTCTACACAATTGACTCAAAAAATTCGTTTTCACGTGTACAACGAGTCATTGGGTATGTGCTACGATTTGCAAGGCACACAAAACAACATAAAGAAGCTCGGCAAGAATATCTTCAGCTTTCACCACTGGTACTTGATGCAGCTCTAAAGGTTATCATACGACAAATTCAGGCATCTGATTTTCAGGAGTTAAAAGGGATTTTAATAAGGGAATAATTTGTACCTAAGACAAATAATTTTAGGTCTCTTACACCATTCTTCGACGAAGAAGGCATAATTCGCGTAGGAGGACGGATAACTTCATCATCACAGCAATTTGATGCAAAACATCAAATGATTTTACCAGGCAGCGATCCACTTGTTAAGCTTTTATATAGAAAAAATATACAAGAATAACTACCATAGTGGCCACCAAGCCTTGCTGGCGCAAGTCAGACAACGCTTTTGGCCTCTGAAGCGCAAAAGTTTAGCTAGAGCCGAAGTCCAGCAGTGCGTAAAATGCACACGAGCAAGGAAAACATTGTACCAACAAGTAATGGGAAATCTTCCAGCGATACGCGTTTATCCAGCCCGTCCATTTTTAAAAAATAAAGCGGGCTAGATGTCAAAATCAGCTGTTCGCATCAGTCACGGTTCGCAGTTTTTAAGGTAAAAACTGTGTAACGGCACACTAAGTGGTGGGTTCTGGCTTTCATGTTTGAGGGTGGCGTTGACTGTGAAGTTGAATCCACATTCGAACATGCAGGTCAGGATTCGCCATGGCTGTGTCGTTTGCCAACATGAGTGACATACTGCGTATGCCACGGCTGGCGCGTTCGAGGTGTGACAGCTGAAAGATGACTTTGACAGCTTACACTTTGACTTTGACAGCTGACATTTTGACCTTTACAGTCAACACATTAAAAGACAGCTGACATTTTGACTTTACCATCAACACGTCGCGTGACAGATTACTTTGACATTCAACTCCGACATTCGTATTTAATTTAACTTTGACGTTTACCTTGTATTCAATTCTGACAGTTCCTTTAATTTAAATTTGACGTGTATCGTACATTTTAATTTGACGGGTCGTTGTATATCATATAAGACAAATTACGGTCATTTAAAGTTTGACATTTTTATTTTTTTTTAACGCGTACCATTTTTTTTACGTCAGTTACTTCTGACAGTCCATTCACTTTACCCCTCACATTTTTTTTCTTTTTATTCCAATCTGACATTTTTCATTTATCCACTCGACATTTTTGTTTTAGACAGTTAATTAATTTAAATCTGACTTGTTATTCGGACAGCTTGATTGTACACAACTATGACATTTATTCTGACAAGTTTCACTTTAACTTAGACATCTGTCGCAGGTCCTGTCCAGCTGTCGCACTTCGAACGCGTGAGCCTTGTTATCCATACGCAAGTGTGTCACACATGTAAAGTTCGAAGAGCACTCAGCCCTCAGCTATGGTTCTTAAGTTTCGGAACGCTCCCATTCGACATATTTGCTAAATGTCAAATAAAATTGACAAGTTGCGGCTAAGGGATAAGCTTTCGCCCATGGAAAAATTCTTTTCCTTGCTTCTAACCAACAAGAGCAGAAGAATCCACCACCGACGCCAACATCCACCACCGCAACAGCCACAGCAGCAGAACATATACCTCCAAAAGCAACCTCATCCCAGCAACATCAAAGCCTTCCATGCACAGGTAAGTGTTTGCTTAAGAATGTTAGCTGGTGACCGGTCAGCAATTTTTGGTTTTATTTTTTTTCTTTCGCACCGCTTCCATGCACAGCAGTCAACGAAGCTCATCCCATCAACCGTGCCAGCACGACAGCCAACTCTGCAACGCATCAAGGAGCAGCCAATTGCAGCCGCAGTGGCTACTCCCAGCACTTGGAGCAGCCGCACGTAAGTGCTACCACCAGCACAAGCGCCTGCACTTAAGCACCTAGCAAGCGCCCACCATTTCAGCAACAGTGCAGCTGTACTTGCAAGCAAACAGCAGTCCGTTGAGCACAGCAGCAAACTTACCAGCCGCAACAGCCTCGGCAGCGGCGCTCACACCAACACCCCAACAGCCACAGCAGCATAACCACCACGCACCGCAATATTGATTGTGCAGCACCCATCAAAGACTGCATCTGCAACATACCATCGTGGCCAACTCTGTGCGCACACAGCGATCTCGTCGGCGGTCACGTCGGCACATGCACGTAGTGGCCAGGGTCAGAGCTGTACCCAACAGCAGCGGCACCCAATGTTGCCTGCTGCCTGCATCTTCAGCGCCTCAGGCAACAACACTAAGCGGCCTTTGCTATGCACCACAACAACAACACTAAGCGGCCTTTGCTATGCACCACAACAACAACACTAAGCGGCCTTTGCTATGCACCACAACAGCAACAACAACCGCAGCAGCAACCAATGTAACAACAGCAGCAGTATCCTGGATCCAGGTTTTCTTTTCTTATTCATAAAATTTCTTTTTTTTTGTTCTCATTATATATTTAAGTCAGATAATTAATTCTTAATCTATATAAATTACATCATATATATAAATTTTTTTTTTTAATCAACTCTAAGCTCTTTTACGTATAATGAAAAATTAAAACTTAACCTATTCTGAAAATTTAACTTTAAACATAAAATAATGAAAAATTAAAACTCAACATAATCTGAAAATTTAAATTTACACATAATATAAAAATAAACATAATTAAATAAAGTTTTAATTACTAATAAAGCTTGAGTAAAGTTAACTAAAAAGAATAATAAAAATAAAATAATATAAAAAGTTTTTTTTTTAAATAAAAGTATAATAAAGTTTTTATTAAAATAAAACTTAAATAAAATAAATAAAATTTGTTTATTTAAAATAAAAAAATAAGCGAAAGTTTTTGTTAAATAAAACTTAAATACAATAAAAAGTTTTTTTTTATTAAGAAAACGAATAATAATAAGAACAATAAGCAGAAACAATAACCAAATGAAAAATAAAAATTAGTTTCAAAATATAAATAACAACATACGAATATTAATAAAAATTCTATTTAATATAATAACCTAAAAATGAAAAAAAAAAAAAATTAATTTAATTAAAATTTTTTTTTAAATAGACAAATAACAATAAAATAAAACGTTTTATTTAAATAATATTATCAATAAAAAAAAAAAAAAATAAAAATTAAATAAAAATTAAACAAAATAAACTTGAAAATTTTTATTACAAATAAAAATAAAATTAATTAAAATTTTATTAATATTAAATACAATTAATATGACATAAAAAATTTTTTTATTAAAATTAAATAAAAAAGAATTTTATTAAAACTACATAACATAAAAATGATATAAAATTTTTTTAAAAAAAAAAAATAAAATAAAATTAAATAAATTTTTTTTTTATTAAATAAAATAAAATTAATTAAAATTTTTATTAAAAATTAAATAATATTAATTAAAATTTCTATTTAAATTATGCAAAGTAAAAATTAAATTAAAATTTTTTTTATTATATAAAATAAAATAACCTAAAAATTTTTATTAACAAAAAAAAAAAATATATAGAATGTAAAGTTAGGTAGTATGATACTAAAGACTCATTAAATTTGTAATTTTAAAATGAACCACTAAGTTCTTTTTATTTGGTCGTAGGGGAGAATGATTGCGTTAGGGGAGGACCAATTACTTCGCCCCGAGGTCCTCCATGGTAGGGAGGGATGCGTGGGCTGAGCCTGAACATCTGGCTCGAGTGTTGGTTGGTGGATGGATGAGCCAGGGGCTCCCATCCTTTTCCGAATTTTTTTGTTTTTATAATTTAACAATTTTTTTTATTTCCAGGTCCGGTAAATTTTGTTTTTTGGTCCGAGTCTCGATGCGATAATTTTTTTTTTAAAAATGCACGTGATGTATTTGTACGGCGAAGGTATGCGGGGTTGGCCACCACGAAGCCCCCCATCACTCCCGAACTGCTAGCACATAGGCTAACCAGCGCGTGCAGTTGTGGCCAACTTCGTGTCCGCGGGTCACCTGACCAGGAGCGGTGGCGTCGGCGGAGGTAAGCAGGCGCCCTGACTGAATTTCTGTGCGAAAGCCACGGGCGCATTCACCGTGCGCCCTCAAAACAAATACAAAGTCAGGGCTGCTGCTTCCCTGGTCGGCCTCACCGCTCAGCGTTGCCAGACGCGTTTATTTTTGTTTTCGTTTTTTTTTTTTTGAGATTTGTGCGTGACCCTAATTCGCTCCGCTACAAATTGGCGCCCAACGTGGGGCCTTTTTGTTTCAGGGTGGTAACAATGTTGCGTGACCCAAATTCGTTCCGCTACAAATTGCTTTTACGTGGGGCTCGAAATTAATTCGGTTCCCATCTCTACTTGTTATGCTCGGTATCGCGTCGTGGATTCAAACCAATTTAATGTAAATTTTTTTTTCTAGCAGTTTTCATGGCATTCATGTTGTTTTTTTTTCGAATAAGATCATCGGGTTTTATTCAATCGGAATATCCGGCATGAGGCTCAGCCTTATACTGGATCCGTTGGTAAATCGTCTGAACCGATTTATTCCTCTATGTGGCCATGAAATCTGCGATCGCGTTTAACTTTCATACTTGTTTTTGTAGTAACTCCTATCATTTTTAAATTTTTTGTTTGTGAATTCTTGCTGAGAGTTTTCGTGTTGCGGGGGGGTAGTGTCGAGTGTCGCATGGATTGCGATGTAGTCGCGTTCAATCGCACTGATCGACCGCTGCACTCGGGACTATTTCGCCGTGGCATGGAACTTTCAGTAGGCCCATTTCACGTAGTTTTTTTTTTTGTAAATTTTTTTAAAAGGAACCCCTGACTCAGCCAGTCGGCAACCAACACTCAAAATTTTTTTTGGATAGCAACATTCTCTCCTAAGACCAAATAAGTTCATTTTTATGCATTTATATTTTTATATTTTTATTATATTTTTCTCAACTGCGTCATCACTGCATAAAACAACTGTTTTAGTAGTGGCATAATTACCCAATTTTTTTTATAAATATTCATTGATTTTTTTGTTTGACATAGCTGCAATGCCGTTGCACCATAGCACGGATGATATACCTGCTCAGGTGGAGGGTGCGGAAAATTCGTGCAGCATTTGTAAGCAGGTTTTCACGAAGCCTGAAGACATGGTGCTGACACCATGCAAGCACGTTTTCCACCGAGCATGTATATCTCAGTGGATTCATACGAGCCACAGTTGTCCGTTGTGCCGTACGCTTTGCAGCGACAAGAAACTTAGGCCATATCAGTCAGCTCTAGTGGGTGCTTCTTCGTTACCTTCGCCAGGTAAAACGAATTCTAGCCAGGGCGCGGTAAAGAAGGGACGTCCGGCCACTAGAAGCCAAAGAAACTTTGGTTTCAGTCAGAAGCAAGATTCAAATACGAATCTTTCGGCGAGGCAGCCGTTTGCAAATGAGTCGGTCGAACGGTTTTCCGATCAAGCTGCTAGTGCAAATTATCAAGATCCATCTGATAACTTTCAGCCTATTTTGGCACCGCACTCATATTCAGATTTGCAGCTCTTGATTAATGAGGCAGTTCGAACCGAACTCGCAAAATTGAATTTAAACCAAGTCAAACATACTCCGCACGGAGCAACGCCCCATTCTGTTCCGTCGCAGGGTCTCCAACAGGCGCGAGCATCAATGCCTGTTGCAAATAACCACCAATATTTAAATTATCAACAACCTCATCTTCACCAGGCTCCACTTCCAGATGTCGGATACGGTCGAGGATATCCTCAGGGCTTTCCAGGTCCTCCGCCACCGAATCAGCAGGTGCACAGTGGCAGTGGTGTTCCGGGTTGGTCCCCGCACTTTGTGTTGGCAGAGAGTGTTGCCAGCAAAATTTCCAACTGGAAAATTACCTTCAGTGGTAAAACTGATGCGCTGACCATTGATACATTTATTTATCAAATACACTCTCTGACAATGCAGAGCTTGCGTGGAGACTTTGTAGCGCTATCTGACCATGCACACCTGCTATTCGTGGGCAAGGCCTTGGATTGGTTCTGGCGGTACCATCGAAGTGTCACCCGCATCGAATGGACAGCATTATGCGCTGAGCTTCGAAGCCAATTTACTGACCACCGAACCGATCTCGACATCATGGATTTAGTGCGCAGTCGCAAGCAAAAGTTCGATGAGAAATTTGATGAATACTATGAGGCAGTTTTGCAGCTTACCGACAAACTGCAAAGGCCTCTTGATTCTCAAGCTCTGTTGGAGATTTTGCGACGAAATTTAAGGCTAGATGTGCGACGTAGTTTGTTGTATGTCTCAGTGGGTAGTTTTAGTCAGCTTCGCACGTTTGTTCGGAGGCGTGAATTACTGGACGAGGAACATGGAAGGAATTCCAGAAGCTTCCCGCCGCAGCGTCAGGTCTCCGAGCTGACATGCGAATCTGGTCACACTGACACCAACACAACACCTAACGCATCTGATAATACTTTTTTAGATTTTCAACCAGCCCCTCATTAACTTCTGAGGTGGCCTGCCAAACTGAGGCAATGCCAGATGTACCAAACGTTAAAATTCAAATTTTGAAACGCGAACAAACGGCTTCTAGTGCGCCACAAAGGACGTTCAAGCCTTTTCACGTGCGATGGCAAGAATTTAACGCTGCTCGCAGACGTATTTTTCAGAGCGAGGGCTCCGGCCAAACAAAAAGTAAAAGAAAGCAGCGATCAACTGCAAGATTGAGGCAATTTTGAAACAAGGTCAGAGCCTTGAGAAAATTTGCGTGCTCGGCGGTTTTGTCGAGTGCTCCAGAGAATGATGTTCGTCCTTACGCACCGGTCTCATTAGCCGGCGAGACGTTAGTAGGGTTAATCGATACTGGCGCTACTGTCAGTTGCATTGCCAACAATTTGGCACAACGACTGTTGTCTAATAAGCAACTGAAGTGGCAAAGGTATGCGATTGATCTGAAAACGGCGGACGGGACGAGTCATTCTTCGGCGGGAGTACTCGACACCACCATCACCTTTCGAGGAGTCACCAAACCACTCAAGTTTTTGATCGTTCCAACTTTGTCTCAAGACTTGTATTTGGGAGTTAATTTCGTTAAAGCTTTTGGCTTGGCTGGAGATCTCTTTCTGGAAAATTACAACTGCTCTTCAGTCAGTGGCGTATGCGAAGTTGATTCTACTAGACATGTTTTGACTGCTCGCCAGCAAGCTAGACTGAACGCAACAATTTTAAATTTTCCATCTTTTTCTGAAGAAGGCTTAGGCCGCACTCGTTTGATTAGTCACGTCATTGACGTAGGAAATGCAAAGCCAGTCAAACAAAGGCATTTTTCTGTTTCTCCTGGTGTCGAAAAACTTCTTTTCGCTGAAGTCGATCGCATGTTGGCACTTGGTGTTATTGAGGTGTCTCAAAGCGCTTGGTCATCTCCTGTGGCTTTGATCGTCAAACCAAATAAAGTGTGGTTATGCCTCGACGCGCGCAAGGTCAATGAGGTCACTGTTGATCACTGAGATCCTTTGCCTCTCATTGACGGAATCCTCAGTCGGCTTCCAAAAGCTCAATTTATTTCGAGCTTGGATCTCAAGGACGCCTTCTGGCAGATTCCGTTAGATGTAGCGTCAAGAGATAAGACAGCATTCACAGTGCCTAATCGACCATTGTACCAGTTCGTTACAATGCCTTTCGGCCTATGTAATGCGCCGCAAACGATGTCACGTTTGATGGACAAGGTCATACCTGCTCACTTACGAACTAAGGTTTTTGTTTATTTAGACGATTTATTGCTAATCACCGAGACGTTTGACGATCACTTATCGTTGCTTCAGGAGGTAGCTCTGTGCATGAGACATGCTGGTCTAACCATCAACATCGAAAAAAGCAAATTTTTGCTTAAGCAAATTCATTACCTTGGTCACGTGATTGGGCATGGAACCATAAGTACCGATCCAGAAATAGTGAGGGCAATTCGAGATTTTCCCTTGCCTAAAACTGTTCGACAGCTTCGTCGTTTTCTTGGTGTTTGTGGATGGTACCGACGGTTCGTGCTCAATTACGCTTCCATTTCAACCCCTTTGACCAACATGTTGCAAAAGGCGAAAAAATTTGTTTGGACTGGAGGCCCTCAAAAATAGCCTGTGTAGTGCACCAGTGCTTCACAGTCCTGATTTTTCTCGTCCGTTTTCCATCCAGTACGATGCATCTCAATATGGAGTCGGAGCCGTGTTGGCTCAGCGCGATGATGAGGGTAATTGCGTACATGTCGCATAAGTTTAACCAAGCGCAAAGAAACTATACTGTTTCGGAACAAGAATGTCTTGCAGCGGTCATGGCCATAAAGAAATTCCGAGCTTATGTCGAACGATATGAATTCGAAGTGATCACCGATCACGCATCCTTAAAATGGTTAATGGGCCAAACCGATTTGCATGGCAGACTTGCACGCTGGGCATTGAAACTGCAAGGTTTCAAATTTACCATTCTTCATCGCAAAGGTAGCCAAAACGTAGTTCCCGATTCTTTATCGAGAGTGCATTCGCCTGAAGCAGTGGAAATATCAGAACTAACAGAGAATTCGACTGCGATCTCGACAGTTTTAGATTTTTCTTCAGCACCTTTTAAAACTGAGAATTATCTAAAACTGGTCAATGAATTCCAAAAATGTGACAGTCAGCAGCCGGACATTCAGGTAGTAGACGGTTTAATTTACAAGCGGTGTGAATTTGCCAGTGGTGATCCCACTCAAGAAGAACAGTCATGGAAACTCTGGGTGCCGGAGGAGTTGAGAATGTCTCTCATTGTTGAAGCTCACGATCATCCAATGAGTTCCCATGGTGGGATTCACAAAACATTGACTCGTTTAAAAATGTTGTATTTTTGGCCACGAATGGCAAAACAAGTACGTGATTACGTTCTAGCTTGTGAAGTCTGCAAAATGACCAAGGCTCCTAATTTCATACTTCGTCCGCCTATGGGACAACAGCTTACTTCGGTACGAATCTTTCAGAGACTCTACGTAGACCTTTTAGGGCCTTACCCAAGGTCACGCTCAGGGAACGTGGGTCTCGTGATTGTGCTTGACCACCTTTCAAAATTTCACTTCTTAGAACCCATTCGTACGTTTACCACTAAGAAAATCGTTGAATTTCTGGAAAAGCGAATTTTCTCTATTTTTGGAGTTCCAGAAATTATTACGACGGACATTGGAGTTCAGTTTAAATCTAATAAATTTAAAGATTTATTGAAACTTTATGGTGTAACGCATAATCTTACGGCCAATTATTCTCCTCAAGCCAATGCCGTAGAACGCGTAAATCGCTCAATCATAGCCGCGGTTCGTGCGTATATTCATCCTGACCAAAAGGATTGGGATGAATCATTGTTTGCGATTAGCGCAGCTCTCCGCAGCTCAGTTCACTCTTCATCTGGTTTTTCGCCGTATTTTGTTGTTTTTGGACAAAATATGATTTGCCATGCAAAAAATTATGAACTTCTACGGAAGTTAAAACTATTAGAAGATCCAACGGCTGAAACTACGCCTGGGGAGAGAACTGAGCTGATTCGAGAGCAAGTGCGAGAGAACTTGCGACAGGCATATGAGAAGAATGAGAGGCTATACAATATGCGTTCACGACCAGTGAGTTTTGAGGTTGGTCAGGTCGTGTATCGAAGAAGTTTTGCCCAAAGCAAGGCCTCTGAGCATTTTAATGCTAAGCTGGCGAACGTCTTTGAGAAAGCTAGAGTCATTAAGAAGATGGGTTCGGTGTACTATGAGCTGGCTGATATGGCTAATAAACGGCTGGGGGTGTTTCACGCTAAAGACATAAGAGGATAGTGCCTTCAGTCCTTGCAACCAGTGTTCAACTTGTTCCGAAGTACTGTTTTGTAACGGCACACTAAGTGGTGGGTTCTGGCTTTCATGTTTGAGGGTGGCGTTGAGGTCAGGATTCGCCATGGCTGTGTCGTTTGCCAACATGAGTGACATACTGCGTATGCCACGGCTGGCGCGTTCGAGGTGTGACAGCTGAAAGATGACTTTGACAGCTGACATTTTGACCTTTACAGTCAACACATTAAAAGACAGCTGACATTTTGACTTTACCATCAACACGTCGCGTGACAGGTTACTTTGACATTCAACTCCGACATTCGTATTTAATTTAACTTTGACGTTTACCTTGTATTCAATTCTGACAGTTCCTTTAATTTAAATTTGACGTGTATCGTACATTTTAATTTGACGGGTCGTTGTATATCATATAAGACAAATTACGGTCATTTAAAGTTTGACATTTTTATTTTTTTTTTTAACGCGTACCATTTTTTTTTACGTCAGTTACTTCTGACAGTCCATTCACTTTACCCCTCACATTTTTTTTCTTTTTATTCCAATCTGACATTTTTCATTTATCCACTCGACATTTTTGTTTTAGACAGTTAATTAATTTAAATCTGACTTGTTATTCGGACAGCTTGATTGTACACAACTATGACATTTATTCTGACAAGTTTCACTTTAACTTAGACATCTGTCGCAGGTCCTGTCCAGCTGTCGCACTTCGAACGCGTGAGCCTTGTTATCCATACGCAAGTGTGTCACACATGTAAAGTTCGAAGAGCACTCAGCCCTCAGCTATGGTTCTTAAGTTTCGGAACGCTCCCATTCGACATATTTGCTAAATGTCAAATAAAATTGACAAGTTGCGGCTAAGGGATAAGCTTCCGCCCATGGAAAAATTCTTTTCCTTGCTTCTAACCAACAAGAGCAGAAGAATCCACCACCGACGCCAACATCCACCACCGCAACAGCCACAGCAGCAGAACATATACCTCCAAAAGCAACCTCATCCCAGCAACATCAAAGCCTTCCATGCACAGGTAAGTGTTTGCTTAAGAATGTTAGCTGGTGACCGGTCAGCAATTTTTGGTTTTATTTTTTTTCTTTCGCACCGCTTCCATGCACAGCAGTCAACGAAGCTCATCCCATCAACCGTGCCAGCACGACAGCCAACTCTGCAACGCATCAAGGAGCAGCCAATTGCAGCCGCAGTGGCTACTCCCAGCACAAGGAGCAGCCAATTGCAGCCGCAGTGGCTACTCCCAGCACTTGGAGCAGCCGCACGTAAGTGCTACCACCAGCACAAGCGCCTGCACTTAAGCACCTAGCAAGCGCCCACCATTTCAGCAACAGTGCAGCTGTACGTGCAAGCAAACAGCAGTCCGTTGAGCACAGCAGCAAACTTACCAGCCGCAACAGCCTCGGCAGCGGCGCTCACACCAACACCCCAACAGCCACAGCAGCATAACCACCACGCACCGCAATATTGATTGTGCAGCACCCATCAAAGACTGCATCTGCAACATACCATCGTGGCCAACTCTGTGCGCACACAGCGATCTCGTCGGCGATCACGTCGGCACATGCACGTAGTGGCCAGGGTCAGAGCTGTACCCAACAGCAGCGGCACCCAATGTTGCCTGCTGCCTGCATCTTCAGCGCCTCAGGCAACAACACTAAGCGGCCTTTGCTATGCACCACAACAACAACACTAAGCGGCCTTTGCTATGCACCACAACAGCAACAACAACCGCAGCAGCAACCAATGTAACAACAGCAGCAGTATCCTGGATCCAGGTTTTCTTTTCTTATTCATAAAATTTCTTTTTTTTTGTTCTCATTATATATTTAAGTCAGATAATTAATTCTTAATCTATATAAATTACATCATATATTTAAATTTTTTGTTTAATCAACTCTAAGCTCTTTTAATGAAAAATTAAAACTTAACCTAATCTGAAAATTTAACTTTAAACATAAAATAATGAAAAATTAAAACTCAACATAATCTGAAAATTTAAATTTACACATAATATAAAAATAAACATAATTTAATAAAGTTTTAATTACTAATAAAGCTTGAGTAAAGTTAACTAAAAAGAATAATAAAAATAAAATAATATAAAAAGTTTTTTTTAAAATAAAAGTAAAATAAATTTTTTATTAAAATAAAACTTAAATAAAATAAATAAAATTTGTTTATTAAAAATAAAAAAATAAGCGAAAGTTTTTGTTAAATAAAACTTAAATACAATAAGTTATAATAATAATAAGAACAATAAGCAGAAACAATAACCAAATGAAAAATAAAAATTAGTTTCAAAATATAAATAACAACATACGAATATTAATAAAAATTCTATTTAATATAATAACCTAAAAATGAAAAAAAAAAAAAATTAATTTAATTAAAATTTTTTTTTTAAATACACAAATAACAACAAAATAAAACGTTTTATTTAAATAATAATATCAATAAAAAAAAAATAAAAATTAAATAAAAATTAAACAAAATAAACTTGAAAATTTTTATTACAAATAAAAATAAAATTAATTAAAATTTTATTAATATTTAATACAATAAATATGAAATAAAAAATTTTTTTATTAAAATTAAATAAAAAAGAATTTTATTAAAACTACATAACATAAAAATGATATAAAATTTTTTTTATAAAAAAAAAAAATAAAATAAAATTAAATAAAATTTTTTTTATTAAATAAAATAAAATAACCTAAAAATTTTTATTAACATAAAAAAAAAAATATATAGAATGTAAAGTTAGGTAGTATGATACTAAAGACCCATTAAATTTGTAATTTTAAAATGAACCACTAAGTTCTTTTTATTTGGTCGTAGGGGAGAATGATTGCGTTAGGGGAGGACCAATTACTTCGCCCCGAGGTCCTCCATGGTAGGGAGGGATGCGTGGGCTGAGCCTGAACATCTGGCTCGAGTGTTGGTTGGTGGATGGATGAGCCAGGGGCTCCCATCCTTTTCCGAATTTTTTTGTTTTTATAATTTAACAATTTTTTTTATTTCCAGGTCCGGTAAATTTTGTTTTTTGGTCCGAGTCTCGATGCGATAATTTTTTTTTAAAAATGCACGTGATGTATTTGTACGGCGAAGGTATGCGGGGTTGGCCACCACGAAGCCCCCCATCACTCCCGAACTGCTAGCACATAGGCTAACCAGCACGTGCAGTTGTGGCCAACTTCGTGTCCGCGGGTCACCTGACCAGGAGCGGTGGCGTCGGCGGAGGTAAGCAGGCGCCCTGACTGAATTTCTGTGCGAAAGCCACGGGCGCATTCACCGTGCGCCCTCAAAACAAATACAAAGTCAGGGCTGCTGCTTCCCTGGTCGGCCTCACCGCTCAGCGTTGCCAGACGCGTTTATTTTTGTTTTCGTTTTTTTTTTTGAGATTTGTGCGTGACCCTAATTCGCTCCGCTACAAATTGGCGCCCAACGTGGGGCCTTTTTGTTTCAGGGTGGTAACAATGTTGCGTGACCCAAATTTGTTCCGCTACAACTGTTGCAGGTTTTCTTTGCAATTTTAAGACTTCTTTCACATTTTATAGTTTTATTACGCTTTATTATAATAATTTCACTGAAATTATCACAAATTTAACACACGCCATCGCACTGTTTTGCATCTTGGAAACATAAAATATTTTCTTCATTTGCATTTTCTCGAAATTCACCGTTTTGACAACTAGCCAACCTTTTCAATATCCACTCTTCGTTAAAGCGTGAGGGTGCTAAGCGAAGCGGCCCTACCTTATAATTCTGCCATGGGCAGTACTGAACGAATTTCTTTCTTCAACAGCATACTACCTAGCTTGTATTATGTGAACGTATTGCGAAATATACTAAGCAACCATTATGAATTTAAAAAGTTCAATATTTTAATGCATACATGCCTAAAGTTTATAAGAATTTATTTATATTATTAGATATATCTATGTCAATATTGAAATTTTAAGATTATCGCACATTTATATATATGCATACTTATCTTATTATATGATGAGTTCTGAACGAAACCAACATAAGTACAATTATATACCCCAAATACTACTTACTACCCTTTTTGAGATTTTTTTCCTTTGTAACGATAAAACAGTATTCAGAAATTAAGTCCATGTTGCACCGCTGTAACCAACTAGAATTTTTTTTATGGAACTCGCTGAGAGTTGTATGGAACCTCCCTGGGAAGGGATGATTTGCGGTTGTACTCACAACAGCGCCATTAAGTTCGATCCACTTATCGAAGTTTTGTATCACAAAATAAATGAAATAAGTGACGATCTTGTCTTATTTAGAGAGTCGCTTGCGGAAATATCTGATGCAATCAGTACTGGAACCAACAGAATCAATGTGACAGAAGCCATTGAACACAATTCATCCTCCCTCTTCGATGAAATCATGGAAGCTTCCGTGCTATCCTCTTCAGTGCGTCCCTTACCATCTAACTCGGATTCGCAACCTAGCCAACCAACACCCAGACCATTAAAACAACCACCTGTTGCTGCACCTCGGAAAATAATTAATCACTTTGGAACCTCTTGGACCACATCAGAATGGAATCACAGAATTCAAAAACTGAAGACTGGAAACCAAAGTGATAGCACTGCTTTGTTCGTTAAAGGCTTCCCCACAACTACAGATGCAACTTGGGTAGAAAATTACTTCAAAAAGAAGTACAAATTAACCATCTCAGACTGCCATAAAAAGTCGTCAAAACGATCCAAGGTTAGCAGTTTTAAATTTAATATACCCAAGGCATATGCGTGGATGTTTCTAGTGCAGGTATGCGAACGAAAGGAAACATTCGTATAACTGAATGGACGGAAAAACCAAATACGGAAGATAAGGCACCTAGTATTAAGCTTATCACTAAGCCTATGATTAAATCTATTAAGCCTACTAATATTAATAGTAATAAAAATAATATAAGCCCACCTGCCAGAACACCCTCAAAGCCAGCTCAAGATCAAAACTGGTCACATAAAACAAATTTATTCCCAAAGTTTTCTCCACAGTCAAAACTATCTTCTCAACTGTTATCTTCTTCTAAATTTCCTATTACTCAATCGTCGAAACTCCCTTATCCTAAAGTTAAACGGGTTTCGTTTAACCTCAATAACGACGAAAAAAATAAAACTTATTCATATAAATATCCTAATTTCGTCCATTCCCATACACTAAATCCATCCCCACAGCCCGCAATAGTCATACCTAAGCCTACTTCTACACAACCTGTTACTGCAACACGTTCACCAGCAATCACACCCTCCAATAACACACCTCCTCCCTTAATTACTTGCACTAATACTCAAACGTTCACTAATGCTACACCAGCCTTTCTGGATCCTCTTCTGCCACCTAATGCGAAGCTCACAAAAAATCTCGCTGACGTTAGTAGCGAAGGTCGTTTCGTTATGTCTCGTCTAAGAGACCGTCGGTTGTATGATAATGTTCGATTATACCTGTCTTATTTACATAATAAGTCTGACTCAGTCTGTATTGAAGGTACAACAAGAACAAGTGCTATGGTATCCATCCAACAAGAAGGTCTTCCTACCGACCCTGTCGAGCTGAAAAAAATTTTCATTAACTTCCATGAAAGCCTCAACATTTCACCCACTGATGTTGAAAACGACCTCACGGCATTTGCATCGCATACTAGCTCAAAGTATATATGGCATTTACAAAGAGCTCGTTCTAACTTCAAAAATTTGTATTGTCCCTAACTCTCATCCTAAAGCAATGTCCGATTATCCAGCCTCTCGAAATACACTACCTTCAATTGCGTCTTATAATATATCCTACCACAATTGTGGTGGCATGAGAGGCAAACTCAATAAACTGTTTGTTGAAGCTAAATCTTGTCATTTCAATGTTTTTGTCTTTACGGAAACGTGGTTGAATGACGCTATCAAAAATGAAGAAATTCTAGATAGCAACTGGACAATATACCGGAATGACAGAAACTATGCAAGCTGCGGCCTGTCTCGAGGAGGCGGTGTCTTAATTGCCACACATAACTCCTTATCTAGTGAATTGATTGTAACCTGCTCCTCCAAATGCTTTGAGCACAATATAATCAAAATAAGGCTAGATCAAAAAGCTTCCGTATACATAGGTGTTATTTATATTCCTCCGAATTCAACCCACAATTCCTACAATGAATTATGTGAAATCAAAACGTCAATAACAGCTGCGTTAAACGAAGATGATAGAATTATTATTTTTGGAGACTTCAACCGTCCCAATATAACTTTTGTGCACGATGATGATGACAACCATCTCCTTCCAATTAACCTGTCCAATGCGGTCGACTTCGATTTATTAAGTACTTTTTATAGTAATGATTGTCAGCAAGTTGCTCCTGCTCCAAACCGAAACAATCGCTGGCTAGATTTGATTTTTACTAACTCATATGACGAAGTAAAGGTTAGTCCAACCTGTGAGGCTGAGCAGATATTTTCCAATACCCTCCACCATACTGCTTTTACTACTGAGTTATGTACTAACAACATAACTTTTATACAGTCATTCAATAATTCTATTGTATACGATTTCCTCAATGCCGATTACAATAACATTAAAAATGACTTAAATTGTTTGGACTGGAACCACTTGTCTGCACTAGAATTGGACGATGCTGTATCGTCTTTCTATCAAAAAGTCTTTAAGAAATTTGAGAAATCAAAGAAATAAACTTTACAGAGTCATTAAAAATTGCGTCATTGTAAGTGATGAGGTAAAGGTTAGATACGAAGAGCTGTCTAAGGAGTTTTCCATTAAGTCCGAAGAGGCTTATAGGCTTTACACCAATTTAATTGGAGAAAGGATTATTGAAGACCCGAAAAAATTCTTCGATTTTGTAAATGTAAAACGGAAATCGACCGGATACCCAAACTTCATGTTTAAAGGCAATGTTACTTCATCTAACTCACAGGAAATTTGTAATCTCTTTGCGGATCATTTTAAAGAAGTCTTTTGTTCAACTACTTCCCAAAATCAACCTACATTTGCCAGTATAACTAGTAGACCGACATTGGTTTGTGAAATAAATATTACATGGAGTGACATAACCAATTCCATTAAAGAATTAGATTCAAATAAATCTCCAGGTCCAGACCTTATACCACCAATTTCACTTGTTCAATGTTTAGACCAATTAATTACGCCGTTACATATGATTTTTAACAAATCCTTGCATACAGGTATATTCCCAACTTTTTGGAAATCTTGTCATCTTACGCCAATTTATAAAAATGGCGACAAGAGATCAGTTGAAAATTATAGGGGTATTGCAATATTGTCAGCAATTCCAAAGCTATTTGAAAAAATTATATGTTCCAAACTCACGAGCGTAATTAATCCGTGTTTAAACGAGCAGCAACATGGTTTTCGTAAAGGACGATCAACAACCACAAATCTTGCAATCATGGCATCAGACATTCTTACTAAAATGGAAAAGGGCCACCAAATAGATGCAGTCTATACAGATTTTAGTAAAGCCTTTGACCGTGTTGATCACGAAATCCTAGCTAAGAAACTAGAAAAATTTGGTATATCAGGTACTGTGCTGAAATGGCTCAAGTCTTATCTCTGTGAAAGATCCCAATATGTAAAATTTCAGGGTACTTTGTCTAAAAAGATTGTTGTCTCGTCGGGTGTACCTCAAGGTAGCCATCTTGGCCCACTTCTCTTCAACATATTTATTGCAGACATATCTGAAGTTTTGCATGATGTCCCCCATCTCTTATATGCAGATGACTTAAAATTATACTATAACATTAGATCAGAAGTGGATTCAGTATTCTTACAGAATAAGCTTTTTTCTCTGGAACAGTGGTGTAGTAAAAATAAACTTTATTTAAATATAAATAAGTGCTACGTTATAAGTTTTGCCCGTAAAAACGTAATCACATATAGCAGATACATGCTAAATAAGGTAGAACTTAAAAGGGTCAACCACATAGCAGATCTTGGAATAATTCTTGATAGTAAGATGCGCTTTGACCTTCACTACGATCATATCATATCCAGGGCAAACAAAATGCTCGGATTGATAAAAAGACGTGCAAAAGAATTCAAAAACCTTTGGGTAACTAAAACCTTATACTGCACATTAGTGCGACTAATCTTAGAATACTGTTGCATAATTTGGAACCCAGCTTTTGTAGTGCATAGTGAAAGGCTAGAATCTATTCAAAGAAAATTCTTGCTTTTTGCATTGAGAGACCTATACGATCCTCGTGACTATACAAATTTACCACCATACGAGAGTAGACTTAAAATCCTCAATTTAATGTCGCTGTCATCATGGAGAATATTACTTTTGCTCATGCTTTATGTTTGATGTTATTACTGGTAACATCGGTAGCTAATACATCTCGAGCAAGGTATACAAAATTGTTAAAAGAATCGCATCACAACACTATTTACGCATTGAACGAGCCCTTGAATAGATGTTGTAAAATATTTAATAATATCAGCGAGCATTATACACCGCCAATATCGAAATTCAGATTCAAGCGTTCCCTCTCCAAAGCACTTTCCTTTACATAACTATCCCCTTATTAAACACCAATTCACGTCCTATGTCCAATGGTACATATAAGTGAATCTTCTCCAATTCCTTTTCACCATTCTGATCCCTCTTCTATTTCCTTGATCTAGCATTTGTAGAAAAATTGTAAATGAAAAATTTTAATGTTAAATAAGTAAAACACCGCATTGTAATATTAACTCTACCCATATCCAAATGCCTCTTCTTACATTGCCGTCTACCACCCATACCTAAACAAAATTTAGTTGTTCTCCCATTTAGCTTTCCATCTTAATAATATTTTAGCATAGTATTGAAAATTAGTACATATTTTTAATATGTGTATAAAATCTGTTAGTATGTAAGCTAAGCATATAAGTTCCCCCTTTGTTCTTCTTATTGTCTTTTCTTTTTGACGTGTTTTTGAAAATGTGTCGATTCATGTGGGCGGATTACGCCCACTGAGAATTGCATATCTTCTACACCTAAAACAAGGAAAGAGGAGAGAAAAACATAAAATAAAAAAAAAATAAATACAACAACAACCTGTTAGAAAAATAACTTAGAATAAGTATATTGCCTTGTTTGGTTAAATTAATAAATAAATAAATAAAAACAAGCTCTACACAATATCAACATGTTCCGTAGCTAAACGGCAACAACCACCACTACATGAGTAGCAGCTGCAACAGCAAACACCAGAGATTATCCTCGTCACAGGAGTGCCAATGCCCAAACAACGCTCACGACAAACAGAAACTTCAAGTTCGCTCATCTAATCAAATCAGGCGAACTTTACTAGAGACGTCACACAAGTATCACAGCATGACGAACTCAACAAATTGCAACGCCAAATCCCCGAAGCAATATACGCTTTGAAAGACAAGAATTCAAATGCAACGATCACTACAGTTTGTGCTAGTAAGTGAATCATATCGTGAACATCCAAGTGATTACCTAAAAGTTGAATACAGCTAAATCAGATAAGTTGAGACAGAAAAGTGAGTGCAAACAAAGTGAAGCAACAAGGTAATTCTTGACTTACAGACATTCGTTGCAAGTTTGCAAGTGGAACACTGCTGACCACAGGAGTGAAGTGTTAACCTAACCTCACTAGTGAGAATCTCGCCAGCAATAGCAGCAAGTGCGCAGGTGACACAACAAATCGTCACAAGCGGGCGAAATCTACGAATACAAACTCAAATTTCAACATTAACCGACAAACTCGCCTAATTGTTTTTATAAAAACACCAAGCGAAGTACAGCGGGGTTGCTCATCCGAGCAAAATGGACAAGTTTGAGCTTTCCAAAGAAACATTTGGCAATCGGGTAAAAGAGATGTTTGCCAATCAGAGCCAAAGCATCTTATTGGCAGGAACATTGCCACAACCACCATCAGCCAAAAGGCCACGGCGCAGGGCAGAGAAGAAGTCAGCAACAGCAACAGGCGACAAAGGCACGCCACTCCAACAACATGCAACCCCGTTACTCAAGAGGAGCTACGACTCCTGTAGCCCACCAGCAAAAGACAACACGACGATGCACGCCACAGCCACCACAGCAGCGATCGCCACCTCAGCCGTAAGTCTTTCAAGCGACGACGATGATGGCATGCATGGAAACAACCTATTTGTATATCCACCAGGGCCCGGCTGTATTACCATCACCCTGCAGGATTACAGTTGTTTGGCCACAGGACAATTTTTAAATGATAAAATCATCGAATTTTATATTCATTGGATTAGACAAATTCTAGTGCTCCGAGGCCGTGCCGATGATTTCTACATTTTCAACTCGTTTTTCTACGAGCTGCTCATACGGACAAAGGCAATACCTTGCGGTACACCATGCACACTCGGACAGCACCGCCAGGCAGGCGTGAAAAATTGGACTCGCAAGCAAGATATACTGGGCTCTGGTTCCTCGCCATCATCTGCTTTCCGGTGCTCAACGGTCCAAGATTTTAGGATGCACCGCCACCCACCACAGCAAACACCAAATCCCCGATCATACAGCCGATGAGTTTGCTCATGGACTCACTGGCCACTACAGATCGGTCCCACGTCTTTAATCCACTCAGGAGCTGCCTCACGCTGGAATATCAAGCTAAGCGAGTAGATCAACCACTCAAGAACTTCTCAGCGAATCATCTACCCGGCCACCGCGTGAGAGTACCACAACAGCATAATCTGACGGACTGTGGATTATATATGCTGCAGTTCATAGAAACTTCGTGTGCGAGCCCATCATAGACTACCAGCCGCCCATCACATGTGACTAATAGTTTTCGGAAGCAGTCATTGGGAACAAACGCAGACAGATAAGTGCGATAATCCAAGAGTTAGCAGGGAGAACACTACCTAGCATTCCATTCCCAGCGCTTCTGCAAGAATCTGCCAACAGCAAGACAAACGGACAACAGGCGGTATCAGACCCACAGACTCTTCAACAACATGCGACAAACGAACGAGAAGCACACCAGGAGGCATCCATTATGGCCTCAGCCTCACCACGAGCAGCAGCACCTCTTTCTCAGCAGGCGCAAGCTACCACGTACGCCTCAACTGAGCACAAGAGCGACAGCAACTTCAGCAGCAGCAGTGACAGCAATGACTGTGTTAAGCATAAGCATCAAACAAGAAATGTCAACGAATTAGACGATAGTGACACCTCAGGAGAGTGTTTTGGCTGGCTAATAGAGCCGGAGCAGCCGGTACAGACACCGGATATGGAGGTGACCATCCCGGCAACAGTATCAGCCGACAATAGTGCAACACCGGAAGAATTAGTCAGCGAATAACCTGGCGACAACACCATCGAGACCATGCTACCCAACCAACTCACGCAGCGCATCGCAGAAGCACGACGAAAGAAGAGACAGCAATTTGCTTTCAAAGCCGACATCGAAGGCATATGCTTCGCGGTGAGAATAGCACGCAGCGAGACCGTAAAGGTTTCTTTCTCCCGGGCGACTTAAAGGGGGGGTCGGGGCCTATTTCCCAGAAATAGGCCCCCACAATTTATACGCCGCAAATATACAATGTATGCGCCATCAACGCAACAATGTTTATACCAGCGACACATGGCGCACGTTTATTTTAGTTTAATTATATTAGTTCTATAAAAGTCAACATTCTGAAAAAATATTCTAACATATAATTTACACTTGTATTGAATTTGTATTTTTGCTATGAATTATATTTTTTATAAGAAGACCTTGCATCTAACACGAAATATTAATATTAAGCTCTTAGATATTTTATTCTACATACGTACTGTGTAATGTAAATATCATGAAGTACGAAATACTTACCATTAGTACTTACTACTTGCTACATATTACTTACTACATACTACTTACTACATACTAATAATAAGGTATTATTAAGCACCGCTGGCAGAAACCAGCGCTTTGTTTTTAAGTTTATTTTTCAATAAACAGAGAGTCTTGTACGAACCTTCGAACCAACCTAACGTGTTTCACTTGCAGCGCTAGGACAAGGTAACATTTCTTAGACATCATAAATTAGTCTTGCTACCGCCAGCAGACTATTGAGACGTAGTTAGCACCCAGTGCCTTTCCTCCCTTGAGTTGTGTGGCTGTCCCTAGGACCCGCTCGGTTCATTCAGCACCACACTCACCCCTGCTCTGAACGAGCTCCGCTCATTCTAAGAACGATCCCACTGTTTGAGTGCGCTGCTAGGACCCTCTCGGTTCGTTCAGCATCGCTCTCATGAGTGCTCTCAACGAGCATTGCCTGAGGATTGAGTCGTGTTATTGCCCGTTGGACCCGCTCGGTTCGTCCAGTGCCACACTCGCTCCGCTTTCAATGAGTGATACTCTGAGACGCCTTACTGTCCCTAGGACCCGCTCGGTTCGTTCAGTATCGCTCTCTCATGTGCTCTCATCGAGTGGCAAATTCTTCCCGAGTATTTCCTAAGGATTGAGTCGTGTTACTGCCCGTTGGACCCGCTCAGTTCGTTCAGTACCACACTCACTCCGCTCTCAACGAGTGGTACTCTGAGTCGCCCTACTGTTCCTAGGACCCGATCGGTACGTTCAATATCGCTCTCTGAAGTGCTCTCATCTAGTGGAAAACCCTACCAACTCATTATCGCTCTCACCTCAACTCACCACGAGATCCGCTCAATTAGACATCCTCTCGCCCTGACCGACGAGGACAGACGACAAAACGAAGCCGGTTCAAAGTCTGAATCAGAGCGATTTTGGAGAAAACTTTAGCTGCTTCGATTTTCCACAACTCACCGAATATGAATATGCCAATCCAAAGCTTCTAATTGGACTCGATAACTGCCACCTGAGCCAGTCGACTAAGACCATCGAATTGCAAAAAGAAGGACCATTTGCTGCTAACACTAAGCTCGGCTGGGTGGTATTTGCATCGAGAGGCGAATCCAATCTGTCATCTGAATGTCTTTTTGTCAACCAAATGAGTGATGTCGATCTGCATGACATGGTAACTGAGTATTTTACAAGCGAGAGTTTTGGTGTACGAGCAGCCCCTGTAGTTAGGAGTGATGATGATATACGAGCGCGCCAAATATTACAAGCAACTACGAAATTACTCAATAGTAGATATCAAACAGAATTGCTGTGGAGGAATGACGACATATTGTTGCCTGACAGTTTTTTAATGGCGAAGAAAAAGACTTGTCAATATTGAGACGAAAATGAAGCGTGACTTGATTTTTTCTAAGGCCTATAGAACAGCCATAAGTAGTTACATCGAAAAAGGGTACGCTCGTAAATTGACGCGTGAAGAGGCCGAACAAGTGACAGAAAGAACCTGGTATTTACCACATTTTGCCGTGGTAAATGTAAATAAACCTAAAAAACTTCGTCTTGTGTTTGATGCCGCCGCGACTGTTAGTAATGCTTCGCTAAATTCATGTCTTCTTAAAGAACCTCAAGACTACCAACCACTACCGACAGTGCTATTCAATTTCCGTATAGGCGCCGTTGCCGTTTGTGGTGACATCAAAGAGATGTTTCACCAGGTGCTTATACGGCCAGAAGACAGGTGTGCTCAGCGGTTTTTGTGGCACGATGGTCAGCAAGATCGCCCACCTGATGTGTACGAGATGATCGTGATGACGTTTGTTGCAGCATGCTCGCCATGTGCCGCACAATATGTCAAAATTGAAAACGCCAAGAGACAAACTCATCATGATTCTCGTGCCATCCAAGCCATCGTACAGCATCATTATGTTGACGACTTTGTAGACAGCTCGAGTCTGTGGAATATGCTATACGCATTGCTAGCCAGGTAAAGGGCATTCATAATGGTGTCGGATTTGAATTGCGCGGATTTACGCCAAATGTTCATAAGGTTGCGAAGTTCCTCAATGGAGATCGAAGTGCTGAAGTTGCAGGAGGAGAGGAAGTGTTAGCCACAGAAAAGGTATTGGGTATGTTTTGGCATCCAAAAAGCGGTACATTTCGTAACAGCTCAAGTTTGAACGGGTCAACAAAGAGGTCATTAGTGGAAATAGAGTGCCTACAAAAAGAGAACTTTTGAGTATAATTATGTCCGTTTTCGATCCTTTAGGGCTGATGAGCCATCTGATGATAACCGCCAAGTTGATGATGCGTGAGGTATGGAGATATCAAGTAAAGTGGGATGACCAAATCCCTGAACAAATTAATAATGCTTGAGTGAAGTGGAGAGCTAATCTGCAAAACGTGCTACAAGTTGAGATCCCAAGATATTATTCAACTTCAACTACACATTTTTGTCGATGCAAGCGAGACTTCATTTGCGACTGCAGCCTACTGGAGAATAATCAATGGCCAGAAAAATATTGAAAATTTTAGTATGTGCCAAAACAAGGTGTGCGCCTCAGAAGCCGATGACGGTCCCTAGACTCGAACTACAAGTTGCCGTTCATGGAGCTTGTTAAATGCAAACAATTGTTCAAGAACATTATCTAACTGTGTCAAAATGCATTCTTTGGAGTGATTCCTCAACGGTCATCAAATGGATTCAGTCGAAAAACCATCATTACAAGCCGTTTGATGCCCACAGAATAAATGAGATTTTGAAGCTGAAATAATGAAAGATTTTGCGCTGTTGACTTTATATTCATCGTTTCAATAGATTTATTGAATGATGTTATGTCAAATTCAATTACAAGAATTCGCACCAGAAATTAAAAAAATTGATCGAGGTAAGTCATCTCTTTATAACCTCATGGTTATAATATAAGGACCCATATAAGGACCTAGAAGGCGTCCTAAGGGTAAGTGGTCGTATTAATGGAGCCAGTTGCTTACCCTACGATACTAAGTACCCAATTATTCTGCCATCAGAACACGAGGTCACAGCACTAATAATACAACATTTTCACAGCTACATGAGGCATCAAAACTTTGAGGCAACCACATACGAAATTCGACAAAGATTCTGGGTTCCGAGACTACGACAAATTCTGCGAAAGATAGTTACAAATTATGCAGTTTGTAAACTCGCACGCGCAGACGGGTGATAGTTAGTTGGAAGGTGGAAAGATGGAGCAGTGACGGTGAAGATTTGCTGAAAACTTACACAGATCAAAACTGCCGGGAAACATGCTCACAGGGAGATTGTTCCACAATCGTACCGTGAGACTAAAAAACGAATTATCTTGGTAATGCGAGGTTCTATTGGGCACCGATGCAATGGTAAAGGGATGGGCTTGAAAAGCTGGCCGAGTAGACCTAGGAAATACACGAACTGATGGCGTCAGGCCATGTACCTCCCTTGAACACTTCCCATGGTAGAACCTATACAAAAGGCTTAGGCAACCAACATTGCGCCGATGACCAAGAGAACTGAGAGGAGACAACATTTTTTCATATCCTATCATATATATCGCACGGCGTTGAATTTGGTCCAGAAACTCCAAATAAGATCTCGAAGCTCCTGCCCAAATGTGCGACTTGTACTCCATTTTAGGCCTTATATATGAGGTATAGATCACTCGAAGATCAGATGGGGTGAAGTATCGCTTGCACCGTTTTAAGAAACCTAGGCACTTGGACGCTTCTTTCAACACATGGAAAATATGATCATTCCAACGAAGGTCTGATTGTATCGATATGCTCAGAACGTCAAGAGCATTTGACTCCAAAAGATCTACACCATTCATATTCAAGGGAGCTAAGGGACAGTTCATCCGCTTGTGGGTTAACAGGCAACACTGGGTCTTGTTTGCATTAAACTCTACTCTATTAGCAAGACCCCACTCCGAGATTTTTTTCAAGTCATTAAGAAGTATGTCATTCATATTTTGCCTCTTTTTCTCAATCTCCAAATAAGTCTGGCGTTTTTTGAAAAAATATGAATGACAAATGCTGCTGTCGTCCGCAAACGAATGAATTGGGTTGTAAGCCAACGACAGAAGGTAGTTATAAAAACCAAAAACAAAGTTGGCAATAGAACTGAACCTTGCGGCACTCCTGCGTTGATGGCGTGCTCACTGGCCGTCGATTACGACACTGATAGTGTTGTTCTTAAGGAAGCACGTGATCCACCGAGCAAAGATTCCACGGATACCGTATGCAATTAGTTTAGAGACGAGTGCTTTATGCCACACTCGGTCAGACATCTTTGAAATATCCAGAGCAAAAAACCTGCTCTCACCGAAAAGGTGAACGCATTGGTACCATTTTTCTGTAAGGAACGCCATAATGTCACCAGTAGAGCGGGCCCTACGAAAACCATATTGACGGTCACTTAGCAATTCGTTACGCTCCAGATAGTTCATTAAGTGGAAGTTTATTACGCTCTCCATAACTTTGGAGAGCGTAGAGCATATCGCAATGGGTCGGTAGTTTGCAGGATTCTTGGCATCGCCCTTTTTAGGTATCGGCTGGACATTTGCGACCTTCCAACAAGATGGAAATACTCCTGTCCTGTAGATGTTAAAAAGGTTGCGCAAAGGCCGAGCCAGTGTAGAAGCACACGTTGTAAGCACAATTGGTGGTGTGCCATCAGGACCAGAGGCTTTGTTTATGTTAAGATTTGCAAGGTCTCTTTTGACTGCTCTCGTTCGAAAATATATCTCCTTCATTAAAAAAGAACTAGTCCCGACAAAGGGCAGTGGCTGACTGCTATCCGAGATTGTGGAATTGTGTGCAAACAATCCTGCCAATAGGTTCGCTTTATCAACCGAGTCAGTGAAGATTTGGTCATCTTTTAAAAGAATTCGAATCGACGAAGACGTTTGATTTTTAACTCTTTTAACAAATGACCAGTAGTTTTTGCTCCCTTAAGGGCAGAGAAAAACCTGTTCCCTAATGCGAGTTTCGTGAAGAAACTTTTCGCGTTTTGAAATTGCGTTACAGCGATTCCTAGCCTCGATGCGAAGTCTATTAGTATCAGCATTCTTATCAGAACGCCAATTGTGATAGGCTTCCTCCTTGGACCTGACTGCAATCCTGCAAGTCTTATTAAACCATGAGTGGTCTTTTGGCTTACTGCTTTTCTTCTTATTGGGGATAAAAGACCGTATACCCAATAAGATAATTTCTTGCACCATGACAGCCGCGGCATTCACATTTCTATCAGCGAAACATAATTTCAAATTGAAGTTTGCTCTTTCATAAAACCATAGAGGTGCGTAGACCATAAATGAAACCATAGAGGCGTAGAGGTACGAAGGTCAGAATATGAAAAAACAGCGGAGATGGTACAATGGTCCGAATTACCAAGAGGTGCATTGACACTCACATCATATTTTTCATGATTAGAAGTCAGAAAAAGGTCTAAGATATTATGGCTTTGCAAATCATTTCGTGCGAAAAATTGGTTTCTTCACTAGTTGAATCAATTGGTTCGATCCAGCAAAAAGCTCAACATATTGTCCTTCAGGTGTGTTGTGGCTCTAGTGACATAACCAAGCCGAGTTGTAGACATTGAAATCGCCGGCAACAACGATTTCGCTGTCGGGAACAACCCCAAAATGTGCGTAATCGAATCAAAAAGAGTGTCCAATTTATTAAAAGTGGGGTTTCTTCCTAAATTCGAATGTCTACTTGTTTCTATACACGAAACAAGTATGTAGCAAGTGCGAACGAACTCAGAACCTCACCCACATGGAGCTGAAGTCCGGATCGGCGACGCTCAGACCCCCCTCAAACTGATATGCCACATCTGTTCTTATAAAAAGAGCGATGCCCCTATGCAAAGAAAACAATGGCAGTAAGTGATACCCAGGAATATGAAAATCCAATGGATCTGAGTCCTCCGTCACCTGGGTCTCATTTAGTGCCATTATTTGAGGCCTATAAAGAGCACAATATGCATAGACCGAGAAAAAATTCGCTCTCAAGACATTGCAAAAGTCTATGCGAAAATGTCCCGACATTTAGGCACAATGCAAGTCTCAAGCAAATAAGGGTTATTAGTTACTTCCGCAAAAAAAGATTAAACACAGCGGACATAGGCAAAATGTACTGAAGCAAGTGTTATGCCTTTGCTCCAGTACAAATCAACCCACTGTGCAAGCCCCCTCGCAGACGTAACTAATTGGAGAGGATGGTGGAGTTGACGGACACCAAAAAAGATTACTTGCGTGCGGCGAGGAGCATAGAAAATCCCCTCGTGTGGTTAGCAAAAAATGTAAGCCCGAAATCGATGCGATGTTGATGTTGCTGCTGGCAGATCACGGCAAAACTGGTTTCTGCTGCATTTGTTGTTTATGTTTGTCTGTTTGTCTTAATTTATTTAAAAAAAAAAAAAAAAAACGAAATGGCTATTTCAGCCCTTGAAAGGACTTTGACTGAGATTCTTATGATCAATTGTGTTGTGTGTGATGTGAAATATTTGCGCACAAATGATCGAGAACTAGACCTACACATGTTGTACGCCGACTCCAAACGGCTTATGTTCTCAAGAAGCTTTTCATGTCAGTTTTTACTCTCTGAGGTTTGCCATTGTTTGCAGAGAGGTGACGACCGAACAGAAAAATTAATTCAATTGAAAAAACTTTCTGTGTCGGATGGAGGATTCGAACCTGGGTTCTCTGGCGTAAGAGTCATACACACTACCCACTGCGCCACGGCCGCCACTTAATTTATTTAATTTTATTTATTAAATTACTTGTTACAAGTTTTTTTTTGTTAGTTTATCGATGTTTTGTTAGTTCTATTATTGTTTGGTTTTCTGTGTGTGTGTGTGTTGTATTGTGTTTTTTTTTTCAAGCACAATACACTGGACGAACACTCATTTAACGATGGACGTTTTATTATGTAACGAAACGAGACGAAGACACTGGATTTTTATTACATGAACATATATTATTTTTATATATTATTTTTTTGCACGATGCCGTTAAAATTATAAGTAAAAGCTTTTAATTAAAATTCCATTTATCTTAAAGCACTTTAAATAACACTTAGAGATCCACGACGGAAATAAATACAACGACGGAACATAACCAATTTTTAAAATGTACCAAGGGGACTGTCGGGCGCCACGTCGATACCCCTTGAATGCACGATGTCAACTCCGTGCATAATTGGTTTTGATAACGTTTGCAGTATCCAAATGCGGTACGAACAATGTATACCACGCTTCCCAGTAGTCCTTTGATTACGTCTTTAATCCACTTGGGACCACGCCGATAACTACAAAGGTAAACGTGTTGTTCAAGCTTGCACTTCTGTTTACCCGAAGTGTTCTCCGGTTGAGCAACGCTGGATTGGGCTGGCGTTTGTAGAGCCAACAGCGTTCGTATCGAGCTTCCGTGAAATATTTCAGCTGGTGATTTTCCTTCAGCGTTAGGCATTGCTCAATATGTTGATAAGTACTTAGTCAACGCAGCGCTGAGACTCAAGCCACTTTCAAAATTTTTAAGTGTGGCTGTTTTGAACGTAATTACGAATCGCTCTGCGAGTCCGTTGGATGGGTGGTGGAACGGAAGTGTAGTGACATGCTTTTTGCTATTTGTAACGCAAAATTGTTTGAAGTTCTCGGAAGTTAGCTGTGGACCGTTGTCGCTGACGAGTGTTTCTGGTAATCCTTATAACGCGAATAGTGCTGAGAGAGCCGATATTGTATCAGCGGTGGTTGTGTTTTTGAGTTGAGTTACAAATGGGAAATTTGAGTGTGCATCCCCGCAAAATCAATGCGCTTCCAGAAGCGTTGCGTGTCCGGCCAGCTGCTATATTGCTTTGCGGGACTTGAAGATGCAGTTTTGCAAACCTCACATCTAATTGCAATTGTCTCGATGTCCTTGTCGATGTTTTGCCACCAACAGTGGTTTCACGCTAGCTGTTTCATTATTAAGTTTTAATAAGCGTGGGCGTAGGAAGTGGCATAACCACCTGACTCAGTTCACCTTGCAAGTAAATTAATTCCTTATAAGCAAGAAGTGATTGCCTTCGATTAAAAAACGGTAAAATTTCTTCGATTCCTGAAGATAGATGCTCCGGCCAACCATTTTGAATGAATTTACAAATTTTTTGGAGAGTTGAGCAATTTTTTGAATGCTCGCGAATCACATCTGCGTCGATGGGCGTATCGAAGTCTTCTATATTATAACATGCTTCTTCTTGGCCAAACTGTATATCGGGACCCAAAGGTAGTCGGGATAACGCATCGGCATTACCATGCTTACCAGTTGGTTTGAATTTTATCTCGAATTGGTATGCCATTGAGGTTATAGCCCAGCGTTGAAGACGGTGTGTTGTCATAGTAGGCAACTGTTTATCTGGACTAAAAATGCTTATCAGCGGCTTGTGGTCTGTTATAAGCGTGAACTTGTGACCATACAAATATTGATGAAAACGTTTTACGCCCAAAATAATAGCAAGGCCTTCCTTTTCTATTTGGCTATATTTTTCTTGATGCTTATCAAGTGTTTTTGAGGCAAATGCAATAGGCCGTTCTGTACCATCTGGATACGAGTGCGAAATTTCCGCCCCAATTCCATAGGAAGATGCGTCAGTGGCAAGCAACAGAGGAAGGTGTTCATGGAAATGAGCTAGTTCTGTTGCGTTTATTATGTGCTCTTTAATTGCATAAAAGGCTTGCTGCTGTGGTTGCTTCCACTCGAATTTGAAGCCTTTTCGTCGTAATCTATTAATCTGTGCAGCGAGCTGCGAAAAATTCGGAATAAAATTGTAATAATATACGTAGTTCACCTTACCCATAAAGGCTTCCACATCCTTGACTTTTTTTGGTTGGCGCGTACGACGTACTGCTTCAACGCCTGCCTCATCTGGCCTTATACCATTTGCTGTGATTATACGTCCCAAATATTACATTTTTTTTGCAAAAACACTCATTTTTCTTTTTTGCATTTGATTCCACTGGACTGTAATATCGATAGTACTTTATCAAGGCGTGCGATATGCTCCCTAGCCATTGGGGCTGTTACAATAATATCATCCAGGTTATTACTGCACCCTTCGATGCCTTGGAGAATTTGTTCCAAAAATTTTTGAAAAATTGCTGGTGCGCTTGCTACACCGTATGGCAAGCGTTGGTATTGGAATAACCCACTAGGAGTGTTGACCACCAAAACTTGTTTTGCTGCTTCATTAAGTTCCATCTTCAGATAGGTATCTCTAAGGTCGATTTTCGAAAATTGTTGACCATAACGAACTGTATGCAATAGGTTTTCAATCGTTGGTAGTGGATACCGCTCCTCGTAGATCTGCTTATTTACAGTTATCTTGAAGTCTCCGCATATTCTTATGGAACCGTTAGGTTTCATTCACAATGTGATCACAATGGGAGATGCTCACTCGCTAAACTGTATTGGCTTCCAAATTCCAGCTTCAATGAATTGATCAGCTTCTTTTATTTTTTGCATGGTGGCGAAAGGAATGGGTCTGCTTTTAAAAAACTTTGGTGTCGCGTCTGGCTTCATTTGAATACTTGCTGCAAAGTTTTTAACTATGCCTAGTGCTGGCTCGAACAACTGTTCATATTTTATTAATATCGCCTCTACTTCGTGGAGCGCCGCCTCTTTGACGTTATTTACTTGTTGAATTTTAAAACCGAATAGTTCAAATAAATCCGCACCTTACCAGAATATTACCAGACTTTACTCACGCAACCACCAATCGCACTGTTTTTTCACGTTCACCACATTTAATTTTTGCACAAAATTCACCAAGAGTGTTTATTTTTTTGCTTCCAAGCCCGAACAACGATATATAATAATTGAGAGGGAGGCCCCCGAATCCATTTGAAATTATTTTGGTATTATTTTTCAAAAATTTTTAAAATCAATAAAGTTTTTACAATTTTCTTGTTTTACTACGCCAGTTATATTGTACACTGTTTCCACTGTACCAATATCAACGTTTGCATTTACATGCCTTACATGTTTTTTTATAATTATTATATGTTTGTTTATTTTTTGAGTATTTAATTGCTCCAGAACTATCGTAAGAATTTGAGCTAGAATTAGAGTTTTTCGATAGCCAAACGACGGCGATATGTCCTACTCGACCACATTTTCGACAGACAGCGTTTTTAAATTTGCACTCTTCGCGAGAGTGATTTGAGCCACCACCCGAACACGATTTGTATGCACTTTTGTTATATTTTGTTGGTTGTTCTTGTGACTGAAAACTTTTACAATTTTGTTTTATTTAATGAACGCGCAAAGGCGCAGAGTTGATTTTTGTTTCACTTTCTTTTATAACTTGCACTGCTTTTTCTGTCGCTTCGTATGATTCCGCTATGTCCAAGACATCAGCTAACGTCGGCTGCACTTTATGCAGAGCTGCGGAGCGAACAGATTCGTGATCCGTGTGTATAATAGCCATGTCTCTTATTATTTCATTTACACTTTAGTGTCTGCGTGTAAGAGAACCGCACACAAACTTGCAATCACGTGCCAAGCCCCGGAGATCAACAACCCACTCTTTGTAAGATTGCTTCGGCTTCATTGTCCACTTATTGAAATTATACCTCGCAGCCACTACATGAACTTCTTCTTTGAAGTGCTCGCTTAATTTGTCCGTTAATTCAGCGTATGTTTGTTGTTGCCACTCACTGCTACCGAAAAGTTTTTTTAGTAACTCAAACATGTCAGCACCTACCCAAGACAGAAAACATGATTTTTTTTCTGGTCATCTCTGACTTCATATGCTGCGAAATGCTGATTTAATTGCTGGAAATATGATTCCCAGCTTTGGTTTTCCTTAATGAACGTATAAAATGATGGCACCATAGCACACTCGCCTGGTCCAGCATGCTTTTTTAGCAACTTTTCCATGAATTGTTGCTGTTTCAATAAAATCTTTCTAGAAAATTCCTGAAATAGAAAGAAATATCGATGAGTAGTTGCATACAGTTCTGTATTGACGAAAATTTACTGTCATTTATTATCAATACAGGCTGAGTTCCTCAATGCATTTATGCAAAGCATCAGTGATTTTTTCTTTGAATTGGGGCTTAGTAGATTCATCAAAACTGTGAAGGTAAAGAGTGCTAAAAATAATAATCTAGTTGCGCAGTTTTTGTGAATCAACTAAGCACCAATTTAAAGAAAAAGTCGCTGATGCATTGCACAAATGCATTTAGGAACTCAGCCATACATTACAATACTAACGCTCTTGGCTTCATATGCTCTTTTAGGAAACTCATCGTCTCACTGAATTTCCAAGATGGAAGGGGCTCCTATGCACTTTGCCCAGAAACCTTTTTGTTAAGGTCTCTTGCAAGTGAATTCTCTATCCTTTCCATTTTTTTTTTTGGCGGCATCATCTGCTTTAACATAAAAAATAGCAAACAACACGCAGTAATATATTATAAAGGCATTACCTGCAACACCACATTCCTCAGCAAAATCTCTCCATGCTTCGGCTTTTTTTACATTTTTATAGTATGGATGGCACAATTTCCATATTATTTTCTTTTTTTTTATTATTTCGATTTATTTTTGCGTTTGGATATCATCAATTTTTCTTAGCCACTGAAATGTCAGTCATACAGAAACCACAGCTACACGCTTGCTACACATTCTGAGTGTGATCAGTGTGTTCAGTACATTTAAACTTTTGACAGTTCGAGCCACATACTGCAAGCTGCACCATTCTGTTTAGGCAGTAAATCGTGTGTAAGATCAAAGTATGCCAAACAAAAGGTAATATTTTTGCCAATTTTTTGGTATGTGTACTCTTTCCGGGAGTTAGTTAGTATAAAAACAATGAGCTGAACAAATTATTTCATCCATTTTTTTGGCAAATTTTCTTATGGCAAATTTTCTTATGGCAAATAATTTTCCCGACATTTCAGTGCGACTGTCATTTCAAAGAATTATTTAGTATAGAAGCTATGACGGATCTTTGATTTCATCCAGTGATTTCTGGAAACAATTTCAGCGTTGCCTAGTGAAACCATAAATAGTGTGTAAGATCAAAGTATGCCAAACAAAAAAAAAACTGCGCGTGTTCTTAATCATGTTCTTAAGAAGATTTACATGGCAGCAGTTTTAATCTCTGAGGTTTGCCATTGTCTGCAGAGAGTTGACGGCCGAACAGAAATATAAAATCAATTAAAAAACATTGTATCAGATGGTATCCATGGGCGCATTCAGCGTAGTCAACTGTTGTGAATTATTATGGTAGCGATACTTTAGTAAGCAATTTTTTTTTTTTCTGAATGTGTAGATACTCTAAGCGTCAGAAAAGTTCTCAAAGTTTAGAATTTAGAGTCAAAGTTTAACCCTAACTTTCCTTAAAAAAAGAAACGATTATATTTATCTCATTATTTCACCATTCATTCTCTAACTCTCAGTACATTTCAAGCTTTCAGGTGAGTGCATGCTTTCGCATTGATCAGTCGAGTTGTTATTCAAGGCGTTCTTTGAAAAAAACATAAACTTGTAAACATAAACATTTTTTGAGGTGTACCAGTTAAAGGTTAGAGCACTCAGCAGTTGAGTTCAGGTAGCATAGAATTTTTTTGCGCGATTAAATGGCGCCCGCTACCTCATCAGTTTTAGTGAGCGCTGAAATAATTGTACCATTCAGCGAATTTTTACACAACTGTTGACTACGCTGAATGCGCACCATGAATCAATTATTATAAGGTTGTCCAGATATTTGACATCTACTCACAAGAATAAGAATGTATGCCCTTATTTGAAGAGGAAAGCAAAAGACCGAATTTTTAATGACATAAAAATCACACAGTTGCATAAATATCATACTTTTTCGTAGTTCAAAAGGTTAAAAATGCATTTGAGTACTACTTTTTCTACTACCTGTTTGTTTCGAACCCAAATTATATATGAGTTTTTAAGAATGTAATGGTCACATTTTCGACCCAAGAAAATGTTAAACATAAAAAATTTGTGTATGCAATACACATTTCATAAATAACTTTTGTGAATATTTGTGTTATGTTTTTTGGATTTGAGTTAAAATAAGTAATTAATGGTATAGTCAGTTTAGACGTCAAATGTATTAAAAATGTGTTTTTTTATCTGTGATACAGAGTTTTGAAATCGTTTGTTTAACCAAAAGTTTATATATAGTGATTTTTACATGTTTATCTGGGAAAATCAAAAACACTTACTTTTTCCATCTTTTGATAAAAGACAGCTAGTTTTGTTCACACAACTCAGATAATTATATATGGGTTAAAAACTGTAAATTGGGCTTTATTCTATTATTGATGGCTGTGCTAATATTGCAAATTTGCGTTCTAAGTATTTTGGCCTATAGGGTTTTCATAAGTATGGTCTTGTCTTGTTCTTTCGCACTTGCTCACTGCCGAACGCATACGACGTTTTACATATCCTACATGTTGAAGGCATTCTTTACTTTAAATTATTTAACACTAGCTCGAAATTTAAAATATCACTTACTAAGGCACGATGTAATTAGCAATAGTGACGCTACAAAAATTTAAACAAATTTCCACAAACTATCTTCATATCAATAAATTTTTTTAAAATATTGCACACTTGATTTTTTTCACATAAGCACAAGCATATGGAGAAAGTACTTAAAAGAAAAAACAGAGGAACACTGAAACATACATTTTTTTGGGACGACCACACACTCCTGGCTGTCATTCTTTCAAGAGAGTAAACATATTTTTGTTTACATAAAATAAGAGTATGTCAAATATCTGAATAACCTTATAATGATTAAATCATGATGGTATCTTAATAGCGCTTCTTTAACATATGGATCAGGCATCTTAACCAGAATGCCACGGCCACCAAATTATTAACAATGTTTATATGTCATGCCACAAGATATTTCGTCTTTTTAAACTAAAAATTAGGCAAACTTTTAAAATATAATATTGTCTGAATATTAGGAATGTTAAAATTTATTATTAATTAAACAAGCCCAAGTATACTGGTACCGTCACCAAAAATAAAAAATTTAAAAGTTTTTGATTGAGCATGTTTCTATATAATATTTAACTCTACGTCTAAAAAAGGCGCTTCATCTAAAAACATCTTAAGGAATCATGAAGGTAGGAATATTCTTTACCATCCCTGACTCAAATATATTACAGTGCAACCTTAATAGGACCGCTTGCGCCTGTTAGCCTATCCAAATACGCAGCGCACTAACGCAACTCGATTCGAATTTCCGATTTTGACAATGCGTTCGGTTATAAAGTTGGCTGCGAAAAAGAGAACAAAAAGAAAAAACAAGTTCAAGCAGCGTTTTGTTTGGGTAGTGCTCATACAACATTTGCGTGGCGATTGGAAACGCAATGCGCGCCTATTTAGGTTTTACTGTTATTCTGGCAGGAGATATTCAGTGGAAATCCGATTGATATTACCACCTGCTTCTTTTCATTTAAAAATAACCCAAAGAGATTACGTACTTTTGCAAAAACTGCTTAACCTTGGTTGTCACACCTCGCTCTAGCAATTAAACTGCAAATGACAAACACAAGTACGTCGTTGGACACCCGAGAGATGCGAAGCTTTTTCGCAGTTTCATAGATTTGATAATGTAATGTTTTTTTTAATAAAATAATGTTAAATTCAAAACTTTAAAATAAAGTAAACTAAAAAACCCACGTTAGTATTCACACCATTAAATTTTATTAAATTTCAATATTATTTTTTACATGTTACATTCATCGCTATTTCAACGTACTTGTGGGCAATTGTTAATTTTTCCATCGCGCTATACAAAAAAAAAACATGTGCCAACAACAAGACAAACGCATTCACACCAACAAAAAAAAAAACGATTCTGATGACATCATGTAAGAAGTAGAAGTAACATTTTTGGTTTTTTTTGTTCTTTGGATAGTTGATAAATATGTTGGATATGTAAGATAGCCTACATGTAGATTGCGATCTGCTGCAACATAGCTTCCAGTAATCCTAGCCTAAAATATTTATTAAAAAAAAAAGCATAAAAATGTAAAATGTTGAAAGAAAAGTCTGGGGTAACGAACTGTCCCATGTGGCGACCAGGGGTTAAAACTTCGCTTGTATTTTTCTATAATGTCATAATTCTAAACACGTAAATTTGAGTTAATTATGTAAAAACGTTTGCCATACCATGACTTTTATTGTGTGTAATTTTTGTAACTATATTTTTTTACTCTGCGGGATAACATAAAAAAAGCTTTTATTATATTAAGCTATTTTTTATATATTCTTGATGTCACAAGTTATTAAACTTAGCTGGCCCACTTTTTTCGACATAGATTTCTGCAATAACAATAGAGTTCAGCTACTACAGCTATATCGCACTTCCTCAGCATTAACCCATCTAAAGCCACTACCCAGTAATCATTGAAAATATCAATGTTATGGATACCCGTGACCACAAACAAGTTAATGTGGGAAAAATTTACCCACCAATAAATGGGTTGGGCTCAGGGACAACACAAGACGTAACAACTAACCATGCGTATATATAGATCTAATTACACAACTAATTTTAATCTACTTTTGAGTTGACCTTTTGACAAATTAACATCAAAAACGCTACAATTGTTAACAAAGGAACTCATGCGACTTAAAGGAGCAGTAGCCATATAATTTGTTCTACTAAATGGCAAATAAATTAAGTTGTTAGCGTTTCTACTGCTTCTACGGTTAGTGTTAAAATTTATGTGAGAAAGAAGTTCTGGAGAATCGAATACACCTGTTATGAGCTGGTGTAAATATACGATATCTGCCGATTTCCTTCGATCACCTAAAGACTGCATTTTTAATAGTTTTAAACGATCCTCATAAGGAGGAAGGTCTAATATGTCAGTTCCACTTAAGCCCCTTAGAGCAAACTGAACAAAACGTTTTTGGATTCTTTCTATTCGATCAACATGCACATTGTAACTTGGGGACCAAACTTGACTTGCATACTCTAAGTGAGGACGCACGATTGCGTAATACAACGTTGTAGTTGTCATCATGCTATTCAATTCTTTGGCCCAGCGTTTTACAAAACCAAGCATTGAAGATGCTTTTTTACAAATATTATCAATATGAATGTTAAACGACAGCTTAGAATCCATGCATATACCTAGGTCTTTGACGGTGTCTACACGACTCAAGGCAGTATCTTTAATCTTATAATCAAATATAAAATTATTCCTTTTTCGCGAAAAGGTCATAGTTTGACATTTATCTGAATTTAAAAACATATTATTTTTAGAACACCAAACTTCAAAGGATTTTAGATCAGACTGGAGTAGATCTGAATTATCTCTAGAATTAATCGTTCTGTATATTTTCATATCATCGGCATAAATAAGCAGATGAGAGTGTTCAATGACGTGAGTTACATCATTGATAGCTAAAATAAACAGAAGAGGACCAAGGTGACTACCCTGAGGAACACCTGATTCAGCAATAAATTCAGAAGACAATGCGCCTCGGAAACGTATTTGATAAGATCGCTCTACCAAATACGATTTAATCCAGTTCACAAAATATTGTGGAAATCCCATTAACTCAAGTTTAAATAAGATTAGATTGTGTGGTAGCTTATCAAATGCCTTACTAAAGTCAGTGTAAACACAATCGACCTGGTTACCAGAATCAATAGAATTTAAGCAGAATGTTGTAAAATCGAGAAGATTAGACACAGTGGATCTGCCATTCACAAAACCATGCTGACGAGTTGTTATGACTTCCCCACAGTGAATTTTCACCCGATCATACACAATCCGCTCAAAAAGTTTTGGAATCGATGAGAGCTTAGCGATAGGCCTATAGTTACTAACATCGTTCCTGCAACCCTTTTTAAAAATAGGACTTATAAATGATTTTTTCCAAAAAAGTGGAAAATAACTTTCGTTAATAGATTTATTGAATAATAAAGAAAGTGGTTGACTCAAAACGGAACCGCATTGTGTTAACACTGCGGCAGGAACACCGTCAGGTCCAGCACCAAACTCCTCATCGATCGATCTAATATACATTAAAATATCCTCTGGAGTGAAGGATATATGTTCCAAAGATACTCTGGGTTCGGAATTCATATATTCAAAGTACTCTCCATCAGGATTAAAAGAATCTGAACAGAATGATTCTTTAAAAAGATTGGCGAATAGGCTACGAATTTTGACGGGATTGTCAGTAAATCCCTTAGGAGTTCTAAATGAAGAAAGAAATCATCAGATTTTTTCTTTGTGTTTACGAATCCCCAAAATTTCTTTGGATCTGTCAATATTCTCAGCTTAACATTATCTAAATATTCGTGATATAATGTAGCTGAGCGATTTTCAAATTCCAGAAACAAACGTTTGTAATTTTCTAGGTCGTTTGAGCCTAAGCTACAGACGCATTTCTTCCATGCCCTATTTCTGTCGTTGCGAAGAGTCTTTAAATCCTTTGTATACCAAAGGTACGCAGAAATCCTCGCAAATTTGAGACTATAAGGTACGGATTGAGAAAACACAGCAAAGAGTTCCATATAAAAAAAATGTATGGAGTCATTAAGGCAATTTCCTATCTATCTATATATTCTAAAATTGCATTAAGTTTACCATGAAGCAACTGATTCAACTTCAAAAAGTCAGCTTTTTTAAAATTGAATTCATAAAGCTTATCTGCTGAATTAAAAGTTACTATATTTGCTCTGTCGGATTTGTACCACATACACAATGGTAGATGATATTCATCAACAGTAGTTAAAGCATGAAAGGCCCTCTTAACAGCAACATTGTTACTGTCTGTAGTTAAGATCAGGTCAAGAAGTCTTTCAAGACTATTATAAATACAACTCTCTTGTTGTAAGTCTAAACATATATTATCAACAAATATATGTTCTTGGCGGGTCTTCGAATTAGATGCACAATAGTACGTATCATCGTCAGAAGAATGCCATTTGAAATCAGGTAGATTAAAATCGCCCAATAATAAAATGTCGTCATTAACGTCAAGTAAATCAATTTTGTAATCTATGCACTCCGCAAGGCTTGCATAGACCTCTACACTACTCTTAGGAGGAACATACGCATTAATAACATATACATTAGAGTTACAATGTATATCTCTAACGCAAATTAGTTCAATATTAGAAGAGCAGGGAATGTCAGCAATAGAACTGACAAAGCAGTTCCTTACAGACAAAACGACACCACCACCGACAGAAGAAATAGTATCCGTGTATCTGTCTTTTCTAAAAACTTGAAAACTATTGTCAAACAATTCCAAATCAGTAATGCTTCCGTTCAGCCACGTTTCTGTTATCGCGATAATATCCTCAGAGCAATTTTGAGTTGATAGAAATAAGCTCTGCGTCTTAGAACGTAGTCCCCTTACATTTTGATAGTAAAGGGACAGCCTATTTAGTTTTTTTTAGTCTGGCGGGCGGCTTGAGTCACCCTTTTAGACTTATTTTTTGGCTTGAACTCAGTAACAAGAATATTATCGGCCCACAAATTAGATTTAAGAACAGTTGTAAAATCATCGGCTGCAACTGTTAAAATAAAAGAGCATGGGAAGGCTTATCACATTTTTTTTACATGAACAGAATGCATTTGAGTTCACTAACTTGGATTGCCTGACAAGCGTCAATATATTTTCTATTGATGTGTCGGGCTGAAGACGTGAAATGAAAACGTTTCTGGTCCTCGAAACTGCTCTTAAAGTCAAATGACTGTTAGGAGTAGTTGAAATCTTATTTGGACTACTCGTCAATGGAGGAATAGAAGATGGTGAATAAGAAATCACCGTATTATTTTCTGATGGCATTGCTGAGGGCTGCTCTGCCGTGGAAGTTCTGGAGGACGCCTTCCGATGCTTATTTTTGTTTTTGTTTTTCCTCTGTCTTTTGGAGCTTTTGGGGTCTTTTTCTGATGAAACTGTCAAAATTCCGGAAGAAGCAGTCATTGACGAGGGAACCGAAATGTTATCCTGAACAGTAATTTCATCAGAAACACTGGTAGTGGATGCGACGCTAACTTCGCTAAAAAAGTTAACAATTTCTCTGAAATTATTGTTTAACAAGTTTAGACTTTCCCTAAAAAGCTTTATTTTTGAATAGAGTTCATCTGGGGAAAGGGGCCTGCACGAAGCACAATACCAGCGAAGACCAGACCGCTCTGACACTAAATCGTCAAGACACGATTTAGAAATACCAGCACAAGAAGCATGGAACATTCGCTCACACGGACCAGAACAACTGAACATAGGGTACAGAAAATTCTGGCTTTTGCATTGCTCGTTAAGAGAACAAGCAGCAATATTATCAACGGAAAAATAATCCATTGCAAAAATTTTTAAATTTTTCTGTGAGCAAGTGCTTTTGAATGTAAAATGTGCTTATAGGGTTAGCACATTAAAATTCAATAACAACACTAAATACGCTGACTGCACTAAAGTAAACAAACACCGCACAAAGAGGAATTGAAAAACAATTAGGCAGACAAACATGCACTGGATTGTGGTTAACCAACAAAAACTATTCAATCAATTATTATATGTTATATATTAATAAATTATTTCTTAAACAAATAAACACTGCCACGAAATGGAAATTGTTTTAAAACATATAAAAACGTTATTAAAATATTTTTTTAATACTTAACGTGAACAAAAATAAAACAAAACACAATTATAAAGAATACTAATCACAGCAACAAGAAGGGCAAGAAGGATGCACGAAAATTCTATCAACAGGTTAAGCGTCTAACCCAAGGTTTCAAGCCCGGAGCATCCACTTGTAGAGACGAAAATGGAGATCTGAATACGGATACGCAGTGTGTGCTGAGATTGTGGATTGTGGAGACGGCACTTCTCCAACTTACTTACTGGCGACGATTCCACCAATGCCGCCCATGGAGAGCGCAGTTCAGAGCTACCAATCAACAATGACGGAGTGGAAGTACCACCACCTATGATGAGGTTCGAGTTGCTATCCAACGACTCAAAAACAACAAAGCAGCGGGTGCTGACGGCCTGTCAGCTGAATTGTTTAAAACCGGCGGCGATGAATTGATAAGGCGCATGCATCAGCTCATCAGCAAAATATGGCTAGAAGAAAGCATGCCTGACGATTGGAACCTCAGCGTACTGTGCCCTATACTTAAGAAAGGAGACCCAACAATCTGCGCAAGTTATAGAGGTATCAGTCTTATTTCCATCGCATATAAGGTTCTCTCAAGCGTACTGTGTGAAAGATTAAAGCCGATTACAAAAACACTGATTGGACCTTATCAGTGTGGCTTTCGACCTGGTAAGTCCACCATAGACCAGATTTTCACGCTACGACAAATCCTGGAGAAAACCCACGAAAATCAAGTTGACACACACCATCTCTTTGTCGATTTTAAAGCTGCGTTCGATAGCCCGAGAAGGGATTGCCTATACGCAACAATGTCTGCGTTCGGTATACCTGCAAAGTTGATCAGACTTTGCAGAATGACGTTGAGCAACACACGCAGCTCCGTCAAGGTAGGAAATGACCTCTCCGAAACCTTCAATACCGAAAGAGGTTTCAGGCAAGGCGATCCACTGTCTTGCGATCTCTTTAACATCATCATGGAGGGGATCGTACGAAAGGCCGGTGTGCATCGTAATGGCACCATTTTCTACAAAGGCGTCCAGCTCCTTGCGTACGCTGATGATATTGATATTGTCGGCAGAACCAAGAGAGATGTTACCGCTGCTTTCGCCGCTATCGAAAAGGAATCAGCCAAAGTGGGTTTGACGATAAATGAGGGCAAAACAAAATATATGCTGTCTACAAACAAGGGAGCTCGGCGTTTAGACTCCCACGTTTCATCCGGCAGCTATAACTTTGAAGTAGTCAAGGAGTTCGTTTACCTTGGCACCGCCATTAATACCAAAAACGAAATCAGCCTGGAGATAAAGCGAAGAACAATAATTGCTAATAGGTGCTACTACGGGCTCAGTAAGCAACTAAGTTCCAGAGCCCTCTCTCGATCGACAAAACTAACACTCTACAAGACTCTCGTTCTACCTGTGCTGCTTTATGGCGCTGAGGCATGGGTAGTTTCGCAAACTGACGCAGCCGCTCTGGGGGTGTTCGAGAGAAAAGTTCTTCGCAAAATCTGCGGTCATGTTCGAGTCGGCGATGACTATCGCATCCGAATGAACCACGAGCTGTATGAGCTCTACGAAGACATTGACGTAGTCCGGCGTATAACTGTGCAGCGACTACGCTGGCTGGGTCATGTCCATCGTATGAACGACGAAGCTCCAGCAAAAAAGGTGCTCGAGGCGAGGGTCGCTGGTCAACGACGACGAGGGAGACCATGCCTCCGATGGATGGACCAGGCTGAGGAAGCCCTAACCGCACTTGGTGTATCCGATTGGAGAAGGCGCGCGCAAAGCAGAGGCGCCTGGCGAGAGCTGATGAGGTCGGTTGAAACCCGGACACGGGTTGTTACGACCAACTAAGTAAGTAAGTAATCACAGCAACACACTAAAAAACCACCGATAACAACAAGAAGACTAGATCAATTCCAAATGGATTAGAAAGGTTAGTGAATCAATATATTTATTATTAGCATGGCTTTGCTGTGGGCGGATTTAGTGGCGGTGAAGCAAACAAGAATTCTGGGGCACAGTGCACACCTGCACCGATCTGCTGACCAAAGACAAGCCGTGCTACTTAATAGGTGTGGGTTTTGCTGCTGACTTGGTGTTATATGTTCGACTGCGTATTTCCCACGCGAACGGCACGTTTTGGCTGCGCCTTGGTACATGCGGGACAGATTAATTCAAAGAACATAAAATATGGGTTGGATATGCAACCCATTGACTAGCAGAGTGACTGCACAGTTGCAAACTTTACACGAGCTCCTATCTGCACAACGTAACCAATGAGTCGGTATCCCGCAGCCTCTTAAGCATACATAATGAAGTCTTCCAGCTGCATCTAATAAGTGAAATGCATACAGCAATACGGCGCAATGATTTTCCATAATATGTGCAAGAATTTATGCGTTAATATTCGGGGTGGTTGTAGAAAACAAGAGCTCCCTGAATCAGAATTAAAACCGACAAGTATTTCGCTTAGGTGTCATGGATTCTAAGTTGGCGGTATTATATTCGAATCGGATTCGGTGTCTCTTTTAGATGTCACGGAAACCTGTGTTATCCGATGTCAACAAAGCAAAATATTTTCAATTCTTCTTCAAGTTTCAATTCTGATTCCAAGAGCTCTTGGTTTCTACAACAACCCCGATTACTATCATTTCTTAAATATCCATTTCTACTTGAATATTCAAGCCTGTTAAGAGCTCAGAACTTTTTCCACTAACTTCTCGTCATTGCAATTAAGGCTCATATTATAAATTACAACTCAACTAAGTTGATTAAATTTAACTAAATTTTTTCGTATAACGTATTACATACATTTCACTTAAACTATGTAGTTTGAAAATTCTCGAAAGATTAAGGTAAACTACATCGTTAACTGAAATATATGTAAAACGTTATACGAAAAAAATTTAGTTAAATGTAGTCAATTAAGTTGGGTTGTAATTCATAATAGGGGCCTAAGAATGAATAATTGAGTATTAAATTCAGGCCCGTAGACAAGGGAGATTTTAGGTGTATTCTATTTTCGTTATATTTTTATAGTTCATTTAATAATTCATATATAATAATTTTTGTGCTTAAATTATACAATTCAATTATAGTAATTGTTACTATGTATACTAAAAAGAAAATATTGTGTTTTAAAATTTAAATTAATTATTTTCATGAATTCCATTTTTTTAATAAATTGTTATGAAATTCTTTAATTTTCCCATTTACGTTAATTATAGAATTTACTCCATTTTTATCAATTATGGTATATGGACCGTGATATGGTGTCTGATTTTTCTTCCTGTTCATTTTCTTTATCAGAACTGAATCTCCAATATTAAACTTTAATGGTTTTATGAAATTGTCATTTTGTACTCTCTTTGTTTTCGCTGTCTCTATTAATTCTTTTGCTTTTTGTACGGAATCTTTGCTTTTATTCTTGTGTTGTGTATTATTCTTGAATTATTATTTTTGGAGTGCACTTCAATTTACTTGAAGATGCAAAAGTTTCAACATTTTCAAAGCCAATTTAAAAAACTTAATGAAAAATTTTTTGGCCAAATGAACTATTAACTTTGCTTAAAAAAGACATAAACATTATATTGGAATTAAACTGCAAAAACCATTTGCAATTTGCAAACATATTGCATTCAATATATAATTGAAAAATATATATTTGAAATAATACCTACAACGAATATAATTTTATAATTGTATATATAATTGTAGAAAAATAGGTTGGCATTTTTTATGCAGAATTGAAGCTTATTGGACCCAAAAGCTTTGAGTAAGCACTCGTCTGAATGGATTTTTTTTTAAATTTTTAAGCAGTTAAGCACGAGGTTTAACACTTGATATAAGACATTCTAATATAAGTACCAAGAATTTTCTTGGTATATAAGACATCCAAAATCTCCAACTAAACTACAGGTTTTGGAAAATCACTTAAAATCTTAATATGCTTTTTTCATATTTTAAAAAAAAACTAAAAAAAAATTGTTTAAAACATTTGATACAGTCCAATTCTATGGAGATTTATCAAATGTTCATAAAAATAATCAATTACATTTATTTTTCAGTATTTTTACATTTTCATAACAAAAATTAACAATTACAATTTTTTCTAATTTTCGGTATTATTATATTAAAAAAAAAAAAAAAAATGGAAGTTCAAAAAGTTTTATTTTTAATCCACGATTTAAAACCACGACTGATTAATTTCTTAAATATCCAAAAAAAATTAACGTTTAATTCTATTTATAGAAATTTATCTAGCTTTGATGAACTTAAATAATATTTTGGGTATAGGATATTGGTGCTGTGCAAAAACCAGTTTTCGAGTTATGAGTTTTGCAAAATTATCTAAAATTTATATATGACTTTAAATAAGACGATTCCTTTGTTAAAAAATTTTATTAAAAAAAATATATAGGTAGTAATTGTTATTGGGAATTGAATGTTTTTTTCGAAATTATGAGGAAACAGTTTAATTTCTAAGGATTCTAAAATATTTTTATTTTTAATATAATTTATATTGCCGAAATCGTTTTCGAGAACAGTAATATTTTGGCTTTTAACGATAATTCGAAAGCGTAAAATAGCCAAAAAGAGACCAAATTTAATCACTAGAATATTTTGGAACTCCCGTTTATGTTGAATGTCCCCTAAAAGTTGTGAATCAAGCTTCAACAGGCGAACTTATTAAAAAAAAAATAATTTTTCATAGCAAATTTTTGATTTTTGATATTGATTTTTATAAACTTACCTTTTTTTACCTTTCAAACTAATATTGTTGTATTAGTAAAATTTTGTGATAGAATTTTTTACTTTTTGTGCTAATTTTCGGAATTATAGTTTTTAAAAGACGATTAAAAATTTTCAATTTGGACCAGTTTTCAAAAAATGTTTTTATGTTGGAATAAGTGTTTTTACTAACTTTATTTGCTTAACTATATATAATTAATAACTCCGGGGTTACTAAAATACCGTTATTTCTATTCCGTTTTTTTTTTTTTATTTAAATTTAAATAATATTCGATTTTATAAATTTCGATTCGAAGAAAAACCGTTCAGTACCATTTTCTCCTGTGTTTCTTAACCGATTTGATGATTTTTTTTTTTAAATGAATGCTTGCTGTAAAATGCTTGCTGTAAAAATGCTTGCTGTAATACCCGGCGTTGCTCGGGGTGTTATGGCATTCAGGGTGTTTCTAAACCCGAAATTGAAGAGAACTAAAATTCAGGAAAAAATTATACCTGTTGAAACTGACTTTTTTTCAAATACTCGAAGTGCCCATTTCTAGCACTTAAGTTGCAGGGCTGCCAACATACCGTTTTTCCATTCCATTTTTTTTATTTGTACTTTTTTTATTTAGTTATTATAAAGTCGAATATATAGTTATTTATATTCGATTTCGGTGTTACTCGACATTTATTACGCAAATTTAAGAAAATAATTTTAAGAGTATGTTTAAAATAATTTTCTTTTCTAAAATATATTTTCGAATATCTTCTCTCTTTTCATTGCTTTATAGAAGAAAGCAATGACTCACACTTCTAGGTTTGAAAGATTCCATAGGAAACGGGCCTGTGCAGCTGTTTGTCTGTTCTGAGCATTTCTCCAGCATTTTAATCGCAATGCAGTTCTAGACTGCAACATTAATTTTAATGTAGAGTTGCCTGTGCTTATAGCAAAATGAGATTCGGGAGTAGAGTAGAGTTAATGGTAGTGATACAGATTTTGTTCCTCAGTTTAGCTCTACAATTATTGAATCTAGACCACCCACTGTTAATTCATCCACCGTCCGTAAACCTCTTTTCCGTTTAAATTCAGTAGAACCATTTTCATTAAATCTATCGGCATTGGGCAGCCTTCAATTTTCTGAAGAAATGTCGGTCGAGTGTAATGAAAATTCCAAAATGGCTGTTGTTGGCAGACATGTTCAAACTGAAAATAGTTTAAGCGAAAGTACACCCCGAAAAATTAAATTACGCGACGAAATTCAAAATTTAAAAAGACAATTGCTATCTTCACACAATGAAACAAAATTTTGGAAAAAAAATTTGATATCAAAAATACGGAATTGCTTATTACAAAGCAACAATTGCAAATACGGGATTTTGCTTTTGATAAACTATAAATGGAACACGAGGTTTCGGTGGAAATGTCAAACAATCGTGAAGTTGCCTTTAATACTAAAACTGATGAGCAACGAATAGAAGAGCTTTGCGGAAATCTGCCCCCATAATTAAAAAGAATTATTGCAAACAGCTTAAAAAATAGTTGTCGTCGTTATTGGTCCAATACATTTGTGGATTTTCTTAGAAACAACCATTTTCGTATTTTCTTTTGCATGGGGCTTGCAAAGGAGATATAATAAAAAAATTCGTTTTTGAAGTTATTGACCAACTTCAACGTATTAATTTGCACCCTTGTCATTTTGTATGTGATCAAGGGGCGAATTTCATAAATTTGGCAAAAATTGTAGGAGTAACTGAGGAACATTCTTATTTTATTGTAAATGGTGAGAGTTCTTTTCTTTAATGACTCTCCTCATTTACTAAAATGCAGTCGGAATTGCTTAGAAAATTCCAAAAATGTCATTATTTTTAATGATATAGCAGTGAGCTGGAACGATATTGTGCACTTCTACAACGTAGACTCTACGTTGCCAATAAGATGTGCACATAAGATTACTGCAGCTCGCATCAAGCCGAATACTTTTCAAAAACTGAGCATCCGTTTAGCTGCTCAAGTTTTAAGTAATACTGTTGCTTCTGGGATGAACGCTTTATATAGCTCTGGAGTTATAGACGCTTCCAAAGCGCCAACGACTCCAAATACGGTGAAATATATCCTTTTCTTTTTGATAAATTATTTAATATTTTCAATAGCTGCAGTGCAGATGTTATTTTCCCTTCCATAAAGGTATATACCGCATCCCAGGAGCAATTAGATCTACTTGAGACAGCTAAATCTCTTCTGAATTCTATGAAAATTCAAGACGCAGTCGGCTCTGATGTGAAGAAATCATTTACATTTATAAATGGTTGGCTTCTAAATATAAGCAGTTTAAAATTATGTATAATTTCTTGAGCAATAATGGGTTTTCTTCCATTATGATGAGAAGACTGTGCCAAGATGAACTTGAGCATTTCTTCGATTCTATAAGACGGGGTGGCGGCAATTGCTCAAGAACTACACCTTATTCGCTTACCTGTTTATTTCAAAAACGCTGGGCTTGCAATTTGTTGATGTAATTGTCAAAGGAAATTACGAGCCCTATAAGGATTTTAATATGCCAATATTACCGATAAATGGTGTTCTGCAAAGTGTTTACAATAACACACTGATCTAAGAGCAGTCTTGGCGAAATTTTCAAAGTTTGCCACGACCAGAGCATTCATTTATTCAAAAAGTGCAAGTGGATATTGATATAAATGAGGCAAAATTTCTTAAGCAAAATGCATTTGCCTATGTGTATGGCTGGCTATATCTTAAATTCTATAAGCAACACAATTGCCTCAATCCATTGCCATATTTTGGAGAAGAAATCATTTCGGATGAATTTCTCTTCACAATAGAAAGCAATGCGAAAACTTTAACCTCATTAAACCTCCAGAGGATTTCATTTTATATATTGAAAAATTGGAAAACATATTTGTCCAACTATTTGATGGCGCTTGCCACAGAGTTGGACTTTCCCAATTTTTCTTTACAAAAAAGAAATATTTCCAGCCTTACTTTTGTTGTGATAATTGTGACAGTAATATTTTATTAGCTCTATTTATAAGGGTCAGAATATACTTCATTTTTAAATTTTTTAATCGAGAAGTATCTGAACCCAATTTTAAAAATTAAATATGTCGTGTCACACACCTTTATTATCATATTTCAAAATTTCTGGCAAATTAATTTTTTGAGTTATTTGTTTTATGTCAATATCATCTTATATTTTCAACTAGTAAATTTCCCGTGTTGCTCGGAATATAGTTCAAAGCTTCATCATTTAAACAATTCTAGTTGTATGAGAGGAGTCACGTCCATAACGGGCGTATTTAATCATTGTGTCTCAGCGGCGGCAAAATATATTTTCAAGATTTTTCAATTATATTAAGTTTTATTTAAAGTACCAAAAATATATGAAAATAACAGAGTAAATTTGTGTGGATGTGTGAATGTTCAAAAATTGGTGCTCTTTCTACGCCACTTGTTTTACTTCTAAATCAAAATGAGTTAACCAAAATTAAATTTTAGCGAGTTGAGCTCGCGGTTGCAAAAAGTTACAAAAATAAAATATACTATTTCTTTATGGGTTGCCATCGTGCTCCAACATTCCACCTCCCGTGGATCCTTCCAGGGATTCACCAAAGTTCAAAGCGGCTAGCTTGCTGGCTGGATGGCGAAAATCTCCTTGGGGTTTTTTGACTTGACCATCTGCGGCAGTAAAAACCTTTGTTATTCGACCTTTGCGGCAGTGTCCTCGCGCCTGACTAGGATCAAGCTGCCCTGACAAGCTGCCCTGGTTGAAGTGGTTTTACCTCCTCTCTCCATTTTGTTCGACGCAGCCGTTGGGGTAGATATTCCAACACCCACCTTTTCTATAAGTGGTCTTTGATGTTCTGGGAAATTCTCCACTGTTTCCGAGTGCATATTTTATCCTCTTCTAATGCTGTTGTCTGCGTTGAGTTCAGGCAACCAACCAAAAAATGGTTAGGCGTCAATGGTTCTTCATCTTCCGAGCTTAGTGGCAAGTCAGTCAACGGACGGCTGTTGATGATGTTCTCAGCTTCGATGATTACACTACGAAAAGTCTCCAGCTTTGGTGCTTCTTCTTTAATGACTTTATACAACAAACGTTTGGCGCACTGGACAAGACGTTCCCAGCATCCGTTGGCACTGGGGTTGGCTGGGCAATTAAAATTCCACTCGATATTATTTTTTGCCATGTAGGGCTGAATATCATCTAAGTCGAACAAACGACTTTCTTTGTTTAAAACCTTGTGGGCGCCAATGAAGGCAAAATTCTCAACATCAAAATATTCCTCAACAAGCCTGTGTAAAGACTTCAGTTTTGGCGCTTCCCGTACATGAAGAACCCTTTTTGTGTTTTCAGGCTGAGGTTGAGTGAGAGGACTAAAAGCCATCCATCCTAGCTTAGTCAAAGCTGCCACTGGCTCATATGTCCCTGATTCGACGATCTCGGTAAAAACTTCGAGGAAGCAATTGTCCAGTCCCAACAGTGGCACGGGCTTGGCATCCTTATAATCGGCAACTGGAAGCGTTTCCAAGTGGTTGTATTCATCTTTGTTGAAACTTTGTACTGGTAAATTCAGCCTTTTAATTGTTCTCACATTTTTCAAATTAAATTCGTCGCAATGCTGACCTATACCATAGGCTTTATATTGACAGCTACTTTTTTCGACTGCTCAGTTACTTTCTTCTCACCGTACCATTGGAGAGTGAGAGGCATGGCCTGACCTTTCAAACCTAACGCATTTGCAACGTGCTCTTCCAGCAAAGACACTGAAGATCCTTCATCCAGCAAAGCATACACGGTTATTCTACCAAGTGGCCCATACAATTCTACTAGCAATACCTTAAACAGAAGGGAACATTTATCTTGACGACAATTGAAGACATGACTCGTTGGTGCAGTGCCTTGAGTTGACTTTGACTCCTCATGTAGTAGCTGGTGATGAACTCGCTTGCACCCATTTACACCACAGGATTGCTTGCTATGGCAGTTTAACATGCTATGGCCACTTTGCAGAAGAGCAAAGGCGACTATGCTTAACCATATCCCATTTACCATTGGTGCTAAGTGCGGCCAGTGCTCGGCAACTATCTAATATGTGGCTCTCTTTACACTGAGGGCATACTATCTTTGGCTCTTCGTCGAACACCATGTGGCTGTTGTACATCACTCTCTTGGCCGCGTTTCCTACACCTGACTGATTAGCTCTCATATTGGCTTGGTTTTGACGTGGCTGTGTCAACGGCAATGGATATGAGTTTAAAGGCTGTTTGAAGAGTTTAAAGGCATAAAACTCACAACCCTGGCGAGATCACTTATCCAATTAGAAAAGGTTTCCACCGTTGGAAATGGAACGACATTGGCGGCGTGTCGGCTCCATTCATACTGCTTGGAATGTGGTGACTTGGCGACGAGATGCTCCAACAGCGTTGGATTCATTAGGTGGTGTTTGCAGTTGGCTGACTTAAAAAAGGCTACGATATTTCTAACGCGGTTTGAAAGCCCGATGACATGATCTAGTCGATTTTCGTAAATAACAGGAAACTGTTGAACCTGCGACCGCACCAATATATCAGGGCGACCGAAGATAAATTGCAGTTCTGCAATCACATTTGGCACGTCGTCCGGATATATAAGCAGTGAGGTGACAGATATCCTAGCTTCTCCTTGTAGAGCTTTGTGCAAACGCATCAAGTTTTGTCGATTATTATATCCAAATTCTATTGTTGTGTCGTTGTAGTTGGCCAAGAATAACGGCCAATCTTCGGCATTTCCGTCGAACGGCGGCAAGGGATACAATTTCGCGCGAAAATCATCCGAAAATGGCATAAGTGCGCTAGCTTGTGACGTCGGCATCGACTGAAGCCTAAGCTGTGGTGGCGGCTGCATCGTCATTGGCGCATGTCTCGGAAGCGCTGTACTCTGGCAATAGTTTGTAAAAGAACCAGTAGCATCATTATCCACCCTGGAACGCAGTTGAGTTATTTCTCGCTGGTTCGAGAAGTTTCTTGACGTAGTTCCTCGATGGACTCACGCAGCGCTGAAATCCTTGGAATCCCATAAATAAGTACAGACAACTGTTCATTTGTGATATCTTGTGGCTGTGCGGTTGTGCGGTAAAATTTAATGTATATTTCCAGAAACTACGGCAGATGCAGTGACACGATTTGTCTTTGACTTGCTTCTTGTTTGCATGTACTACCGCAGGCAACAAAAATGTCGTATTTTTGATCTGCAAAGTCTGCGACGTCGGCAGCGGTCGAACAGGCAAAATCGGCAGCAAGAAACAAGTGAACAGAGGGCAATTGAGCAATTTTTAAAACGATGTCTTGGTGGCGGCAAAATATATTCTCAAGATTTTTCAATTATATTAAGTTTTATTTAAATTACCAAAAATATATGAAAATAACAGAGTGAATTTGTGTGGATGTGTGAATGTTTAAAAATTGGTGCTCTTCTCTGCCACTTGTTTTACTTCTTCTTTATAGGTTACCATCGTGCTCTAACACATTGAACCGGCTTTAATTTTATCACTACCATTATTTCTAGTTATGTTAAGCTCTCTGACTTAATCTCCTTCTGCTTAAGTCCTATACGGGTATACTTTATCATTTTCTTTTCATTTACGGAATTATTTTCTTTCATCTTTAGAGCTCAAATATATAAATATATATACATATATACATATATACATATATACATATATACATATATACATATATACATATATACATATATACATATATACATATATACATATATACATATATACATATATACAAATATACATATATACATATATACATATATACATATATACATATATACATATATACATATATACATATATACATATATACATATATACATATATACATATATGCATATATACATATATACATATATACATACATGCAGTATGTAGTAAAATAGTCATATAGGCCTACAGGGGAACCGAACACCAAAAAAAATCGGTAACGTGCCACAATGCATACCTCAAAGGTGGCGTGGAAGTGCATATATATCGATGCCTTAATATAGAAAGGCCCTATCTCAATTTTTTTCACTTTATAGGAGAATAAAAAACGTGATAAAAAAAATTTCATCATCATACTACCAATAGTTTTTAATAAAAAAATGCGTTTGCAAAAAATTTTAAGCAATAGAACTTAATTTTTTCCCTTCTCCTATTGAGATAGGGTCTTTTGAGATACGCCCTTTCTATATTAAGGCATCGATATATAATAATAGCTGTGTTTTATGAAAAGTCCCTTCATACTCCATTAAATAAAAAACAAAATTAACACTAAATGGAAATTGGATGAAAAATGTTAAAACAACGAGTTTACTTATTGTTCAAATAACGAGTTTATACTTTATTTATTGATAACAATAAATAATATTAATAAATAATATTAATAAATAATATAATAATATTAATATTTAATTTAACTACATCACAGGTCGAAGCCTATAAAGAACTGACACAAAAAGAGAAATTCTCAAAAGACTCGAAAGTAGTGACAGGTATGTTACTTATTTTAATGTATCCAAGACATTTTGTGTTCTTATTTTCATTCATCTTATTTTTTCACTCCACTACTAAGAACCGTTATTTTTACCAATAAATTTTGAAATGATTAGTTAAATGATTATTTTTGTTATTGAGATTTAATTGTTATTCATCCCAATCATAAAACATTTCCTCCTGGGTGTTGTAAAAGGGACTTTCCTTTTTTGAGATACTCGTACAGATGAAGACATCTCTTTTTTTATTTTACACTCATGAATATTGACGGTTGATGAACAAATTTGCAAAAAGTTTTTGCACTTTATCTTAAAAACAGAAACTCCCTTTTACAATACCCTGGAGAAAATAATTGATTTGATTAAGTTTGAGTTAAGTTTATAATTAATTTCGTCTAATCTTTATCATATTCAAACACAAAATAAGCTATACAAATGAAACTGTAAAAAATACATTTAAAAAATAATTAAGTATTCCAATCATTTCTATAACATAAAACCTGTTTTTGTTGTTGAAATAATTTATATTAAAAATTGCGCTTTGAACCCCCTTTCTAATAGCTTAAACTTTATTTACAAAAACTGTTTCAGTCTTACACAAAAATTAATTAATTGTTTCTTTCATTAAAAAAACAAGGGTTCTCCATTTCATATTTTTAACAAAATAGTCTAGCTTTAAATAGTTTATAGATTACAAAAAATCTATTTTCATACCATGTGAATCTATATTAACAAAACTCATTTTTTTGTTAATTATTAAATTTCTATACTTCATACTTCCCTTGCTCATTTTTAGAATAACCGTGCTCATTTTTTGTTTTTTTTTTTTATACTTATGCCATGGACAATTTTACCCTATTTTGTGGAACATACATTTTTTTCAACTGCATCGGATATTTCGTTATATATTGAATCTTTGGGCAATGACGATGTGCTTCTAATATTTTGCTCCAACGATAAACTTTCTCTTTACACTTTGGAGCTATATTCGTCATACCACAAATTGGAAAAAATCTCTAAAGATATTGTAACCAACTTACTTTTCTGTATTTCAGTTGCTTAGTAAAAGTATTAAAAAAAAAAACAATACATAATAAAATATGGTACGTTATGGTATGAAAATAGGTTTTTAATAATAACTTTTAATTGGAAAGGAATATTGGAATATTTTTTCAAATAAATAATTTTTTAAGCTAGACTTTTACGTTAAAAAAATAAAAATAACATTTATAAAAAATTAATTTCGACAAATAACCAAATGGGGATCCCTTGATTTTTACTGACAGAAACAGTTAATCAATGTTTTGTGTAAAGCTGAAAAATTTTTGCTAAATAGTTTTAAGTCATTGAAAGGCAGTTTAAAATGCAATTTTTAATTTAAAATATTTTTACAAGAAAAAAAAAACTTATAAGTTTTATGCTTCGATTTTCAGTTACCACGTCAAGGATATTTTATATAAAGGAAACGTACCAATAAAAACAACTATCAAAAAAACAATCGAAAATAAAAGTGCCAAAAATACATTTATGCTTTTCATTCATTTATTTACATTTTATTTTTATAAATTTAAAGGAATGATAGTTTTAATTTTAAATTAAATTAAATGTATATTTATTATTCACTCATAATCGATTTATCGTGTGTGTAAATAAACTGCTTTATTTTGTATATCGAAAACGCAAACCAACGACAAGTTAGACACAGGAAGCAATACTTTTTATATACAAAATTCTATTGCTTTTCGTGTTTTACTTGTTGTATGTTTTGCGTTTTCGATATAAAAAAATTAAGCGGTAAGTGTTTAATTTCACAATTCCAAACTTTTTAACTCACGTTAACAAAGATTTTGCCTTGGCATGTTAAGAATATTTCCATCTGCATAACAGTTATGAATATAAATAAAGTAAATTTAATTGAAAAAGTTTGGTTTAATTTTTTGGTTCATTTATTTTACGCAATGTAGAAATTATGGTGGCATTAACAGAAATGTGTTCAAGTTTTTAATAATCTAACCTCGATTTTATTTCTATCAAATATAACAGTTAAAATCTGACTTTTATCTTTTCGATCAAAAATATAAGTTAAAATTTCACTTTTATTTTTCCAATCAACAGTAGAAGTACATTTTAATTGATATATCAACTGCTTGTAGTCACTATCTCAGTCGTTTACGAAATTAATGAAAACAATGTAAAATGATAAACAAAACTGTAAGCAATAAAAACCATCCCCAAATTTTGGAGACAATCAAAAGGATGTTGGATGAGTAAAAACTTTGATTTTTTTTTTTTATTAAAAAGTGTGCTCTATAGTTGTTTTAAAAATATGAACTATTATTATAGTTAATAAAAAAAAGCACTGCTAAATTTTAAACCTTTATTTTTGATCGAAAAAATAAGTCAAATTTTAGTTTATATTTTTGATAAAAAAAATAAAAATAGAAGTCGAACAAACGGTGTAAATTTGGTTGAAGACGGGAAAATGTAGAGTTGGATTTAAATTGGTGGTCATTAAAAGAAAAGCTTTGCTATCAGCTATTCAATAAGCTATTAACCATGAAATTCCATGCATTACTTTCGAAGATATAACACGTTAAATATTATGCACATTTGACGAATCACCCTTTAAAGAAAATCTTCAAATGCAAAATTTTCTAACGACAATCATTATTATCGTTAATAGCTTATTGAATAGGTAATAGCATAACCTTTTTGACATTTTAAAATTTACAGCAATTCTGATGTGATCCCTCCACATTTTTTCTAATAATCTCCAAATCCATGGGTCTCTTTATAGTGGTATAGTAACCTTTGACTTGTTTCTTATTCATTGGCTTGAGGAATGGCCAACTTTCTTGCATAAGTTTAATTTTGCTGTGTAGTTTTTCAAATATAAAGCATAGCGCTACCTGATCATCATCATCGAGCAGCGGATTAATGGGTTCTATAGACGCATGAGTTTATATTCCTTTTCGGATAGTTACTCAAAACAAGTCTGCAGCATGCGTTGTGCAGCTGTTGTAAATGAGCTGCGTGCCCCATTATAGAACGTAGTTTTCCATGATTTTATTTAGATCAGCCAGGAATTTTTTGCGACTGTGATAACGTTTTTGTCTTATATTCTCACGCATCGTTTGCAAATCCATGGGTTTCTAAACTATGCGATAATAGTCCGGAACAAGCTGGTAGTAAAAAAAAAAATACATATCAACTAGAGAAATAAATGTAATCGAATTAAAAATACTTTAGCATTGATTGGAAACATGAAGGGCGTCACATCAGGCATTGCACGTAATTCGTTTAAAATTTCCTCCAAGATTGAGGAGAGAACCACGACTGGATCGATGCGTCTGCGGTTTGCTGATAGTCACAGTGTAGATCACCAGCCATGCGGCGCTTTTTTTTTTTGTCGCCAGAAGCATCCTTTGGTATTTTCAGCATAGGCATGCGGCGTCGCATATCTTCGTGATACTTCAGCACTTTGCTGCTTAATGACACTTTGGTGCCATCCACATCTTCTTCACAATTAACTTCCATTTCAGTTTCTCGTTCCTACTCCTCTGTGTTGGAAACATTTATTTGAGGTGCTGGGCCTAGTATAACGGACACGCTTTATTTGTGCGCATGTGGCCAACCTGTAAGCCTGTATAAAACATATCGATGCATAAAAACAATTTCAATTAAATAAACTGCCCATCTTACCTGCCCGCAGGCTCCACACTTCAATTTCAAGTCCGGCTTTAACTTGAATTTCTTGCGTGATGGATTGTCTTCTTTGCGACTTGTATCACACTCTTTATGCACCGATTAACCTTAGCATTTGGTATCACCCAGCGAAGTAGGCATGCCGCCAAGTAGTAGCTTTCGATTTTGTGCAAGTTGTGTCAAGTGTTCAAATTCTTTATAGGGTTTAATGCGCCGTAGTTTCTTTGTTTTTTTTTAATCGCAACTGTTTTTATAAAATCACAGCGGTTGTATTATGTAGAGCCCCTGTTTGAAACCTTAAGAAACTGCAGCAAATTTTTACTAATAAATATTAACATTTTTCGTTGAGGCAATGTCAGTCAAATAAAAACAACTTGTTTTTCCAAGCGGTCGCTGTGGTCATCATCATCATCATATATTGGTTTTCGCATTTAGCTGCACCTGCAAGTATTTTTTGTCGTCAGAGTGTATGAGCCATTTTGATTTGTAGTTAAAACTCAACCACTAGTCATTCATGGTAGCCGCAATGTTTTCAAATACATTTAATGGATTCGCGATTTGCCGAACCACGTTCAGGTAGCCATTAAACCGACCATCGACTGTCGATACTACTGTCGATGATTACTGATCCGGATGCACCGGTGCGTGCAGATGGATATAGCAAAATTTTGGAAGCCCGCTCAAACCTAACAGGTCGTATCCGGCAATTTCGTGGACCCTACCACCAGCCCTTTATCCAATATAGCAGCACAACATACACTGAAATGATCGATTGGACCAAATTTCAGGTCACTGAGCCACCATGTCTGTGATCTGCAACTGATCTGCAGTACTCGGATGACATTATTAAAATTCCAGATGTGCATTACAGTAGACATTAATTTTATGAAATAAATGACATAATATTGACGTCATATATCAAATCGTATTTACCATGTTATATGTTTTAACAGATTATCCTTGTCACTCGCAAAACACCGAGCGTTACGTCCAAATTGTGCACAAGTCGGCCACAGCAGTCACTCACGAAAACTGTTTGGGGCACATTTTCTCGAAGCTTGACAGTTACGAGCGCTACAGGTGACGAACATTTTCAAAGTGTTATTTTTGGGATAAAATCGGTCGGAACTGCACCAAAAATAAATTTTATCGATATCATTTGTTTCCATGGTTTTTTGTGAGCTTTAATTATTTGACATTTTTAGAATTTCATAATATAGTAGGAACTGAGATAAGGTGAGTGAATATTCGCAAAAAAAAAGATTCAAGAAAAAAAATATCAGAAAAAATTTATAACAAATCAACAAGTACACACATAAAAAATTTTAAGAATTGGACAAGAAACACCGAAGATATAACAAAAAAACGAGAAAAGCACCATAAGAACCATTTTTAAAAAAAATTTATTTTTGAAAATGTCTTAAATATCTAACGATTGAGGCGGGGTCAAATATTGGTTCGTTTTTGTGATAATGTCTACTGCTCACCCTTGGTGGTGCATTTTTTAACATAGGCATCATTCACTTGCTGGCTTACATCGTACAATTTCAACTCGCGTATATTCCTTGCCTTCGGGATCCTTGAAGGTGCGAGTTATCTTAAGAATACGTCGCGGATTTGGTGTACTCAACGGTTGTGATGGTTTTATTTATAAATTAAAAAATCTAAAATATTTTTAATGTTTCCACGCGTAGCCAAAATAGAATTAAGCTAAATTCACATTTGACAGATATTTTGTGCTACCTCTGACACTAGACCACATATAGCAAATGTTGCTGCGATACATATCACATAATTATCAGCAGTAAGAAGCATATTTACTCTTCGGTTATATTTATCAGAATTTTCTTCTTGCAAACCTTTTTGTCATATCATATTTGACAGATATGAGGTGAACTCACGTACACAATATGCGAGTCTCACCACATTGCATAAAAGTGAGGTAAAGAAATAAGAGAGCACGAATGGCCTTGAAAAAATCAAAGTTTCCTATCTCTTTATCTTTAATATAATGATTGAAAAGGTATGAGTGATAACTGGCTATATTTTGTGGATCGTGGAACGTGGACCAACACTTGTCACAATCAATACAAAGTTTAATTTTTCATCTGCTCTGCTGCTTATTCGTTTTCTCTTTTTCTATGCGTTTTTGACAAGTTCTGGTCGACAAAAGAACTGTCACTCCTACCTTAAAATGATTATATCATACGCTGGGGAAAGTACTTGTAAGTGCAGAGTTTCCAGACTTGGAAGACATATTTCTATCATAGGAAATTTGTATTCCCAAAAAATCATTTGGGCTATTCACAGTTTAATCATATATTAACAAAGCGTATTTATAGCATTTGTTATTTTTGTAACTGTGAGCACCTCAGTGTGTGACTGTCGTTCTAAATAATTTTGCAACACTGTTATATATGTTGTAGACTGGGCATAAAAATATGAGATACAAAAAACATGTCCAAGGGCTACTTTTATACGCGTTCCTGCGTATTTGTGTTTGCATGCAAAACAACAACAAAGAAAAATACGCTTACGTAAGTTGGCGTAAAAATAACAAATTGTTAATTAAACATACCTGCGTACTTAAACGGCGGCCAGCACTTAAAAACTGCCCCTAAGTGAATATTGCAGTTGATCTCGTTTATTAGCCGGTGTCGGTTGTGTTGTTTATTAAATTGATACGTGTGTGTTTTTGTCTTGTTTCGACGCTCCTGTTGTAATAATCGTGAGTGTCTTTATATTAAAATTATTATTACATGTTTAGTTATTGTCATTAATTTGAATTTTATTTTTTAACATTAAAAAATCATTAATCCTTTAACTAAATTTGCTTATGTTAATTGAGAAGTTTTGTTTGCGTGCTTGCTTGTTTTGTCGTTTTTTTTTTTCTTTTTGGTTTCCTCTTTGTGCGGTGTTTTGTTTATCGCTAGCGTAGTGGTTGTTGTTACTTTTTAACTGTTGCGCTCACTGCATGTTAAATATTAAAATAATATACCCTTGAAGCACTTTTTGCATTTAGTCATTTTTTTAATAAGAAAGAATTACTCGTATAATATTTTTTTTTTTTTCTTTTTTTTTATTTAAAAACGCTCACAAAATAATTTAAATTTTTTTCCAATGGATTATTTTTCCATTGATAATATTGCTGCTTGTTCTCTGAACGAGCAATGCAAAAGCCAGAATATTCTGTACCCTATGTTCAGCTGTTCTGGCCCATGTGAGCGAATGTTCCATGCTTCTTGTGCTGGTATTTCTAAATCGTGCCTTGACGATTTAATGTCAGTCCGATCTGGTCTTCGCTGGTATTGTGCTTCGTGCAGGGCCCTTTCCCCGGATGAACTCTTTTCTAAAATAAAGCTTTTTGAGGAAAGCCTTAACTTATTAAATAATAACTTCAGAGAAATTGTTTCATTTTTTAGCGAAGTTAGTGCCGCACCCACTACCAGCGTTTCTGATGAAATTACTGTTCAGTATAACATTTCGGATCCTTCGTCCATGACTGCATCTTCCGGAATTTTGTCAGTTTCATCAGAAAAAGACCTAAAAAGCTCTAAAAGACAGAGGAAAAACAAAAACAAAAATAAGCGTCGGAAGGCGTCCTCCAGACCTTCCAAGGCAGAGCAGCCCCCAGCAATGCCATCAGAAAATAATAATACGGTGATTTCTCATACACCATCTTCTATTCCTCCATTGACTAGTAGCCCAAGTACGATTTCAACTACGCCTAACAGTCATTTGACTTTAAGAGCAGTTTCGAGGACCAGAAATGTTTTCATTTCACGTCTTCAGCCCGACACATCAATAGAAAATATATTGACGTTTGTCAGGCAATCCAAGTTAGTGAACTCAAATGCATTCTGTTCATGCAAAAAAATTGGTAATAAGCCTTCCCATGCTTCTTTTATTCTAACAGTTGCAGCCGAAGATTTTACAACTGTTCTTAAATCTAACTTGTGGGCCGATAATATTCTTGTTACTGAGTTCAAGCCAAAAAATAAGTCTAAAAGGGTGACTCAAGCCGCCCGCCAGACTCAAAAAAACTAAATAGGCTGTCCCTTTACTATCAAAATGTAAGGGGACTACGTTCTAAGACGCAGAGCTTATTTCTATCAACTCAAAATTGCTCTGAGGATATTATCGCGTTAACAGAAACGTGGCTAAACGGAAGCATTACTGATTTGGAATTGTTTGACAATAGTTTTCAAGTTTTTAGAAAAGACAGATACACTGACAATATTTCTTCTGTCGGTGGTGGTGTCCTTTTGGCTGTGAGGAACTGCTTTGTCAGTTTTATTGTTGACATTCCCTGCTCTTCTAATATTGAACTAATTTGCGTTAAAGTTATACATTGTAACTCTAATGTATATGTTATTAATGCATATGTTCCTCCTAAGAGTAGTGTAGAGGTCTATGCAAGCCTTGCGGAGTGCATAGATTACATAATTGATTTACTTGACGTTAATGACGACATTTTATTATTGGGCGATTTTAATCTACCTGATTTAAAATGGCATTCTTCTGACGATGATACGTACTATTGTGCATCTAATTCGAAGACCCGCCAAGAACATATATTTGTTGATAATATATGTTCAGACTTACAACAAGTGAGTTGTATTTATAATAGTCTTGAAAGACTTCTTGACCTGGTCTTAACTACAGACAGTAACAATGTTGTTGTTAAGAGGGCCTTTCATGCTCTAACTACTGTTGATGAATATCATCCACCATTGAGTATTTGGTACAAATCCGACAGAGCAAATATAGTAAATTCTAATTCAGCAGATAAGCTTTATGAATTCAATTTTAAAAACGCTGACTTTTTGAAGTTGAATCAGTTGCTTCATGGTAAACTTAATGCAATTTTAGAATATATAAATGTAAATTGCCTTGATGACTCCATACATTTTTTTTATATGGAACTCTTTGCTGTGTTTTCTCAATCAGTACCTTATAGTCTCAAATTTGCGAGGAATTCTGCGTACCCGTGGTACACAAAGGATTTAAAGACTCTTCGCAACAACAGGAATAGGGCATGGAAGAAATACGTCTGTAGCTTAGGCTCAAACGACCTAGAAACTTACAAACGTTTGTTTCTGGAATTTGAAAATCGCTCAGCTACATTATATCACGAATATTTAGATAATGTTAAGCTGAGAATATTGACAGATCCAAAGAAATTTTGGGGATTCGTAAACACAAAGAAGAAATCTGATGGATTTCCTTCTTCATTTAGAACTCCTGAGGGATTTACTGACAATCCCGTCAAAATTTGTGGCCTATTCGCCAATCTTTTTAAAGAATCATTCTGTTCAGATTCTTTTACTCCTGATGGAGAGTACTTTGAATATATGAATTCCGAACCCAGAGTATCTTTGGAACATATATCCTTCACTCCAGAGGATATTTTAATGTATATTAGATCGATCGATGAGGAGTTTGGTGCTGGACCTGACGGTGTTCCTGCCGCAGTGTTAACACAATGCGGTTCCGTTTTGAGTCAACCACTTTCTTTATTATTCAATAAATCTATTAACGAAAGTTATTTTCCACTTTTTTGGAAAAAATCATTTATAAGTCCTATTTTTAAAAAGGGTTGCAGGAACGATGTTAGTAACTATAGGCCTATCGCTAAGCTCTCATCGATTCCAAAACTTTTTGAGCGGATGGTGTATGATCGGGTGAAAATTCACTGTGGGGAAGTCATAACAACTCGTCAGCATGGTTTTGTGAATGGCAGATCCACTGTGTCTAATCTTCTCGATTTTACAACATTCTGCTTAAATTCTATTGATTCTGGTAACCAGGTCGATTGTGTTTACACTGACTTTAGTAAGGCATTTGATAAGCTACCACACAATCTAATCTTATTTAAACTTGAGTTAATGGGATTTCCACAATATTTTGTGAACTGGATTAAATCGTATTTGGTAGAGCGATCTTATCAAATACGTTTCCGAGGCGCATTGTCTTCTGAATTTATTGCTGAATCAGGTGTTCCTCAGGGTAGTCACCTTGGTCCTCTTCTGTTTATTTTAGCTATCAATGATGTAACTCACGTCATTGAACACTCTCATCTGCTTATTTATGCCGATGATATGAAATATACAGAACGATTAATTCTAGAGATAATTCAGATCTACTCCAGTCTGATCTAAAATCCTTTGAAGTTTGGTGTTCTAAAAATAATATGTTTTTAAATTCAGATAAATGCCAAACTATGACCTTTTCGCGAAAAAGGAATAATTTTATATTTGATTATAAGATTAAAGATACTGCCTTGAGTCGTGTAGACACCGTCAAAGACCTAGGTATATGCATGGATTCTAAGCTGTCGTTTAACATTCATATTGATAATATTTGTAAAAAAGCATCTTCAATGCTTGGTTTTGTAAAACGCTGGGCCAAAGAATTGAATAGCATGATGACAACTACAACGTTGTATTACGCAATCGTGCGTCCTCACTTAGAGTATGCAAGTCAAGTTTGGTCCCCAAGTTACAATGTGCATGTTGATCGAATAGAAAGAATCCAAAATCGTTTTGTTCAGTTTGCTCTAAGGGGCTTAAGTGGAACTGACATATTAGACCTTCCTCCTTATGAGGATCGTTTAAAACTATTAAAAATGCAGTCTTTAGGTGATCGAAGGAAATCGGCAGATATCGTATATTTACACCAGCTCATAACAGGTGTATTCGATTCTCCAGAACTTCTTTCTCACATAAATTTTAACACTAACCGTAGAAGCAGTAGAAACGCTAACAACTTAATTTATTTGCCATTTAGTAGAACAAATTATATGGCTACTGCTCCTTTAAGTCGCATGAGTTCCTTTGTTAACAATTGTAGCGTTTTTGATGTTAATTTGTCAAAAGGTCAACTCAAAAGTAGATTAAAATTAGTTGTGTAATTAGATCTATATATACGCATGGTTAGTTGTTACGTCTTGTGTTGTCCCTGAGCCCAACCCATTTATTGGTGGGTAAATTTTTCCCACATTAACTTGTTTGTGGTCACGGGTATCCATAACATTGATATTTTCAATGATTACTGGGTAGTGGCTTTAGATGGGTTAATGCTGAGGAAGTGCGATATAGCTGTAGTAGCTGAACTCTATTGTTATTGCAGAAATCTATGTCGAAAAAAGTGGGCCAGCTAAGTTTAATAACTTGTGACATCAAGAATATATAAAAAATAGCTTAATATAATAAAAGCTTTTTTTATGTTATCCCGCAGAGTAAAAAAATATAGTTACAAAAATTACACACAATAAAAGTCATGGTATGGCAAACGTTTTTACATAATTAACTCAAATTTACGTGTTTAGAATTATGACATTATAGAAAAATACAAGCGAAGTTTTAACCCCTGGTCGCCACATGGGACAGTTCGTTACCCCAGACTTTTCTTTCAACATTTTACATTTTTATGCTTTTTTTTTTTAATAAATATTTTAGGCTAGGATTACTGGAAGCTATGTTGCAGCAGATCGCAATCTACATGTAGGCTATCTTACATATCCAACATATTTATCAACTATCCAAAGAACAAAAAAAACCAAAAATGTTACTTCTACTTCTTACATGATGTCATCAGAATCGTTTTTTTTTTGTTGGTGTGAATGCGTTTGTCTTGTTGTTGGCACATGTTTTTTTTTTGTATAGCGCGATGGAAAAATTAACAATTGCCCACAAGTACGTTGAAATAGCGATGAATGTAACATGTAAAAAATAATATTGAAATTTAATAAAATTTAATGGTGTGAATACTAACGTGTGTTTTTTAGTTTACTTTATTTTAAAGTTTTGAATTTAACATTATTTTATTAAAAAAAACATTACATTATCAAATCTATGAAACTGCGAAAAAGCTTCGCATCTCTCGGGTGTCCAACGACGTACTTGTGTTTGTCATTTGCAGTTTAATTGCTAGAGCGAGGTGTGACAACCAAGGTTAAGCAGTTTTTGCAAAAGTACGTAATCTCTTTGGGTTATTTTTAAATGAAAAGAAGCAGGTGGTAATATCAATCGGATTTCCACTGAATATCTCCTGCCAGAATAACAGTAAAACCTAAATAGGCGCGCATTGCGTTTCCAATCGCCACGCAAATGTTGTATGAGCACTACCCAAACAAAACGCTGCTTGAACTTGTTTTTTCTTTTTGTTCTCTTTTTCGCAGCCAACTTTATTACCGAACGCATTGTCAAAATCGGAAATTCGAATCGAGTTGCGTTAGTGCGCTGCGTATTTGGATAGGCTAACAGGCGCAAGCGGTCCTATTAAGGTTGCACTGTAATATATTTGAGTCAGGGATGGTAAAGAATATTCCTACCTTCATGATTCCTTAAGATGTTTTTAGATGAAGCGCCTTTTTTAGACGTAGAGTTAAATATTATATAGAAACATGCTCAATCAAAAACTTTTAAATTTTTTATTTTTGGTGACGGTACCAGTATACTTGGGCTTGTTTAATTAATAATAAATTTTAACATTCCTAATATTCAGACAATATTATATTTTAAAAGTTTGCCTAATTTTTAGTTTAAAAAGACGAAATATCTTGTGGCATGACATATAAACATTGTTAATAATTTGGTGGCCGTGGCATTCTGGTTAAGATGCCTGATCCATATGTTAAAGAAGCGCTATTAAGATACCATCATGATTTAATCATTATAAGGTTATTCAGATATTTGACATACTCTTATTTTATGTAAACAAAAATATGTTTACTCTCTTGAAAGAATGACAGCCAGGAGTGTGTGGTCGTCCCAAAAAAATGTATGTTTCAGTGTTCCTCTGTTTTTTCTTTTAAGTACTTTCTCCATATGCTTGTGCTTATGTGAAAAAAATCAAGTGTGCAATATTTTAAAAAAATTTATTGATATGAAGATAGTTTGTGGAAATTTGTTTAAATTTTTGTAGCGTCACTATTGCTAATTACATCGTGCCTTAGTAAGTGATATTTTAAATTTCGAGCTAGTGTTAAATAATTTAAAGTAAAGAATGCCTTCAACATGTAGGATATGTAAAACGTCGTATGCGTTCGGCAGTGAGCAAGTGCGAAAGAACAAGACAAGACCATACTTATGAAAACCCTATAGGCCAAAATACTTAGAACGCAAATTTGCAATATTAGCACAGCCATCAATAATAGAATAAAGCCCAATTTACAGTTTTTAACCCATATATAATTATCTGAGTTGTGTGAACAAAACTAGCTGTCTTTTATCAAAAGATGGAAAAAGTAAGTGTTTTTGATTTTCCCAGATAAACATGTAAAAATCACTATATATAAACTTTTGGTTAAACAAACGATTTCAAAACTCTGTATCACAGATAAAAAAACACATTTTTAATACATTTGACGTCTAAACTGACTATACCATTAATTACTTATTTTAACTCAAATCCAAAAAACATAACACAAATATTCACAAAAGTTATTTATGAAATGTGTATTGCATACACAAATTTTTTATGTTTAACATTTTCTTGGGTCGAAAATGTGACCATTACATTCTTAAAAACTCATATATAATTTGGGTTCGAAACAAACAGGTAGTAGAAAAAGTAGTACTCAAATGCATTTTTAACCTTTTGAACTACGAAAAAGTATGATATTTATGCAACTGTGTGATTTTTATGTCATTAAAAATTCGGTCTTTTGCTTTCCTCTTCAAATAAGGGCATACATTCTTATTCTTGTGAGTAGACGTCAAATATCTGGACAACCTTATAATAATTGATTCATGGTGCGCATTCAGCGTAGTCAACAGTTGTGTAAAAATTCGCTGAATGGTACAATTATTTCAGCGCTCACTAAAACTGATGAGGTAGCGGGCGCCATTTAATCGCGCAAAAAAATTCTATGCTACCTGAACTCAACTGCTGAGTGCTCTAACCTTTAACTGGTACACCTCAAAAAATGTTTATGTTTACAAGTTTATGTTTTTTTCAAAGAACGCCTTGAATAACAACTCGACTGATCAATGCGAAAGCATGCACTCACCTGAAAGCTTGAAATGTACTGAGAGTTAGAGAATGAATGGTGAAATAATGAGATAAATATAATCGTTTCTTTTTTTAAGGAAAGTTAGGGTTAAACTTTGACTCTAAATTCTAAACTTTGAGAACTTTTCTGACGCTTAGAGTATCTACACATTCAGAAAAAAAAAAAATTGCTTACTAAAGTATCGCTACCATAATAATTCACAACAGTTGACTACGCTGAATGCGCCCATGGATACCATCTGATACAATGTTTTTTAATTGATTTTATATTTCTGTTCGGCCGTCAACTCTCTGCAGACAATGGCAAACCTCAGAGATTAAAACTGCTGCCATGTAAATCTTCTTAAGAACATGATTAAGAACACGCGCAGTTTTTTTTTTGTTTGGCATACTTTGATCTTACACACTATTTATGGTTTCACTAGGCAACGCTGAAATTGTTTCCAGAAATCACTGGATGAAATCAAAGATCCGTCATAGCTTCTATACTAAATAATTCTTTGAAATGACAGTCGCACTGAAATGTCGGGAAAATTATTTGCCATAAGAAAATTTGCCATAAGAAAATTTGCCAAAAAAATGGATGAAATAATTTGTTCAGCTCATTGTTTTTATACTAACTAACTCCCGGAAAGAGTACACATACCAAAAAATTGGCAAAAATATTACCTTTTGTTTGGCATACTTTGATCTTACACACGATTTACTGCCTAAACAGAATGGTGCAGCTTGCAGTATGTGGCTCGAACTGTCAAAAGTTTAAATGTACTGAACACACTGATCACACTCAGAATGTGTAGCAAGCGTGTAGCTGTGGTTTCTGTATGACTGACATTTCAGTGGCTAAAAAAAATTGATGATATCCAAACGCAAAAATAAATCGAAATAATAAAAAAAAAGAAAATAATATGGAAATTGTGCCATCCATACTATAAAAATGTAAAAAAAGCCGAAGCATGGAGAGATTTTGCTGAGGAATGTGGTGTTGCAGGTAATGCCTTTATAATATATTACTGCGTGTTGTTTGCTATTTTTTATGTTAAAGCAGATGATGCCGCCAAAAAAAAAAATGGAAAGGATAGAGAATTCACTTGCAAGAGACCTTAACAAAAAGGTTTCTGGGCAAAGTGCATAGGAGCCCCTTCCATCTTGGAAATTCAGTGAGACGATGAGTTTCCTAAAAGAGCATATGAAGCCAAGAGCGTTAGTATTGTAATGTATGGCTGAGTTCCTAAATGCATTTGTGCAATGCATCAGCGACTTTTTCTTTAAATTGGTGCTTAGTTGATTCACAAAAACTGCGCAACTAGATTATTATTTTTAGCACTCTTTACCTTCACAGTTTTGATGAATCTACTAAGCCCCAATTCAAAGAAAAAATCACTGATGCTTTGCATAAATGCATTGAGGAACTCAGCCTGTATTGATAATAAATGACAGTAAATTTTCGTCAATACAGAACTGTATGCAACTACTCATCGATATTTCTTTCTATTTCAGGAATTTTCTAGAAAGATTTTATTGAAACAGCAACAATTCATGGAAAAGTTGCTAAAAAAGCATGCTGGACCAGGCGAGTGTGCTATGGTGCCATCATTTTATACGTTCATTAAGGAAAACCAAAGCTGGGAATCATATTTCCAGCAATTAAATCAGCATTTCGCAGCATATGAAGTCAGAGATGACCAGAAAAAAAAATCATGTTTTCTGTCTTGGGTAGGTGCTGACATGTTTGAGTTACTAAAAAAACTTTTCGGTAGCAGTGAGTGGCAACAACAAACATACGCTGAATTAACGGACAAATTAAGCGAGCACTTCAAAGAAGAAGTTCATGTAGTGGCTGCGAGGTATAATTTCAATAAGTGGACAATGAAGCCGAAGCAATCTTACAAAGAGTGGGTTGTTGATCTCCGGGGCTTGGCACGTGATTGCAAGTTTGTGTGCGGTTCTCTTACACGCAGACACTAAAGTGTAAATGAAATAATAAGAGACATGGCTATTATACACACGGATCACGAATCTGTTCGCTCCGCAGCTCTGCATAAAGTGCAGCCGACGTTAGCTGATGTCTTGGACATAGCGGAATCATACGAAGCGACAGAAAAAGCAGTGCAAGTTATAAAAGAAAGTGAAACAAAAATCAACTCTGCGCCTTTGCGCGTTCATTAAATAAAACAAAATTGTAAAAGTTTTCAGTCACAAGAACAACCAACAAAATATAACAAAAGTGCATACAAATCGTGTTCGGGTGGTGGCTCAAATCACTCTCGCGAAGAGTGCAAATTTAAAAACGCTGTCTGTCGAAAATGTGGTCGAGTAGGACATATCGCCGTCGTTTGGCTATCGAAAAACTCTAATTCTAGCTCAAATTCTTACGATAGTTCTGGAGCAATTAAATACTCAAAAAATAAACAAACATATAATAATTATAAAAAAACATGTAAGGCATGTAAATGCAAACGTTGATATTGGTACAGTGGAAACAGTGTACAATATAACTGGCGTAGTAAAACAAGAAAACTGTAAAAACTTTATTGATTTTAAAAATTTTTGAAAAATAATACCAAAATAATTTCAAATGGATTCGGGGGCCTCCCTCTCAATTATTATATATCGTTGTTCGCGCTTGGAAGCAAAAAAATAAACACTCTTGGTGAATTTTGTGCAAAAATTAAATGTGGTGAACGTGAAAAAACAGTGCGATTGGTGGTTGCGTGAGTAAAGTCTGGTAATATTCTGGTAAGGTGCGGATTTATTTGAACTATTCGGTTTTAAAATTCAACAAGTAAATAACGTCAAAGAGGCGGCGCTCCACGAAGTAGAGGCGATATTAATAAAATATGAACAGTTGTTCGAGCCAGCACTAGGCACAGTTAAAAACTTTGCAGCAAGTATTCAAATGAAGCCAGACGCGACACCAAAGTTTTTTAAAAGCAGACCCATTCCTTTCGCCACCATGCAAAAAATAAAAGAAGCTGATCAATTCATTGAAGCTGGAATTTGGAAGCCAATACAGTTTAGCGAGTGAGCATCTCCCATTGTGATCACATTGTGAATGAAACCTAACGGTTCCATAAGAATATGCGGAGACTTCAAGATAACTGTAAATAAGCAGATCTACGTGGAGCGGTATCCACTACCAACGATTGAAAACCTATTGCATACAGTTCGTTATGGTCAACAATTTTCGAAAATCGACCTTAGAGATACCTATCTGAAGATGGAACTTAATGAAGCAGCAAAACAAGTTTTGGTGGTCAACACTCCTAGTGGGTTATTCCAATACCAACGCTTGCCATACGGTGTAGCAAGCGCACCAGCAATTTTTCAAAAATTTTTGGAACAAATTCTCCAAGGCATCGAAGGGTGCAGTAATAACCTGGATGATATTATTGTAACAGCCCCAATGGCTAGGGAGCATATCGCACGCCTTGATAAAGTACTATCGATATTACAGTCCAGTGGAATCAAATGCAAAAAAGAAAAATGCGTGTTTTTGCAAAAAAAATGTAATATTTGGGACGTATAATCACAGCAAATGGTATAAGGCCAGATGAGGCAGGCGTTGAAGCAGTACGTCGTACGCGCCAACCAAAAAAAGTCAAGGATGTGGAAGCCTTTATGGGTAAGGTGAACTACGTATATTATTACAATTTTATTCCGAATTTTTCGCAGCTCGCTGCACAGATTAATAGATTACGACGAAAAGGCTTCAAATTCGAGTGGAAGCAACCACAGCAGCAAGCCTTTTATGCAATTAAAGAGCACATAATAAACGCAACAGAACTAGCTCATTTCCATGAACACCTTCCTCTGTTGCTTGCCACTGACGCATCTTCCTATGGAATTGGGGCGGAAATTTCGCACTCGAATCCAGATGGTACAGAACGGCCTATTGCATTTGCCTCAAAAACACTTGATAAGCATCAAGAAAAATATAGCCAAATAGAAAAGGAAGGCCTTGCTATTATTTTGGGCGTAAAACGTTTTCATCAATATTTGTATGGTCACAAGTTCACGCTTATAACAGACCACAAGCCGCTGATAAGCATTTTTAGTCCAGATAAACAGTTGCCTACTATGACAACACACCGTCTTCAACGCTGGGCTATAACCTCAATGGCATACCAATTCGAGATAAAATTCAAACCAACTGGTAAGCATGGTAATGCCGATGCGTTATCCCGACTACCTTTGGGTCCCGATATACAGTTTGGCCAAGAAGAAGCATGTTATAATATAGAAGACTTCGATACGCCCATCGACGCAGATGTGATTCGCGAGCATTCAAAAAATTGCTCAACTCTCCAAAAAATTTGTAAATTCATTCAAAATGGTTGGCCGGAGCATCTATCTTCAGGAATCGAAGAAATTTTACCGTTTTTTAATCGAAGGCAATCACTTCTTGCTTATAAGGAATTAATTTACTTGCAAGGTGAACTGAGTCAGGTGGTTATGCCACTTCCTACGCCCACGCTTATTAAAACTTAATAATGAAACAGCTAGCGTGAAACCACTGTTGGTGGCAAAACATCGACAAGGACATCGAGACAATTGCAATTAGATGTGAGGTTTGCAAAACTGCATCTTCAAGTCCCGCAAAGCAATATAGCAGCTGGCCGGACACGCAACGCTTCTGGAAGCGCATTGATTTTGCGGGGATGCACACTCAAATTTCCCATTTGTAACTCAACTCAAAAACACAACCACCGCTGATACAATATCGGCTCTCTCAGCACTATTCGCGTTATAAGGATTACCAGAAACACTCGTCAGCGACAACGGTCCACAGCTAACTTCCGAGAACTTCAAACAATTTTGCGTTACAAATAGCAAAAAGCATGTCACTACACTTCCGTTCCACCACCCATCCAACGGACTCGCAGAGCGATTCGTAATTACGTTCAAAACAGCCACACTTAAAAATTTTGAAAGTGGCTTGAGTCTCAGCGCTGCGTTGACTAAGTACTTATCAACATATTGAGCAATGCCTAACGCTGAAGGAAAATCACCAGCTGAAATATTTCACGGAAGCTCGATACGAACGCTGTTGGCTCTACAAACGCCAGCCCAATCCAGCGTTGCTCAACCGGAGAACACTTCGGGTAAACAGAAGTGCAAGCTTGAACAACACGTTTACCTTTGTAGTTATCGGCGTGGTCCCAAGTGGATTAAAGACGTAATCAAAGGACTACTGGGAAGCGTGGTATACATTGTTCGTACCGCATTTGGATACTGCAAACGTTATCAAAACCAATTATGCACGGAGTTGACATCGTGCATTCAAGGGGTATCGACGTGCCGCCCGACAGTCCCCTTGGTACATTTTAAAAATTGGTTATGTTCCGTCGTTGTATTTATTTCCGTCGTGGATCTCTAAGTGTTATTTAAAGTGCTTTAAGATAAATGGAATTTTAATTAAAAGCTTTTACTTATAATTTTAACCGCATCGTGCAAAAAAATAATATATAAAAATAATATATGTTCATGTAATAAAAATCCAGTGTCTTCGTCTCGTTTCGTTACATAATAAAACGTCCATCGTTAAATGAGTGTTCGTCCAGTGTATTGTGCTTGAAAAAAAAAACACAATACAACACACACACACACAGAAAACCAAACAATAATAGAACTAACAAAACATCGATAAACTAACAAAAAAAAACTTGTAACAAGTAATTTAATAAATAAAATTAAATAAATTAAGTGGCGGCCGTGGCGCAGTGGGTAGTGTGTATGACTCTTACGCCAGAGAACCCAGGTTCGAATCCTCCATCCGACACAGAAAGTTTTTTCAATTGAATTAATTTTTCTGTTCGGTCGTCACCTCTCTGCAAACAATGGCAAACCTCAGAGAGTAAAAACTGACATGAAAAGCTTCTTGAGAACATAAGCCGTTTGGAGTCGGCGTACAACATGTGTAGGTCTAGTTCTCGATCATTTGTGCGCAAATATTTCACATCACACACAACACAATTGATCATAAGAATCTCAGTCAAAGTCCTTTCAAGGGCTGAAATAGCCATTTCGTTTTTTTTTTTTTTTTTTTTAAATAAATTAAGACAAACAGACAAACATAAACAACAAATGCAGCAGAAACCAGTTTTGCCGTGATCTGCCAGCAGCAACATCAACATCGCATCGATTTCGGGCTTACATTTTTTGCTAACCACACGAGGGGATTTTCTATGCTCCTCGCCGCACGCAAGTAATCTTTTTTGGTGTCCGTCAACTCCACCATCCTCTCCAATTAGTTACGTCTGCGAGGGGGCTTGCACAGTGGGTTGATTTGTACTGGAGCAAAGGCATAACACTTGCTTCAGTACATTTTGCCTATGTCCGCTGTGTTTAATCTTTTTTTGCGGAAGTAACTAATAACCCTTATTTGCTTGAGACTTGCATTGTGCCTAAATGTCGGGACATTTTCGCATAGACTTTTGCAATGTCTTGAGAGCGAATTTTTTCTCGGTCTATGCATATTGTGCTCTTTATAGGCCTCAAATAATGGCACTAAATGAGACCCAGGTGACGGAGGACTCAGATCCATTGGATTTTCATATTCCTGGGTATCACTTACTGCCATTGTTTTCTTTGCATAGGGGCATCGCTCTTTTTATAAGAACAGATGTGGCATATCAGTTTGAGGGGGGTCTGAGCGTCGCCGATCCGGACTTCAGCTCCATGTGGGTGAGGTTCTGAGTTCGTTCGCACTTGCTACATACTTGTTTCGTGTATAGAAACAAGTAGACATTCGAATTTAGGAAGAAACCCCACTTTTAATAAATTGGACACTCTTTTTGATTCGATTACGCACATTTTGGGGTTGTTCCCGACAGCGAAATCGTTGTTGCCGGCGATTTCAATGTCTACAACAACAACACACCTGAAGGACAATATGTTGAGCTTTTTGCTGGATCGAACCAATTGATTCAACTAGTGAAGAAACCAATTTTTCGCACGAAATGATTTGCAAAGCCATAATATCTTAGACCTTTTTCTGACTTCTAATCATGAAAAATATGATGTGAGTGTCAATGCACCTCTTGGTAATTCGGACCATTGTACCATCTCCGCTGTTTTTTCATATTCTGACCTTCGTACCTCTACGCCTCTATGGTTTCATTTATGGTCTACGCACCTCTATGGTTTTATGAAAGAGCAAACTTCAATTTGAAATTATGTTTCGCTGATAGAAATGTGAATGCCGCGGCTGTCATGGTGCAAGAAATTATCTTATTGGGTATACGGTCTTTTATCCCCAATAAGAAGAAAAGCAGTAAGCCAAAAGACCACTCATGGTTTAATAAGACTTGCAGGATTGCAGTCAGGTCCAAGGAGGAAGCCTATCACAATTGGCGTTCTGATAAGAATGCTGATACTAATAGACTTCGCATCGAGGCTAGGAATCGCTGTAACGCAATTTCAAAACGCGAAAAGTTTCTTCACGAAACTCGCATTAGGGAACAGGTTTTTCTCTGCCCTTAAGGGAGCAAAAACTACTGGTCATTTGTTAAAAGAGTTAAAAATCAAACGTCTTCGTCGATTCGAATTCTTTTAAAAGATGACCAAATCTTCACTGACTCGGTTGATAAAGCGAACCTATTGGCAGGATTGTTTGCACACAATTCCACAATCTCGGATAGCAGTCAGCCACTGCCCTTTGTCGGGACTAGTTCTTTTTTAATGAAGGAGATATATTTTCGAACGAGAGCAGTCAAAAGAGACCTTGCAAATCTTAACATAAACAAAGCCTCTGGTCCTGATGGCACACCACCAATTGTGCTTACAACGTGTGCTTCTACACTGGCTCGGCCTTTGCGCAACCTTTTTAACATCTACAGGACAGGAGTATTTCCATCTTGTTGGAAGGTCGCAAATGTCCAGCCGATACCTAAAAAGGGCGATGCCAAGAATCCTGCAAACTACCGACCCATTGCGATATGCTCTACGCTCTCCAAAGTTATGGAGAGCGTAATAAACTTCCACTTAATGAACTATCTGGAGCGTAACGAATTGCTAAGTGACCGTCAATATGGTTTTCGTAGGGCCCGCTCTACTGGTGACATTATGGCGTTCCTTACAGAAAAATGGTACCAATGCGTTCACCTTTTCGGTGAGAGCAGGTTTTTTGCTCTGGATATTTCAAAGATGTCTGACCGAGTGTGGCATAAAGCACTCGTCTCTAAACTAATTGCATACGGTATCCGTGGAATCTTTGCTCGGTGGATCACGTGCTTCCTTAAGAACAACACTATCAGTGTCGTAATCGACGGCCAGTGAGCACGCCATCAACGCAGGAGTGCCGCAAGGTTCAGTTCTATTGCCAACTTTGTTTTTGGTTTTTATAACTACCTTCTGTCGTTGGCTTACAACCCAATTCATTCGTTTGCGGACGACAGCAGCATTTGTCATTCATATTTTTTCAAAAAACGCCAGACTTATTTGGAGATTGAGAAAAAGAGGCAAAATATGAATGACATACTTCTTAATGACTTGAAAAAATTCTCGGAGTGGGGTCTTGCTAATAGAGTAGAGTTTAATGCAAACAAGACCCAGTGTTGCCTGTTAACCCACAAGCGGATGAACTGTCCCTTAGCTCCCTTGAATATGAATGGTGTAGATCTTTTGGAGTCAAATGCTCTTGACGTTCTGAGCATATCGATACAATCAGACCTTCGTTGGAATGATCATATTTTCCATGTGTTGAAAGAAGCGTCCAAGTGCCTAGGTTTCTTAAAACGGTGCAAGCGATACTTCACCCCATCTGATCTTCGAGTGATCTATACCTCATATATAAGGCCTAAAATGGAGTACAAGTCGCACATTTGGGCAGGAGCTTCGAGATCTTATTTGGAGTTTCTGGACCAAATTCAACGCCGTGCGATATATATGATAGGATATGAAAAAATGTTGTCTCCTCTCAGTTCTCTTGGTCATCGGCGCAATGTTGGTTGCCTAAGCCTTTTGTATAGGTTCTACCATGGGAAGTGTTCAAGGGAGGTACATGGCCTGACGCCATCAGTTCGTGTATTTCCTAGGTCTACTCGGCCAGCTTTTCAAGCCCATCCCTTTACCATTGCATCGGTGCCCAATAGAACCTCGCATTACCAAGATAATTCGTTTTTTAGTCTCACGGTACGATTGTGGAACAATCTCCCTGTGAGCATGTTTCCCGGCAGTTTTGATCTGTGTAAGTTTTCAGCAAATCTTCACCGTCACTGCTCCATCTTTCCACCTTCCAACTAACTATCACCCGTCTTTCGAATTAACTCAATGCTTTCGCATCTAAAGGGGACATCCCCTCAGCGTTGGGTTAGTAAAGAAAAAAATTACAACCTCGAGAGGACTATGCGAGGAATATGCCGCAGCAGTCACAGGTAAAAAATCATTGGCAATTGCTGCCAACACTTTCGCCTCACGAAGAGACTACTAATTCGAAAAATTCACGTACTACAGAAAATACTGATGTTGCCAAAAAACCGCCACCACTACGAAGAAGCGAGCGCAATCGGAATGCGGTCAACATATTCCAGGCAGAAGACTTTCGAAAATAAAGGGGTGATAATGATACATATTCAAGCATGTAAAAATGTATATTTACTTATACATATATATATTGACATGTATTCACTCTCCATAACTGTAAATATTTTATCCATTGCTTTGAACTATTATTCAAATGTATTACTAATGTATGTTTTTTATGTAACAGATCTAACTTGTATGGTGATGTTAAATAAAGTCAGTCTAATTAAAACCTTACATGCACACACAACAAAAACTTTCCATTTTTTTCAAAGCTTCAGCTACTGCCTTGACTTGTGCTTCAAAAAATCAAACAGTTGTACAAGAAGCAGAAAATTAGTTTGCAAAGTTCTTCGGCAATCGACAGCTCCGCCAGTCGTCGTTTTGATTGACTGAAACTGTTGGCAAAGTCGAAAGTCGAAGCAGCATCAGTTTTTCAACAGTCATAGCAGACTATTTTGCGCTTTATGCTGAGACTGTTTGATTTTTCAGAAGCACAAGTGAGTTCGTAAAAAAGCAATAATTTTATGACTTGCTACTTCGACTGCACCAATTTATTCACTGCACAAAGCATCGATTTATATGTTCCTGCATTTTTAATAAAAAACTAAGAATATTAATGGAAGATTGAGTATAATTTCAACTAAATTAAATTAATTTTCATTGTTTTATAAAACTTTAATTGAGTTATATATATCAATTGAGTTATAAAAGATTTCGAATTTGTTTTTAACTTTCAGATTTATTGTAGTATACTATATTAAAAAAGTTTTTTATTAACATTCTTAATGGCTCATTAAGAATGCAGGAACACAATTTGATGCTTTATGTAAAGAATTCTGCTGTGTACGCTGTCTATGTGTTTTTTATTAATAAAAACAAAAATGTTTTTAAGTAAACTTAACCATTTCAATTAATATGTATTTAAGGAAACATTTTTATCTCCTACGAAAATCAAATAATCGCAGTTTGTTTAGAATGTAATGATTTTTACATTATATTTTTTTTAATAAAAATATGTTATAGTAATAATAATATGTTGGAAATTATTTATAAGATAATAATAAGATAATAAGTTATTGAATTAGGGTTGGAAAGACACTTTTCCTTCATTTAAGAAGTACTCTGTTAATTTCTGACGTATTTTAAGAAGCTTCTTCTGGCCTATTATTAGATCCGCATCTTCGGACTCCAAGCAAGTTTCCAGTTTCAGATCGCCATAAGCCATCTATGCGAGCACCATAAGCATTATATGCATCTATCTACATAATTTTCAGGACTGTATGAGTTGCTGTTGTATATTTTACCAGTTATTTTAATGAAATTGTGTAGAATGACACATGCAGGAACGACTTGGTCCGCATTCTTTGGGTGAAAATCAATGTATTTCCTGAGGATTTGCCAACGCGCTACTAATATTCCAAATGTGTTTTCAATAATCCAGCGAGCTCTTGATAATCTGAAGTTGAAAACATCTTCCGGGTAATCTAAGAGAATTCCGGAGAATGGTCTCATTAAGATTTTCCTTAACGGAAACGCACTGTCACCAACAAAGAAATACGGCACCACTTTCTCCGAGTATGGAAGTTTGTCTGCTGCTGGTAGCTTTATGTCATTTTTAAAAATTCGTTTTCCAAAAGAAGAGTTTCGAAATATGCCAGAATCGCTTCGGATACCGTATGCTCTAACACCAACGGCTGTAAAATGCTGAAATAGCCCTTGTAGTTGAAATACTTCGATCCAGAGTTTGGAGGGCATTTCATTTCGATATGCTTACCGTCTATGCTACCAACACAATGAGGCATATTCCAACGGCTTTGAAAATCATCGCTAATTTGTTTCCAGCCGCCTGTGCTTCCAGATATAACTTCCAGAATACCTCACAAGCTTCTAATATTATGGACTGTACTGTTGATGCAACGATTCGGAAGGACCATGCCAAATAATTTATTAATACTCTCTGAGATAAATAACTGAAAACTACTTACTTACTTAGGTGGCCGTAATAACCCGTGTCCGGGTTTCGGCCGACCTCATCAGCTCTCGCCAGTGCCTCTGCTTTGCGCGTGTCTTCTCCAATCGGATACACCAAGGGTGGTTAGGGCTTCCTCAGTCTGGTCCATCCATTGGAGGCATCCCCCGTCGTCGTTGACCAGCGACCCTCGCCTCTAGCACCTTTTCCACTGGAGTTTCGTCGTCTACCCATGCCTCAGCGCCATAAAGAAGCACAGGTATAACGAGCGTCTTGTAGAGTGTTAGTTTTGCCGATCGAGAGACGGCTCTGGAACTTAGTTGCTTACTGAGCCCGTAGTAGCACCTATTAGCAATTTTTGTTCTTCGCTTTATCTCCAGGCTGATTTCGTTGTTGGTATTAATGGCGGTGCCAAGGTAAACAAACTCCTTGACTACTTCAAAGTTATAGCTGTCGGATGAAACGTGGGAGTCTAGACGCCGCGCTCCCTTGTTTGTAGACAGCATATACTTTGTTTTACCCTCATTTATCGTCAAACCCACTTTGGCTGATTCCTTTTCGATAGCGGCGAAAGCAGCGGTAACATCTCTCTTGGTTCTGCCGACAATATCAATATCATCAGCGTACGCAAGGAGCTAGACACCTTTATAGAAAGTGGTGTCATTACAATGCACACCGGCCTTCATACGATCCTCTCCATAATGATGTTGAAGAGATCGCATGACAGTAGATCGCCTTGTCTGAAACCTCTTTCGGTATTGAAGGTTTCGAAGAGGTTATTTCCTAGCTCATAGTTTCTATACTAAATAATTCCCGGAAAGAGCACACACATCAAAAAATTGGCAAAAATATTACTTTTTGTTTGGCATACTTTGATCTTGCTCAATATTTATGGTTTCACCAGGCAACGCTGAAATCCTTTCTAGAACTCACTGGATGAAATCAAAGGTCCTTCATAGCTTCTATACTAAATAATTCCCAGAAATGGCAGTTGCACTGAAATATCGGGAAAATTATTTGCCATAAGATGGCATACTTTGATTTCACACACTATTATGGGTTTGGCCAAGCAACGTTGAAATCTTGTTCAGTTTTTTTTATTTTTTTATTTCAGCAATAATGTATGTATATACAATGAATAAGATAATGCTCCATTGCCTTTTAAAGGCTATAGATTTCATTAATACATATGTACATCTAAGTAATACGAAATTCATGATATATTATTTTCGATATTGCATATTAAGTATTGTTTAAGTATTCGTTTGAAAGCGTCTACAGATGAAGAATTTTTACATTCCGCTGGTTGGTTGTTATAAGCCGTTGACCCTTCGTGTAGATATCTTTGTTTGGTGGCTTCCAACCTGCATCTCGCCGCAACTAGGTTGTTGATACTTCTGGTGTTGAAGCCATGTATTGGGTACACAAGCTGCGTTGTTATGTAGTTGCTGTTGTGTATGTTTTTGAAGACGTGAACGTATTTATAAAGGTCTTTTATAGGCAGCAGCGAACTAAATGTGGACGAATACAGGTGGAGACTGGGGTATCTTCTTGGTAATAGAAATGTTAATTTGACCGCTTTATTCTGTATCCTTTGTAGCTTTTTTAGCTCCGCGGAGTTTTTATAGGCCCAGCACATTGTCATATACGTTAGATATGAGTGGAATAGCAATACGTAAATACGATATTTGTATGCGTATATAGCTTATTTTTAAATTTAAACAACAGTCCAAGTCCATACGAGAGCTTGTTTTGAAGGTTCGCTATATGGTGGTTCCATGTAAGATTGTTACTCAGCGTGAGTCCCAGGAATTTCACTTCCTTATCCTCCACAACTTCCGTTCCATTCCACAGCGCGAAAATAACGAATTTTGTTTTGTTAGTGTTCATAGAAATTTTGTTAAAACGAAAGAATTCCTGTAGCAGCGAAATATCGTATTCTAGTAGAGTTCTTGGTACTGTTCTACTTCTGGTTGGGTAAAACAGGACGATGTCATCTGTGAACAAGAACAATTTGCCATTTAACGTGATATTTTTGATATCAGTGATGAATATCAGGAACAGGATCAGTCCAAGCACATTACTGTTGGGGTTTCTCCCTGTGAAGATACGCGTAAGTCCTCTGTCATGGCCTAAACTTTTTAAATTGGATGGATACGGTTTCTGGCAGTATCCGCTTACAACTAGTGGCTACAGGCGATACACCTGAGCTTAGTTTCTAAATGGCACCTGGCACATGAAACCAGTTACCAAGCGTTGTGTTATTTTGTTTTATGGATTTAACGGGTTCCAGCTTTCAAACTCACCAAATTACTCTATCCAGGGGTCGAATCGTCTCTTCCGTGAACGGAATGGCAATCGTTCGAAACAAAATTACGTAACGAGTCGTGTGTACGATCGGTATGAGATGATAACATTCGAATGAGTACGGAACGTAATTTTGTATAATAGTAATAGATTGCTCTTCTTCTTCTTCTTTCTTTTACAAGTGACATATTAGTAGAGTACTTATATTCTTGTTCGTAATTGCAAGTTAATACGACAAATTGCTTATTTTAATTTACAAACAAGTTCTATAATGGATGCTGCATTGATTTTTTATTTAAGTTTGGATGAAAGTGACTTCGATGAAAGAATCGTTCGAAGGCAATTAAGGGATCGAAGCAATCCATTGGCGATGTCAGACACTACGTAAGCTCTTAATGAAACATAGCTGTAGAATAAATTTTTCTTATTTTAATTTTCAGATTTGTTAAAAGATTGTCTTAATAAGGATGCGTTTCAATATGTGCTAAGACAAATAACCTTCCACTGCCACCAGTCCATAGCTATTCCCCCAGTGTTGCAACTGGCAGCAACCCTTTCTCTTCTAGCAAGTGGTGGATATCAACACTCGATCGGAAGCAACTACCTTCTTGGGATGTGCCAAAGCTCCGTATCAAAAATAACTTCCAGTGTTATAAAAGACATGGATAGCAAATTATGCGCAAATTTAATTAAATATACGCCAGAAGATTCGTCTAGATGCAAGGAGTGGTTTGTGGATAAATACAAAATTCCTGGAGGTAAGATAATAGTTGCATTGCTTTAAGTACTGAATAAACCTTTCTTTTTTAGTCGTCGGGTGTGTTTATGGTACGCTCATTAGACTACAAAAACCCTCAGAAAATGAGCATATGTACTTTAATAGGAAGGGGTACCATAGTTTAAATGCAATGCTAGTGAATCTATATTAAGTTTAAACATAGGATATATGAACTAATAAGCCTTTGCACAGATATGCGACCTCGAAAACTATATTACTGCAATCAATTGCAAATACGGAGGAGCAGCCCCTGACTCTTTCATTTGGAAGCATTCGGACCAGAGAAGTTTCCTGAAGGAGCAATTTCTTGTAAATAGAAACACAAATTCATGGCTTTTGAAAATTTTGTTATTATAAACACATATTGTTATAATACAACTTATTTCAATTTTTATTAGCGGACTCTGGCTATCCACTTGAGCCGTGGTGCATATCTTCTTATAGAAATCCTCAGGAGGGTTCAGGCGAAATAATTTTTAATGATGTTCACTCCAAGGCTAGGTGCATCATTGAAAGAACCATTGGAATCCTAAAAGGCCGCTGGAAAGTGCTTGGCTATGAGAAAAGAGGAAGATACCATCCAATAAAAGTAGCAAGATTTACAAATGTTTGTGCCGCTTCGCATAATATATGTATTTAGTTTAGAATTCCGTTTAATCCTACAAATGTTGCATTTCCAAGTGTTTCTGACGTCGACATTGGAATAGAAACCTAATTAACAAGAAATGGTCACACAATTAGAAACAATATAAAATGTTCACTTTTTAACTGAAAAATAGTTTAGTTTAGCTTTTCATTTGTATTTGTACTGAGTTCATTTGCTTTTATTTTATAAAAAAAAAGAAACCTTAAAATGATACGACACCAAAATATATCTTTTGCTTAACAAGAACTAAAATGAAAAAGAATAACAAATTACACTTCATAAGTCAGGCTGAGTTCCTAATCGAGTTTATGCAAAGCGTCAGTGTGTTTTCTCTTTAACCCTCATCGGTCCCCGATGAGATGCATCGAGTCAGTCCCATTGTATCAATTTGATACACATTCAAAAAAAAAGTTAAGAAAATCGTTTTAAAAATTTAAAAAACTGATTGTCTTATATTTTTGTAGTTCTATTTTATTGTTTTCATAAATTTAAATTTAGAAAATACATTTATAAGTAATGAAAATTTGAAAGAGAAAAATGTCAAAAATGCTTCTTTTTGTAGCTATGTGCCTTTATTAGCGCATTTTACGCAAATATCATAATGATGATCATTACAAACATAATTTTTACAATTATCACAACGATTCGAATACAAATTTTTATTGTTTTTATATGTACCTACATATGTAGCAACGGCCGCGTTTCGTAGTTTTTGGCAAATGGGTAATCGCCGGTAGTGCTTCAATATTGAGCTTTCGAGGCTGAGATTTCCGCTTTTCTATGTGTTTTTGCACAAGAGCCATTCCAAGATCCTCAATAAATTTTCGACAACGTATATTTTTATTGGTTTTGTTGTTTTCCCAAGCCGGAAATAGCGAAATATACGTTATATATGCATTCAATGCACTCACGTCCAACATGTTGCAAAATACTGCGATTGGCCACCGATTTATCTCCCTTTTGCAGGTGTAGGTAGCCACCATCTGGTCCATAGTGTCCACGCCGCTCTTGGTTTTGTTATAATCCTGAATTAGATGCGGTTTCTTCTCAGCATTTTCACTTATGAGCAGTGTATTATTACTGAGCAGTGTATTATACCTATAACGCTGAGGCACATACGACAGTAAAATGGCTTGTAATTTGTCGTCATATATAATAACACTCGAATACACAGGTTTTTTCCTCATATCCAACAATACTGGAGGAATTTCAGTCCTATTTTTCCGTATAGTGCATAGAATAGTCATTCGACGTTTTGTAACTCTTCAGCCAGTTCATAAGATGTGAAGAAGTTGTCGCATGTGATATTCCTCTCCGACAGCCCATTTACCAAATCCAAAACAACACGGCGTCCAATATTGCGCTCTGGAGCGGCGTTGCGATTGCGACCAACATAAATTTGCGTATTTTAAACATACCAGGTAGCTGAATCGGCCAAAATCCAAATCTTTATGCCATATTTAGCCGGTTTCGACGATATGTATTGTCGAAACGGACAGCGTCCACGAAATGGAACTAGCTGTTCATCCACTGTAACATTTTTGCCTGGAATGTATACAACTTGCAAATTATGGTTCCATTTTTCATATATGGTGCGTATCGGTGCCAATTTATCAAGGACAGAAGCAGTATCGGCATTACGTTCTTCTTTATCGTCAAATCTGATACATCCATGAATTTTTTTTTAACATTTTCAGTGACATTGTGTCTCGAAATATTGGTCGACCGGTTTTCTCATACACACCAGCAAGCAGTAGCAATCCGAAGTATGCATGTAGAGTATCCATATCTATTTGTTCCCGCAAACCATATAAATTCGTCATATTCAAAATAGTATTTTCTATCGGTCTCAGAAACAAATCAAATGCAGACAAAACATCTACAACAGGAGTAGCTGCAACTACTTTTGGTCCTACAACAACAACAAAAAGAAACAAACACTGAATATGAAGCACAAAACAAGAAGGGTAGGTTTTTTACCTGAAACAATATTATCAGCGCGCCTTTATGAATTTCTTCGGTTATTTTCAAATGGCTCCGTTGAATATTGGATTTTTTTATTTTTTGACAAATTTTTTTCTGTTGCATTTCTGGCAATTTCTTCTGCCACATTTTGTTTCTTCTCGCTCATTTCTGCAACGCATTCTTCCTCCATTGTGAAATCATCGTCACTATCTATCATATTCGTCTCTTTGACGGTTTTCACGTAGATTTTTTTCCATTTTTTTAAAATCAATTTAATGTATGTATAACGCAATGAAAGTATGCGGCAGATAAAAATCACTTAAAAATTCACTAAAATCACTTATCACTTCAAACAAATTCAATTCAATCTTCACTCGCATGTGTTCAAGAACATAAAAAAAAAAAAAACGAAATGGCCATTTCAGCCCTTGAAAGGACTTTGACCCAGCTTCTTATGATCAAATGTGTTGTGTGTGATGTGAAATGTTTGCACACAAATGATCGAGAACTGGACCTACATGTTTTATGCTGACTCCGAACGGCTTATGTTCTCAAAAAGCTTTTTATGGCAGTTTTTACTCTCTGAGGTTTGCCATTGTCTGCAGAGAGGTGACGGCCAAACAGAAAAATTATGTGTGTCAGATGGAGGATTCGAACCTGGGTTCTCTGGCGTAAGAGCCACACACTCTACCCGCTACGCCACGGCCGCCACATTCAAGAACATACTGAAAACAAAAAAATTAAATAAAACGAGCCTAACCCAAAAAACAACTGCAATAACCATCGGCAGATGTATTGTATCAAGTTGATACGAGGGACCGATTCGTAACTATTTCGTCTCAGGTAAAACCAGAAATGCCCGAACATTAAAAACTCATTAGCCCGATTCTACAGGCAAAATCATGCTATTTTCCCAAAAACCGATTCTTTCCATTGGGCAGTTTTTTTTTTATTCAACTTGAAAGACAAAAATTGTATCAAATTGATACGATGGACCGATGAGGGTTAGATTGGTGATTAGTAGATTCACAAAAACTTCATAGCTAAAGTGGGCTTAAAAATAATAATCCAGTTACGCAGTTTTGGTGAATCTACTAATACCATTTCAAAGAAAAAACAAACTGCTGCTTTGCATATGCACGGAACTTTCATAAGGCAAAACAATTTTTATTTGATATTTTGATAAAGGAAAACTTTGTGTTTTTCTTCTGTTATCACTAGGAGCCTCTCCTGTATTTCCAGCAACCTATCGAGTTTCGAATCCAAACGTTTTTGAAAGTCAGCCACTACATTTAAATTTTTTTCAAACAACTGCAGTTTTAGATCAGCAATCGATGTTCTTTTTTATTTCTAGCTCGTTGTTGAACCAAAATACAATTTTCATCAAAACTGATATTGTCGTCGGAATGGTCTAGGCTCAATTTTTTTGAATGGGGCTCAGTTGGCTCGATATTGCTGCTGACATCAGCTATGAAAACATTTTCTGAGTTCAGAGAAACTGGAGGCGTCGACTTTCGCCTTTTATTGCCAAAAGATGGTACCTAAAACATTTACGATGTTAATATTAAATACATACAAATTTGAAACGAATTATTTCAAAGGAACCATTTTATTGCTTTCTACGGATGCTTCCAGTCCAGCTGCTTCTATTAAACGCTCTTCAGAAAAGGTTATTAACTTCTCCTCGTACGGACCACCACCTGTTTTACTTTTAAAGGCTTTGTTAAACGACAGCTTCTTTTTTGGTTGATACTTTTGATCAGCTAAAACCTACAATTAAGCCCCTATTTTAAAAAATTTTGAATGCAAACAAATGAAAATATACCTTCTTCCATATTCTTGTATGCTTTGTTGGTGGCCCCACAGCGTTTAGTTTCCGCACCAATTCCTCCCAAAGTCTATTTGAAGTGGCCTTTCCCTGTGCGCAACCAGGTAGCAAATTTTTGGCCAAGTTCGTATAAAGTTGCATGAATTCAGCCATCATATTTTTTTAACAAGGTTCAATTTGTTGCAGTTTGTCTTAAGATAAAATTTGCTAGTTTCACAATTGTTTTTCATTAATAAGTTTATAAAATTTACTCACATTTTTATGATTTGCATAGAATTTGGGTTACTTACAAAATTACACAAACAAGTCAAATCAAATTACATAATTTTGAAAATCTGGCAACGAATTCGGATCCTGCGACCCATTTTCACATATTGCTTGCTCCAGCACCGAATTCCTGAAAATAAAAAAGTTTTAGGTGGCAACACCATTAACCATCTTGAATTTTAAAATTATGCCATCAGATTCGAAGTCAGCGACCCCTAAACACTGTTAAACCGTGTTTACTCTCTTAAAAATACATTTTAGTAGATGGCAATACTAATATAAAAAATTACACAATTTTGGAAATCTGGCAAGGAATTCGGATTCTGCGACCCATTTTCAGCTATTTTTTGCTCCAGCACCAAATTCGTGAAAATAAGAAAAATTTTAGGTGGCGACATCATTAACCGTCTTGAATTTTTAAATTCTGACAGTCTAAATTGCGACCGTCTAATACTGCCATCGCATGTACAATTCCAATTTCCAATTTTTAAAATCTTAAATTCAATTTATGCACCGAATGTGATGTTGTTGTGCACATAACATTGGACTCATATATTTTTGCTGCATTCATTTTTTACAAATCCTTCATTTCCTTCATTCTGTTATGTTTGGTTTAGATTCGTTTGCCTGACGAATGATACTAATATCGTTTCCAAACGAATGTGTTGAAAGTCGGTTTTAGACTATCCGTGCAGAGGTTTAATACGTACAAAATGCTCCTATTGCATTTTGTTTGCCATACATTCCATTGCATACTTCGACGGAATTCCCTTGCACCAAATATTGTCCAATTATTAATTGTAGCAAAAAATACTATAAATGCATGCAATTCTTACATAGGTGGTCGTTACAACCCATGTCCGGGTCTCGGCCGACCTCATCAGCTCTCGCCAGGCGCCTCTGCTTTGCGCGAGTTACGTATTAAATGAATATAATGAATAATGAGTTGAATCTTAAGACTGACTTCATAAAAATATCTTAACAGCTAACTCTGGGTTAATGTTGTGTAGTATGTGTGTATGTGTGTATGTTTAATGTGTTGTGACTGCAGTTCGGTGGAAATGTATTTAATGTATATTTGAGTGGACTGCAGTTTGGTGCATTTAAATACGTCGAATTGGCATATTTAAATGTGGGAATGTATTCTTAGTTTGGTGCATGAAAATATGCGCCGAATTGACAGATTTAAATGTCGGAATGTTTTTGTTTTTTTTTTTGAAATTTTTGAATGTTTTTGGATGTGGAGATTTGGGTTACAATAGGAATTTGTGTGAAAATGTGTTCCAGAGGATGTGGGGACCAGAGATCTGCAGCAAGTCATTATAAACATAGTTGACTCGAGTATATACGCATTAATTTGGCTTCTACTTCATATTCAGACTTATCAAAAATGTTGAAGCATTCATAACACGCAACTTAAATCCAATGCTTCAAGAGTCATACTCTGACTCACAGTCGAACGTAGTCGGTATGATTTTAACTTCATTTCAATAAGTACAACATGTTGTGAACAACATGCACAAGCACTTCAAAGGAATGATGTGTTTTTCAGGGTTACCAGCTCTGGTATAAATTAAGAATTTTAGTTTGATAAATGCTATTATTGAATTGTTCTAATGCTATTGACTATATGGTAACACTTCCTATAACGGTACGAAATGAAGGTCAACGCTTCTGTTTTATTATAATTTGTTGAAGTGAAGTGTGTCTCATTTTTTAAACGGAACAAAGCTAAATAAGTAAGTTAATAAATTATTATATAAATATTATGAACAGAAATGATATATAATTTTCAAAAGTATCATATTTAAATAATGTATTTTCTTTTTTTTATGTGAATATACGTGAAGTTACTTATATAATTATTTTGCTGAATTTAAATAAACAAACTTTATTAAATTGAAATTTATTTTTATTATTTCTTTTGGAGAAGTTCCCTTTATATACAAGGTGTGTTATTTTACTTTTACACCATTTCGTGAAACGCACAGCGAAATTCTATAAAAAAGTGTTTACTGCATCTTAAAATCCAATTAAATGTATTTCGTTATAAAAAATTCTATGGTAACCCTGCTTCTCTTCTAACAGCGAGCGTAAGTTCAAAAACAGCCACTGCGTTTGACTGGAAAAATTCGCACGCATTCCTAATGAACTATGGGACTTTAGCTTGAGCTATGAGTACTTTGTTTGAGCTATGGGTTTTCGGTATGATTTATAACAAGTTCTTTGATGTTGCAGAGTATTTGGTAGACTTTGACGTTCGATTGACGAATCAAACATTGAACTATGATTTTCTTTCTGTAGCAAGAGTGCTTCGAGTAGTAGTGGTGGTTTTTGTTTGAAGTGCACGCACTACAACTCGGTTTTGCATGAATCACTATAAGTCGCAAAAACGTGACTCGTTGCAGATCTCTGGTGGGGACTTAGGTTACAGTCTGAATGTAACTCCTCCCCTCTTAGATTAAGGACTCTCCTGAGTCATTACATTTTAAGTTACATATTTTTTTCTTAAGTGTTATATCTGTTTTTTATTTTCTGCAATTCAATTTTATCTGCCTGAGGCTCATTTATAATTTTGGTTTTATTTATTACTGTAGGCTGTTTTTTTACTTTTAAAATAAATATAACGATAACAAAAACGATGATAATTACGAACGCTATATTTATTCCGTAAGAGACGCTTTTATGAAATTTTAGTTCTTTAATTTCTTGAATGTTTGAAAAATTTTCTAATTCAAGTTTTGTATAATTCTCTGATTTTATTTCTGTTATTAAAGGGTTGTTATTTGGATAAAAATACTTATCTTGCATTACAGTCAGATGGTTTTCGAAAATTTCTGTTTTAATTTCTATTTTACAATTATAATAAGTAAGAAGATAGTTTTTATTTAGTGTTAGATTTCTGTTGTCACAGTTCTGCTTAACTTCTAGATCGACAGCATTTCTTATTAGAATCATATCATTTTCAAGCTCTTCGATTTGAGTTCTGTTATTAAATTTGAAATTACAATTATTAAGAATCGTGCAATGCTTACTTCGTTTTAAGTTTTTCAAATATACATTTTCTTGATAATCTAATACATTGCCTTCGATTTCAATTATATAACTATTTGGCTCAACAATTTCCATAAAATTTTTGTTATACTACGTTCACACTGAGAGCTTAATGCGCATTTACAAAATGCAAAATATATATTTGGCTCTTTTACTCCTTCAAAGAGCATACGGCCATACATTCTAAATTGCTAATGCGCATTTCGTTAAATGCGCATTTTTAGGAAGAGGTAAAATTACTTTTAGATCTGCTGGGATATAATTAATTGGAATTTTAAGTGCTATAATAAGTAAACTATTTTTATAATTAAGTACATCAACTTTCATCAATTTTAATTTAAAAAAGTCTATCTCAAACTGATCTATTTCTTCGGATGTGAGTATATTTGGATTAACGATGTGATTTTTAGCTGATGCTATACTTTCTTGTATATGATTAACTTTATCTTTGAGATAGGTGAGTTTAAACATTTGATCCGTATATAAAAGGTGTCTAACAATTTCATTTTGATTGTGTTTTATTTCATTTAAAGTACCTTTCATAATTTCCCTGTCTTTTTCAATTGCTGATTTTAAAATTTGAATTGATTTGTTAAAATGCGTATTTATAAGAATCTGTTTATGTAATAATATCTGGCCACGTGTAAAATATGCTAATCTGGCAACACTGTTAAAAACATGTAATGATTGTTGGATAGGAAAAAGCTAGAGTTGTTAGACACGTGTTTGCGTTGACTGAATAAAAACGTTTTAGAATTAAAAGCCTTGTTTTAATTAATATTAATCTCAAGATTAATACATGGTGTCAGAAGTAAGAACCTTCAACAAGTTATTTAAATTCCAGGCAACAACTTAAATGGCATCGCAAGCAGACAGGCTGCCAAAATCACTCGATTGTTCCAACCTTGCACGAGAGTGGCCAAAATGGAAGCAGCAATTTTTAATTTATCTGCGAGCAACTAACCGTATTAAAGACGAAGAGGAGGCCAAAATTGCTACTTTTCTCTGGCTAATTGGTGAGCGAGGATTGGAGATATTTAACACGTTGTTTCCTAATAACGGGGACATGGAAAATCTGTTTGAGCAATCAGTTCAATTACAACAATCATCAGCCGTTGATGCTGACGAAGAGGAAGTTGCAGACGGAGACCAAGGTGCCTCTGCAGAAAACAATGTTGTGCAAATTGCACAGGATTCACCAAACGAACTGAAGCTTTCGAGTGTCCTCAAGGCATTTGATGAGTACTGTTTGCCAAAGAAGAATCTGGCAATGGAATCCTTCAAGTTTCACACAATTGTGCAGAAAGAGAAGCAAATCTTTGGGGAATTCGAAACAGAACTACGCACACAATTACAATACTGCGAATTCGAGTGCACAAAGTGCAAGGCTTCGTTTGCAGATCGAATGCTACGCGATCGCATAATTGTTGGCGTTCAGGATAAAAAGCTGCAATTAAAATTACTGGATGGTCGCGACAACCCAGTATCAAGGGTAATTGATACCTGCAAAGTCTTTGAGGCGGCTGAGGCACATAAGCGTATTTTGGATAGAGCCACTCCGATGAAATCTGACGTAAAGGTTAATGTCATAGAAAGTAATGAGGAAAAATCCATCGAAATGATTAAGCAAAAACTATCATGCTTCAATTGCGGTCAAGGGTATAATGGAAATCATCGTCGCTTTTGTCCAGCGCTAAATGCATCGTGCCACACATGCGGCAAAAAAGGTCACTTTGCTAAGTACTGTCGATCTGGGGAAAAGAAGTGCATTGAACGGGAAACTACATGCAAGGAAGACAAACAAATCACAAAGCGGCAGAGTCAAGCTAAGGCTGTCAATTGGATTGATTTAGGTAATAGTTTAGCTATTGATTCATTTGTAGTAGATAAGGTATCTAAGATCGATGTAAATAAGAAAAAACTTGATTTTTGTAGCGTAAAGAATATCCATATTCAAAATCCAGATGTAAGAAATAGTTGGTTCAAGTCATACCTCATTCAAGATCGAAAAATCACCTTCAAAGTGGATACAGGCGCCGATGTTAGCTGTATACCGATCAGTTTCATTAACAAACTTCCTAATAAGCAAAAAATTAATGTAACAGAAGATATCTCTAATAAACTTAAACTTTATGGTACAATTACTCTGATTTGCGTTGACTCTGAGAGGAAAACTGAACACTCTGCATTGTTTCATGTAGTTGATGATAAATTCGAACCTTTATTAGGGTTAACAGAATGCACCTCGTTTGGGTTAATTAAAAAAATATCTGTAGTTAGTTCACTACCAAGTAGTTGTGAGGAGTTTGTAGAACAAAATAACGATGTCTTTTCAGGTCTAGGTAAGCTACCCGGCAAATGTTCTATCACGTTAAAAGAAAACTCAAAACCAGTTCTAAGATACAAAAAGCGTATCCCTAGTAGTTTAATAGCCAAACTTAAAACCGAAATTGATAGGATGGTAAATGAGGGAATTTTGTCACCTGTTGATTACCCTACTGACTGGGTTAATAACCTCCAAATTGTAGAAAAGCCAAACGGGTCCTTGCGCATTTGTTTAGACCCAAAGCCTTTAAATAATTGTATCAAACGAGAGCATTTTTTGATCCCCACAGCTGAAGACATTATGAGTCGCATGTCGGGCCAGCGAGTATTTACTGTTCTTGACTGCAGCAATGGTTTTTGGCAGATGGAGTTAGAGGATAAAAGTGCTGATCTAACCACATTTATGACTCCTTATGGTCGATATCGTTGGAACCGTGTTCCATTTGGATTAAACAGTGCTCCTGAAATGTTTCAGAAGAAGATGGTCCATATATTTGGTGATATTCCGGGGGTAGAAATATATTTTGACGATATTTACGTGGGTGCTAAAGATGATGCCTCACATGATGATATTCTTTCACGAGTGTTGCAACGTGCACGCCAATTTAATGCTAAATTTAATATCGCTAAAATGCAGTATCGAAAAACTCAAGTTAAATTTATGGGACATATTATTTCAGAGGGCCAAATAAAACCTGATAAAAAATATATATCTGCGATCACTGACATGAAAAAGCCAAGTAACAAGTCGGATGTCATGCGATTACTTGGACTATTTAAATATCTATCTAGGTTCATACCAAATCTTTCAAAAAGAACAGCAAATCTTCGCGAACTTACAAAAAACAATTCGGAATGGATGTGGTCAATTGAGCATGAAAAGGAGTATAAAGACCTTATTTCATCAATCAGTCTGACTCCAGTCTTGGCGACATTCGACCCAAGAAAAAATTTAGTGATTCAAACGGATAGCTCCAAAGATGGGTTAGGTAGTGTACTTCTACAAAATGGCCAGCCAGTAGCATATGCTTCACGCAGCTTAACTGCAAGCGAACAGAAGTGGGCGCAAATTGAAAAGGAACTGTTGGCAATTGTCTTCGCCTGTGCTCGCTTCCACCATTTTATCTATGGTCGTGAGTTTGTTGTACAATCAGATCATAAGCCGCTGGAAACTTTGTTCAAAAAGGAGATCGATGATGTAACCACCCGCTTACAAAGAATATTCATGGAATTACTTAAATATCCAAATATGTCTATAACATATACTCCTGGCAAAGACATGTTAGTTGCAGACTGTTTATCGCGTGCTGCAATCTTTGAACCAGATGCCAAGTATAAAGAGTTAACCGGCATGATACATGTTTTAACTCGTCGAGCATGTCTTTCTAATGAGAACTATGAATTTTATATTAAGACACTTAAAGATGATCAGCCACTATTCAGAATAATTAATTACATATCTAATGGTTGGCCTTCATATAATTCACTAGATGACTTTAGTCAGTTATTTCATAAAATTAAGCATGATTTACATTACGAAAATAATTTGTTATTTAAAAACGATAGACTAGTTGTTCCGAAGATTTTACAACCAATTATATGTAAATGGATCCATATGGCGCACCTTGGTATTGAAAAAACATTAGCGCGAGCTCGTAGACAATTTTTCTGGCCTGGAATGTCCAAGGACATTACAGAGTTAGTAAAAACATGCAAGATCTGTGAAAAATTCAAGCGGAATAACCAGAAGGAAACACTGATACAAGATGCGATACCAACATATCCATGGGAAAAGATATCTGTTGATCTATTTGAATATGCTGGACGTGATTTCATAGCTATTATTGATTCTTATTCTGGGTATTTGTGCTCTGAAAGTTTAAATAACAAAACGTCGGGTCACATAATAGAAGTGCTTAACAAAATATTTTGTAAATTTGGGTTTCCAACAGAAATTCGTGCTGATAACAGCCCGTTTGGTTCTCGTGAATTTGAACGCTTTGCTAATGACGCTAACATAGTATTTAAGTTCTCTAGTCCAAGATATCCACAAAGTAATGGGTTGGCAGAAAAGGCGGTTGCAATAGCGAAAAATATTCTAAAACGATGTTATGAGGAAGACCTGGTCTGTAATTTTGATTACCACATACTAGAGTATAATGCAACGCCTGTTGCTTCTATGAAGATGTCACCGTCTCAGCTATTTTTTGGACGTCAAATAAAAACCAAATTGCCAATTGTCAATAGTCTTTTACGTAAGGAAGATATTAAAACATCAGTAATAGAAGATAAAATTAAAAACAAAAGGGAAAAGCAAAAAGGATATTACGATAGGAATGCAAAGGAATTACCAATCTTGAATGAGGGGGACTTGATTATGTTTAAGAAAAATAATAACGAATGGCATTATGGGAAAATTGCCAGTAAGGTTAGCGGTAGGTCATATATTGTTAGTGATTTATTTGACAATTTGTATCGTCGTAACAGGCGCATGATAGCTAAGACAGATAATAGCGAGTTAAGCACCAGTGACATGTTATATGAAGATTATGATGGCTCTTCAATAAATGAGTCATGTGTTACAGAACAACCCACTCAGGGAGAGCTTGTTTCGAACTTTGCAGGTGACTCAGTTGATCAAGAATCATCTACACAATCTGTTTATGTTGATGCCAATCAAGAAAATACTAGTTATGAGCAAGAAAATAGTTCAAATAATAGCTTTCATCCATCAATTACTGCAACACCTTATCAAACTAGAACTGGTCGCGAAATAAGACCACCAACACGTTACGGTGATTGGGAATATAGTAATGTCATGTAACTTAGCTTTAACTTTTATAAAATATATAACATATACATATATTTTCCCATTTATGTAAGTTAACTTTAAAAGTATTATATATATAACAATTAATGTAATTAGTTTTACCATACATATTTATTTTGTATATTTTCTTTTTATCTGTTATATACTTTCTGAAGGTTAAATGTATATAAATAATAATGTAAGATAATTGCTGATATGTTAAAAAAAAAAAAAAAAAAAAAAAAAAAAAATTAAAATAGCATGTAATAATATCTGGCCACGTGTAAAATATGCTAATCTGGCAACACTCTTAAAAACATGTAATGATTGTTGGATAGGAAAAAGTTAGAGTTGTTAGACACGTGTTTGCGTTGACTGAATAAAAACGTTTTAGAATTAAAAGCCTTGTTTTAATTAATATTAATCACAAGATTAATACAGTTTATTAACAGTGACCATTATGTTGTGATTATTCTGGTCAATTACATCGAGGTGTTCAAGGATTTCCTGTCGGTCGTCATCGTCCATTATTCCGAAAAGCCAATTGTATGCTTTTCCTCCTAGGTTTATTAATCCCCTTTTATTTCTAGGTTTTGATACAATAGATTTTAATTTATATTTTATTATTTTAATTTCTCTCTCTACCATTTCTTTGTTATGTATATCGAGAGATTTCACATTATTTTCTATTTCATCTAAAACATTTTTTATCTCGTTTGTATTAATTATATGCAAAACAGTTACAGTTTGGTTTACTACTTCAATTTCCTTTATTTTTACCTGAATATACCCTGACTGCTCTTCAATTGGGCTCATCTGCAAAAGTCCTTCTGTTGGGAGAACTGTCCCAAGAAGCATCATCAAACTGATCACCTGATAATTTCAGAGGTCTCTTAATATTTACTGGATGAATATTTTTTAGTGAATATTTCCTATATTTTGGCTTTTCTTTATGTCTTACACTAACGTAATTTTTTATAAAACCTTCTTGTCTTCTCTCTTCGTATTTCTCTCTTTTTTCGTTTAATTTAGAAATAGCTACGTTTTTTGCCTTGTCAATTCTACTTCTTATAACTTCTTTACTAACCTTATTTTGCAGAACATCAAATGGTGTTGCTTTTATAGTTGAGTGGTAAGTATTATTATATGCTTCTATGGCTTTACTAACTTGCTCCTTTATCGGAATTTTATTCTCTAAGTTTAAAACGCGGATTTTTTCTGTGAGAGTATTATTTAGCCTTTCAATATCGGAATTGCCAGTGTGGCTATTCGGTTTAACAAAATGTATCTCAATGCATTTGTCTTGGCAGAATTGTTTAATATTTACTCTGTTAAATTCGTTATCGCATATAATTCTCTTCATTTTTCCTTGTATCGAAATATAAAGTCTAATTTTTTCAATTATTGTAAGACTGTTTCTGTCTTCAAGATAAAAGCTAACAACATGCTTAGAAAACTTATCGATGAAATTTATGAACGAATGTTTAGAATTTACGTATGTGTCAATGTGTACTGTTTCCCTGATATCGCGAGGTGTTTCTGTATTTTTAATTTTGGTTTGATAGGATTTCTATCGTACTTCGCTGCGGTACATAGATCGCAGTTGTTGACTACCTTATGGATAATTTCTTTCAAGTTTGGGTAATAAATTTTATGCTTCAAAGCTTCATAATTTGCGATAATTCCTGAGTGGCCAGATTCCCTCTTATGAAACAGGGCAACCTGTTTTATCGCTTCTTCTTCATCTTTCATATCTCTTGCAAAATTACTACATTTTACAAATTTTATGTTCGAATCGCTTGGGAACAACTCTATAAGTTTTTGCTGAAGATGATTGTAAGTTGTGTCATCTAAGGCAGTATAAAAAGCAACTTTGCCATTAGATATATGTCTTCGGACAATATCGGCAATTTTTTCCGGAATATCAGCTCTTTCAATATAAATTCTATAGTTACCTAATATTTTTTCAAATTCTTTTTCTTTTCTTTCTACTAAAAATAATTGAGTTCTAAACCTATTTACAATTGTGTCTAATATAGGAATGTGATCGTGCAAATCTTCTTCTTGTGAATGTGCTGTTTGGTCATCCGTTGAGACGTTATCTAAATTTTCTTCGTAGAAATCACTTTCAAATAGATTTATTTCATTATTTGTGACATCGATGCGACTTAAAATCGGCAATTTTTTTATCCTTGCCTTTAACATAATCTATCTTTGCATCATATTCCCCTAATTGAATCAACCATCTTTGGAGTCTTGGGTTGATATCTCTACCAGAATTTTTTATCTGAAGCCACTTAAGTGGTTGATGATCTGTACTCAAATCAAATTCTCTGCCATATAAGTATGGTCTGAAATACCTACAGCCCCATACAATTGCTAACAATTCCTTTTCGACAGTAGAGTAGTTTTTCTCATGATCATTTAGAGTGCGAGAGGCAAAACATTGGATGACCGTCTTGGGTTAGAACTACACCTAATGCAAAATTGCTGGCATCAGTTATTAGATTAAATTTTTTGTTGAAATTAGGATATTGTAGAATCGGATAATTTGTAATGATTCGTTTAGCTTTTCAAAGGAAGATATATAATTTAGATCATTGGTGTTAACTTTTGAGTTCTTTTTTAAATATTTAACCATAGGGAATGCAACTTTTGCATAGTCTTTGATAAATTTACGATAGAAACCGGTTGCACCTAAAAATGACTTGATTTGCGTTTGTGTTTTTGGCAGGCTTAAATTTTTGATAACTTCGATTTTTTTGGGATTTGGCTTTACACCGTTTTGTGTTAGGATGTGACCTAAATATTCAGTTTCTTTTTTTAAAAAACTACATTTATTAACTTGAATTTTTAGTCCTGCTTTGGTAAGAGTTTCAAAAATAGATTTAATATTGTTTATGTGTTCTTGCAACGAGGTGCTGAATATAAGAATGTCGTCTAAGTACACGACACAAGTTCTGTTGATATATTGCTTTAGTATTGAGTTCATTAGTCTCTGAAAAGTTGCAGGAGAATTCTTGAGGCCGAATGGCATTCTCACGAATTCAAAGTGCGCAAACGGGGTAGAAAATGCTGTTTTCTTCCTATCCTCAGGTCTTACCAGAATTTGGTGAAACCCTTTGGCCAAATCGATTGTGGAGAAATACTGAGCTTTCCCCAATTTGTCCAATATATTGTCTATATTGGGAATTGGATACTTATCGCTAACAGTACATTCGTTAAGCTTCCTGTAATCCACAACAATTCTCCATTTCTTATTTCCAGAACCGTCTGACTTTTTTGGTACTATCCACAGAGGACTATTATATGGTGAGTTGCTCTCGGTCACAATACCTTGTTGGAGCATTTCATTTATTTGCCTTTCTATTTCCTCTTCGTGTACCTTTGGGTACCTATAAATTTTCGCATAGATCGATCTTTCTGTTTCTGTGACAATTTCATGTTGAATGCTATGAGTAAAAGTGAGTGAATCTCCTTCCAAGAAAAATATGTCTTCATATTGGGTCAACAATTCATTCACTTTTTGTCTCTCCTCATTATTAAGGTGTTCTAAATTAATTTTACCAAGAAAATTATTCTCAATAGGTTCAAGTGAACATACATCATTAAATTCATTTGAAAAATTATTGTTGTCAAACAAAATTTTATGTCCTTTTATTTCTATATGTTTCTTTTCTAAATCAATTATCGCATCGAATTTAGTTAAAATATTCTGTCCAATAATGACATCATACTTTCTGTTAGGTAAATGTGCAACATTCCAAGAAATAGTCCCATGAGCTAAAAATTCTTTTGGTATTGGAGTGACTACTTTTTGATTAATTTCGCTTACGCCATTTAAGGTTGAAAAAAGTTTTGGTTTTTCCCATGAAAAGGATTGATAATTTCTTGCTATTTTTGGAGAAATTATACTGGTGATTGAGCCAGTATCTATTAAGGCAGTTATAGTGTCATCTTGTATACTTAATTTAATTAAGGGCAATGTTGGTTCCGAGGCTCTTTGGTAAAATTTAGATCTTCTTAGAAATTTCCAATTTACATTGGTTGGGACTTGTTTTTTCTATATAATTCAATTAATTCATGCTTAATTTCAAAAGTAAATTTAAATAATTCACTTAAATTATTCACCCTCATGATCCGGCACTTGTTGTAAAGTTCTCCATAAGTTGTGTTGGGCTTGAAGCGTTGTCTGAGATTCAGCTTAATATTCTCCCAGTTTGGAGAATCACCGAGTTCACGGATACACCTTGCTGCTTCCTCACGGATTTTTTCATTGATAATTATCTCCATGCCGTAATTGTAAAGTTGTGCATTTACTCCACATAATTCGAAAGTTTTTTCTGCTGATTTTACGAAGGACGAGAAACTATGATTTTTATTATCCTCGAATGGTTTTAACCTTCTAAACTGGTCCAGGATGTCCTGTGGACGCAAAAAATATGGTGGTGGTTGACATTGAAGTTCCGGCTGTTGCTGTTGTTGATTTCGTTGCTGCAGCTGTTGATATTGTTCCTGCAGCTGTTCGTTTTGTGTTTGAAGCTGTTGTCGAAGTTGTTGGATGAATTCTTCCTGCTTCTTAATAACTTCTTCATTTTCCCTGTTGATTTCTGCCATATTTCAGTTTTTGTCAAAATTTTTTTGCCTGTGCATTACTTGTTCCAATTATTCACTAATGTTTGTCGTTGTTTTTTCTTTACATGTTTAAGAATACTTTAGTTCGCAAATTGTTTAAGTTTAAAGCTTTAATTTGTTTGTTGGCTTCTTTTTTATTTTAAGAGTATTAAAATCGTTTAATAAACTTTTTAATTCACAGATTGTTTAAGTTTATAGCTTTCATTTGTTTGTTTCTTTTTTATTTATTCTTAGAATGTTTTTAGAAACCTTTTAATTCACAAATTGTTTAAGTTTATAACTTTGAATGTTTGGTTAAATAAAAACTTTTTATTTTTAGAACCCGACTTTATCTTCAGATATTTATAACTTTTTTTTTTCAAGTATTGACCGCTTTACCGACTGCGCCAGTTACGTATTAAATAAAAGAAGAGTAATTTTTACTTCATGTCTTTATTTAATGAGTTGAATCTTAAGACTGACTTCATAAAAATATCTTAACAGCTAACTCTGGGTTAATGTAGTGTAGTATGTGTGTATGTGTGTATGTTTAATGTGTTGTGACTGCAGTTCGGTGGAAATGTATTTAATGTATATTTGAGTGGACTGCAGTTTGGTGCATTTAAATATGTCGAATTGGCATATTTAAATGTGGGAATGTATTCTTAGTTTGGTGCATGAAAATATGCGCCGAATTGACAGATTTAAATGTCGGAATGTTTTTGTAAAGGATGTGGAGATTTGGGTTACAATAGGAATTTGTGTGAAAATGTGTTCCAGAGGATGTGGGGACTTAGGTTACAGTCTGAATGTAACTCGCGCGCCTTCTCCAATCAGATACACCAAGTGCGGTTAGGGCTTCCTTGGCCTGGTCCATCCATCGGAGGCATGGTCTCCCTCGTCGTTGTTAACCAGTGACCCTCGCCTCAAGCACCTTTTTCGCTGGAGCTTCGTCGTCCATACGATGGAAATGACCCAGACAGCGTAGTCGCTGCACAGTTATACGCCGAACTACGTCAATGTCTTCGTAGAGCTCATACAGCTCGTGGTTCATTCGGATGCGATAGTCATCGTCGACTCGAACAGGACCGAAGATTTTGCGAAGAACTTTTCTCTCGAACACCTCCAGAGCGGCTGCGTCAGTTTGCGAAACTACCCATGCCTCAGCGCCATAAAGCAGCACAGGTAGGACGAGCGTCTTGTAGAGTGTTAGTTTTGTCGATCGAGAGAGGGCTCTGGAACTTAGTTGCTTACTGAGCCCGTAGTAGCACCTATTAGCAATTATTGTTCTTCGCTTTATCTCCAGGCTGATTTTTTTGTTGCTATTAATGGCGGTGCCAAGGTAAACAAACTCCTTGACTACTTCAAAGTTATAGCTGTCGGATGAAACGTGGGAGTCTAGACGCCGCGCTCCCTTGTTTGTAGACAGCATATACTTTGTTTTACCCTCATTTATCGATAAACCCACGTTGGCTGATTCCTTTTCGAAAGCGGCGAAAGCAGCGGTAACATCTCTCTTGGTTCTGCTGACAACATCAATATCATCAGCGTACTGGAGCGTATCAAGGAGCTGGACACCTTTATAGAAAATGGTGTCATTACGATGCACACAGGCCTTTCGTACGATCTCCTCCATGATGATGTTAAAGAGATCGAAGACAGTGGATCGCCTTGCCTGAAACCTCTTTCGGTATTGAAGGTTTCGGAGAGGTCATTTCCTACCTTGACCGAGCTGCGTGTGTTGCTCAACGTCATTCTGCAAACTCTAATCAACTTTGCAGGTATACCGAACTCAGACATTGTTGCGTATTGGCTTTCTCCAGGGGTTTTCTCCAGGATTTGTCGTAGCGTGAAAATCTGGCCTATGGTGGACTTACCAAGTCGAAAGCCAAACTGATAAGGTCCAATCAGTGTTTTTGTAATCGGCTTTAATCTTTCACACAGTACGTTTGAGAAAACCTTATATGCGATGGAAATAAGACTGATACCTCTATAACTTGCGCAGATTGTTGGGTCTCCTTTCTTAAGTATAGGGCACAGTACACTGAGGTTCCAATCGTCGGGCATGCTTTCCGCTAGCCATATTTTGCTGAAGAGCTGATGTATGTGCCTTATCAATTCATCACCGCCGGTTTTAAACAATTCAGCTGACAGGCCGTCAGCACCCGCTGCTTTATTGTTTTTGAGTCGTTGGATAGCAACTCGAACCTCTTCATGGCTAGGTGGTGGTACTTCCACTCCGTCATCGTTGATTGGTGGTTCTGAACTGTGCTCTCCATGGGCGGCATTGGTGGAATCGTCGCCGGTAAGTAAATTGGAGAAGTGCCGTCTCCACAATCTCAGCACACAATTACATGCATGCAACATATATGCATGCACTTACAACAGTAAAATATTACTAATTTAAAATGCTGTCAACGCATTTTGTTCCCGGTGCAGAAGGCACAAAGGTGTCAGTTTATTTCTCATTCGCTTATGTCATGTGTGTTACCTTTCGCTATTTATTACTTTAACTTTATTCATTATTTCTATATAGGTTCTAATATTTTCTTGTCTTACTTATTTTTATTTTGTTTTTTTTTAATCCTAAATTCATTTATTTATTGTATTGAATTCTATTTATTCTTATTACTGTAATCCATTAATACACTTTTTCTTTACATGATTTCTTTACATCATCTACTTTAGTAAATATCAAATTAATTATGCATTTAAACATTTGCATTATATTTTTACTTTATATTGTAAAAAAAAAAATGTTTGGGTTTTTCTCTCGTTTTATCTAACATTTATTTCCTATTCTCTCTTTTCGTGTTGTCCATCGGTGCTCCGGGGGATATGCTACGACGTTTTTCCTAGTTGTAATTGTTTTTTATTTTGTTGAAGTGTGTGTGGGTTGGTGATACGTGGACGCTTTGCGCCTTGAGCTCAACTTATATTGTCTTCTTCTTTGATAGTTCATCAATTTTTGATTTATTTCCATAATCACTGCTTTTCAAATAGGTTTTCGTTGTTTAATTTTCGTTGACATTAAATGGTTGGCTTGGATTTTATTTAATGTATTTTAGAATTTTGCTTTTTTGTTCTTTATAAAGGGTTTCATTATATTATCTTCCAGGTTTTGTTCTTATTATTAATTATTATTATTATTATTTATTATTATTAAAATTTTCATACCTTCGGTTGGTTTATTTTAGGAAGGTGATTTTTGTTTATTTAAGTATTTTGTTTTTTTAGAAAGGGTTTTAGTTCCTTTCATTAAATTTTTTGCCGGCGTTGTTCCTTTTATGGTAGTTTCTGACACTTGTTGTTTTATTTCATTGTGGAAGAATGTTTATCTCTTTTGTTTGGTCGTTGTATTCTTGTTTTTCCTTATGTCAGTTGTTCATCCGGACTGTACCGCGTTGCCTCTCTGTCTCTTTTTGAATGTTTGTCATCACTCTTCATCGTCGTATTGCACCAACGTGCTGCCTCCCGTCAAAGTTGTTATAAAGGTTGTTGCTGCTTTCTTGTAGTTTTACCCTCGGATCCTACTTCTTCTCGCAGTTTTGTACGCAGTTTTGCTGTTTATTGCTTTTGATTGAAGTTTTGCACGCGGTACTGCCACCTTCTTGCAGTTTTTCATGCGGTTTCTGCCACTTTAGCATCAAACACTTTGTTTCAGCTAGCCTTGTTGTGTTTTTTATGCCTCCGTTATCACTCATTTTTCGGGTCCAACTGCGGGATCTCTGGTTGCGCCCCCGCTCTTCCTCGTGTCTGGTATGTCCTAATCTTGTTAACCTAATCAATTTTCTTTTTTTTTATTACATTATTTTGTCTTAATTTTATCTGTTTTTCTCAAAAAATACATAGTTTAAAATTTTGCTTTATTTTGCATTCTCTGTACAAGTATAACTTTCTTTCGCTTCTTGGACCTTAGAATCTTTAGTCTCTTTAGTCATTTTTCAATTCCACATTTTTATGCGTAAGCGCATTTTATTTTCTGTTAATGTTTTATTTTCTGTTAATAAAATCGTTTTCTTTCTTCTGCTCTATTTCAATGTAATAACATTTTATATACGAATTTTCTTTTCACTTAATTTTTAATATTTTCTCATTTTTAAATTGTAAAGTAATGATATTGTGTTTATGTTTGTTGTTGTTTTTTTTTTATTAGGTAGGAAAAGAACAAGCATTGTTTACTGTTCAATGCTGGTTCTAACGTCTACCATGCTGCGGTTTTTTATTACGTAAAACGCGCCTTTTTAGGTTTTCAAAATGAAACGACTTAGATATGAACATCGTATCTTACTTTCAGAGTATATTTGATTCTAATTATTTTAAATCTTACCGATATTTATGTATTTTTCTTTATTCTTATATTAATTTTCAGTTCAGTTTACATTCATTCGAATGTTTTTTCTTTCAATCAAAGTTTTCCGGAACTTAATTCACGAATTATTAAAAACACTACGTAATTTGTTTTACTTAACTTTGAAAATCAAAAATCAATCTTTTTCTTAATTTCCCTTTCAATTGAGTTTAATTTTATTGAATTATTTACTTTTCTTTTCAATTATTTTAATTTCTTTAACACTTCCTATTTTCCCCTATATTTTTTTTCTCTGAATGAACTATTTCATTTACTCTATTTCTATTATTATTCTTAATTTACATTAAAATAAAATTTTCTTCTCCGCAAGCACAATTTAAAATTGGCTTCGAAATAAATTTCTTCTTAAATTGGTTTCTTTTCATTCTTTATTTAAAAAAAACATATTTTTTCTTTTGTAATTTATTAAATAATTCTGCTTCTTCCATTTGGTGGAAATATTATTTATCTGGAACTTGTTCTGTACATAATTTTCTAGTTTCTTGATTTCTTCTTGGTTTGTTAGCATTACCGTTTGATTGTTTTTTTTTTCTAAAATTTCTGCAATATTTTTTAAATTTTCTTTATTTTCCCTTTCGTGTTTCTCGTCCTGTATGTTGGACCCTGTTTCACTTATACTTATACAATTACCTTCCTGCTGTATATTTGTTTCCTTAATCTTTCTTTCCTTTAATTCTATTTCCTCATTAATTTTTCTTTTATTTATCTTTACTTCACCATTATTCTCTCTTTCACTTATTCTGTCTTCACAACTACTTTTTTCGCGCAAATTTATTTCGCTATTATTCTTTCTTTTACTTATTCTTTTCTCATAATTCTCTTCCTTCAAATGTATTTCATTATTTTGCTTTCTTATAATTATTATATCTTCACAATTATTCTTTTGGCTCAAATTTATTTCATTATTATTCTTTCTTTAACTTATTCTTCCTTCATCATTAATTTTCCCCTCCTTTATTTTGAATTCATAATTATTTTTTCTTTTCCATTGTCTCAATTCATCATTAATTTTTGCTTTCTTAATTTTTATTTCATAACTATTCTTTGTTTCACTCTCCTTTGTGGTTAGCGCACTCTGTCTACCTAAGCTTGTGTCTGCCCCGGAATCTACAAGTAGAATTAGTCGATCATTTATTGCATTCTTGCGAAGAATTTCTACAGACACATCAGAAAATTTGCTACGTAGCTGTTGAACAACTTTCGGGCTGAAGGGTATGTTGCATAAAGTGCTCGCACAACACGTTCCCTGAGAGGTCGCCATCTTAGGTAGCGAAAATATTTTATGCTACTTCAGTTGAGCGGCTTACGCTTACATTATTTTGGCAGATAAATATACCAAATAGTAAATTTATTAATTACTATATTATTAAATTGCTTAGTTGTGCTTTTAATTAAAACTATTTGCTTGAAACATGTGCACACAGAACATAAAAAATAAATTTGAGACAAAAAGCATTTATTGTCGAACAGCTGTTTGCCTTTTGACGTTTCGAAAAAAAAAAATAGTTCAGCAGAAAGTATCACTTTATGCATGGCAGAATTATAAGGTGGGCCGGTTGGCTCACTGTCCTCACGCGTCAACGAATAGTGGATAATGAAAAGGCAGAAAGTATCACTTTATGCATGGCAGAATTATAAGGAAGGGCCGGTTGGCTCAGTGTCCTCACGCGTCAACGAATAGTGGATAATGAAAAGGTTGGTAAGTTGTCAAAACGACGAATTTACAAGGAATTGCAAATTAAGAAAAATTTTTATGTTTCCAAGTTACAAGTAGTGCGGTAGCGTGTGTTAAATTTGTGATAGTTTGATTGAAAAAATTATTAATACAGTGTAATAACAACTTTAAAATGTGAAAGAAGCCTTGGCAAAAAAAACTTGTACAAATTTTATCCTAAAATCGACTGCGAAACATGAACATCAAGAAACTTGAGATGAACAGCTGATTTTGACATCTAGCCCGCTTTATTCTGTTTTATACTTCATTCCTCTCCGAGTCAGCCCTTCCTTATAATTCTGCCATGACTTTATGCTGCTTCGCTACCTGAGCGCTCTTTCGGATAGAATGCAGCCATTATAAGGTTATCCAGATATTTGACATACCCTTATTTTATGTAAACAAAAGACACAGATATTATTGTAGACGAAGAGTTTTTTGTTTGCTATATTTTTTGATAAATTTATTTCAAACTTAGGTTTAATAAATGGAAATAAATAATTCGGAAAAATATGAATTTTTTCTTTCTCCCAAGTAAAGAGCTTAGATTAATTTGAAAATTGGAAATTTTAACAAACAAAATATATTTTTAATATGTCATAAGTATAAAATTAGTTCAATAAATAATTCGAATTTACTATGATATTTAAAGAATCAATAGAGTTTTCATAGCACAATGACCATGCGCATTCTCTGTATATGTAAGCCTGCGTAGTAGTAATAAAAATTTGTGTAGCTATATACTGGCTCTTCAGCACATCTCTATAATACATCTGTATTGTTTATTGTATTTATCTCGCTGAAGATAAACAAAAACAATAACAAACGATAAAAATTAAAGCAGCTGATATGCATATATAACATAAATGTAAATTTTACAATACGTATTAATAACAACAACAATACAAGCCGTTACTGAGAAATATTCGTAAAACAATTCATTCCAAGAAACAACACGATGTTGCGTTCGTGATTTCGGCATGAACAAAAGCAACAACCATAAGAACGTCAGCAGCAACTGAAGCATCAGCATGATTTTTCTTATTAGATAGATATAAGATATAACTGATTTTTGACATATATTTTATCTTTGTGACATGAATATTAAAGGCTGTAAGTATATTCCAAAGTATCCTCCAAAAACGTTAGGATATGCTTGAAAAAATTTGTGGAAAAGACCCACAAAAATGGCAAACGTGCTGTAAGACGTACGTTTACGTTTACGTTCTTGAAAAAATGACAATGGTTATGTCACAAAACACTTAGAAGACATAACACAACCATTAACTATAAAATATAGTTTTATATATAATATAAAAAAAAAAGTTCTGCGTTGACTGAACAAAACTAGCTATCTTTTGTCAAAAGAGGAAAAAGTAAAAATTTTTGATTTTCCCAAACACAAATGTAAACATCACTATTTTTATACTTTTGGTTAAAGAAACTGTTTTAAATTATTTTGAAAACATTGTTCCAATAAATTTTACATATAAACTGACTATATAATTTTTACTTAATTTTACACAAATATAAAAAAATAAACATATATATAATAAAAATATTCATACAAACTCTGTATGAAATGTGTACAACATTCAGAAGTTTTATTTTTCCAATATTATTTTACGTCTAAAATGTGACCATAACATTTTAAAAGCTCATAATATTTTGGTTCAACACAAGCAAGTATTTCAAAAAGTAATAGTCAAATGTATCATTATTGGTTTGTACTATGAAAAAATATGATATTCCGGCAACTGAGTGATTTTTATGTCCTTACAAAATTGCTCTTTTGCTCTCCTCTTCAAATAAGAGTATACATATATATACGTGAGTAGACGTCAAATATCTGGACAACCTTATAATAATTGAATCATGCGGCAATGTTGTTGTCGTCGTTAATGTGTTTAAGCTATTATTCTTGTAAGGCTGTGTGCGATTCAGAAACTTTTCACTCGGATGATGGAATTTTGACAGTCTGAATGTGAATATTTGGCACTTGCGAGGTGAATATGATTGTCAAAAATTCATGTAGCCTCAGGGGCTAGTAGAAATTTTGACAATCGGCAAGAGAATTTTAGACACAAGCATAATTAGCTTAAAATAACTAAAGTGAAATTAATGAAAGCTAAACTTTTTAGTTAATTATAAATTAAAAAAAGCACAAAGAATTAAAAAATAGTTGGAAGTCCCAACAAAACAGCAAAGGAAGTTCTACGTAATATGTAGAACTATATTGCATACTGTCCGCAATCCCATAAAGTCACTTGCTACTCGATAGCTAACCACTTCATACTCTATTGACCATCCATGATGCTTCGCTGGAATAAGCTCCACAATTTTGCGAAAAGAGCTAGCAGTCACTCTTAAATGCATTCTAGCTGTCAAAATTTTATTGTTCTTTTGGCACAGCAAAAATGACAATTTTATTTCAACAGACAGAAATTGTATTCAACTCAGAAACTTATTTCCTACCACGAGTAAAAAGTTTCCGAATAGCACACAGCCTAAGTTGACGTCAAATAGCTGCACAACCTAATAATAATTGAATACTGGGTACAACATGTTGTGTCTCTGATCAGGCATCAGTTTACGTTTCTTTTTTATTTCTGTGAACACAATTGTTTTAAAAGTGAGCAAATAGGGGACAATTTGTGTTCTCTCGTTATATTTTGAGTTATTTATTTCATTTGTTATAAAAGCACACTTATTCTAAAAAAGCCAAATTTTTACCTGGAAATACCCAATACGTTGAGCAAATGTATCAAAAATATAAAGTGCGGCGAAAGACAGAGATTTTTACATGTTGTGATTAGACACTGATATTTTTTCGTTCAGCAGACACACACTAACCGAATGCACAAAAGTTGTACCTGCTGAACGCAGCGAATACAATTTGGCACTAATCAACAGGTGCTCTCTCCCTGTCAGAATTTTTTGACAGACTCGGGGCAATTTAAAGTGTGGTGAAAAATTCGCTTCCACCTGGTTTTCTTACACCATGATCAACAGTTGATCTCTCCCTGTCAGAATTTTTTTACAGACCCGGGGCAATTTAAAGTGTGGTGAAAAATTCGCTTCCACCTGGTTTTCTTACACCATGTACATATCCATGTAAAAGTTTGAAAATCCAAGTAGCATTTAGCACAATTCTCCGATTATTTAAAGTAGGAAGATTAAAAAGTTGCAGACGATATTCATAAGGTGGTAGGTGATAATTAAAATTGCAGTAAAGATGGTTTCAGCAGAACAAGAGAAACTTTTTCTGAACTGATTCTATGTCGTCAATGTAACAACTATATCGAGGGCATCAAACAATTGAAGCATATTCTAAAAAAGGTCGCACTAGAGAGGTGAATAAGGTTTTTGTTATATAGGGATCATTAAACTCTTTTGCCCATCGTATAGTAAAACCCAAAGTACTATTTGCTCGATTTATAATTTTATTAATATGAAAGCGAAGTTTAGTATCCATCGATACTCCAAGATCATGACAGATATCTAAAGACTCTAATGTATGGTCACAAATTTTATAAATACATGTGACAGGAGATTTTCGAGTGAAAGTCATGTGCTTGTATTTCTTCATGTTAAGATTCATACGATTCACTTTGCACCAGCTATAAAGATGGTCAATGTCAATGTTCATTAATATAGGTTAAGTCACTTGAGAGAAAAGCACTATTTTGCTGCCTTTGCTCGAACTGTCAAAGTAGCTGTTAGCTAAAAATTGTACAGATTCAGGTTTTTTTTTTCTTGATTTCCTTTTATCCATTCTGACAGTTCGACCGAGCTTCTCTCAAGTGACTTAACCTGTATTAATAAACCTTGGTCAATGTCAGCTTGCAAGAGAATGGCATCATTAGCATTTTTGAAAGAAAGAAATAGTTTCACGTCGTCTGCGTACATTAAAATACTCTAATGCTTTATGACAGATGGCAAATCATTTATAAACAGTAAAAAAAGAAGAGGCCCGAGGTGGCTTCCTTGAGGTACACCAGAAGTGACAGGAAACTCATGAGATTGCACAAGTTTAAAAAGAACACGTTGTGTTCTTTGCATAAATAAGATTCAATCCATCTACAAGTGTTGTGGGAAATCCAGCAAGAGATAGTTTTAAGACTAAGAGTTTATGATTAACAACATCAAAAGCTTTACTAAAATCTGTGTATATAACCTCAGTCTGTAAACCTTTTCCAAAATTCTCAATGGTTTTGGAAGTAAATTCAAGTAGGTTTGTAACCGTAGATTTTCTAGAAACGAATCCATGTTAGAGTGGAGACAATAAAGATTTAACACTATGTGATAATTGTGAAGTAATGATTGCCTCGACAAGCTTCGGCAAAGCGCTTAATTTTTCAATTCCACGATAGTTTTCGATTAAAGACCTGTTACCAGACTTGTGCAACGGAATAATAAAAGACGACTTCCAGGCAACTGGAAAATAGCAAGATTTTAATGAAGAAGAAAAAAGCAAAGTGATTGGAGTTTTTAATTCATCACAGCAATATTTTAATATACATGACGGTATATTGTCGGGACCACTTTTATATGACGTTTTAAGAGCTTTTAAGTATGATAAAACATTGTTATTATCATTTATTGGGAGACAAATATCCCCAGATTGAACGCTAAATTGATAGCTTAGATTATTATAGGTTGAAGATGAATAGGTCGCTTTGAAAAAGTCAGCGAAAAAATTACAAATGCTATTCTCGCTATCCGATTCAACAGTTTTATATTTCATAAAAGAAGGATAGGAATCAATCTTGTGTTTTGTGTTGACAAAGTTCCAGAATGATTTAGCATCAGATTTAATGTTTAATTTTACTTTTATTAAATTACTATCGTAAAATTGCTTGCACAATTGACGATACTTGTAATAGAACCAATAAGAACCAAAATCTGTAATGCATGGATTTTAAGTTTCTTTATTTTCTCAGTTCTTCAGTAAACCATACAGGACCAGATGCTAAACGGTCTTTTCTCTGTGGTACAGATGATAGAAAACAATCATTGAGAGTTCTATTAAAAGCAGAGACAGCCGAATCAAGGTTTTCTGGCGATGTTTGTGTATTAACGATATTTAGTACGGATGTCCAGTTAATATTAGATATATTGTTTTTTAACAAAACATAATTTGTTCTTTTAAAATTAAACTCAGCAGGAGGTTGAGCAATACGATTCTTTACAGATTGTTTTGGAAAACTAAGAGCAATTTCTAAAGTTGGATGGAACGGATCTTCAGGGAGCACGAGTGGATCTGTCCTTGAAACTGAAATAATATTGCTGTCGTCAAAATATACAAGATCTAACAAACGGCTATTCTTGTTAAAGTGGCTGTTTAATTGAAAAAGTCCTTGACTTGAAAGCTCATTTAAAAATGAATTAGCTGATGAGCATTCAGACGAAGGCAATAATATTGCAGGGTTTTCGGTGCAGCAGATCCAAGCGACACTTGGAAGATTAAAGTCACCCGTTATTAGAATGTGATCATGAGGCTGAAGTTTTAAACACACTTTATTTATCGAAACCAAATGTTTCAAATTTACCTCTACGTTGGAAACTGGAGGAATATATGAACATGTTAAATAAAGATTTAACGCACCATACTTTACAAGAACACAATAAAATTCAATATCAGATGCCTATGAAGAAGATTTAACGGCAATTATAACTCCACCACCATTAAAGGAATTACCAGCAATAGCGTTTCTATCTTTGCGGCAAATATTGAAATTATTAGATAGAATTTCAGAATTTAGGGTGTAAGGCTTAAGCCATGTTTCACTGAAAACAATTATGTCAAAAAGTAGGTTGTGGCTTAAAATATGTAAATATTTTAACTTTGTATTTAATCCTCGAACATTTTGGTGTAAGATAAGGAATGCAAGGCAGCTATCTAGTTTTTTTGTTTAGTAGTACGAACAGGTAAAGTAGCCAGTGTAGTTTTAGGTTGTGATCTAGGAATATATTCGTATCTCAACGTATTTTCAGGCCAAAAACCTTGATCTAATACTGTATTAAAGAAATTCCCAGGCAAATTTATTTTAAAAGAAGATACAGTACGCTCATATGAAAAACTTGAATTTGTAAACCGAAATATTCTTGTTAACAAATTCAATTTAGAGTTTATATGATGTAAAACGTCTTCTTCGGATGTATCAAGAGTAAAACAAGATACAAATATAGATCTAGAAGGCTGGACAACCACAAGTTCTTTACAAGACGGTAGATTAATGCTTTTTTTCAATATTTGTTTTGGTATAGCACCAGCTAAAACCGAGCTCATAACGGAAGTTGAAGGAATAGTATTAGTAGCAGTACAGGCTTCGGCACAAGTTTTTTTCTTACCAGAATTACCCGGAGAATCATCCCTTACGACTATAGTTGGTACTCCTTCATAAGACTCAACCGGATGTTAATTCAGATCTCATTAGTAGGGGTAATATATTCAGCATTTTGATTTTTATTTAGAGACTCAGTTGATTGCGCTTTGGAAGGAGAGTTCAAATAGGTGAAGTGAAATTAAATTATTATTATTAACAGACGGAGGCATGGATATAGCACCAGGCTTAGCAGATTTGGCAGAACTTCGAAGATTCATGGGTGTTCCATGATTTAAAATTTTTTTGAACAAATCTTCAAAATCAGCCAATCTGGTCCGCCACCAAGTCCTTAGACACCTCTAAAAAACCTCTTCGAGATTGCCTTATAAGCTTTAAAATATCTACATCAGTAGATCTGCAGTCTGTACAAGACCAACGAAGTCCTTTACTTTCATTAAGTGCATCAAAAATTCTCGCATTCAATGCTGCACACTTTACGTGAAAATCGCACAACCGGCAATTAACCAACTGGTCAGATTCACCTTTTACAGTGCAGTTGCGAAAATTGCAGTTCATTTTTAATGAAAGTATTAAATTTACAAAAGTGTAATAAGAAGTGCAATAAAAGTAGTATGGCAACTCTATTTTAGTGACAGTTTAAGAATCAAACAAATTATTTGGCAAACAGTTTGAGAAGCAGCAGCGACAAGATAGTGAGCTAGCGTAAAGAACTGTTGTGCTAGATAAGAAACAAACTGAAATAAAAAATATATATAAAATTATATAGTATGCAAGCAACTATTTTGAAAAGCATTTTTCAGCGTTTTAAGCTATGAAAAACAGGAACAATAAAGATGAAGATCCTCAGCAATGCTTAGCAAACCGACTCAAATTATTCTAAGCTTAATAATTTTACGGAAATTAACAATTTGAAATTTCTTTAAAGAGCACGAATAAAAACACAACTTAAGTAAACAGTCTTGCCAGAAGAACTGAAAGATGTTCAGATATTTACAATCTTTTCAGATGTCAAATTCTCTGTTACCAAATTCGCTGCCAAATAAGCTGAACAGAAATTCGCAATCTTTTTAGACGTCGAATTCCCTGTTTCTATTCTTGAAGGCCTTATTTCGTAATTATTTCGAGGTTCCCAGCTTAATGGGCTTTGCTGGCCCAGGGAAGTTTCCCTGCCGGTAAGCCTGATTCTGTTCCCCCTGAGGGAACAGGGGGCAAACCTTCACATGGCAACGTGTCTTACCGTCTCTACCTGGCGAGGCCAGCATTATCCATGTCGAAATCGTCTCAAGTCGACTCAAACCTCCAAGTGGTGTTCCCTGGGCAACGGCAAACTGGCATCCGTCAGTTTGACGGCTAATTTGAGCGGCGGATCGCTCCATAGACCTTAAACCTGGAATGTGCGCAGGGTTTGGGTCCCGCCACATTACTACTGCCCAATGAAAACTAAACCAGCCTCGGCAAAACCCCAATTAAGTTGACGACCACCGCAAACGAAAAACGGACAATGATTTACGGATATGCACCTGGAATGTCCGAACCCTTTATAGGGAAGATGCCATTATCCAACTGGCGGAAGCCCTCAAAACATCAAAAACTGACATCCCCTCCATCCAGGAAATACGATGAAAAGGGCAAGGCTGCTCTATACAAGCACTCTGCGAAATCTACTACAGCTGCCATGCGAAGAAGCGCGAATTCGGATGTGGATTCGTCGTTAGCCGGAAACTACGCCACCTTGTTTCCCGGTTCACACATGTGAACGAAAGATTGGCCACGATCCGCATCAAGGCTACATTTTTCTTCATTAGCCTTATTTGCGCGCACGCCCCGACGGAGGAAAAGGACGAAGCCGTCAAGGACGCTTTCTACGCTAGTCTTGAGGACGTATACGACCACCTTCCGGTCCATGACGTGAAAATAGTCCTCGGCAACGATTTTAATGCAAAAGTCGGAAGGGAAGGCATCTTTGGCCCCACTGTCGGTCAGTTCAGTCTTCATGAGACCTGCACGAACAACGGTCTAAGACTGATCGACTTCGCCGCGGCACGAAACGTGGTAGTTAGTAGCACCAGATTTAAGCACCTCGACATCCACAAGGCCACCTGGCTGTCCCCGGATCAAAAAACGCGAAACCAAATTGATCATGTTGTAATCGACGGAAGGCATGCCTCTAGTGTTCTAGATGTGCGTACATTTCGGGGGGTCAACATCGACTCCGATCATTAGCTTGTTGCAGCCAAGATCCGCATGTGATTATGCAATGCGAAGAACATACGCACAGGAATGCAACGAAAGCTAGATGTCGCTAAGGTGCAATTACAACGGACTGCCGAAGCCTACTCCGCTCAACTCTCGGTTAAGCTCAGCCAACCAACCTCTGGACCCGAACACGCCAGCGGACTTTGGCCGCATATATCCCACTCCATGCTCGCTGCCGCTGAAGAAGTCATTGGTTTCCGGCGCGCGCAACCTCGGAATCAATGGTACGATCAGGAGTGTCGCATCGCGACATCAGTAAAAAACGCCGCAGACAGAAAAACGCTGCAGTCTGCTGCAATGCGAGCCGTGCGAGAAAAGTATCGCGAAAAGAGGAAGGAAGAGAGTCGCCTTTTCAGACGCAAGAAAAGAGAGCAGGAAAAGCGTGAGCGTGAGGAACTAGAGGTATACCAGGGCAAGAAGGATGCACGAACATTCTATCAACAGGATAAGCATCTAACCCAAGGTTTCAAGCCCGGAGCATCCACTTGTAGAGACGAAAATGGAAATCTGAATACGGATACACAGTATGTGCTTAGATTGTGGAGACGGCACTTCTTCAATTTACTTACTGGCGACGATTCCACCAATGCCGCCCAGGGAGAGCACAGTTCAGTGCCACCAATCAACGAAGTCGGAGTGGAAGTATCACCACCTAGCCATGAAGAGGTTCGAGTTGCTATCCAACGACTCAAAAACAATAAAGCAGCGGGTGATGACGTCCTGTCAGCTGAATTGTTTAAAACCGGCGGCGATGAATTGATAAGGCGCATGCATCAGCTCATCAGCAAAATATGGCTAGAAGAAAGCATGCCCGACGATTGGAACCTCAGCGTACTGTGCCCTATACTTAAGAAAGGAGACCCAACAATCTGCGCAAGTTGCAGAGGTATCAATCTTATTTCCATCGCATATAAGGTTCCCTCAAGGGTACTGTATGAAAGATTAAAGCCGATTACAAAAACACTGATTGGACCTTATCAGTTTGGCTTTCGACCTGGTAAGTCCACCATAGATTTTCACGCTACGACAAATCCTGGAGAAAACCCACGAAAATCAAATTGACACACACCATCTCTTTGTCGATTTAAAAACTGCGTTCGATAGCCCGAGAAGGGATTGCCTATACGCAACAATGTCTGAGTTCGGTATACCTGCAAAGTTAATTCGACTTTGCAGAATGACGTTAAGCAACACACGCAGCTCCGTCAAGGTAGGAAATAACCTCTCCGAAACCTTCAATACTGAAAGAGGTTTCAGACAAGGCGATCCACTGTCTTGCGATCTCTTCAACATCATCATGGAGGGAATCGTACGAAAGGCCGGTGTGCATCGTAATGGCACCATTTTCTATAAAGGTGTCCAGCTCCTTGCGTACGCTGATGATATTGATATTGTTGGCAGAACCAAGAGAGATGTTACCGCTGCTTTCGCCGCTATCGAAAAGGAATCAGCCGAAAAGGGTTTGACGATAAATGAGGGTAAAACAAAGTATATGCTGTCTACAAACAATGGCGCGCGGCGTTTAGACTCCCACGTTTCATCCGCCAGCTATAACTTTGAAGTAGTCAAGGAGTTTGTTTAGCTTGGCACCGCCATTAAATCCAACAACGAAATCAGCCTGGAGATAAAGCGAAGAACAATAATTGCTAATAGGTGCTACTACGGGCTCAGTAAGCAACTAAGTTCCAGAGCCCTCTCTCGATCGACAAAACTAACACTCTACAAGACGCTCGTCCTACCTGTGCTGCTTTATGGCGCTGAGGCATGGGTAGTTTCGCAAACTGACGCAGCCGCTCTGGGGGTGTTCGAGAGAAAAGTTCTTCGCAAAATCTTCGGTCCTGTTCGAGTCGGCGATGACTATTGCATCCGAATGAGCCACGAGCTGTATGAGCTCTACGAAGACATTGGCGTAGTTCGGCGTATAACTGTGCAGCGATTACGCTGGCTGGGTCATGTCGATCGTATGGACGACAAAGCTCCAGCGAAAAAGGTGCTCGAGGCGAGGGTCACTGGTCAACGACGACGAGGGAGACCATGCCTCCGATGGATGAACCAGGCTGAGGAAGCCCTAACCGCACTTGGTGTATCTGATTGGAGAAGGCGCGGGTCATGTCGACATCAACGTCACTTGAGAAACCTCAGGTTTCAACCAAACTGCCAATCAATTGGGCAACATAAATTATTTCAAAACAATTAACCGAATAAAGAATATAAAAACATTTAACTCAAAAACATATTCTCGGATTACAGAACACTTTGTCATGTGCCGCTGTTGCTTAACCCAAAACTCACTAGCATCGGCAATTTGTAAACAATGTATCGAATTGCTCTTGCAATCCAACTGACCCACTTAAGTGTTTTGGGTTTTCATATGTAAACAGTTCTAAATATTGGTTGCAACACAAAAAATGCAATCAAAGGCAGGAAATATGTATTTTGTATTTTTGTAGTAATGTATTTATTTTGTATCTTAAGAGGTTACATTGGATTGTAATATTTTTAAGTAAGTTAGTCTTAATCTGAATTCAAGAAAATAAAGAAGCCTTCGGGTAAATAAAAAATAAAAATCTATTTTTTTTTCTTTACTTCTAAAGAAGTAAAATAAGTCGCGCGCAAAGCAGAGGCGCCTTGCGAGAGCTGATGAGGTCGGTCGAAATCCGGACACGGGTTGTTACGGCCACCTAAGTAAGTAAGTAAGCCTGATTCTCTTCTGTATGCCCTAGGTTGTTGCACCAATTACATTGCACAACTTGCTTTTGTTCTCTACCGAAACTCTCGTCGCCGTTATTTCTAAATGGGTTTCCTATATTGACTCTTCTATTATTTTTACTCTCATAACTCTTTGCTTGCATGTGATTGTTATTAGGCCTGAACTCTTCCACCCATTTTCATGACCGTATTCCTGGCATTTATTGCAATATGGAGTATTTTTCCTGATCAAACACTCATCTCTTGTATGTCCAACAGAACGAGCATTTGATAATGTCTCTAGCATCCTTCTTTGGTAAACTTCTATTATTGTGGTATCTACTCTGTCTGCTCCCCTCACTACTCTCGTCTACCACTGCATACACCTGTGCTGTGATACCCTGAATCCAAGTTGATTTCCATTCCTCAGCATAAAATCTATTTCAGCAGCCTTGGTCACTAGCTCATCTTAATTTCTACCTTCCATTGTCAGCACCACGGCCCTTACACTTGGGTCACTCAATCCTACTTTGCCGTCACTACTGCCTTGTTCAATTGGTTTAACAGCCCTTTCTCTTCTCCCATGCAATCTTTCCCTCTGGATTCTATTGTGCTTAATCTTCTTGCAAATGTTTGCAGTTTCTCCCCTGGCTCTTGGACGCATTTTGACAACTCCATTATGACTGAAGTATACGTGGTGCCTCTAAGATAATTTGATTTAAATAATAAGTAAAATTCTTTAATAGTGGCAAACTGTCTTTCCCTATATAATTCGAAGTCATCTTTATGTAATCTCAACTTATCACAGTCTATAATATCTTGTAACTCAGCAGCAACGAACGCTCTAATTGCGAATCGCACCCTTGAATGAACCTATAAACTTCTGTTTGTGAATCGGTTCCCGAAAATAGAGAGACCAGATTATTTACGATCTTTGCTTTTTCATTTATTTTCATCTTGTTTTGTTTTATGGCAATATTCTCATTTATCTTACCGCTTTCTTCTTATTTTGCGGTAATCCATTAAGGCCGACGTATTACTTATTTATGTAATTTTCCCCAATAAAGCCAGTTAACGATATGTGTTTTCTTATTCTTTTTATTAGTATTCTTTACATATACAATGCACATTTTTCTTCTTTTATATTTTAATTCCTTTCTGTTAATGTCGTCCATGATTCTTACTGCAACCGTCCTGCTCTGTTTTCCGAAAGTTGTAGCATTTGCAATTCCATCTGTGGTCATTCTTCAGTTATGGCTTCCTTAGTGATTGGTCTATTTGGGTCCTGGTTCATCTCGTCAATCCACGATTGTATTTAATAAAAAAATCGTTTCTTTTTCTTTAATGTTTTTTTTTTTTCTTCAAAAAAAAAGCTTGACAACAAATGTTATAAATTCAGACAAAACTGAATTCTTAGGTAAAAAAAGGTTTTAAACGAAACTTAACCTTTATAAATACAAAACGTTATCCCTGCCATCCCCTTTCCCGAGAATTGGTTGCTGATAGATCCGCCATCAACACTTATTTCTAGCAGCACCCACGTGGATCCTACTAACGCAATACAATTCCCAAAAAAATTTTTTCACAAAATCAGTCTTGAGTTGACTCAACTCGCTTCTCTGAACAAACTAAGCTCCCAATAACCTTTATACATACAGCATCGAGTTTGTACTTATATAAACACGGAATTGAACTTCCATGATCAAAAACAGTAAAAAAAACTTTTTTTTTAATTCAGGTACCATGTAAGGTATGTTATTTGATTGATAATGTCAAGTTTGCCTTGTAACGGAAAATCAATGCCTCAATTGGCTCTTCTATTTTATAGCAAAAATAAAAACCTGGATTAACTCTCGTTAGAGTTTAAAATCCGAAACTTTATAAGTTTTAACAATAATTTTCGTTTGTGTTTTAAGACTCCTTTTTTTATATAGCATTGTCCCTTCCGATATTAGATTTAATATTTTATTGTTCATTCCTCTAACCCCGGAAACATTGGCCAAATATTCCAACAAACACATGAATCTGTTGGGTATCGGCTTTGGTTTTGTTTCTTTTGCAATTACACCAAGCACTTGGAACTTGTTGTAATTGACTTTCTGCTGTGGTTATCACAACAAGCACTTGAACCTGTTACGATCGAAGCCTACCGATTGATTTGACAAAATTTTTTTCTTGTTGTATCATATTATATTATTTTATATTATTTTATTTTTAAAACAACCTCGATGTTCCCGTGAACAAAAAGGAATCTACCGGCTGCGCCATTTATGTTGCGATCCTCCCTGTGAGGATACCCGTAGGTCCTTTGTCGTGGCCTAAACTTTTAAAATTGAATGGATACGGTTTCTGGCCGTATCCGGCTATGACGAATGGCTACAGGCGATACACCTGAGCCGAGTTTCTAGTGGGCACCTGGCACTTGAAACCAGTTACCAAACGATGTGTTATTTTGTTTTATGGATTTAACGGGTTCCATCTTTCATGCTCACCAAATTAATCTATCCAGATTTGTTCAGAATAATAGCCTCTTAGGCGTCGTCGTTCGAAACTAAAATAAAACACTCACAATTTTGGATAACTCACTGATTAATTACCAATCAATCACTAACTTTATTTAGCAAAGACCAGATATTTATAACCTATATGGGCTTGCTTCTTCTTCTTCTTAATTTTCTTACATACTTAAGTCTAGCTTAACATATTTACAAAGGTTTCACAATTACATTTCCTTATTTTCTGACCGAGATTAAAATTACCCGGAAACATTCTTGAGATTAACATATGTACAAAACGTTCGTATTGCATTTTGTTTGCCATACATTCTATTGCTTATTTCGAAAGACGGAATTTCCTTGCACCAAATATTGTCCAATTATTAAGTGCAGCAAAAAATACTATAAATGCATGCAATTACAACAATAAAATATTATTCATTTAAAATGCTGTCAACGCATTTTTTTTCCTGTACAGAATGCACAAAGGTGTCAGTTTATTCTCATGACCATGGCAACAACAACATACTGGCGATATTGCTTGTTGTTTAAGCTGCTCGCTTGTTACCGTTTAAGTTATGACACGCTTCATAGCTTAAACGTTTTGTGCATTAATGCTGATACTGCATTTTCATGCAGTCGCAGTTGGATTTGTCATTGGCCTTGAATTCAGAAATTCAAGGTTGTTGTATGGCACAAAAGGTAGTGCCTACAAGTATGCCTTGGTATATCGTTTGTGTTTCGTTTGTGATTAATTCACAACACTACCTTGGGGAACACCGTAAAAGGCTTTTTCTAATTCGCTGCAAGCCATACCGTCGAAAACCGTTTGATACCTATCCTCCAAATAGCTGCTCATTACATCCCGTGTTTTGCCACAAAACCCAGCATAGCGCAATTTTTGCAATAGGATTTCATGATTGACACACTCAAATGCCTTCTGTGGGTCTATAAACAAACCTCCGACTTCCGTACAGCCTAGATCTAAAGCCGAGCAAATGCTTGAACTAGTCCAGTAATCCACCGCTTGAACTAGTGCTGCTAGAGTACCGGACCCTTTCGGAAATCCATATTGCTGGTTATATAGGAAGTTTATATTTTCCATATGCTCGACTATTTGATTTTTTATTATTTTCTCAACCACATTATTGAGAGCTGGCAGTATTTCAATCGGTCCGTAGCTACTTATTTTTGTTTTGTGCCCACCTTTGAGTAATGGCAGAATTTTTTGCAATTTAAGTTTACTCGGGAATAAACCTTTTTTTAACATAGCAGAGAAAAGTTTAGCCAGAATGTTTTTACATGGACGATGACGAGTTTTTTTATGACTTTTACTGGGATGCTATCAATACCCGCTGTATAATTTTCGTTAAGATTCAGAATTATATTTCTGAATTATTATCTCAGTCCCATCAAATTCAATCAATTCAAATGATTTGCTCGACTCTCGCAAAGTTAAAAATGCGTTAATGTTGTCAACTTCCTTGCATTCTAGGCTTGCAACTACTTCGGTTGCGCGATGAACAAATAATGTGTTAAGACAGTTCGCTATAAGTACCAGATTTGTAACGATTCAAGGTATATTTAACAAGGTAGTGTCGTATCGGAGCGGTGGGTACCGCAGCTGCCAAACACATATAATATCTTAATTTGTAAATTGTGTTAATTGTTTTGCTTTTAATCGTAAAAACCTGGTTTTAACAGATGCGGTACCCAGCACAAGAAAGAATTTTAACTACTAACACTACCTTGTCGTATTCTACCATGGTAACGATTGACTCTTCCTCAGCTTCGATTTTATCGATTTTAGTTCTCTTGTGGTCTCTATTGAGAACTTCGTTTAAAACACTCCATGTTACTTTAATGTCGCTATTTACATTGCCAAGTTTCACTCTATAATAGTAATCGAGCAGTATTTTTTTTGAAGATTTTACGACATTTTTTATAGACTGTAAACGAATTTTTAAGTCGTTCCTTTATTGCTGTTTTTTTATTTATTTATAAATTTTTTTCTTTAATTGCACCAGCGGAATAAAGTTGCTGTTTGCCCATGGAGACAATAGGTGGTGAATCTTTATTCGAACATTTTTTGTTGATTTGTTGACCTCCACAGCGCTTAATACTGACGATTCAGTTTTATCACAGAGATAGTTGGGTTCTAGCAGATCATCCCGATCATTTAACTGCGAGAGACCTAAGTCAATGTCAACCTTTATCTCTTCAAAGTCGTATACAGTTTTCTCTTCGTTTATATATTTTTGCTGTGCGCACTTAATACTTACAGTGCAATGAATTATGTTGTGGTCACTTCACGAACATGGCGTGGATGTTATATATATTTTACCAGAGGAGTTGGAGGCCTGCGGTGTGATTAAATTGTGACATATATCCAAGCAGTAGGAGTTAAGCAAGATGGTTAATGAATTGCCTTCCCGGAGAGCAGACTTTATTCCCGTGGAGTCATTCAAGCCATGTATTATGCAGTCGTTTCGAACTTTTTCCTCCATCAGCTCCTTTATGTTGCTCTTTACTTCATTTAACTCACTCCGTAGCATAGAATTTTCCTTTGAAATGCAATAAATTTTTTTCTTAGCTTCCTTAAAGTTGGTCAAAAAGTCATCGTACTGTTTTGACATGAAACTTACTGCGTTCTTCATATCACTGAGCTCAGACATAATTTTGTTGAACTGATTTATTGGCAGATTGCTGGTGGACTGGGTCGCATCCTTGCAGTCGATGCAAATGTACTCCGAGTTGCTATCAGCTGCCACCTCCCGATACTGCTGTTTATTCAGTCCACTGCAAATGTCATGAATCCACTACGAGCACCTGTCGTATTGAATGCTATCCTCGTCATCAGCAGCAAACTTACAGCGCCTGCATTTTACTTTAAATGGGTTGCTACATCGCTTTGGTGCCATTCTTCAATGAGGCACTAAGTTCGCTTATTAAAAAGTTCAAAATGTGCTTTATAAATAAAGGTTTACCAATTTTAAATGAAAAATAATATAAAATTTGCAAAAAAATCCCGGAATAAAGAAAAGGCGCACATTTTTGACGTTTGAAACCAGTAGCTCGGTTCTGTAACTTTTGCGACATATAGTCACTTTTTCTGACGTCATATTTTTTTGTTCAAAAATACTCACTTTTGCGAAAACTAGTGTTTCGAAACTGATAAGAGAGTAAATGCGGTACGTGGTAAAAAAGATACACAAATGAAAAGGAACATATGAAATTGTAACAAAGATCAGGGCACTTTGCTTACAATTCTATGTGCGCTGATTAAGCTAATTAAAGTTAATAAATGTCTACTGTGCTGTTCTTATAATTATATAAATTTACATGTTAATGCATGCTTTTGAATGCTTGTTTGTTTAATAATTTTTAGGTGTTTAACACTGAGTGATGTTTATATTAAATAAACAAACTCGCAACATATTGTTATCCGATTACTTCTTGGGTTGCTTAATACAAATTTTATTGTATAATAATTAAATAATATATGAAACTTTTTAATTTTTTAATTAATTATACTCATACATTATTTGTTATTAATAATAAATGTGTAAGCATTCAGAAAAAAGCCGGGTACGCATGTACACCCGTTAAAAAGGACATGTATTCGTTACTTGAATGCATTTATTCGGCAACTTAATCGAAAATGAAGAAAATTACATTTTTCTCATCAAGTTACAACATAGTGACAACTTCATTCGATTCAAGTCGAATATTTTAGCTTACAGAGACACTTCGGCTATCGAATCCCTATGAAAATGGAATTGAAACACTCGAAACGAGTCATCGCTTTATCTCATTTTATTACAGAACAGTGCAAGTGAGAATGACGTCATTATAACATCAAAGTGAGAAAATCTGGTGAGAACTACCGTGAGAAAAGTTACAGATTCGAGCTACAGAGTTCCACTTGTAGTGATCATTATGAACCAAAATTTATGCCATAATTAATAATAATAATAATTCATAATAATTCATAATAATTTATGAACCATATTTATGTTCATGGTATAATTAGAAAAGGTAGTGTTAGTAGTTAAAATTCTCTCTTGTGGTGGGTACCGCAGCTGCCAAAACCAGGTTTTTACAAATAAAAGCAAAACAAATAACAAAATTTGCAAATCATCATATTGTATGTGTTTGACAGCTGCGGTACCCACCGCTCCGAGACGACACTACCTTGTTAAATATACCTTGCAACTGTTGAGTAACGCTGAGTCTACACCAGACAATTGTCATAAATATTTCATAATCAGCCTTATTCCTGGATCCGTCGTAGCTGTGATTTTTATTCGGATTCGTAAAGTTGTATTCTACGATCCGAATCGTTACGTCGTATTCGAAATTCGTAACATTTGTCATTCCACGTTCCGAACGTATCAACATTTGACAGTTTTTTGCGGGTTCTTGTACTAGAGGTTTACATTGTCGGAATTTATTTTTAACAGGAATATTTTAAGTAAAATTGTGTTTTCTTTTAGAAAATAAGACGCACATAGGAAAAAAACTAAGTATTTTAATTTAAATCACCAAAGAAAGGTTCATTATCCCTTTTTATAGGTCAAACACCACAAATAGGAATCAGTACGCGCATTTGGTCAGCTTAATGACTGAAAGGCCAGATTTGGCGCAGGAATTCAGTAAGGACTACAAAGAAAATGTTTTGCGTTTCTAAGGGAATGCCAGTGTACAGCTCAACAATCTCGGACCTCCAACAAAAGACACTTCCAGTAGGAAAGAGTTTTTCCGTGTGGAATGACGTCAACAGAGGCAGTCACCAACGCTATCACCAATTCAGCTGCAGCTCCATACCAAAAGGCAATCGCTACTGCATTCTGTCACGATGGAAGGTGCTGCCAGGAATTGGAGTCAATCGACACTCCTCATGCTGTGCAAAAATGGAAATTGAAATGGAATTTATTGTAACATAAAACACAGGTTATTAAACAATTTAATTAGTCAATTCTTTACAAATTTTTTGTCTCCTGTCAAAAACAGATGTTTTCGAATTTTCGAAATTAAATTTCGATGATGCAACACTCAGCTTAGTTTTGCTCGGAACCTAGAATAGCAAATTTTTCATATTCATAGCGTAGTCTTACGTTCGTAGATTTATTACGACGGATCCTAGAATAGGGCTGAATATGTATTAGTTGTCAAATTATTGTCAGCGTAGGTGGGCAAGACAATTGCAATACAATAACTGACATTTGTTTCGTTATTGGACTTTTCCTTTGAAAGCAGAAAAAAAGAATAGAAAAGAATAAAATAGCGCGGTTTTTGGCTTAGAAAGTTAAAAAATAATAAAAATAATTCGGTGTGAAAAGTTTGAGATTAGAAAGTATAATCTTGCGCACAAAATTTTATTTTTTTCACTGGCCAAGTGCTATCACAAGCAGCACAAGTAAGTACTGCATTAATTTTTGTTAACATCCTCCAAGTGCCACCACCAGCAACATAGCAAGTGAAACACATTTGTCTTGCTCCTTTCGTTGCACTTGCTTCTGTTGCTGGTGATGGTACTTCGACGATGGTAACAATAATTACACTGCACTGTTAAATTGATATTTAATAAAACACTTATTAGCATAACTTACTTATGCTGCTGGTGGTGGCAATTGGAGAACGTTGGCCAGCGAAAGAAGCAGGAAATTTGTGTTGCACTGATTTGTGCTGGTGGTGATGGTACTTGGAGGCATTGGCCAGCGAAAGAAGCAAGAAATTTGGAGGATGTTAACAAAAATTTTTAAGAAAAATTCAACTAATGCACCGGGAGATCGTTGGCCAACGAGAAAATTAAATTTTGAACGGATAGCTTAACTTTCCCACTGCGTTTCTGTTTCGAAATGCTTTTTTTAAGTTTTTTAATATTTCTCAGCATTTTTTCCAAGGAAACTTCAAAAATTGTCAGCATACGTCAAATCGTTGTCAGCTCTGAATGTATTGGGATTGCTAAGACAAATTGTCTGGTGTAGACCAAGGTTGATTTATAAGGTTGTCGCAAGGGAGAGAGCGAGCACCCATAACTGTCAAATCGAAGTTGACAGCTCATAGAAAATCTGCAAGTGCTTTCTTTTATCATCCATTTTTCTTTCGTAGTCATTCGCAAAATTGGCTGGTTTTGACAATTATGGGTACTGAAAAGAGAGTGCGATCAGCCCTGCGACAACCTTATAAATCAACCTTGGTGTAGACGCTGCGTAAAAGTCTTCTGAACGGCAAAGATCAGTTTGCCACTCACAACATGTTGCCTTTTTTTCGCGACGCTTTATTTTTCCACTACATTTACTCAACATGTTGCAGTTTTCAATTACGATGTTTGACATGTCTGCTGCAAAATGGTGCAAATTGTTGCAAATGCTTCAATATTTTTTTTATTTTTATTATATGCATATGGGTTTCCTAAACTTATATACTTTTTTTTTATTTTTATTAGATGCATATGGGCTTTCTAAACCTAACGCTGCTCGATATTTCTGTTTCCATCTTCCAAACACTTAAAAAATTATACTGAATTTTCAAACTTGCACGATTTTTATCTCGTAAACCAAACAAGAGCGGGCAAATTATATTGAACCATTAGGCTTATGAAGCCCATATACATCTAATAAAAATAAGAAAAAAAATATTTGAGGTTGGGCTCTAAAGTACAATGCCAAACTTTTTATAAGAAATCGTATCGTATACGAAAAAAGACAAAATTTCCAAACTTTCACGAATTTTAATTCTTAAACCATCTGAGACCGACCTTTTTTAGAAGCATTAGATTTAGGGTCTCCAAATACATATTTTGAAATGACAAAAAGGAGCATGTGCCCTAAAGTAAAATTATTCTAAAACTTTTAAATGAATATTTTTCAACATCAGCTACGTTTATAAAGTTGGTTTCGGTTGTGACTGAAAAAGGAAAGCACAACCATAACACAAATAGTAATTATCTCGTCCAAATTCATATATTTAATATATCTTAAATTTTTTGCGTGCATATGTGTCAATTTTTGTAACTGTGTTGACAGAAAATGTAGCTCACCGTTCAGAACATGGTATAATGATTTACAAGGTAGGAGTGACAGTTCTTTTGGCGATTTGGAGTTGTCAAAAACACATTGAAAAAGAGAAAACGAAGAAGACGCAAAACAGATGAAAAGTTAAACTTGTATTGATTTGACAACTCCCGATCGCCGCTCGTGAGAAAAAAGGTGGTTGTCAAGGCTACCTTGTAAATTATTGAATCATGGTTCAGAAGACATACAAAGGAGCGTAAAGTGATACAACATGTTGAGTTTCCAGAACGCACTCAAGGTTGATTTATAAGGTTGTCGCAAGGGAGAGAGCTAGTACCCATAATTGTCAAATCGAAGTTGACAGCTCATAGAAAATCTGCAAGTGCTCTCTATTATCATCCGTTTTTCTTTCGTAGCCATTCGCATGATACAATTATAAGGTAGGTGCATTTGAAACACGCTCTCTCCGAAAATATAACAATAACAAAGGCGTAGATATAATATCAAAATCAGCCGACGGTAGTTAAGGCAGTTTTATTTTGGCTGCTTATATTTTACTATCGCGGCGCAGCTGCTGCTGCTGTTTTTGCTCAACAGCGAGGTTACTGTTGAAAGATGCGGTATCATCTCGTGGCTTTAAACGATAAAATAATCGAACAACCGCAGATTTCTTTAAAAAAGAATTAATTTAATCAGCAGCAATTTCCCTTGTCAAAATATATTTTGACAGTTCAAAGCAGCAGTACATAGTGACACAAATAAATTGGTTACTGCACAAACGAACTAAGTAGTCGAATGAAAAGATATTAAAAGTTAACTTTTATTTGCCTCGTTCAAAGCCAAAATACAATTAATTCTGTATTATATCTAAAAAACACTGTTAATTTTATTAGATTTTTGCTTACTTTTCTTACATTTCAACACAAAATCTGGGTACTCAATCTATTTATGCGGATACAATTAAAATATAGATCCCTATGGCTGAACGAGCAAACGGCAAATGTCAAAACTGACATTATACCTACGCCAATGTTTTGCTTTTTCATATTTGTATCTCCGAGTTGCACCTACCTTATAATTCTATCATGGCCATTCGCAAAATCAAGGTATATTTAACAAGGTAGTGTCGTCTCGGAGCGGTGGGTACCGCAGCTGTCAAACACATAGAATATCATAATCTGCAAATTTTGTTATTTGTTTTGCTTTTATTCGTAAAAACCTGGTTTTGGCAAGTGCGGTACCCAGCACAAGAGAGAATTTTAACTACTAACACTACCTTGTCTTATTCTACCATGTCGCAAAATTAGCTGGTTTTGACAATTATGGGTACTGAGAAGAGACTGCAATCAGCCCTGCGATAACCTTATAAATCAACCTTGAACGCACCCATTGTATCATAATTTTACAGTTTGAATTAGCGATCTCTAGCGAATCACAGAATGAAATACAATGCAATGAAGTCGTTGTTTTTTTTTTTTAAGTCGGAATTTTGTATAGTAATATGTGCTGGAGTAGCATTGCGTGCAATTGTTTCTCTTCATTCATATTCCGGTGCTGGTACACCTCCTATGTACGGAGACTATGAAGCACAAAGGCATTGGCAGGAGATTACTGTTAATCTAAGTCCAAAGGATTGGTACTTAAATACAAATAATAATAACTTATCATATTGGGGACTGGACTACCCTCCTTTAACAGCATATCATAGCTATTTAATGGGCAAAGTGGCACATGCTATCAACACATCATATATTGAATTGCACGCTTCTCAAGGAATCGAAACTTCCTGTCATAAAAGTTTTATGAGATATACTGTACTTGCTGCTGACGTTTTGCTACTCGTTCCTTCTGCTGTGGTGTATGTTTTGTCTGTGGGAAAATTAATTAACTCTGGTGATGCCATGCAGGAAATACTTGCTTTGCAGCAGTTAGTGATTATCTTGATGTACCCTGGGCAGATATTAATTGATAATGGTCATTTTCAATACAATAATATCTCTCTTGGCTTAACAGCATTCGCAATTGCATGCATTATAAAAGAATATCATATGCTCTCGTCTATTTGTTTTACAATGGCACTTAACTATAAGCAAATGGAGCTGTACCACTCTATTCCATTTTTTATATATCTATTCCGAATATGTTTAAATGAAAAAAGGTAATTTTGATTGAAAGAAATACCTCTGTTTCAGTAACATTTGTTTTTTCAGATTTTTTAGAACTTTTCTTAAAATTGGCTGTGCTGTTGTTTTAACGTGCATAATAATATGGAGCCCTTGGATTTATTCAATCGATGGTATACGAATGGTTATAAACAGAATATTTCCATTAGTCCGCGGTGTTTATGAGGATAAAGTAGCAAATTTTTGGTGTGCGGCGAATGTTGTTATAAAATTGAAGTAAGAACATTAGAAACGGATAAAATATTTAAATGTAAATCTAGGAATAATTTTACTTTAGAAGCCATCTAATTCTATATTCGGCACAATATTATTTAATGGTCGGGCCAGAATATTTCTTTTCTTATTTTTGTTAAATGTATTTGGGCCTCAGCCCAAATATGAAAAGAAAAAAAAAAAATGTCGCTCGCGAATGGTCAATTTATTTTTAGCTAAAAAATCGCGATTTTTTATAAAAATTTTTATGTGTTGGTTGTTTTATAAAAGGGTGAACCGTCAAATGTGCATAATTAATGATTTATAGCTCTTTGCATTAGTAACGGCATAACCTTTCTTTTAATTCCCATAATGCTAAGATTTGTAGGAAAATTAAGAAAAAACTAGTTGGTCACGTCCATTTCCCCAACTTTCGAGCCCTGTAACTTCTAAACCACTTGAGAGCGGCGCGAAGTTTTTTCACCATTAGCTTTTGTAAATACACGTTTTCAAAAAAAAAAAATTAAAAAAGTCCATTCTCATCTGCAATTGTTCCATATCTTCAAAAGTAGTCCTTTAATTTTTATTTTTGAAGTTTGTTGTATACTTATATAATGTGAATAAAAAAAAGTGCGTGGGCGAAAAATTTTTCATGTTTTGGTTATTTCGAAAAAGGTGAACCGTAAAGTGTACATTAAACCATTAGTGACGAACGTTCAACAAAATTTTATTTTTCAAAGTTGAGTGAGACCGACGAAGTGGATTTAATTATATTTTTTATCAAAAATGAAGAGGAAGAACGCCCTCTACATATATGTAACATTCGTCATTAATGGGTTAAGGGTGTCCTTATTTCTTTAAGTTAACTTTTTTTTTAAATGGTTTCCCTAAATTTGTTCGTTTCCTTATAAAAACTCAGAAATTTGGAGCAAATCTGGCCATGGGAAATGGTTTTGTCTGGAATCCAAAATTTTCTCATTTATGAAACAAATTTCAGGTTCTGTCTTTTGATATGAAAAATTGTTTATTCGTCAAAAAATTAAAAAAAGGAAAACAAAACCATTTTTTTTTTAAATTATTTCGATAAGAAGGACTTTTGCTTAGATGGAATACTTCTTCCTATACGATTCAACCACTTGGCTGCTTCTGTTGCTCATCTTTTGTCAATATGCGATTATAATCTTTTATAAACTTTATTCCCTTCTTCGCGTTGTCATTGACGACAAACAGTTCACGGCAGTATTGTAATACGTTTTTAAAATCGGATTTTGTTACCCATTCGGAGGGATGGATCGTTAAAAAATCTGCAGATAAACCGAAGTGAGCAAAACATTTTTTTTTGTTTTTCAAAAAACAAAAAAGTCTTCGACAAAGTCGTTTAAATTGTTATCCAAAAAGTTATCTTCTATTTCTAATGTTCGATCATTTTGCAATTTTACAATTGGTTCATCAAATTGGAGATGTCGTCGAATCATTTGTTTCTTCTCTTCTATTGATGCATTGGAATTAAAAAATGCTAGGGCAATAGTTTTTTCCGCCAGTACCACAAATGATTGCTCATTTTGTACAAAAGCTTACGAGATATATTTTGATCAATTGCGCATCTTTGATGTAGTCTTTGACAAAATTAATCTCTTGATTAGGAGCTTCTATAGTGTAGTGGCTCTAGATAGTGTAGATAGTTATCTGTCTCTTTGCTCCTAATTTCTATATTGTTTTTGTCTTCAAGCTTCTTTTTGCTTCTAGTAATTACTTGTATATTATTTTCTTTATTTTCCAATGTGGGAATCATTGTTTTAAGAATTTCACTATCTATTTTTATGCGTGATAACGCATCGGCATTTGTATTAATCTTTCCTTGTTTATATACTATCTCGAAATCATAGTCTGAAAAATCTAATCTTATCCTTGTCATCTTTGATGAAGGATTCTTGTGCGAAAATAATGATACTAGTGGTCTGTGGTCAGTTACCACGATAAATTTTCTTCCAAATAGATATGGCTTAAAAAAGTTTATGCCCCAGTGTATCGCTAACAGGCAAACGTTTAAATTGATAATGTCCGTCTTGTGTCGAAAATGCAGTCAAAGGTCTTGAATCTTGTTCTACAGGTATCTGGTGGAATGAGCATGTCATGTCTAATGTTGAAAAATATTTAGCTCTTCCTAGCATATCTAAAACACCTTCTAGTCTTGTTAATGGAAATTTGTCGTTAATTATTTTATCATTTAATTTTCTAAAATCCACTACCAAACGCCATTTCTTGTTTTCGTCATTGCTTTTCTTGGGTACTAATAATAGTGGTGCGTTGTATGGGCTAATTGAATGTTCGATAATGTCGTTGTTCATTAATTCAGTCACTTGATTTTGTATTTCGTTGTGTTGAGTATGTGGTAATCTGTAATTTTTTATGTAGACTGGAGTTGGATCTGATAAATGTATTCTTTGAGCGTAAAAATTGTTGGTTGAGAGTTCTTCTTCGTCAAGATGAAAAATAGATTGATATTTCTTGAAAATGTCTTTTAGTTCTATTTTAGCTTGTTGGTCCAAATTTAGTTCTGTAATAAGTTTTTTAAAGCGTTGTCTGTCGTCATTTTCATGGTTATGCGTCTTCATGATTGTGTAGTTGTCTAAGCTTTCTGTTTTTGGTTAATTTCCTTTAAAGTTACTTCTTCGTCATTTATGTTTGTTATTTTCACATGACATATACCTTTCGATGGAGCAGTTGAATTTGCTAAAAATACACCTTTCTTTAGTTCTTGGTTTAAAATCAAACTATCTTCCTTGACATTTAATTTTATGGGGAATATTGTTTCTGATCGTGGTGGTATTTTGAAATTGCTTTGAGTTGTGGGTTTTGTGAATAATGGTAAAGTGTAATCATTTTGTTCAAATATAATTGTTATTGTGAAAGTTTCGTAATCAATTTTACACATGTATTTAATAAGAAAGTCTCTACCTATTATACCGTCTGTTGTAATAGGAAAGTCTTTGTCAACTATTTGGAATTCACAACATAGTCGGTCGGTTGTGCCCAATGAATGAATAACTTCTTTTGTAATTCCTGTTAGCTTACATTTATTTTCATAATTTATGTCTAGATTATCATTATCCGTGTTTTTGCAGATCGAAATGTCTGCACCTGTGTCTATTAAAAATGTAAGATTGCGTTTTGTTTGCGCGCATTTTAGAGTGATGTAGTTTGTCAACTTCTTTGATACAATATAAATTTGATTCTTACTTATTGTTGGCCGTCCGGAAGTTCCAAGTAGTCTTCCGGGCCGTCCTCGTTTCCCTTGACATTAACTATATTCATTTGTCTATTATTATTGTTCCTATAGTTTGTTCTATTTGTTCTGTAGTTTCTATTATTCACATTATTCTGACTTTGAGTATTGTTTTGTCTGTTGTTGTTATTGTATGTGTTGTTGTTATTTCTGTTAGTGTATGTGTTAATGTTATTTTTGTTGCTGTTATAATTGTTTTGTCTGCCATTATTGTTGTTGTTGTGACTGAAATTTCGTGTGTTATGGAAGTTATTAGTGTTGTTTGAATTTCTGAAATTTTTATTTTGGTTATATGAGAAATTTCTATGTGTATTGTTTCGGTTGTGGTTGAAATTGTTTCTCTGAGTGTGGTAATTTAAAACTCTACTACTTCCTATGCTGGCGTTTTTCTCCAGTTCAAGTGCCAAATTTATAGCATCACTAAGGTCTGTAGGTTGTGCAGCAAAGATTGTTTGCTTGAGCTTGTCATCAATTCCATTTTTAAATATTGTTAGCGCATAATTTTCATTTACTTTTGCTAATGCAGTTTTTTGATCAGCTGTTGCGGATGCGCCTAAGTCTTTTATCTGTAATTTCGTTAAATCTGAAATTAGTCGTAACAGTTTGTCCTTGTAGTTCGTCACAGACATGTTTCTTTGCGTGAAAGATGAAAGTTGTGTGTACAGTTGTGCTGTTGTTATGTTGCTTTCGAATTTATTTTGAAGTTTAATTTTAAAGTCAGTAAAATTTTCAAATTCACTAGCGTAACCTAGAGTTGTCTTTACTGTTGCACTTAATTTTACACTGCTTACGAAGTCTAAAAGAATTTTCTTAGCTTCCTCAGTATATGAATTATGTAGTAGCTCAACAATTTTTATGAATGACTCTAATTCATTGTAAGTTGGTATTACCTTTAAAGCAATTTCTAGATTAAAAGTTGCCATATTGCTTTTTTTGTCTAGTTCTTTAGTTTTTACAGAAGTTTTTTCTTTAAGTAGTTTTGTTATTCTGATTTCTATATCACTAAATCTATCAAATGTTTCTTTGAAATCTTTGTTTTCTTCATTCTTGCTTAACAAGTTTTTTAGTGTCTTAATTTTTGCCAAATGTTCTTTTATATATTCTTCCGAGTATTCCCTATTAGGTGCTTTTTTTAATTTTGCATAGAGTGTTTCTAACTCTTTTAATTCCATATATTTATTTATTAAGACTTTTATTAGGATTATTCAACAATTATATAATTATGTAATTATCTCTTATTGTAATTAACATGTCTAGATGCAACGTTGGCATACTAATTGAGATTTCTTCTCTATAAATCCTACTTTTGCAATGTTTACTTTACAAATACTACATCGAAAACATTCGCGATGCCAATTTTTTTCTTTGTAGGATATATACATAACCTTACCTATGTCAATTATTTTATTTTGACATACTAGGCAATGCTTTTTAAAAAGAATACCATAGCATCCTTGGTATTTGCAAATGGTTCCAAATTGTAACATTTTAGTAATTAAAAAAAAAAAGATTTGTTTTTTACATATATTGAAGATATTTATTTATTATACATTGTTATTTAAATTTATGCTCCTAACAAGCTGTTTTCTAACATAATTTTTATAATGATGATTTATCCAATATATTAGTACTATTATGAAAAAAATTGAAATTAAACTTATTATAGTGTTTGCCTCGCTGCTACTGCTGCTACTGTTGTTGTTGTTGTTAGTTGTTACCGTTTCTTTGGTTCCGAACCATCCCATTTTTTCTACGTTTGTCTCCCGTAGTTTGTCTTCTTATAAGCAATTTTTTGGAGGAGTTTTTTTTTTTCGCCGGTTGTAAGTGCTGCAATTCTGTAAAGTTCTGCCACTTCCTGTCTCGCTTTTACCCTTTTTCCGCCTCTTTTCCTCTTTTCTGGTTCAATTGGCGCGTGCTGGGTGTAATAACTTTTCACTTGTTCTTTGTGGTGGCTCTGTCTCTTTTTGTATTCTTCGATCGTAATCGCTTTCGGTCCAGCCGTCTTTGGTGTTGGCACGTATATTGGGGCTGCGTCTTGTATTTTTAACGGTTCTGGTTTATACTCAAAGAATTTTGCTGCGTCTCGCAGGGTTTTATCGAATAATTCGTTGAAATTTTTTTTTCGTCCATGCGTATAGATGCAGGGTGCAGGATTTTGATTGATTACAGGATTGGTATCAGTTTTGACAGGATTTCTAGGTTTATTAGGATGATCGAATTAGTTGTTCAGGATCGAGGCGTGCAGGATCATAACTGACAGGATTGTAATTGTTAGGATTGCAACGGGCAGGATCCGTTGCGCAGGATCGAAACTCGCAGTATTGCAGGATTAGGAGTTTAATTTTTTGAAAGATCGTCTTGCTTTTTAAATCTCACAGGATCCTCGTCCGCAGGATCGCCATGTAAAAGATATGTGTCAGGGCAGGGAAGGATATGTGTTCTAACTGTAATTTGCACTAACTGCCAACTTCGGCAAACTGAAAATTATGGCATTGCTGCCGCTCTTGGTATAATTAAAAAAAAAGGAAAACCAACCAGTTTTTACGCTAGATTAATTCTAAGTTTTATTTAAAAATTTGTGTCTTATTTATATTAAAATAATACTACTCTAAAATCCCTACTTTCTTAAACTCCTCCTCCAATTTTAATTTCACTCAATACAAAAATACATTGAGTCAGTCGTTTATTAGTTTTTCTTCCATTCATTGGCTGATATTATCGTCATGGCATAAATCTACAGCGTAAATCCCTTTCGACATCCATCGCGAATGGCATGTTGAACCAGAAGTTCGAATGCTGCCACATTCCTCACCAATAAATATCAAAACGAGTTTTAGGAGCTCCTTGTAGTCGTCACGGCAGTGTGATTTTGTTATAAAATTGCGACCAAAATTAATACTGACCTTGCATTCTTCATCGATAATTTGTCTTCGAAAAGTCATAACTTCAAGGCCGCTTATGTACGAACTGTGATCTCAGTTTGGCCAGGCGTTTGAAAATCTTCACTTCTTAAAACACTTCTTCTTGGTAAACACTTCTTAAAATGAAAGAAGGAGGGTTGAAAGAAGGAGTAGTGACGGTGAAGATTTGCTGAAAACGTACACAGATCAAAACTGCCGGGGAAACGCTCACAGGGAGATTATTTCACAATCTTACTTTGCGACTAAAAAACGAATTATCTCGGTAGTGCGAGGTTCTATTGGGCACCGATGCAATGGTAAAGGAATGAGCCTGAAAAGCTGCCCGAGTAGACCTAGGAAATACACGAACTGGTGTCGTCAGGCCATGTACCTCCCTTGAACACTTCCCATGGTAGAACCTATACAAAAGGCTTAGGCAACCAACATTGCGCCGATGCTCAAGAGAACTGAGAGGAGATAAAATGTTTTCATATCATATCATATATATCGCACGGCGTTGAATTCGGTTCAGAAGCTCCAAATAAGATCTCGAAGCTCCTGCCCAAATGTGAGAATTGTACTCCATTTTAGGCCTTATATATGAGGTATAGATCACTCGAAGATCAGATGGGAAGCACCGTTTTAAGAAACCTAGGCACTTGGACGCTTCTTTCGACACATGGAAATATGATCATTCCAACGAAGGTCTGATTATATCGATATGCCCAGAACGTCAAGAGCATCTGACTCCAGAAGATCTACACTATTTATATTCAGGGGAGCTAAGGGACAGTTCATCCGCTTGTGGGTTAACAGGCAACACAGGGTCTTGTTTGCATTAAACTCTACTCTATTAGCAACACCCCACTCGGAGATTTTTTTTCAAGTCATTGAGAAGTGCGTCATTCATACTTTGCCTCTTACTCTCAATCTCCAAAGGACTCGGGCGTTTTTTTAAAAAAATGAATGGCAAATGCTGCTGTCGTCCGCAAACGAATGAATTGGGTTGTAAGTCAACGACAGAAGCTCGTTGATAAAAACCAAAAACAAAGTTGGCGATAGGACTGAACCCTGCGGTACTCCAGCGTTGATGGCATGCTCACTGGACGAAATGCCGTCGATTACGACACTGATAGTGTTGTTCTTAAGGAAGCGCGTGATCCACCGAGCAAAGTTACCACCGACACCATATGCAATCAGTTTAGAGACGAGTGCTTTATGCCACACTCGGTCAAACGCCTTTAAAATATCCAGAGCAACAACCCTGCTCTCACCGAACAGGTGAACACATTGCTTCCATTTTTCTGTAAGGAACGCCATCAGGTCACCAGTAGAGCGGGCCCTACGAAAACCATATTGACGGTCACTTAGCAATTCGTTGTGCTCTAAGTTTATTACGCTATCCATAATTTTGGAAAGCGTAGCATATCGCAATGGGTCGGTTGCTTGCAGGACTCGTAGCATCGCCCTTTTTAGTTATCGGCTGGACATTTGCGACCTTCCAACAAGATGGAAATACTCCTGTCCTGTAGGAGATGTTGAAAAGGTTGCGCAAAGGCCGAGCCAGTGTAGAAGCACACGTTTTAAGCACAATTGGTGGTATGCCAGTGGCGACCGTGGCGTAGTGGGTAGAGTGTGTGACTCTTACGCCAGAGAACCCAGGTTCGAATCGTCCATCTGACACAGAAAATTTTTTCAATTGAATTAATTTTTCTGTTCAGCCGTCACCTCTTTGCAGACAATGGCAAACCTCAGAAAGTAAAAACTGCCATGAAAAGCTTCTTGAGAACATAAGCCGTTCGGAGTCGGCGTAAAACATGTAGGTCCAATTCTCGATCATTTGTGTGCAAACATTTCACATCACACACAACACAATTGATCATAAGAAGCTCGGTCAAAGTCCTTTCAAGGGCTGAGATGGCCATTTCGTTTTTTTTTTTGGTATGCAATCGGGACCAGACGCTTTGTTTATGTTAAGATTTGCAAGGACTCTTTTGACTGCTCTCGTTTGAAAATATATCTCCTTTATTGAAGAAGAATTAGTCCCGACAAAAGGCAGTGGCTGACTACTATCCGAGATTGTAGAATTATGTGCAAACAATAATAATACAATTAAGTGCAAACAATAATAAACAACAAACAGGTTCGCTTTATCAACCGAGTCAGTGAAGATTCGGTCATCTTTTAAAAGAGTTTGAATCGAAAAATACATTGGAAACATAATTTCCAATTGAAGTTGCGATAGAAATTATTTAACGCATTCCATTTTGCTCTTTCATAAAACCATGCAGTCCTTTTCGGGGCTTTAAGCGTAGAGGTGCAAAGGTCAGAATATGAAAAAACAGCGGAGATGGTACAATGGTCCGAATTACCAAGAAGTGCATTGCCACTCACATATTTTTCATGATGAGAAGTCAGAAAAAGGTCTACGATGATATGGGTTTGCAAATCATTTTGTGGGAAAAATGTTGTTTCCTTCACTAGTTGAATCAATTGGTTCTGTGTGTGTGGCTTGAGTGACATAACCAAGCCGAGTTGTGGACATTGAAATCGCCAGCAACAAGGATTTCACTGTTAGGAAACAATCCCAAAATGTGCGTAATCGAATCAGAGAGAGTTAAATTTATTAAAAGTGGGCTCCCTTTCTAAATTCGGACTTCTATACATTAAACAAAAACGTAGCAACTGCGAACGAACTCTGAACCTCACCCACATGGAGCTGAATTCCGGATCGGTGACGCTCAGACTCCGCTCGAACTGGTATGCCACATCTGTTCTTATAAAAAGAGCGATGCCCCTATGCGAAGAAAACAATGGCAATAAGTGATACCCAGGAATATGAAAACCCAGTGGATCTGAGTACTCCGTCACCTGGGTCTCATTTAGTGCCATTATTTGGGGCCTATAAAAAGCACAATATGCATAGACCGAGAAGAAATCGCTCTCAGTCCACGAACATTGCAAAAGTCCATGCGAAAATGTCCCGACATTCAGGCATAATGCAAGTCTAGACCAAATAAAGTAATAAGTAATAAGGTAAGTAATTAGTTACTTCCGTATAAAAGATTATACACAGCGGACATAGACAAAATATACTGAAGCAAGTGTTATGCCTTCGCCTCAGCACAAATCAACCCACTGTGCAACCCCCTCGCAGACGTAACTAATTGGAGAGGATGGTGGAGTTGGCGGACACGAAAAAACGATAACTTATATGCGGCGAGGATCATAGAAAAGTCCCTCGCGTGGTTAGGCAAAAAGCAAAGCTTTGGAGCCCAGCGATGCTGTGTTGTTGCTGCTGGCAGCCCTCGGTAAAACTAGTTTCTGCTACTTATGTTTGCTGGTGTTGTGGTTGTTGATGTTATATTGTAAGAAAAAACGGAAACGTGCGACGATTAGATACAAAAATAATACAAAAAAATAAATACTATTCCAGGGTTAAGCAATTTATTAATTCATTTACCATGATGGTCAAATTGCCCGCTGTGTTTCACAAATGTAGTTTTTCTTTTTTACAAATGTTTAGTATGTGTTTCGTGAATGTTTTTGTTATGTTAAAAATAAAAGGTATTGGCTAAAGATAATAATGAAATGATTGAGGCAAGGAAAGAAAACATAAAATTTGTTTTTTAATAACCTAATTACTTAGTTGCTTATATATACACAATGGCAAAACTGAAACGTCTGAACGAATTAAATAATTTACTGTGACCTCACTATGCCCTTAATAACGACGACGTATGGCTTTTCTGAAAGCTTGTTAAATTTTTAAAAAATATTGTCTTCTGACTTTTTTATACGGCTGATAAATTCGCAGATCTAGGCATAGTATGAACTTAGTCCCAAAATGTCTTCCGTTTCGTGAAACGTCCGAACGCATGTTTAAAATAAAAATTTTGTTATAAATTTGAGTTGAATAATTATTTGTTTTATTTTTTTTTACTGTACCAATAGGTACTTACTTACTTAGGTGGCCGTAACAACCCGTGTCCGGATTTCGACCGACTCTGCAAGTGGATTCTCCGGGCTTGAAACCTTGGGCTAGACGCTTAACCTGTTGATAGAATTTTCGTGCATCCTTCTTGCCCTGGTATACCTCTAGTTCCTCACGCTCACGCTTTTCCTGCTCTATTTTCTTGCGTCTGAAAAGGCGTCTCTTACTTCCTCTTTTTGCGGTAGTTTTCTTGCATGGCTCGCGTTGCAGCTGACTGCAGCGTTTTTCTATATGCGGCGTTTTTTACTGCTGTCGCGATGCGACACTCCTGATCATACCATTGGTTCCGAGGTTGCGGGCGCCGGAAACCAATGACTTCTTCAGTTCCGGCGTGTTCGGGTCCAGAGGTTGGTTGGTTGAGCTTAACCGAGAGTTGAGTGGAGTAGGCTTCGGCAGTCCGTTGTACTTGCAGCTTAGCGACATCTAGCTTTCGTTGCATTCCTGTGCGTATGTTCTTCGCATTGCATAATCGCATGCGGATCTTGGCTGCAACAAGATAATGGTCGGAGTCAATGTTGACCCCCCGAAATGTACGCACATCTAGAACACTAGAGGCATGCCTTCCGTCGATTACAACATGATCAATTTGGTTTCGCGTTTTTTGATCCGGGGACAGCCAGGTGGCCTTGTGGATGTCGAGGTGCTTAAATCTGGTGCTACTAACTACCATGTTTCGTGCCGCGGCGAAGTCGATCAGTCTTAGACCGTTGTTTGTGGAGGTCTCGTGAAGACTGAACTGACCGACAGTGGGGCCAAAGATGCCTTCCCTTCCGACTTTCGCATTAAAATCGCCGAGGACTATTTTCACGTCATGGACCGGAAAGTGGTCATATACTTCCTCAAGACTAGCGTAGAAAGCGTCCTTGACGGCTTCGTCCTTTTCCTCCGTCGGGGCGTGCGCGCAAATAAGGCTAATGTAGAAAAATGTTGCCTTGATGCGGATCGTGGCCAATCTTTCGTTCACATGTGTGAACCGCTAAACAAGGTGGCGTTGTTTCCGGCTAACGACGAATCCACATCCGAATCCGAAAAAGCCTTGCCCTTTCCATCGCATTTCCTGGATGGCGGTGATGTCAGATTTTATTGTTTTGAGGGCTTCCGCCAGTTGGATAATGGCACATTCCCTATAAAGGGTCTGGACATTCCAGCTGCATATCCGTAAATCATTGTCCTTTTTCGTTTTGCGGTGGTCGTCAACGTAATTGGGGTTCTTATCCGAGGCTGGTTTAGTTTTCATTGGGCAGTAGTAATGTGGTGGGACCCAAACCCTGCGCACATTCCATGTTTAAGGTCTATGGATCGACCCGCCGCTCAAATTAGCCGTCAAACTGACGGATGCCAGTTTGCCGTTGCCCAGGGAACACCACTTGGAGGTTTGAGTCGACTTGAGACGATTTCGACATGGATAATGCTGGCCTCGCCAGGTTGAGACGGTCAGACACGTTGCCATGTGAAGGTTCGCCCCCTGTTCCCCTGTACCAATAGATAGCTTTTCGATAATATACACTTATCCCAAATATATCTCAGGATCGTATGAAAAATTTTTAAAAGAAGCGTACGAATGAAACGTCCGACACGCTGGGACTTGCCCATATGTGATGACGGCAAGGCAATTCGATTTAAACGTTGCTCCAATAGCACACCTACGCCAGCTTTACAACCTGTATTACTGGTGCCTGTATCAAAACTCATGGCTTCAACCCGATCTTCTATTTCCCACTGCTTCAAAATTGAAAACACAGCTGATGATATATTTTCCGCATTTACAGACGTAAGCTTAGCACCAAGAAACTTAGATGTCCATTGTAACTGAGAAGAACAGCTATCCTATCAACTTTCGTTTTTATAAAGGTCTGGCAGGATTTTTCCGTCCCAGTCCACTACTAATTAGTGCGCAGTACTTAGCTGCATTAAAAACTAGTAAGGAATGGAGCTTCGGCAGTGTACCGAAGCTAAATTACCCCACCTCCGAATTCAAGTATATTCGAAGTCTTTAGCCACGACAGACACGATGGCATTCAGTTTAATATATTTACGAAAGTTTTCCTGTTTTGATGTCGTCACTTTGTATGGGAGGTAGGCGTGTTTTTCATCTGATTTTGCCGTATATCAGATATGGTTCATATTATGTAGCAAAGCTCATGTGCAAAATTTCAAGACATTTCTTTAAGTTTTTTTTCGAAGAGATTTTAATTTTAAATAAAGCCACTTTGTATGAGAAGTAGGCTTGGTTTTGATCAGATTTTTGTAAATATAGAAATGGTTTATATTAATTATCAAAGCTCATGTGCAAAATTGCAAGACATTTCTTTAATTTTTGTGGATTTTTAAGAGATTTTACGTTAATATAAAGGCCACTTTGCATGGGAGGTAGGCGTGGCTTTCATCCGATTTCTTCAAATTTCATAGTTGGATTGACATTGAAGATCAAAGCTTATGTTCAAAATTTAAAGGCCTTTTCTTTATTTTTGCGGATTTTTAAGAGATTTTACTGTAAAAAGAAAGTCACTCTGTATGGGAGGTAGGCGTGGTTTTCATCCGATTTGGCTCATTTTCGAACTTGATCTTTTTAAAAAAGCTTATATTTTGAATTTCATCGCGTAAACTTTAAAATTACAGTTTAAATTGTGTCGACAGACGGACAGACTGACGGACACACAGAAATCGACTTTTCTATACCTGCCAACCCTCCTTATTGGCGTTACAAACGGAATGACAATTAATATACCTCTTACGCATTACGCGTTGGGGTAGGTATAAATATTATATAATAATTTTTCGAAAACAAACAACCTCCATTAACATACGTCGTCTTGAAAATCGCTCTGTGACGACACTTTCGAAGCGAACATCGCAGCGAATTATCGGAGTGGCAGCATGTTATAAAAAACAACAAAAATGTATGAAAAAAAGATGTGTGTGGCGGCCACGCACGGTAGAAGTGAAACTTTTACCCAAAAATGGAATTTCTGGGAAGATTGTTTATTTATTTTATTAACATTCCCTCCTTCAGTGCAACCAAATGGTTAAAAAGCAGTCTGCTTTCATACCAGCAGTAGTTCATGAACTGTCTTTTTTCCATAAAGCCAAATAGTATTTTCAACATAGCTATATCATGGAAAATATCAATGTCCCTTTTGTTTATTGACAGTTACTGAAAACTTCAATATTCACGTACAGAATTCGATCGCAGTTTTTTTTTACTTTCGTGAAACAGTTGGTTATCAAGAGGATTTATTATTTTAATTTGATGACTTAAGTAGTACCCAGGCTCGATCCTCATAGCACATACGACAGATCTTGCTGTTTTATTTTTTTGTTAGTTATATTTTTATTTAGTTATTTTTTTTATTAGTGGCGGCCGTGGCGTAGTGGTAGAGTGTGTGACTCTTACGCCAGAGAACCCAGGTTCGAATCCTCCATCTGACACAGAAAATTTTTTCAATTGAATTAATTTTTCTGTTCGGCCGTCACCTCTCTGCAGACAATGGCAAACCTCAGAGAGCAAAAACTGCCATGAAAAGCTTCTTGAGAACATAAGCCGTTCGGAGTCGGCGTAAAACATGTAGGTCCAATTCTCGATCATTTGTGTGAAAACATTTCACATCCCACACAACACAATTGATCATAAGAAGCTCGGTCAAAGTCCTTTCAAGGGCTGAAATGGCCATTTCGTTCTTTTTTTTATTTTTTTTTTGTTAATTATTTTATATATATTTAGAGGAAAAAATTTGTCGAAAAACCTGTGGCGGGAATTTAATTTTCCGTATTCGCATTGAACAGTGTACAATTAGGCTGCAAGTTGAACGTGCTACCATCGCATCATTGCCTCTCTTATACGAACAAACCCTAAAGCAAGCAAAGCAAACATCTTCCAATTTATTTCATAGGATTGATGACAAAAAAATTACTGTTTATCCAAAATAATCATTAATCGATTATAAATCGGGCTTTATTTATATAATCTATTTTCAATTTTTCTTTAAAAAAAAAACAAAAACTGCCAGTACAATTGTAAATATTTTTAATGAAAAAAAAAACGCAAAAAAAAATTTCAACTGCAGAAAGGACCACTAAACATTTGCTTCGTGGTCAGAAGCACTGACCTTATGCTACCGCGCATACTTGTTTAGGTTTATTTTACTATGCCTACACAGTTAAAAATGTTGCGTTTTTCGGTACAAAACTTGCATCGTATTTTATGTTGCATTTGCGACGATATTTCCCAATAGTCCAAGTCTTAAATAATTGATAAACGAATCATGAACGATTTTTCTTCTTCTTTGACGAAACATGCTGATTCGGCCATACATTTCATTGACGAAAACTCCATTTAAAATTAATATTATTATATTCGTGCGCTAACGCAAACAGAAATGTTGAGATTTTTCGTGCATGAATATATTACTGAATCGTTGCGGAAGTTTCGTCAGCAAACAAGGCAGAAATATGAACAAAATTTTATTCCTTTTCTTCCCTTTTATTATATTCTTTGATTTTACTTTACATGTTCTTTTGGATCAGATTATTTACGATTTGTATTCTTTGATATATCAGTCATGCAGTCCATTATTACGATATTATTTAAAAATTATATATATATAAAAAAAAAAACTAAATGGCCATTTCAGCTCTTGAAAGGACTTTGACAGAGCTTCTAATGATCAATTGTGTTGTGTGTATTGTGAAATGTTAGAACACAAATGATCGAAAACTGGATCTACAAAGCTTTATGCCGACTCCGAACGGCTTATGTTCTCAAGAAGCTTTTAATGGCAGTTTTTACTCTCTGAGGTTTGTCATTGTCTGCAGAGAGAGAGGTGATGGTCGAACAGAAAAATTAATTCAATTGAAAAACCTTTCTGTGGCAGGTGGGATTCGAACCAAAATTCTCTGGCGTATGGGCCACACACTCCACCCACTGCGCCACGGCCGCCAAAAATTATATATATTGTAACTTTTAACGAAAAAAATACCCCGAAATATAAGTCTTTGTAGGGAAAACATTAACAAACCTTTGCAACATGCTTGAACTTAAAGCAGAAAGGTTGAAGAATATTCGAAAATTTTTTTAATGAACGAACACAAGCCGGACGCGTTAAAAAATTTTCGTCAAGAAATACAAAAGAGAAGAGTTATCGGTTATCGCGTGTTCTACTGCTTTCGTTGTTTCTTTGTTCTGTTTGTTTTTTTTATGTTGACGAAACCAATGCAGATGATTTCAAGAATATTCTGCAAGTCTGTTATTGACGAATACAAGTCAGACGCGTTTAAAATATTCTGCAAGTCTGGCTTATGCAGCAATTTTCTTTACACACATAAAAAATTATTGATTTACAAATTAACATATTTTCAACAAAAACAACTTGGTTTAAAGGGCAGGTTTAATTAACATTTATATGACATTTATAATTAACATTCTATTAAATGAAATGGAACTGTTTATTTTGGATTGCCGCTTTTCTTATGGCATTCCTAAACATAAAGGCTCTCAGCAATTCATCATTAAAAGTGTGAAAGTGAGTTGAAAAATTGATTTAAACAATACAATAACAACAAGGAACAAATAATAGACAACATACAAGTATAAAGTAAGTTTGCTACATTTTAATTCTTTGAACTAGCGATCCCCAACTTAGAAGCTGTCTATTTATCTTAATTAACACGTAAAACACAAAACAAAAGTAAAACAAGGAAAACGCACGCCAATACGAAGTGCATCATTCAATGACTAGAGTCATTGAGGTTGCTTAGAATCATATGCTTAGAATTCAGCAGTATTTCTAATTAGCGATGAGTGAAAGCAGCGGCACTCGTCGCTCATCGCTGTTATGAGAATGCTTCGCGTGGAAGTGGTTGTTGTGCGCAACGCACGCACTCGGTTTTTGACGAGTGATTTAGAATCGTAAAAGAACGATTCGCTGCAGGTCTCTGGTGTGTATCAACGAAATAAAACTAAGCAAAGCAGAAAAAAGGAACAGGAATATATAAAAGATATTTTCTGGAAAATTTCAGCCATCTAGTGGTAGATATGCTGGCAATATTTTAACTTATCGATTTTAATTAATTGAAATACTATTTAGTTTTTGCAGCTGACCCTGCACTGTTGTTTTTAACGTCGCAGCCTAAAAAACAAAAAATGTTCCTTAAAAAAATATATTAACTTGAAATATTATTATCTTGCAAACTTTGAAATAAACAAACAAATAAAACAATTTAATCAACATTAAAATAATCATTTCGCCTTCCAATTGAGTCTCCGCTCAGTGTTTTGGTTTTTTTTTTTGTTTGACAGCTCAGACACTCGGCTCTAAGCCATGCATCTACCCTCTATTTTACCATGAGTCGAAGCGAGAGTTGACAAAGAGCTGACAATTCTTTTTGTGCATTCTATTAATATCTATACATGCTCAGACTCAATTCAATCATAAAGGAAAGAAAGGAAGAAGTGATTGTTGATTTAAGACTTGTTTGAGCTACGCAACTAAATATCCTTTCGTGGCGTCACAGCATACTGTTTTCAATCCTCAGTGAAAGCAAAAATATGAAAAATGTGTTAAATAAGAATTTTTTCGTTTTTATACAACTAGTGCGGCGAATTGCTGTGTTGTTGTTTTCATAAGAACCATTTCGTTACATTGGTTTTACCACCCTTCTAACTCGCCGTATTATTGTATACGCGGCTATAAAAGTTTCAATTCAAAAATGAAAGGAAAGTGATATTTTATCGAAAATATCGCCTGTCGAAAGTGTTGCAACATAACAATTTTCGACTCTAATTGGAATCTCTTCTAAACTGTCATTTTCTAAGAATTCAGTAGATATTGGATTCACTCTATTCTCCTCGTTTTCTAAATTTTCATCCCAATCAATCGGTAATGCATATTTGTCGCTATTATAGTTTGCGGAAAGTATAGCGAATGAAATAATATACTCACCATTTCCTTCCAACTTTTCCTCATACTCTCGTTTTCGTGTCAGTTCTAATTCTCTACGCTCGAGAGACCTACGCTCATTTTCGCGTAAATGAAGAGCCATGTCGACACCAGCCAAGTTCCCTGGACGTCCTTTTTGTCTTTGCATAATTAAAAGCAGCTTGTCTTTTTCCATGTTCATCATATTGAAGCGGTAGCTTCTTTAGCTAAGGTATTAACGGGAGAGAATTTAAAATTTTACAAAAGCGTCAGTTCACTTAAACAACAACAAATGCATGCAAACGCGATGAAAACAACCTTCACTCGAGGATGCTGATGTTGATAGCATCGCTACTGTGTGCGGTCGCTAAGAACTGTTTTTGTATGTGTATTTTGTTGGTGAACTTGAATTTTAGCGAAGTTATTTATATATGGTATTCGGCATCTAACCTCAGGTTGCGACCATAGAGAACGCTTTTTGGTGTGCCGAGCCGAAAAACAAATTGGAGTAAAAGAGATGCATTACTTCGTTTCTTTGTTGCTACAATATGTTTTTCGGCTTGGCTCAACAATAAATGTTTACAATGTTCACAACCTAATTATTCCATAGCCTTACTCATGTCCGCCATTGTTGTGACGTCAGCTATGCTAGTCAAAGTCATGGTGAAATTAAAAGCGGGTGCAGTCGTCAGAACTGCCGACGGGAGAGTGTTTGCTTCTTAGCATTAGATGTAAAATCAAATATAGTATTGATAGATGGAATAAACTGCACACTAGAGCGGAGTAATTTTTTCGGAGCAAAATTTTCGAAGTGTATAGCATATTTCAAAAATTACGTTTGACCCCCCAATTTTGAAAGAAAAAGCAGTATATTGTTAATTTTTGCTTTACAAAATTTTGTGTATTTATCTATGTATATTTAAAAAATAAGTTCATATATTACAATTGTAAAAGATCTCAAGTTGTTTCGTATACGAAAAATCCAAACAACGGGTTTTATAAATGCCAAAGAGGGCAAAGCAAATGTCTAGATTTCGCTCATTTAATTGCTTTTTTGTATATATCAATGCATTTTTTGATTAACCAAAGTACCATGCACTGAACACACTCGGCTACAGCGGCATATTATTGCATATTAGATATACTTTAACCATTTATAACCCATGATCATAAATGTTAAAATAAATAACATTTATAAACTTGTTTTAAAGTTTAATAAAACACGTATTTTTTAAAAAAATCAATATTTTTATTGTATATCTATTTATTACAGAATAAAGGGAGTGTGACATATCTCTGACATTGAGCTAATATTATATTTTTTTCTATGTCGAGTGTGAAAATCTAATATGTATTTTAGGTACTTACCCAGTAGTGTAACAGAAAATTGTGTCAATTTAGGACAACTAACGACTTTTTCAGGAATTTACAATTTTTCCCATGCACCGACTTGTAGTATTCGAACTTTGAAGAAAAACGTTCATTAACATACTAGTAGCGCTATCTCTGGGTACGATGATGTATTATTTCGTTAGTGCGGTATGAGTTAAAAGTGCGACAATGAGTTAAAAGGGAATCGGACCGTATTGATTCCCTTTTAACTCATGTATGGACATTGTATGATATTTTTTAGTTTGTTACAGAAATGCCACAAGGGGCTATAAGGGGTTAATCGACCCCTCCCCTAGCCTTATAGTTTATACAAAACCAAAAGTAATTACAATCAATGCAATCAATTACACGGATATGGTAAATTTTAATGACGAATAAATTTTATTTGAGCCCCTGCTTACACGTGACATTCCATATAATCATTTATTAGAACTTTTAGAACGCGAGGGTGAAGAGTTTGCCAGATCCTGAAATCCCATATCATATTTTTTGTTTATGCGAAGTATTTCAAGAAATTAGATGGTATCAGAAAAGTTATAGCTTAATAAAAATAAAAAATTTTACAAAAAACTTTATAAAAGACAACTCAAAGAACCCGTATCTTACCAGCAAAATTTAATTGGAAAAAATGTATATTTGAAAAGCACGTCTAAACTATCTTTATTCTAAAAAACCAAGGTTGAGTTAATTTTATTCTTAAATGAAGATTTTACAATCGTTTGTACACAGCAGTGTAAACAATATTGTAGAAAGAAGGGTTTTAGAAGCTCAACTTTGGATGGCCATAGAGACCAATCCTTGGGATCAAATTACATGCAAAGGATGTTTTTCATATGTTGGATATATCCGGATTACAAAACCTAGCAAAAATAAGTAAGCCCGTTAACTTCGGGATAACACTGCATACGAGGTTTTTGTCAATATTTGTCCCAAAGTGCGACATGTTGAAAAGAACAGAGAAGGCATTATGGCGGTGATGGTTGAGAGTAGGAAAATAAACCCTCGTCTGCAATGCATACGTGATTTTCTATTATCTAAGTTTTTGCAAAGTTTTTCTTATATGAAAATAAATACAATAATACAATAAATAAATTTAAAAACTAGCTTTGATCCAAAAAATTTTAATATTCTGGTTTTTCTTTTAAAAGTTGGGGGGGGGGGGGGGGGGATCAAACGTAATTTTTGAAATATTTTTGTTCAGCAATTTTGCTTAAAATTTAGCATAGAATTCGAATATGGCATACACTAAGTGCGTGAAGATAAATTCGTTAATCCGACGCTAACTTATCAAAGACACAAACCCATATTTCTTAAAAGTACGAATTTAAAATTCGGGTTAGTGTCGTAACGTAAAGATCGTAATATCTAAATTTAGGATTTCTATTTTTTATATACCAATGGACAGGTAATTAAAGCACCTTTCCAAGGGTATATGACTTATAGTGCCGCGTTGAGAATTTTGTCCAAAGGAAATGTTTTAAAAAAAAGAGATCGATCGATTCATAGTACTGACTTTGAATAAAAAAATCTCAGTTCCAAAATGTACGATTTTTAAATTTTATATATTAATAGACAGGTAATTAAAGCACCTTTTTAATGATATATAACTCATTGCGGCGCGATTAAGATTTTGGTCACACAACAAATTTTTTAAAAAGAACTGTTATACGCTGAACTACGTCATTGTCTTCGTAGAGCTCATACAGCTCGTGGTTTATTCGGATGCGATAGTCATCGTCGACTCGAACAGGACCGAAGATTTTGCGAAGAACTTTTCTCTCGAACACCCCCCGAGCAGCTGAGCGAGTTTGCGAAACTCCCATGCCTCACCTCCATAAAGCACCATAGGTACTACGAGCGTTTTGTAGAGTGTTAGTTCTGTCGATCGAGAGGGCTCTGGAACTTAGTTGCTTACTGAGCCCGTAGTAGCATCTATTAGCAATTATTGTTCTTCGCTTTATCTCCAGGCTGATTTCGTTGTTGGAATTAATGGCGGTGCCAAGGTATACCAACTCCTTGACTACTTCAAAGTTATAGCTGCCGGATGAAACGTGGGAGTCTAAACGGCGCGCTCCCTTGTTTGTAGACAGCATATACTTTGTTTTACCCTCATTTATCGTCAAACCCACTTTGGCTGATTCCTTTTCGATAGCGGCGAAAGCAGCGGTAACATCTGTCTTGGTTCTGCCAACAATATCAATATCATCAGCGTACGCAAGGAGCTGGACACCTTTATAGCAAATGGTGTCATTACGATGCACACCGGCCTTTCGTACGATCCCCTCCATGATGATGTTGAAGAGATCGCAAGACAGTGGATCGCCTTGCCTGAAACCTCTTTCGGTATTGAAGGTTTCGGAGAGGTCATTTCCTACCTTGACGGAGCTGCGTGTATTGCTCAACGTCATTCTGCAAAGTCTAATCAACTTTGCAGGTATACCGAACTCAGACATTGTTGCGTATAGGCAATCCCTTCTTAAATCTTCCTTAAAATCGACAAAGAGATGGTGTGTGTCAATTTGATTTTCGTGGGTTTTCTCCAGGATTTGAAGTAGCGTGAAAATCTGGTCTATGGTGGACTTTTCAGCTCTAAAGCCACACTGATAAGGTCAAATCAGTGTTTTTGTAATCAGCTTTAATCTTTCACACAGTACGCTTGAGAGAACCTTAAATGCGATGGAAATAAGACTGATACCTCGATAGTTGGCGCAGATTGTTGGGTCTCCTTTCTTAAGTATAGGGCACAGTACGCTTACATTCCAATCGTCAGGCATGCTTTCCACTAGCTATATTTTGCTGATGAGCTGATGCATGCGCCTTATCAATTCACCTCCGCCGGTTTTAAACAATTCAGCTGACAGGCCGTCAGCACTCGCTGCTTTATTGTTTTTGAGTCGTTGGATAGCAACTTCCATTCCGTCATCGTTGATTGGTGGCATTGCACTGCGCTCTCGATGGGCGGCATTGGTGGAATCGTCGCCAGTAAGTAAATTGGAGAAGTGCTGTCTCCACAATCTAAGCACACACTGTGTATCCGTATTCAGATCTCCATTTTCGTCTCTACAAGTGGATGGTCCGGGCTTGAAACCTAGGGTTAGACGTATAACCTGTTGATAGAATTTTCGTACATCCTTCTTGCCCTGGTATACCTCTAGTTCCTCACGCTCACGGTTTTACTGCTCTCTTTTCTTGCGTCTGAAAAGGTGCCTCTCTTCCTTCCTCTTTTCGCGGTAGTTTTCTCGCACGGCTCGCGTTGCAGCTGACTGCAGCGTTTTTCTATAAGCGGCGTTTTTTACTGCAGTCGCAATGCGACACTCCTGATCATACCATTGTTTCCGAGGTTGCGGGCGCCGGAAACCAATGACTTCTTCAGCGGCATCGCGCATGGAGTGGAATATATGCGCCCAAAGTCCGCCGGCGTCGTCGGGTCCTGAGGTTGGTTGGTTGAGCTTAACCGAGAGTTGTGCGGAGTAGTGTTCGGCAGTCCGTTGTAATTGCAGCCTAGCGACATCTAGCTTTCGTTGCATTCCTGTGCGTATGTTCTTCGCATTGCATTATCGCATGCGGGTCTTGGCTGCAACAAGATAATGGTCGGAGTCAATATTGACCCCCTAGAACACAAGAGGCATGCCTTCCGTCGAGTACAACATAATCAATTTGGTTTCGCGTTTTTTGATCCGGGGACAGCCAGGTGGCCTTGTGGATGATGGGGAATTGCTTAAATCTGGTGCTACTAACTACCATGTTTCGCGACGCGGCGAAGTCGATCAGTTTTAGACCGTTGTTTGTAGAGGTCTCATGAAGACTGAACTGACCGACAGTGGGGCCAAAGATGCCTTCCCTTCCGACTTTCGCATTAAAATCGCCGAGGATTATTTTCACGTCATGGACCGGAAGGTGGTCGTAATCGTCCTCAAGACTCAAGGGGCGTGCGCGCAAATAAGGCTGATGAAGAAAAGTTTTGCCTTGATGCGGATCGTGGTCAATCTTTCGTTTACAGGTGTGTTACAATGTGGCGTAGTTTCCTGCTAACGAATCCACATCCGAATTCGCACCTTTCCGCATGGCAGCTGTTGTAGATATCGCAGTGTGCTTTTTTAGAAGCAACCTTGTCTTTCCATCGTATTTTCTGGATGACGGTGATGTCTGCGTTTATTGTTTTGAGGGCTTCCGCCAGTTGGATAAGGGCACCTTCCCTATAAAGGGTCCGGACATTCCATGTGCATATTCGTAAATCATTGTCCGTTTTTCGTTTGCGGTGGTCGTCCACGTAATTGGGGTTCTTATCTGAGGCTGGTTTAGTTTTCATTGGGCAGGTAATGTGGCGGGACCCAAACCCTACGCACATTCCATGTTTAAGGTCCACGGAGCGACCCGCCGCTCAAATTACCCGTCAACCTAACGGATGCCAGTTTGCCGTTGACCAGGGAACACCAAGAGGAGGTTTGAGTCGACTTGAGACGATTTCGACGTGGATAATGCTGGCCTCGCCAGGTTGATTCAGTCAGACACGTTGCCATGTGAAGGTTCGCCTCCTGTTCCCCAATAAATTTTGTTTCCTAGTTTTAATTTCGTTGACCCATCAAATCTCATATTATTTCGATCAGTTAATATTTTCCCCTCAATTATTAATTTCCAACCGATAAACAAAATTCAATATAATGCTTCTTGTTGCAGTTTAATAAATTATACATTTTGTGTGTAACATAAAACCCGCTGTCGCGTCCAAACTTGTGAAGTAGCTAGCGGCAGATGCGAAAAGGGTGATGTTCTAGGCTCTATGCCTTGAGCAACGAATATGCCTTTGAGCACTTTAACTCAAAGGTTTGTTGTAGGTTGGGCCTTTAAGCACTTGAACTTAAAGGTTGTTAAGTTGGAGTAATTTAAACTACTGGTGTTGGATGTCAAATTAACTGTGTTCTTTATTAATTAAAATTGGTGTTTAAATACTAAAAATAAATACAACGTAAACAAAATATATTGAGAAATAAAAAAGTGCAACATTGAGCAAATTAATTTAAAACAATTAAAACAATCGTAAAGAAATCAAACCCAAAATATGTGAATTAATCAATTGTAGACAAATAATAATAAAAATCAAAATATGCGAATTAATCAATTGTATGCAAATAATAATAAAAATCAAAATATAAAAACATTGGACCGAAGTGCCATAAGCAACATTTAGCAAAATCCTTTGGAGATATTCCTCTCGATATCAACTCAGCCGGGTTATGACGTGTGCTTACATGTCTCCATTGTTTAGGTATGCTTAATTCGCGTATTTTTGTTATTCTGTGAGTAACAAAAACTTGGTATTGTGCTGTATCAGAGTTTAACCAAGCCAATACTATTTGTGAGTCTGACCAGTAGAACGTTTTGTATCTATTATATTGCAAATCTTCCTTAACTCTGATTGTTAGCTGAGCTCCCAATACGGCCGCGCATAATTCTAATCGCGGTATTGTAGTTTTTTTTTATTGGAGCAACTCGAGATTTGGCGCACAGTAACCTTACAAGAATTTCACCACTGTTCAAAACAAATCTAATATAAACTGCTGCACCATATGCCTTCTCAGATGCATTAACGAAGGTGTGAGCTTGTATTTCTTCGGTATATGAGATGAAAATATGTGTCGATTGATCTTGAAGTTGTTTAATTCTTCCATCTCTCGCTTGAAGTTATTCCATGTTGCTTGTGATTCAGCCGATAGTGGATCATCCCACGATATTTTTAGTAGCCACATCTGTTGAAGAAACATTTTTGCCTTTACTACAACAGGTGCGAGAATGCCCAATGGATCAAAAATTTTTGCTAGATCTGATGCAACAACGCGTTTTGTTAGTATGGTGCTTTTGTTCAAGTTGGCTTTGACGCAGAATTGATCAGTTTTTGGCAACCATGTCAAGCCGAGCGTTTTTATTGCTTGAGTACCATCATCGTCAAGATCCAAGTTGACTTCTTGATGTTCTTCTGGAATTCCTTTTAACAACCTTGGGTGGTTGGCGCACCATTTTCTTAGGGTAAATCCTGCTTCATACAGAATTTCAGTGAGCTGTCTTTGTTTTTCGATTGCCTCTGTCAAATTATTCGAGCCAATCAAACCATCATCTACATAGAAGTCGTTTTTTAATGCAGTTGCTCCTAATGGTCGTTCCTCTTGGTTATTCATTGCAAGTGTTTGTAAGCATTTTGTTGCCAAATAAGGAGCAGCTCTTGTACCGTAGGTAACTGTGTTGAGCTGGTAACAGTTGAGTGGTTCTGACGACCGTTCTGTCCACCATATGAGTTGGTATCTTTAATCTTCACTATGCATGTCGATTTGTCGATACGTTTTTTTAATATCGGTTATCAATATGAATTTAGGTGTCCTGAAGCGAAGTAGAATTGAGAATAGTTCACTTTTGACGGTGGGGCCGTTGAGCTGTATGTCGTTGAGCGATAATCCTGAAGACGTTTTGCACGATGCGTCGAATACTACCCGAAGTTTTGTTGTGCTGCTATCAGGTTTAAGGACACAATGGTGAGGAATGAAATAATTTGACACCAAAGCATTCCCCACGTTTATCTTTGTCATGTGTCCCAAATCTTCATATTCGCGCATAAAATTGATGTATTGTGTCCTGAGGTCAGGGTTTTGGGTGAGTCGCCGTTCTAGTGCCATAAATCGATTATACGCTGTATTTTTCGATGTTCCCAATTCTGTTGGTTTTCTGGAAAACGGAAGCCTGACAATGAATCTGCCGTCGTTACCGCGTTTTGTATTTTTTGTGAAGTGATTTTCACATTGTCGTTCAACTTCTGTTAGTGCTGGTTCAGTCTTATTTAGTTCTTCGAGCTTCCAAAATCTTCCAATTAAAGTATTGGTTTCGTCTTCACTAGTGAGACCTCCACATACAATTGTGTTGATGCATGGTTGAGTTATCTTGCTAGAGAACACCCATCCAAAAACGGTGTTTTGTAATATTGGCATGGGGTCATCTATCTTAATTTTTCCTGCAGACAAGATTTGATGGTAGAATTCGGCTCCGATCATCACATCAATTGCGGTGGGCTGGCTGAAGGTTGAATCTGCTAGTGGTATATTGTCGGGAATTGTCCATTTAGAAGTATCCAATGCCGTCGATGGTTGTGGTGACACAATTTGTTTTAAAACAACAGCCTCTAGTGGGGATGTGTAGTTAATTGTTTTGGATTTCATAGTGATATGAATGCGATGATGACTGTTTTGTTTTCTTTTTCCAATACCTTCCAAGTGAATTGATGTTGATTTAGGAGACAATCCTAATTTCTTTACAACTCTTGATGTGACTAGGTTCACTTGCGATCCTGAATCCAAAATCGCCTTGCATTCTACTGTCATGCCATTGGAAGCCATTAAGATCATTTTTGCTGTACCTAGTAAAACATATGACTGTTTCATGTTATTGTTTAATGCTGACAATGAAACCGAGCTCTTTTCAGGTTGTGTCGATTGATTCTCTTGTCCCTTTGGTTTCGATGATTCTAAATGCAGCAGTGTGTTATGTTTCTTATTGCATTTAGTACAAGTGCGTGAATTGCATTCTTGCGATGTGTGTCCAGCCTTGAGACAATTCATGCATAAATTCTTTTATTTATTTATTTATTTATTTATTTATTTATTTATTTATTTATTTATTTATTTATTTATTTATTTATTTATTTATTTATTTATTTATTTATTTATTTATTTATTTAATTTAATTTCATCTAATAGAGATCAACTCTTACAGACTACTTGAAAACATAAAACAAAGAATAAATTACTTAAAATTACAATTATTCGCATCTTACAAATAAATAAAGTTTAAATTAGTTACATAATTTGTATAATACAAAGTGAATAAAAGTGTAAAGAATTTACGAGGAGTTCAAAGCATTGCGGGCCAAAAGGTGCATAAATAGACTATTTTTGAGTTGCCTTCTTGAGCAAGAATCAAATAAATCAATGTAAGCAAGTACTGAATTAGTCTCCCTAGTACATCGAGCCAAGGGCATATTAGAAGCATAAACTGATCTATAGAGGTCTTCGCTAAAGTGAAAACGACTACGGAGATGTCTTGAAGGAGCGTGGAAATTCAATAGAGATAAAAGCTCGTCACATTGAATATTATGATGTATTAGGTCCCAGATGAACAAGATTGAAGAAACTTTGCGCCTTGTTTCAAGCGAGGAAATATTTATTAGCGCGCACCGAGTACTATAAGAAGGAACGGCGGGTAAATGTCAATTAAGCTTGTATACCACAAACCTAGTAAACCGTATTTGAACGTTTTCTATGCGATTAGAGTGAACTTGAAAAAGTGGATTCCAAATAGTGGAACAGTATTCCAAATGAGGTCTAACTAAGGTTGAAAATAGAGTTAATAAAGTATAGGGGTCCGTAAAGTCTTTAGAATTCCTTTTAAGGAAACCCAACATCGAATTAGCCTTGTTAATTATAAAATCCATATGGTCCTTGAAATTAAAACGCATATCCAACAAAACTCCTAAGTCTTTCTTAACGACAACCCTATTGAGACTTGTTGAGGTGGCAGAGTAATCCCAAAGGATCGGAGAAAAAGCTCTACAGAAAGTAAAACATTGGCACTTGGAAATGTTCAGAGGTAGCTTATTGATCTCACACCAAGGCATTACGGAGTCAATATCTTTTTGAATTAACCCAACTCAAACTCAAAAAATCATTTGAAGTTGAAATAGCTCGAAAAATTGTTAAATCATCTGCAAACAAAAGTGCTTTAGAATTTTTAACCAAACTGGGAAGATCATTTATAAAAAGTAAAAATAAAAGCGGGCCCAAATGACTACCTTGAGGGACTCCTGAAATTACAGAGATTGGATCCGAGAGGCGATCGCATATTATTACTTTTTGACGACGATTAAAAAGATAGGATTTAATCCAATAAAGAAAGCTTGAGTGAAAACCCAAAGAAGATAGTTTGAGAAGTAAAATATTATGATCCACTTTGTCAAAGGCTTTAGCAAAGTCAGTGAAGATGACATCTATTTGAACACCCTTGATAAAATTTTTTAAGATATAATTACAAAAGATAGTGAGGTTAGTTACCGTCGATCTACCCGTGATAAAGCCATGGTGATGCGAAGAAATAATGTTTTTTACAAGAAAGATAAGCTTCTTGTAAACAATCAGTTCAAAAACTTTAGGAATACAAAGAAGTTTGCAAATTGGCCTGTAATTACAGACATCATGTTTAGGACCGGATTTATAAATTGGAACAATTAGCGAGACTTTCCAAGCCTCCAAGAAGTTGCTAGTTGTTAGGGATTTATTAAAAATCAAAGACAAAGGAAATGCCACTGATTCAGCACAATTTTTTAGAAAAAAATGGTGCGCTGCCATCAAGACCCTCTTTAGTATTCGATTTAAGAGTCTTTAAGGCAGATTCAACTTCGGGTGGATCAATACTAAGTAAACCAATATCTAAAACAGAATTTTGATGAGCCGTAAAGTTGGAAGGAGAAACCACTGAAGAAGGTGAATAAAAAGATTTAAAATAGTCTGCAAAAAAGTTAGAAATTGTAGTTAAATCCTCCGAATTCGTTTCCATTCCAATTGGGGAGGCCATTTGTATTTCTCTTGCTGTTTATAAAAGTCCAAAAGTGCCTGCTATTCTGCTTTAATTTATCTTTAACTGATGAAATATATGAGTTATATAGGAATTTATTAAGAACATCATACTCTTTTTGACAGGATAAATAAGCTAATTTAAGCATCTGGTTATCACGGTTTTCTCTGTACCGCTTATAGGATTTGTTTTTTTTTATTTTTAGAATTTGAGAGTCTTTTATTAGACCAAATTGGATTCTTGACTTGAGAGGTTTGTCTTTTGGGGACCCAGCCAAGCGAACAATCATTAATGACTGAAAGAAAATAGTCATACATATCGGCAAGATCCTTTTCTAAAAATTGGTCAGACCAGGAGACTGAATTCAGAACTCTATTTTTTTCGCCAAAATTGGCCTTTTTATAATCATTAAAGAAAGAGACACTAGACGTTAGTACTTGGTAACTATAAATCGAAAAGTCTAAACCTAATGGCTCGTGATTTATTTCACTTGGTAAATTTTATCCTTGGTGGTTAGATGCAAAAATTGGTTGCAGCTATATAATGGGTGTTGACCATTTTGACATACTGCACAGATATTAGTCTTTTCTCGTATTACAACGGAAGAAACTATTGTAGTGGGTGCCTTTTTATCCTTGCTCCCTAATGCCTCAAGTGATTGAAACCTGTGTTCCAGAAATTCTAAGAAGTGAGATAATGTTTGCAATTCTTTTGGTTTTTCTAACGATTGCTCGTATAACATATGTGTTTGCTTATCCAGTTTTTTAAGCAAAATATACAACAATAGTTGATCCCAGCTTGAAATGTCGATTCCCAAATTTTTTAATGCAAGAAGACTCATGAGAAACGTCATGCCATGCCTTTATTGTGCTGGCGCTTGGTGTGTCAGCAGAATGATTTGGTTGACTGAGGATTTTTTAGTTTTTAGTGTTGATGTTAGTAGACGTAAATTGTTGTATCGGTCTTGGAGCATTTTCCAAGCACTTCATAGTTCTCTGAACTCAACGAGAAATGTTGAATTAATTTTGCTGCTTCTCCACTCAGTGAAGACTTCAGGTACCATATTTTTTGCACATTTGGAATTGTTCTTTTGTGAATCATTTCATTAAATAGGTCATAGAATTGTTTCCACGATAGATAGTCTCCATCGAATTTAGGAATTTGAACCTCTGGCATTCTGATAGATTCTTTCCGTGGAACGTTGTTGTTGACTTGTTGCATTGAAAGCACACCTGACAATTTTATTGTTAATGCCTGTACTGTTTCTTCCAGCAAAAGGTATTCTTCAACATCGTATCCACTGCCTTGGGGATCATTATGCAAATCCCAAATTTGGTAATTAATTGATTCAACTTCTTCAGACAACTTGGTAAGTTTATTTAAATTCACCTTGTAGTATTGTGGAGGTTGTGGTTCATCTTCCCTTGACAGCCGTCGTAGCCACAATATGGTGGCATGCTGCTTTCGTATTAACCTGGTTATTTCCGCAAGCTGTGCTGAATTGACTAAAGGTTTCGGATGAATTTGTAGGCTAGCTGTTGATGTGGTGCTTAATGCATCCTGAAATATTTTGCTATACTGTTCGAAAAGGTCTCGAATCACATCGTAATAATTTTTTGTGAAGTATTCATATCCCGGATCTATCATATGTGTCATTTTTTCGAATCTCTGAATCATTTGCATCGAATTGGTTCCACGAAGAATTCAAATCCCGGAGTCGTTGTTCATAATACGGCTATGGCTTTCGATCCGTTGAATCTTTTTTAAAATTGGTGATGATTCGTTGAATCGAACTTCCTAGTTCCGCTTGTTTGGTGTACAAGGCATCTATGATGAAGATGGCTTCCTGTAGCACCTCGATCTAGTATGTTGAATCGTGATCTTGTGTAATCACGTCGGGGTCACCAAATGTTCAAGGCTCTATGCCTTGAGCAACGAATATGCCTTTGAGCACTTTAACTCAAAGGTTTGTTGTAGGTTGGGCCTTTAAGCACTTGAGCTTAAAGGTTGTTAAGTGGAGTAATTTAAACTACTGGTGTTGGATGTCAAATTAACTGTGTTCTTTATTAATTAAAATTGGTGTTTAAATACTAAAAATAAATACAACGTAAACAAAATATATTGAGAAATAAAAAGTGCAACATTGAGCAAATTAATTTAAAACAATTAAAACAATCGTAAAGAAATCAAAACCAAAATATGCGAACTAATCAATTGTACACAAATAATAATAAAAATCAAAATATGCGAATTAATCAATTATATGCAAATAATAATAAAAATCAAAATATGCGAATGTATGTATGTACAATTGTACAGGTGACAAAGCGCATTAAATAACAATTTGAGATGCTGCTATTAAAAAGCTATTGCTATTAAAAAGCATCGAAATTGTTTAAATATGCATTGTATGAAAAGTTGGGGTTTTCTGATATAAATGTTTTATACTATTTGTTTATTAAAAAGGTTAGTAACTTAAAAAAAAAAAATGACTTAATAAAGAGTACACTACACCCTAGCCCTTCAGCGAAAATTTACTTGCAAAAGTTAATTTTTAAGATGTCGGAGTTGGAAAAAGGGTATTCTTAAATTTATTAAAAAATTTTGGCGTTCATAAAGAATTTTCATTAACAAATGTGTATTGAACTTAATATTATTTATAAAATTTGTAACGATTTATAATACAATGTCTTAAATAAATATAGGAATATAATATGTGTGTATGTTATGTTATAATTAATAATATTTAGTTCTTATGTCTGTGGCTTATATAATTTTAAAATGTTGTGGGTTTTTTTTTTTAAATTCCATCTTTATTTGTAATTGTATTAACTCCTTTTCTATTAATTACTTCATATGGTCCTATATATGCAGCTTGATTTTTTCTCCTATTCTCTACTTTTATAAAACTAAATCTCCTACATTTGCTTCTAATTTATTAGTGTAAGCTGTATTATTATTCAATGTTCTTTTCATTTTAACTCTTCTTGTTATTTCCTAAACTTTCTTCAGAGCAGTTTGTAATCTGATTCCCAACTCACTAGCGTAATCGTCAAAATTATAAACTCTGTTGTCTTTATTAATTGTGTAAGTGGGTAAACTTGGTAATTTTCCGAATATTAGTTCGTAAGGTGAGTAACCTGTGTCAGTATGTGGTTTGTGTTGTACGCAATCCATTGGAAGGAATCCATTGATCCCATTCTTTGCTGTTGGTAAACGATAGCAAATATTCATTGAGTACTATATGATTTCGTTTCAGAGAACCTATTTAGTTTAATCTTAAATTGCAAATGTTTTTCATAAGTTCGTTAGTAAATTCTGTTCCGTTGTTTGATTTAAGGATTTTGAAGTGTCCGTATTTTAAAATGAATTGTCCAACTAATTTCTTAGCTGTCGTCGCGTCTTTTGCAATCAATTGTTGTGCAGCTATATATTTTTTTAGTTCGCATTGTATTGTGTTGAAATATAATAATCTCACATATTTTCATCTGCCAAAACTTGTAGTTTTGTAGTCTCCACTTTCATTTTAGTTTTTAAGCTTCACTTGTTGTAAAATCGTTTTCAGTCTTTAAATAAAACTTCTTGCCAACAGTCCACGCAATAAACGGTTTTTATTGCACGTGATCGGTTAAAGTTATTTAATAAAAACTCGATTTAAAAACTCGATATAAAAACTCGCAAGTTCTGAGCAAGCACATACGCTCGCACAAAATAATCCCACCACAAAACGACATGACAAGAAACGTAGCGAAGATAAAAAGAATGCAGAGAGAAACAAGAAAAAAAAAATGATTTAACGGAAAATGTTTCTGCTGCGACAAGATAGGATACCGTGCAAATGAATGCAGAAACAAGAAGAAAAGCACACAAGAAAAGAAACACAAAGAACAATCGAACTGTTTGATGCATATAAGTGAAGCAGCGCAGAGACAAAATACATGGTGTGTTGACAGTGGCGCTACGTCACACATGTGCTGTGACAAAAGCAGTTTACATTGTTGAAAAAAATTCAACAATTAGACTAGCTCCAGGGCAAAAGGCCAATGGTCCAAAATGGGGTTTTTCTAATAAAGAGAAACAAAAATGGCGAGTGTTAAGGTAAATACAACAATATACCAGTCATGAATTGGTTCTCTTATGTATTTGGCAGTTTGGAGCCAACCAGGCATTTTGCACGCCTTAAGCAATTTGTCAGAAAGGAACACAGATGCCCATGTGGAACACGAGACTGCTGTTAAGCATGTTTTGCGATACCTCGCTGGAACGATGAACCTCAGTATCGTATACCGCAATAATGGCGAACCAGTAAAGGGTGTTGCTGACTCAGATTTTGCCAACGATCAATTGACCAATTTTCATAGACTTCAACGAAACAAGGCATCGTCACATTGAGCAGCGCTGAAGCAGAATACGTTTCTTTATCTTCGGCTGCTAAAGAGGCTGTCTACTTACGCAGACTACTGATCGAAATTGGGTATTTAAATACAGATCCGATGACTATTTTTTGCGATAACATCAGTGCACATTGCTCACAGACCCATATCGCATATATCATAGTATATCGACATAAAATATTTTGTTAGAGAAAAAGTAAAAAATAACGACATTGTACATAAATATTTTTCAACCAATAAAAATGTTGCTGATGTAATGACCAAAAGTTTAAATAAGAAAACACATTTTAATTTTGTAAAATTACTTGGATTCAATTAAATTTTATGTAAAATATTTGTAGCTTAAGAAGAAGTGTTGAAATATAAAAACTCAAATATTTTCATCTGGCAATACTTGTTGTAGTCTTGTAGTCTCCACTTTAATTTTAGTTTTTAAGCTTCACTTGTTTTTAAATCATTCTTAGTCTTTAAATAAAACTTCAAGCCAACGGTCCACGCAATAAAAGGTTTTTATTTCTAACTTATTGTCAAAATGTATCTGTAGTCATTTGATATTCTTAAAGGTCTTACTGTGTCTATTGATATAACTTCAAATTTTTCTTTTGTGTGTTTTTGCTTATTTCATATGTACCTTTGTTTTAACTTTATCAATGTTTTCCGTATTCCTAAATGTCCTCCATGTGTTGAATTATGAAATTCGTCAATTAATTTGTATTGTTCTAAATGGTCTTTTATTGTTTTTGAGGCTGCAAAAATTATTATTTTAAGCTGAAGATTTCTATCATTTATTTTAATTCTTGTATATGCTTTCTTAAATTCATCTATATATACAAACTTTAAATATTTCATCATTATTATCTAAGCTTAGTTCTTTTATATTTTCTTTATTCATCCTTGATGCTAACTTCTTCAGTATTGAATCTAGTTTCGCTGAATTATCGTTACATCCTACGTGTACAAAATTATTTTCAATATTAATTTTAAAATTCTTCATATTTTTGTCGACATTAAATTTTAATTTCCTCATATTTTTGACGTCAGTAATGGACGTACATTCCCATATTTGAAGGTGATCAAGCTCTGTTGAGAGTTGCATTTCTCCATATTAGTGCCCAATTTATTTTTTTTAGAAATGCCCCTTGTAATAATAAGCGTTCTTTTTGCTTTTTCATCTACCTCTTGTGGTATCATTTAAGTATTTCGGAGTCAATTTGGATTCTTGTTAAAGTGTCTGCGTTCGTATTTAGTTTACCGTTTTTTATATATAATGTCAAAATCGTAATCGCATAGGTCAAGACGTATCCTTGTCATCTTTGATGCTGGATTTTTATGTGTAAATAGTGCTTACTAGTGTGGTCTATGGTCAGTGACAACAGTGAATTTTCTGCCATATAGATGTGGTAACTGAATACCACATCTTGATATACACACATTTTTAACATTAAAAACACTTTACATAAAAACACTGAGTTATAAAATATTATTAAAATTATGTTTATATAATTTTAATTTTCAAAAACATTTTTATATAAAAAGTCAGTTGTAAAAAAATATTCAATAATAAATGTTCAATAAAAAAAATGTTGAAAAAATATATTCTTTGTTACCACCAAAACTGGCGATCCTGCCAGGTGCAAACCTAATGGAACAACAAACCCGAAGCGACAACATCAATTGAGTAACATCCACAAGTGCCAACAATAAGAACAACATAATTTTCTTTACTGCATATCGAAACCTACACCAGCGCCAATTATACTAAATGGTAGAACAATTAATGCACCACCACTATTATTGAATCGAACATATCCAACGTCGCCGCCACCACAAAGGCGGACAAATAATTCTGTAACCGCTGGTGGAGCACCTCCAGTACCACCACCAAGGTCACTTGCAGATATCGCTACAGCTCCATTCAGACACAACAGCTGCAACATCAACTACACCATCATTCCTCACAACAACATCAGAACTATCAACCACCCAAGCAAACGTCCACCCAAATACGTAGGGTGCCTTTTATATTTCGGGATTTGGCAACCCTGGTGTTGCAATCTGTCAACTGAAAGCTCTATCGCAAAGTTTGCCATTTGTTGGCTTATACGTACTCAGAACGTTTTGACATACGAGCGCTATTTGTGTTGTTTATAGTAACTTAAAAGATTCATCTCGGTCTAAAAATGGAATTAAATCGTGAACATTTTCGTGCGATTATTTTTTACAACTTTCGACGTGAATTAACACAGCAACAGTGCATGGATGAACTTAATTCAATTTTTGGCGATGAAGCTCCATCAAGGACCAGTGTTTATCGATGGTATGGTGAATTCAATCGTGGTCGTAGTTCACTCGAAGACGAATTTCGTGAAGGTCGTCCGAAATCAGCTGTTGTTCCGAAAACCATTGATGCTGTGCGCGAACTGATATTGCAAGATCGTCATGTTACCTATCGTGAGATTGAGGCAACCTTAGGCATAAGTGGGACCAGCATACATTCAATATTGCATAAACATTTGACTGTCAAAAAAATTTGTTCGCGTTGGATCCCACACAATTTGTCAATAGCTCAAAAAAAGGCTCGTGTCGATTGGTCGAAGGAAATGCTCAAAAAATACGATCGCGGTGCTTCGAAACACGTCTATGACATCGTGACAGGTGATGAATCGTGGATTTACGCGTATGAGCCCGAAAGTAAACAGCAGTCGACTGTATGGGTGTTTCAAGATGAGCCAAATCCAACAAAAGTTGTTCGCGCACGAAGCACTTCCAAGCAAATGGTCGCCTGTTTTTTCGGAAAATATGGACATGTCGCAACCGTACCACTAGAACAACGCAGAACAGTCAACTCTGAGTGGTACACAACCATTTGTTTGCCAGTTGTCTTCCAAGAATTCAGGAAAACCAACCGCCGAAGACGGATCACTCTTCACCACGACAATGCGAGCTCTCACACATCGGCTCAAACAACTGCATTTTTGAGCACCCAAAACATCGATTTGATGGGTCGGGTCATCCGCCGTATAGTCCTGACTTGGCACCGAATGACTTCTTTTTATTCCCAACCGTGAAGAATAAACTGCGTGGACAACGATTTTCGACGCCAGAAGAAGCGGTTGCGGCATTCAGAATGCATGTTTTGGAGATACCTCAATCAGAGTGGCAAAAGTGCTTCGACAATTGGTTCAAACGCATGCAAAAGTGTATAGATCTTAATGGAGAATATTTTGAAAAACAATAAAGTGATTTTCGATGATTAATATTTGTTTTTGTTCTCTAATCCCGAAATATAAAAGGCACCCCTCGTACAACAACTCAACGACACAATAATAGCAACAACAAACAACAACACAAGCAGCAGTGACAACAACAACAACAGCAGCATAAGCAGAAGCGACAGCTACAACAATATTAGCAGCGACAACAACAACAACTCCAACAACCTGCGCAACTACAGCGACACTGCCAACGTCAACAGCGCAGTCAGCGACACTGTCAACGTCAATAGCGCAGTCAACGTCAACAGCGCAGCAAACGTCGACAGCGCAGCCAGTGACACAGCCAACGTCGCAGTCAAAGTCAGCGTTGCAATCAACATCAACAAAAAATTTTTGTTTTGTTAAATTAAATTAAAATTTTAAAAATTATAAAATTTATTGTCAATTTTAAATTGTAATAACTTAACACAGACACACATACACCTTAGCTTTTACAGAGTATTATAACGATTGGCACAGAAAGTGTCAAGTGTTACCAAGGCACAACACTGCACTAGGTAATTCAGTTAGGTACACATATTTTAATTATACTTGTTTTTAAAATGCAACATACACCTCCACGTGCTTCACTTATGGGTGCAGGGGATGACACACCCTTAATAGGTTTCGAGGCAAATCCTTTCGATTCTCATCCAGAAATACATGCGACAGCTATCAAGCTACCTACATTCTGGACAAATTGTCCAGATGCATGGTTCGCGCATATTGAGATTCAGTTCCAATCTAAATCTATTACTGTGGACAGAACTAAATACGAATATCTAGTTACTGCTCTTCCACAAGAAGTCATAGTAACGGTACTAGACTTCATTCAGAATCCTCCGTCAACAAATTTATATAATGGATTAAAAAAGACCTTAATGGATAGACTGTCAATGAGCGAAAGCAAACGCTTGGACAAAATCCTTTCGGAATCTGAGATGTGTGACCAGAAACCATCTCAGTTTTATCGGTCACTCCTTTTATTAGCTGGTACAACAGTCAGTAGTGAGTTAATCTACAAACTCTGGCTTCGAAAATTACCGAAAAGTCTAAACATCGCTTTGACCGGGTCAGGTCACACAGAACTAAATATACTTCTTGGTCTCGCTGACAATTTTTGGGAAGTTATTGCTGGAGGTGAACTCTCCGTCGTAAGCAATAAACCCAACCAAGCCATGATAGCTGAAGACCTAACGGCGATGGTGCAACATTTTGCTCAAACAACCAACAAAATCATGGAAAGTTTCAATAAATTATCCATCGAAGCTCAGGAACTCAGAAATGAACATCGAAATCGATCACAGTCTAGGAATTCGAAGTTCCGAAGTTCCTCAAGACGTAGATCATTCTCTCGGAATGGGTCAAGTCAACGACCGGCCAATTGGGTATGGGTAAATACCATTTCAAATTCGGTAGCGCGGCCAGAAAATGTGAACAACCATGTTCATACAGACAAAACGACCAACAAAACACACAAAATTCAAAAAACTAAAAAACTCCATTATTGAAACGGCAAATGATGCGAGCTCCAACACACTTACACGCCGTTTATTCATCTACGACAAGGACAATCCCATGAACTTTTTGATTGACAGTGGTGCAGAAGTTTCAGTACTTCCTTTTTCCAAATTCAAAAGTCAAAATAAAAAGTCAGACCTTATTTTAACTGCAGCTAATGGCAGTACAATTTCAACTTACGGAACAAAATTACTTAACATAAATGTAAAACTAAGAAGAGATTTTCCATTTTTTTTCATTTTGGCAAACATCACAAGACTTATAATTGGTGCAGATTTTGTCACTAAATACGGATTATTAATAGACTTAAAACACAAAAAATTGATTGACCCTTTGACTAAGTTATCAGTCAATACAATCTCTGCGTTATCCGGTACATCATTACCGAAGTTATTCACACTCGACAATAAATACACACAATTACTCAAACAGTTCCCCTCTCTCCTCATTGAACCAGATTACACTACACCCGTCAAACACAAGACTGAACACTACATTACAACTGAAGGACAGTTACCTTTCACGAGACCTAGACGTTTGGATGTTTCAAAAATGAAAATAGCAAAACAAGAATTCGATTTCTTAGTAAAGCCAGGTATTTGTAGACCATCAGATTCGAAATCTTCTTCTCCATTGCACCTCGTTGCCAAACGTGAAGCAAATAACTGGAGACCATGCGGTGACTACAGACGACTGAACGCCATCACCATACCTGACCGTTACCCAATACCACATATTCACGATTTTTCTATTAACTTACACAACACTAACATTTACTCGAAGTTAGACTTAGTCAGAGCCTACCATCAAATACCAATGGCTCCTAAGGACATACACAAAACAGCAATCACGACACCGTTTGGAATGTTTGAGTTCCTCCGTATGCCATTTGGTTTGAGGAACTCAGCTCAAACATTTCAACGGTTCATACACGAAGTACTACATGGACTGGACTTCATATTTGTTTACTTAGACGACATTCTTATTGTTAGCGAGACTGAGACGGAACATTTCGAACATTCAAAACAAGTTTTTCAGAAACTTTCAGACTACGGTTTAAACGTTAAACCTAACAAATGTATTTTCGGAGCAACAGACATAAATTTCCTCAGTTATAACATTTCTGGACAGGGTATTCGACCTTCAGAAGAACGAACACAATATATACGTGACTATCCACAACCAGTTACAGTAAAACAAATGCAAAAGTTTATAGGTGTGACAAACTTCTACCACAGATGTATTACAAAACTTGCACACATGCTAGGTTCAATATATGACATGGTCACCGTAGCATCAAAAACAAAAAACAAACACTTACTCTAGACTGACAATACACTACACACCTTCACAGCAATTAAAGATAGTTTTGCAAAGCAAACACTACTCAATCATATTGGTAGTAATGCAAAACTATCAATTGCTGTAGATGCATCGAACACCGCAATCGGTGGCGTTTTACAACAACAAAAGAACAGTTTACTTGAACCATTAGCGTTTTTCTCAAAGAAACTTTCCCAAGCTTAAACTAAGTACAGCACATTCCATCGCGAATTGTCATCTTCTACAGACATTAACTTTAAAATATTGCACAAAGAACAGACTACTGATACAGAACTACAGGAAATACTGGACAAACACACATACATTTGGAACAGATACACATCCCATTTTTTAACATTAAAAGTTTATATAATTTTCATTTTCAAAAATATTTTATAACTCAGTGTTTTTATGTAAAGTGTTTTTAATGTTAAAAATGTGTGTGTATCAAGATGTGGTATAAAGTTACCACATTATTATTGTTACCACCAAATAGATATGGTCTGAAAATTTTTATACTCCAGTGGATTGCGAGTAGATCTTTCTCTAATACTGGTTTGTTTTAGTCATGTTTTTGTAATGCTTTGCTAGCATATGAAATTGGTAAGTCTAATGCGTAATGTGACGCATCAGTTGTAAGGACAGGCACGTAGCTAAGGGGGGGAGGGGGAAGTTTAGGTGTTCATACCCCCACCCCCTTAGGGTCCAGAAAGTATAAAAAAATAAAAAAAATTAGACTATTAAATTCAAAATGTAATTTTTTTTAAGATAAACTGAGATAATTATGTTAATTTACTTGAAGATGCAAAAGTTTAAACATTTTCAAAGCCAATATAAAAAAATTCACTTAATTAATGAAACATGTATGTGGCCAAATAAAAGAAACTGCTTATAAAAGTCATAATCATTATATTGGACTTTAGCTGCGAAGAGTTTGTTTATTAAAGAACCGTTTTCGATTGTGGATTTTGATGCTCAAAAAGACCCTGATATCCGGGAAAATATATATTTGAAATTATACCTAGAACGAACATAATTTCATAAATTATAGAAAATTAGGTTGACTATTTTTATGCAATATCTAAGCTTATTGGACCAAAAACCTTTGAAAAAGCATTTGTTTGAATGGATTTTTTTTTTAATTTTTAAAAGCTGTTTAATGCAAAAAATATTAACCACGAAATTTAACACATGGGGTATTCCACGTAAAGCGGATGACTAAAAAGTTTGCACATTCTATTTTGTTGTTTTCTTTGTATATAAGACATCTAAAATCTCAAACTTGACACAAAAATTTAGCCCTGCGCGAAGTCTTTTCCAAATTACATGTTTCGAAAAATCAGCTAATATCTAAATATCCTTTTTTTCGAAAAAGGAGGATTAAAAAATTTTATACCGTCCAATTCTGTGGGGATTTGATCATTATGTTACCAAATTCTCATAAGAAAAATTAACACATTTTTTTAAACTTCGGCATTTTCAAAATTATGTTTTATTATGTTAAAATATTAAAAAACAAATTGGAAGTTAAAATTTACTTTTAATTTTTTAATTTGCAAATAGTTTAAATTTAAATCAACGGCTGATTAAATGCTTATGGTTTTCAAAGAAAGACTTATTTTGATGCCATAACTTAAATAATATATTAGGTATAAGATATTGGTGATGTGCAAAAACCAGTTTTCGAACTACGACTTTTGAAAAATAATCTGAAATTTAAATATGACTTTTATCGGAGTCGATTCCTTTGCTCAAAAAATTTTAATAAACAAAAATATATAGTAATTGTTATTGGAATTGAATGATTTTGTCAGTCATGATGTCAATTTTTTATGAGGAAATGGAACAGTTCAATTTCTAAAGATTTTAAAATATTTTCTTTTGAATATAATTTCATTTACTGAAATCGTTTTCGATTGCAGTAATATTTTGGCCTTTAATGATAACTCGAACTAGGGTTCACACAGGTCCAAATACTTGTATACAAGCTGGGGATCAATAAAAGCGTAAGATAGCCAAAAAGAAACCAAATCTAAAGAATACAATTTTTTTGTTCTCCCGTTTATATAAAATGTCCCGTAAAAGTTGTGAATCAAGCTTCAACAGGTGAACTTTTTAAAAAAAGTCTTAATTTTTCATAACTAATTTTGATTTTAATAAACTACAAGAAATCTTACCTATCTTATCTTTCAAACTAATATTGTATTAGTATTAGTAAAATTTTGTCATAGAAATTTTAACTTTTGGTGCTTATTTTAAGAATTATACTTTTTAAAAATTACGAATTCTCAATTTGTACTATTTTTAAAAAAACCATAGTCAAAAATCATAAACTTAGTACTCAAAACTGATTTGATAAAAAAATTCATAAACTCTTGTAATCTCTCTAATGGTAATTTTAAAACGGGCATATTCACGAGTAGTCTTAAGAGAAAACGGATTTGTTAAGGAAAATTTGCATATCCTTGCGTTTAGTTTTTTACTGGTATCTACTTATATACATATTTTTTATCATTGAAAAGACAAAAAACCCCAAATGACGTGATCGCGTACGTTTTACAAAATACGGTCATCAATGTAATTGGCTGAATGATTTTTGTTCTAGGCGGAATTTTAATTTTTAATGTTTAAAAAGGTTTTGGTTGCATTGGTAAAATAAAAATTGGTATCATTTATTAACAATGAAATTGTGAAAGTCTCATAGTCAATTTTACAAAAGTATTTTTTAAGAAAATTTCTTCCATCTGTTTCTATGGGAAAATCTTATTTTACTAATTGGAAATCATGATTGCAATTTTATGTCAGCTATTTCTAAGTTTAGTTATATTATGCCAAGCGAATGTATTTCTTCGTTGGTAATTCCTGTTAATTTACATTTTTCGTCTGGGTAATAATTTTCATTTGCTAAGTGCTTTGATATTTTACAGATTGAGATATGTGTCGACAAAAAATGACATTTGTTTATTTTTATTTTTAAAGTTATAAAATTTGTGTTACTCTCCAAGATTCTATTTTTTTTTATTTTGGCTTAGGTTAGGTTAGGTATGAAGGGTCGTGCACCGTTACCGGCGCTTCCGCGGGGGCCTATAGGTCCATTACGAATCCCTTTTTATAGTTGTGGTACCAAGTTAAACCATTGTTCCGATTTTTTCCTCAAACCATCCTGTGCTTTTTATGAACCTCCAGATGTCTAGCAGTGGTGTGTTCACCAACTCTTCCAAGTCTTTGAAAAATCTGTTCCCCATGTGTCGGAGTCGACGATTCTGTAGACTTGGACATTCGCATAGTAGGTGAGTTATTGTTTCTATTTCCTCCGGGTCTTTGCAGCGCCGACAAAAGTCTGGCGCTGTTATACCTATTCTATTGGCCATTACCCCAATGGGGCAATGACCCGTTAGAACTCCAACAAGGATCCGGATTTCCCGTTTGACCAAAAGCAGAAGGCTTCTAGTTCTTTTCTCATTTAGCTCAGGCCAAAGCCTTCGAGATATGTTGCAGTCACCTCTGGAAGCCCAGTTTGTGTTGGCAATATCTCTGGCTTTTAGTTCTATACTCCTTTTGACGACGCCTATTGGAATGTGCACATCTGTGTCAGCTCTGTTTGTACTTGCGGTTACTCCACGCCTTGCCAGTTCATCTGCTGCGTCGTTCCCTTCAATATTGCTATGTCCGGGAACCCAGCAGAGAGTGACGTTGTGGGTATTGCAGATACTGTTCAGTCCAAGTTTACAGTTTTGCACCGTTCGAGCCTTCGTCGTTTTACTGCTCAGTGCTTTGATGGCCGCTTGGCTATCCACAAAAATTACTACCCTTGTAGGGGTAAGATTTTTCCTGTAGATGGCCCGTGCATCTTTTTCAATAGCATATATTTCTGCCTGAAAAACGCTACAGTAATCCGGTAGTTTGTAACACTCTTTGATTTGTAGCGTTTCACAGTATACACCCGATCCAGTTCCGTTTTCCATTTTGGAACCATCAGTATATAAATGGAGATTGCCGTAGGATTCTACAGCCGTTTCTTCCCATTCTTGTCTGCTGGGAATGGATGTGGTGTATTCTGTACCGAATCTTACACTGGGTATGATATAGTCGGTTGCTCTTTTCGATTCCTCGGTTCCAAAGAGATTTAGAATAGATGCGTGTCGGAATGTGCTGCTTTTCCAGGCTCGTGATTCGTTGAGGCGAATCGCGCTCTTGGTCGCCGAACATTTAACTAATTCTTCTACGGAAAGAAGATTTAGCATCATATCTAGACCCGCCTGTGGCGTAGATCTCATGGCTCCTGTTATTCCTATGCACGCTAACCTTTGAACTCCTGTTAGGAAGCTAAGGTAGCTTTTTTTATGCGTTATCGTCCACCATACGAGAGCACCATAGGCAATGATGGGTCTCACGATCGCTGTATACATCCAGTGGATTATGTGCGGTCGCAGTCCCCATTTCCTGCCAAATGTCCTCTGACAAGCGTACAAAGCGCACAGTGCTTTTTTCCTTCTTTCCTCTGTGTTGCGTTTCCAGCTCAGCTTGTTATCAAGGATAATTCCAAGGTATTTGGCTTCCGTGGAAAGCTTCAGAGTTACTCCGTTAAGTTTCGGTAATGTGAAACTTTCTATTTTTCTTCTTCTTGTGAACAGAACGAGTTCGGTCTTTACTGGGTTAACACCAAGTCCATTCGATTCTGCCCACCGCGATAGCTTATTCAATGCCGCAGACATTAGTTCGCTAATTGTTTGCAGGTATTTCCCGCATATTAGGATGACAACGTCATCGGCATAGGCTACCACTTTTGTTCCTCCAGTTGTGAGTGTGGTGAGAATTTTGTCAACCACAATTAGCCAGAGAAGGGGGGATATGACTCCTCCTGGCGGTGTGCCTCTTGTGGCTTCTTTTCTCACCACGCTTATTCCCATTTGTGAGCTTATACGTCTGCTATTGAGCATTTTATAAATCCATTGGGTTATTTTACTGTTAACTCCTTTGTCTACTAATGCCTTTCTTATAGAATCTGTATTTACATTGTTAAATGCGCCTTCGATATCTAAAAACGTTGCTAAAGTATATTCTTTGTGATGAAGGGTTCCTTCTATGACCGAAACCACCTCATGCATTGCCGTTTCTACCGATTTACCCTTAAGGTAGGCATGTTGTACACTACAGAGATTATTATCGTTCACAGATTCTCTTATGTGAAGATCTATTATTCTCTCTAGCGTTTTCATCAAGAACGATGAGAGACTATATAATCTATAGAATAGGACTATATAAGAGAGACCTATAATCCTTTGGTGCTGAGTGTATCGGTTTCCCAGCTTTAGGAATGAAAACAACTCGCACATCTCTCCAAATTTTAGGAACATATCCTGTCTTGAGGCAGCCGGTGAAGATTGCTATAAGCCAGGGCATGATGCTAGAAAGGGCATGTTGCATCATGGCCGGTAGGATACCATCTGGCCCCGCAGATTTGTAGGGCTTGAAGGATCCGATCGACCATTCTACAGTTGACCTTGTAATAATGTTGGGGAGTTCTTGTAAAGGTTCTGGCATTGTTATTTCCAAGTTGTTGTTAGCATCGTTTTGACACGGTTCTGTACAACCTGGAAAGTGAGTTTCCATGAGTAGCAAAAGCGTTTCTTGGCTGGATTCTGTCCAGGATCCGTCGGACCTCTTAAGGTATCCCGGGACCGTTGGGTCTTTGGATAGCGTCTTTCGAAGTCTGGCGGCTTCACTGGTGTCCTCAATGGACTCGCAAAATTTTGTCCAAGATGTTCGCTTAGCTATTCTTACATCCCTAGTGTAAGCATTTAGCATGGATCTGTAGATTGTCCAGTCCTGCTCTAGTTTGCTTAAGATGGCCTTCCGGTGAAGTTTTCTAACCTCTGATCGCCTCTTTTTGAGGTCGCTGGTCCACCAACTCGCATTTGCAGGTTTGCGACTTCGAGACTTTGGGCAGAACTTCTTGAAAGCCTGGTTCATTTTTCCCGTTATAAACTCGACTGCATTGTCAATAGATACATCGGTTGGGATGTATTCTGTGTCAGGGTCTGCAATATTTCTGCTTATCCAGACTGAATACCTTTCCCAGTTAGTTTTTAAAGGGTTCCTAAAATGTTTCTTTAATTGGAGATCGTAGTCAATAGTAAAGAGAATCGTGAAGTGGTCGGAAAACGACTCCTTCTGTGACACCTCCCAGTTATCGACTATAATCTGTTCGGAGTTACTAGCTAAAGTGAGATCTATTACCTCTTCCCTGACTCTATTCTGAAATGTTGGCCTATTGCCCCTATTGCATAGAATAAGGTTTGTGGTAAGGATAAATAATAATAATAAGGATAATAATAAAAAGGATAAATTTCAAATTTTGGCTTACTGGAGTAGTTGCGTACTTCAAGCCTCGCTCGTTTCCCTGTTGCTGTGTTATTGTTTGTGTATAGTCAGCGTAATTATTTTCGTTATAAATTGTTCGTACATTACGGTTTGGGTATCTCGAGTTTCTGTTGTTTATATTAGAGTCAATATTTTGATTGTTGTTGTAATTGTAGTTTTGGCAATTTCGATTGTGTGTGGTATTAGCATTACTATGGTCGTTGACTCTGTTTCTGTTGTTAAAATTGTTTCTGTTGTTGTTGTTGAAAGTGCTCCTTTTGTTGTTGTTGTTGTTGTTGTTGGAAATGTTTCTGTTGTTGTTGTAAGAATTGGGTCGGTTGTTGCTGTTATTAAAATTAGATCAGTTGAAACTTGCGGTAGGTTAAGTCTCTTCTTTCGTAATTGTTTCTGTTATAATTTGACTTTCTGTTGTTATTTGTATTAACATGAATTACTGTAGAAATTGAAAAATATCAAACTAACGACTTTTTCAATTTCTAATGCTTCGATCAATGTCTTAGGTTGTGCTGCAAAAATAGTTGTTTAAAGACTGTATTTTAAACCATTTTAAAAATGTTTAAAGCGTGATTGTCGTTCATTTTTGTTATAACTGTTTTTTTCTTCAGTTGCAGTAGTACCTAGTTGTTCTATTTGTAATTTGTTAAGATCTGCTATTGTATTTATTAGTTTGTATTTGAATGAAATCACAGATTAATTTCTTTGTGAAAAATTTGCCAAAGAAGTTTGTAATTGTGAAGTGGTTTTATGGGATTTATGCCCATGTTTTAATTTAGTTGATAATGTTTTTAAGTCTGTTGGTTGTGAAATTAGTCCGATTGAAGTCCTGACATTTAAATTTAACTGAATATGGAAAACAAATTCTATTAGTTGGCTTTTTTCGCTGATAGTGTTTTATCTATTATTTCTGTAATTTTTAGAAAGCTATCTACTTCCTTATGGTCTCCTGTGAAAATTGGTATGCCTTTCATAGCCGTATCTATGCTGAATTCTGCCATTTTAAACTCAATGGCTTTTAATAATAAAGAAATTCTAAGAAGAATCTTTCTTAAACTCGACTTTATCTTTCAATCGGTAGTAATAATAACAAAAAAGTCAATTCTAAGTTAGAAAACATCTAGTTGTGGCTCGCCTGATTCTAAGTCAATTTTAAATTGACATTTGAAACAATTGTAGTGAATATGGACGATGAAATATTTCGGGATCTAGAAATAATAAATGATGCCAGAAGCACAAGTGCAAAGAAAAACTACAAAACCCCTTTAAACGCTTTATTCTACCATGATGTATAATTAAAAAAAAACTACAGGTAGATACACTATATTATATAAATATGCAATAAAATAAATAAGCAATAAAGTAAACAAACAATAGCATAGCAGACAAAAGAAGAAACTTACTTTTAAAGCGGCTTCCATTTATTTTGCTTTGTGTTTAAAAAATAAGCAAATAATAAAATCATTGGTGGTAATAATAATAATTATAATAATAAAACTCAGCACTAATTTAAATCCGATTTTTTCAAATAGAGCAAATAGTGGAACATTTTAAATTTGGGTAGTACAACTGTTCATTAATAGTACAATTAAAATTTGGATAGTACGGAAGATATAAGAATATTACGTGGACTAAAGTTGAACTACTTTCGCCAGCACTGGTTCGTATTTATTGATAAAAGAAAACCATTGTGGATGGTTTTAGACACAAGGACCATTGTGTCCTGCTAGTGTCATCAATTTTGGTCAGGCTTATAGTGTTCCATTACTAACATCAGAGTTTAAACTTTATTATTAAATACGAAAACAACAAGAACAACAACTGTTCTACAGAGCGACGTTATAAAAAAAAGTAAGCATACAAATTTTCACTTTGACGCTTTAGAACAAATGCCTATCCTGAGGTATTATACCCTCTTATATCCTTATTTATATTAAATCAAAATGTACAAATGATTTTGTTACATTCTGCTGAATTGTTAACTCTTCAACTTATTTTTATATTTTTTTTTTTTGCAGAAGTATTTTCTCCAATCAACAAATGGCGATAATATGCTTTTTATTGACGTTGGTATCCCTTGCTCCGAGTGCTATAAATCTTTTTCTAATATCATCAAAAAGGATATTTTTATATGCACTTTTTAATTGCGCCTTATGTTTTTACTTATTTTCTTTCCAGGTAAGATTTATTTGTTTGAATTTAGTCATTTATTAGCCAAATTTGTATTGCAATTAAGTATATGTTCCGTATTTTAGATATTTTAATTTATAATTTACCCTCTCTATGTGCAGTTATTCACCACCATGAACACAAAAGGAAAGCCTAAAGAATAGAAACCATTTGGATTTTTTAATTAATTTTTACAAAAAGTGTCATACCGTTAAAAAACAATTTAAAAAAGCTTTATTTTTTATATTCTGCATTTAATGTTTAATAATGAACAATAGAAATTCTTTCAGAAAAATCTGCAAGTGTAATAGATTTCTCACAAAAAAAAAAAAAAAAAAAATTTAAATGGGTTTTTTTTCAATTCTGAAATTAAAAGTCTTTAATAAGGCATTGCCCTAATGTGCATTAAAGTCCGGAAGGCAGCATTGCAAACGGAAAAGAATTTCTGAAAATATGTTTTGTTGTTTAAATGATTCTTTTTAGTGAGTCGTTTAATGATCTGAGCATCAGCTGAATCGGTACTTATGGAGCTGGGTGTGAAATAATTTCATCTATGTAGAAAAAAGTAAAAAAAAGTCATTTCTGAAGTCTTGAAAATTTTTAGAGTTAACGTTTGAATAGTTATGTTTGAAAAATAACAGTCAGGTGCATTAAAAAAATCTGTATTACTCGTCAGCTACCGTTATGAATCGGTATTAAAAAGTGAGGTTAGAAAATTATTTCTTAAGATACGAAACTTATATAGCGTATTTATAACACCTTCAAAAAGATAAAAAAATAATCAGCTTATAGTAAAGTCATCAGCTAGAGAGTTAAAGGTCCGAAGTGCGCAGAAGATCTCAGTTTAAAGCAATTTATTTAACTAACAAACTGACGTTCTTTCCACTATGATTTCTTTCAGCTGACTATTGATTTCATTAAGTATAGTATTTATTTTAAATTGATTTATCCCTGATTTTGGTAGTTTGTGATGATGTTTTTTTTTCAAACAGGTATATTTTTTATTCGACTAAAAAATATTTAGTAGTTAGAGAAATAATTAATAAACTAGTATCGCCTGTGGTCGAAATTCGACCATATCATAATTAATATTAAAGTTTTCACTTAGTATCATAGTCACATAGGAAAATTTTTCGGTAAATATTTTTTCGAGTCTTTTAGAACCTTCTTTTGAATTAATCATCAAATTTTTGAATATGAAAAAACTTTGTTGAGAATATACCCAAATAGGTAGTTCTTCAACATTTCTTTTAAGCACACCTAACCTCTATATGCCATCCTATTTGTGAGCCCCGTGCAAAAAAAAAAACAAATATCGACAGTTAAAGTTCATATCTCTGCCGAATTGACCACTAGGGATGTCAAATATGTAAGCTGGTCCTCTTAGTTTTTGCTTTCAACATTTATTCTTAACAAATATATCCCCTATCAGCCACACTTCTGGGGGTCACCATACAAAAAACACAAGGACTGTAAATTGTAAGACATATCTCTTCTGAATTGACCCTTAAACAGGTCAAATTATTTATTTTATTTATTTAATTCATCTACTGGGTCATTGCCCTCACAGATATAGTTCTTAATCTAACATAATCTAATATCTTAAACATAAGGTAACAATTCAATAAATTCTTAAATATATCTCTATTTGAACAGAAATCCATCTGACTAGCAACAGAATTACAAGGATGCAGACATTTGGAAATAACTTCATTCTTGCTAAAATTGATTTTATGGGGAAAAATATAAAATAGAGGTCTTATCCTAAGGCCTCTTGTTGGTGCATACAAAGGGATAAGCTCCAACAGCTCGGGACTTTAGATCTTACCATCCAAAATGTCCTTAATAAATAGTATAGAAAAGCTTTTTCTTCTTTGCTCCAACGACTGGAGTCCAAGTAATTTACAACGAATATCATAAGTAGGCATGTCTTGATAAGTATAAATATTACGCAAAGCGAATCTTGAAAACCTTTTTTGAACTCTTTCGACTCTGTGAACATCTACAGCATAAGATGGGTTCCAAATAACGCAGGAATATTCCAGGATGGATCTGACCAGGCTCGAAAAAATAGATTTTACTGTGTACGGATCAGAGAATTCCTTGGAGTTTCTTTTTACAAAACCCAGTTGTGAGTTTGCTCTTGAGATGACATAATCTCTATGAGTTTTGAATGGAAGATTGGGATCAAAGTAAATGCCAAGATCCTTAACAGCGGTTGACCTCTGAAAGAAACTGTTGGTATCATATGCATAATCGTGCATGATGAAAACATTTTTGTGACAAAAAGTTAACATATAACATTTCGAGAAATTCAACTTTAGACAATTAACCTCACACCACGAAAAAAGGACGTTAATATCTGATTGAAATTTCAAGCAATCAGAGGTATTTTTAATAATAGAAAACAATTTGAAGTCATCAGCATAAATCAAACTTTTGCAGAATTTAAAACTGTTAGGTATATCGTTTATATAAAGGATGAACAGAAGTGGCCCTAGATGACTTCCCTGTGGAATACCTGAAGTAGCTTGGACCATACTAGAGTAAGAATTATCAATTTTTACAATTAATTTTCCATTTACAAGGTAAGAGTTCATCCATTGTAAAAAGTTGGAGTGAAATCTTAGCTTGCTTAATTTGTGAATCAGTAAGTTATGGTCCAAGCTATCAAAAGCTTTGACAAAGTCAGTGTATAGAACGTCCACTTGAAAGCCCTTCGCTATGAATTCAAGCAAAAGTTTGAAAAAATAGCCAGTGTTACAAATATTTAAGTATTTTAAGAATTCTAAAGATTTAGTAGTTTTTGTTTTGCAACCCTGCAATGAGTAAAAAGAATTCAAGTTGGTAACGCGAAAAGAATAAGAAAAAATGTACACTGATTTAAATGTTACATGTTAATTTTTACTTTAAACAAATAAATACAATTTAAATTAACATTGTTGGTCCTTCAAGACGGATAGAACGAGTTCGTGGATATTGAGTTATGTATCGACAGGATATTATGACGGCAGACAGCCGGGAAAATGCTGGCCGGATTCAAGCAAGTACGCCCAGCATAGCAGCGCAGAAAAGTTTTCATGGATTTGAGGATGACTTCGGAACTCCGACAATTGTTCCAATCCAGCAGATGAGCAGCAGATCCATGGAAATACGCCCCAGGCCGGGCGGCAATGCAGCAGGCAAAAACGCAGCTGGCGTCAGCACTTACATGTCGTGCAATTCGCGGAATTCAGGCGGCGTTCGTCGCGCAGTTAGCGCAGCAGACCTTGAAACACACACAAACACGTTGCAACGGAAAAATTTGAATTTTAATTCATCGTTTCGATCAATTTGTAAAAAACAAAATAATGATTTGGTTGACGATTTGCAGACACAAATCAAAGATTTGCAAGATAAATTTACCAGTTTATATTTTCAGACTATGGATAATGCATCTGCAAATAATAATAAATATTTAGAAGCTGTGACAACTTTGATGACTCGACAAGCTAAAACTGAGTTACCAAAATTTGACGGCAACCCAGAAAACTGGCCGATGTTTAGCTTTGAATATTATCGATCTTCAAGGGATTGCAGGTACACGGATGGTGAAAATGTTAGCCGCTTGCGCAACGCGCTTAAGGGTGTAGCTTATGAGAGTGTAAAGGCTCTACTCATTATGCCAAACAGTTCCGAGCGAATCATGGACATTTTAGCGCGTCGATTTGGGCGTGATGAGTACATAATCAAAGCTTACATCGCGAGGACAAGGGCGATACCTGCACCAAGAGACGACAAACCTGTAACGATTATTGAATTTGCGACAGCTGTGGAAAATTTGACGACAATGTTGGAGCTGCTAGACCGACAAGAATACATGGTTAATCCAACTTTATTAGCTGAGCTTGAGTGTAAGTTACCTCCGTTTTTAAGTATTTTATGGTCCGATTATGTGCATGAAAATCCAAAATTCGACTTACGTGACTGCAAATTGGATCGATATAAAGTCGCAAGGAGCGAGCCGTCGAGCAACGCTTTATGAACCGAATTTTAAATGTACTCAAAGAAAAGAGACAAAAACGGCTAGAGTAAATGCAGTTAGTACCCAAGCAGAAAAAAAGTGGAATGCAGTTTCTGTCGACAAGGTTGTGTCCGACTTAAGGACTGTAGCGAGTTTTTAAAACTTTCGGTGGACGAACGCTGGAAATTTGTGATCGATAAAAAATTATGCTTTTCATGCTTGTGTTCAAATCACACCACAAGGAACTGCAAGCATCGAAACAACTGCAACATTGACAAGTGCCAACGGATTCACAATCAGCTGCTGCACAAAGACAGACAGCGCGACAACCAAGTCAATGGAGATTACGAAAATGTTGCAAACTGTGCAAAAATTGAGAACATTGCTGATGTTCCTATTGCCATAAAATTAAAGACTAATTTACGCATTTTGCCAATTATTTTGATAAACGGTAGCAAAGAGCTGTCTACGTACGCGCTTTTGGACTCGGGTTCTGATACCACGCTACTGAACAGGCAAGCTGCGGCGGAATTAGGTCTAAATGGAAAGATCAAGCCATTGATGATCAAATGGGCTAATGGAGATGTGGCTGTTGAAAATGATTCTTCTGTAGTTTCGATACAGATAAAAGGTGCTTTTTCAGCAGCAAAGACATACAAAATTAAGAACGTGAGAACCGTGTCGTGCATGCCTTTGCAGGCGCAGTCCATTAACAAAGCTGAATACATTCGCAAGTGGCCATATCTTGCACAGGCTAATTTTGATGGGTACGAAAACCAACAACCAGCAATTCTTATTGGCGAAGACAATGGTTTGCTTACAGCAACACGAGAGCTGCTTCATGGCGAAGCTGAGTCACCTATAGCGCGGCGCACATTGCTAGGATGGGTTGTAAGTGGCAACCATGGCAAAGTGTGTGACAAGTCCACTGTTTGTCACATAGAAAATATCCCGACAGACAATGAGCTGCACGAGCAGGTGAAGCAGAGTTTTCGGTTGAATGAAAATTTAACAAAAAAATTAAACGATAACTGCATGTCACGCGAAGATCAGCGAGCACTGAAGGTGATGGAGGACACTGCAAAGCAGACAGAAGGTGGCAGGTGGGAAATTGGGTTGCTATGGAGAAACGAAAACTTCACTCTTCCTGAGAGCAAATTTATGGCAGCACGACGACTAGAATTTCTGGAGCGCAGATTTGACCGTGATCCTGAGTTAAAGCTTGGCTATCAGCGAATAGTTGAAGACTACATAGACAAAGGATATTTGACTAGGGTGAGTGAATCTTGTCTACCAAAATTACGTATGTGGTTTCTTCCCCATTTTCCGGTACTCAATCCGATGAAGCCAGGCAAGATCCGCATTGTGTTCGACGCCGCCTCTAAGTCTAACGGCGTCTGTCTGAACGACGCACTGGTACAAGGACCAGATCTTTTGGAGCCGCTGCCTAGCGTTCTATACAAATTTCGACAAGGGCGCTACGGATTTATAGGGGATATACAAGAAATGTTCCACAGGGTAAAAATCAGAGTGGAAGACAACGCAAGTCAATTAATTCTTTGGCGACAACCTGGAGAGGACAAGCCAGCGGTTTTTATGATGACAGCTATGATGTTTGGCGCTAAATGTTCGCCAAGCTGCGCTATTTATATAAAAAATAAAAATGCTGAACAATTTGAAAACGAATTTGGTCCTGCAGTTAAAGCGATCAAATTTAATCATTACATGGACGATTACCTGGGAAGTGCCAACACCATCGACAAGGCACAACAACTTATTGCAGATGTTTCCAAAATTCGCAAAAGTGGTGGATTCGTGATGAGAAATTGGTGTAGTTCGTCGCCTGCTATTCTTGAGAGAGTTCCAACTGAGTTAATTCGTGCAGAAAAATCGATTGTTATTGACAAAGGCGGGGACAATAATCGAGCGTTGGGAATCAGATGGAACTTGAAAGACGACGAATTCACATTTTCGACTAATTTTGTAAAAATTGACAATACCTTGATTAGGGGCAGCAGGATACCAACCAAGCGTGAGGTCCTGAAAATTGTGATGAGTGTTTACGATCCCCTAGGCTTTGTTGCTCACTTTACTGTCGTCGGTCGAATTTTATTACAACGTATTTGGAGAACTGAAATCGATTGGAATACAGAACTTCCATATGAGTTACAGCCAGACTGGTTCACATGGCTCAAAGATCTACAATTTATATCGCGCGTCAAAATAAAAAGATGTTATTCAGAGTTAATATCAAAAAACCCGGACATTAAATTGCATACATTCGTTGATGCTAGTGAGGAGGCGTATGCAGCCGTATCTTATTTAAGACTTGAGTATGAGGATCAAGTTGAAGTTGCATTTGTTGCAGCTAAAGCCAAAGTTAGCCCGCTGAAGCCAATTACAATACCAAGGCTGGAATTGCAATCTGCGCTCACCGGAAGTAGACTTGCAAGCGCCATAATACGATCCCATGACATTAAGATACATCGAAAAACATTCTGGAGCGATTCGACGACTGTGCTACAGTGGCTGCGAGCAGACGCTCGACGATTTAAACAATACGTTTCACATAGACTTGGTGAAATAGCAGAATGGACGGACATCGCAGAATGGAGATGGGTCCCATCTAAAGAGAATGTAGCGGACGATGCTACCAGGTCACGACAAAAAGAATTTGATCCTGAATGTAGATGGTTCCGAGGACCTGAATTTCTTCGTTTCGATGAATCCAAGTGGCCACAAAAAGATTTTGTGCTTACAACGTCTGAACCTACTATAGAAATGGCGGAGATCAATGTGATAAGTGAAAACAATAAAGTTATCCCTGACGCAAACAGATTCTCAAACTGGTTACGGTTATGCAGAACAATTGCATGGGTAAAAAGGTTTATTTTCAATTCATCATCGGTGGAAAAAGAGCGACGAAAGGAAGAACTAACTGCCGATGAGGTAGAGCAGGCTGAAATGGTTATTCTTCAGCAATCTCAACAAAATTCTTTTTATAAAGATATTTCTGAATGGAAGAAAAATAAAACCGTAAACAAAAGCAGTCGTTTGTTCAGGCTGATACCAATATGCGACGAAAACGGTTTGCTAAGAATTTCTGGGCGACTCAACAAAATGGACGCAGCAGATTTGCAGCAGAAGCAGCCGGTAATTCTAGATGGTAACGACGACTACACGAAGCTTCTAATGAAACACTATCATTGCTTTTACAAGCACATGGGACACCTAACCGTATTGAACGAAATTAGACAAAGATACTGGGTGATAAAAGCTAAGACAACGCTGAAGAAAATTTCGAATGACTGTCAGTACTGCAAGATTCAGCGCGCTAAACCAATGCAAACAATTATGGCCGACCTGCCGAAATCAAGACTGGCAGTAAATTCCCCACCTTTTTCCTTCACTGGAATGGATTGTTTTGGCCCACTCTCAGTTCGTGTTGGACGACATCATGAGAAGCGCTATGGAGTCCTCTTCACATGTATGACGACAAGGGCGGTTCACATAGAAATTGCTCATGACTTATCGACGGACGCTTGCCTGATGGCGCTACGGCGATTTATATCGCGACGAGGATGCCCGCAACAAATCACATCGGACAACGGCACTAATTTTTGTGGTGCCAGGAACGAGATTCAGGCTTGCCTGAAAGAAATTAATAAAGACGAAGTCCTTCGTTTTATGACGACGCATCGAATCAAATGGACCTTTAACCCTCCGGCCAGCCCCCGCATATGGGAGGTGTGTGGGAGAGATTGATTCGAACAACTAAAAACTCTCTTTATGCTGCTCTAAAAGAACGATTTCCAACCGACGAGATGCTTTTGACATTACTTACTGAAGTGGAGCACATTTTGAACTCTCGGCCGCTTGTTGAAGTATCTGAGCATTCAGAAGACGGCGAAACTTTAACACCGAACCATTTCCTTATTGGGCGCTTATCTCAAAGCGCGCCAATGAGTCGACATGATGACAAAGATTTACTTTTGAGAAAACGATGGCGAGCAGCGCAACGTTTAGCGGACTATTTTTGGACGATCTGGATAAAATCTTTTATGCCAGGTCTCAACAGAAGAACCAAGTGGTTTTCTCCTGGTAGAAAGCCAACAGTAGGAGACGTGGTACTTGTTATAGACAACAATTTACCGAGAGGAGTCTGGGTGAAAGGTGTGGTAACCAAGCTTTATCCCGGATCCGATGATGAAGTTCGAGTTGTAGACATCCGCACAGCAACATTAACGTATAGACGACCAATAACGAAGCTATGTTTAATTGATGTGAAGAGGGTATGTGAGAACCAACCGGATCTCAATACCGGGCCCCAGGATGTTACAAATATTTAAGTATTTTAAGAATTCTAAAGATTTAGTAGTTTTTGTTTTGCAACCCTGCAATGAGTAAAAAGAAGTCAAGTTGGTAACGCGAAAAGAATAAGAAGAAATGTACACTGATTTAAATGTTACATGTTAATTTTTACTTTAAACAAATAAATACAATTTAAATTAACAGCCAGGTTAGTACTAGTGGATCTGCCAGCAAAAAAATCAATGCTGTTCAGTAGAGATATAGTTTTTTACTTTGAAGAATAATTTTTCGGTGATTACTTTATCTAATAGTTTAGGTATGGCTGAAAGCTTAACGATTGGCCTGTAGTTTTCTATTAGAAATTTTTGGCCGGATTTGAAAATGGGAGAGATAAAGGCTAATTTCCACTCATCCAAAAAGGTTCCTCTCGAGAGAGACTTTTTAAAATTTAAGTTAAAGCAGTGCAAAGAGAACTTGCGCACGATTTTAGGAATATTGGTGGCAATAGATACTTACCCTACTTACTTAGGTGGTCGTAACAACCCGTGTCCGGATTTCGGCCGACCTCATCAGCTCTCGCCAGGCGCCTCTGCTTTGCGCGCGCCTTCTCCAATCGGATACACCAAGTGCGGTTAGGGCGTCCTTGGCCTGGTCCATCCATCGGAGGCATGGTCTCCCTCGTCGTCGTTGACCAGCGACCCTCGCCTCTAGCACCTTTTTCGCTGGAGCTTCGTCGTCCATACGATGGATATGACCCAGCCAGCGTAGTCGCTGCACAGTTATACGCCGAACTACGTCAATGTCTTCGTAGAGCTCATACAGCTCGTAGTTCATTCGGATGCGATAGTCATCGCCAACTCGAACAGGACCGAAGATTTTGCGAAGAACTTTTTTCTCGAACAACTCCAGAGCGGCTGCGTCAGTTTGCGAAACTAAACATGCCTCAGCGCCATAAAGCAGCACAGGTAGAACGAGCGTCTTGTAGAGTGTTAGTTTTGTCGATCGAGAGAGGGCTCTGGAACTTAGTTGCTTACTGAGCCCGTAGTAGCACCTATTAGCAATTATTGTTCTTCGCTTTATCTCCAGGCTGATTTCGTTGTTGGTATCAATGGCGGTGCCAAGGAAAACTAAACCAGCCTCGGATAAGAATTTTCGTTTAGTATTTTAAAAAATCCATTTGTATTTTATGTTTTTTTCTATTAAACTGATATATTTTTATATAAAAAGTTGGATAAGAATTCAAACTCACGTCTAAGTTGCATAAATGTGTATCTATCTAAATCAGAATTAGTACTTTTAAATCTTCTATGAGCCTTGTTTCTCCTGTTTTTGAGTTGGTTATAATATATATATACAATATATACAGATTATTGGTATAATCTGTGATTATACCAACTGTTTAGGTGATTTTAAAGGAACATACAAATCAAATGCTTCTTCAAGAGTTTTCTTAAATACATTATACATATTTTTTAAGTTTAATGAGCCGATTATTGCGCTCCAATCAATGGAATTCAAATAATTATTCAATGAGTCAAAATTTGCTTTGTGAAAATTGTAATCTGCACTTACAATTTCCACTGAGTTATAAGTGAATTCATATAAATTAAAAATGAGAATAATTGCTTTGTGATGAACAGATTCGGATGTTAACGGAATGCCACATTTAAATAATTCATATTTTGTTTCATTAGTAATAAAAATCAAGTCTAGAATTCGATGTATGTTGTTTTTGAGGAAATTAACTTGGAAAAGATCGAGTGAGTAAATTGTATCGCAGAAATTCAGCTCAGTCTCGCTTTTTAAATTGAAAGGGATTAATAATTGCTCATTATCAAATGATTTCCACTTGATATTTCCCAAGTTAAAATCCCCCAAAATGCATGGCGTAATGATCATTATATAAGCTCGTCACTATTTGGTGGTATGTAACTTAAAATGAAAACTATTTCGGTGATACTATGAAGGCAGTCTGCGTTGAATGATACAGCAACGCAAATTTGCTCAATGTGATCAAAATTTCTCGGTAGTAGAATTTGTCTGCTTCTGAGTGCTGAGGCAACTGCAATTAAAACGCCACCGCCCCTGGTGACACCAGAACGTAACACCCGATCTCTTCGGTAAACATCATAATAGGAGTCAAATAGTTCCATCGACAAAAAATGAGATGTCAGCCATGTCTCAGTAGTAGCGATTGCATCGAAATCATGTGAGGAAGCTAATGAGAACAATATATTGGTCTTCGTGCGCAAACCACTTGCGTTGTGATAATAGAGAGCAAGTCTACGTTGTTGTGGCCGTATTAAAGAGTACTGTGTGATGATGTTCGAATTGGGAGTGTTAGCTCCAGTGGTGGTATCGTCGATAGTATTACTGGAGATAGCTGACATCGTAGAAGTTGGTTCAGAATTTACTGCGTCCCCGATTGAATAGATGGAAGTAAGGTCACAATTCCCTGGTCGAAGTTTGTTGGCGTCGTACCAAAATGCGAAATTTTAACAGAAAGCGGCCAAACAGTGTTATTAAACGCCTTATGAAAAAGCTGTGCAGGCACACCTAATTTAAAATTAACAAATTTAAGGTTGCCTAAGTTTTTCATATTTTTTAGTAATTCTTTTGCATTTGAAAACTTCGGGAGCAACATTTAATGCGTTCGCTATGTAATTGCGAACTGCCTTTGGTTTCGTTTGCACATTAAATTTAGACAAATGTATGTATTTTAAAGTCGTGCACTACTTGGAGAGTGCCACAAACGGGAGCGGTGCCAAAAATTCGATTGTTGCTAAGCCTCGAATTTTGTTTATCTTTCTGCTTCATATTCTCTGAAGCTTCATCAGCAGCATTATCAACAAAAGAGATTGATTGAACTGAAGAGCGCTTTTTTCGTGTATTATTGCGCACCTCTTTCCAATTTGCATTTTCGCTCACCGCAACTTGCATAGCAGGAACAGTTTTCTTGGCATCAGTGTGCGTGGGAGAGGCAGCGACATCAGAAAATGAGCGGCGATTCTAAAACTCGTTCACAGCAACAATTGAATTACAGGAATTCAATTATGAACTGGTCCTATAGTTTTAGGCCTTTAAAATTTCTTCTGAACACACCTACCACCATCTGCCACCCATGTGGAGGGTCCCAATACAAAAAACACAAAAGCGTTGCTGTTTTCTGCTTGCCTGACTGCTGGCATTAACAGTGCGATCCTTAACACTGCTAACGTTAACAGTTATGATATTAATAGATGATATTAACGTCAGCGATATAGCATTGCTGACATTAACATTGCTGACGTTAATAGTGCTGACGCGAATTCATAACTTTTACATCTACCACATAGTGCTCAACGCGCCTAAAGAAGTTTCCACTTTAAAAAGCAACACTGCCTCACAGCTCTGTTGAAGTGTCGGAGTCACTCTTCCATTCTACTCTTGAGCGCAATTGAATTTAAATTATGAAAAAAGAACCAAAAACGAAAAATAATTTCGAAGAAAGTGAGAGAAAACAGCAGCAAAACCGTTGGCACCTGGTTGTATGAACAAAAATATAGTGCCCCAAATAGTGCATGATTTAAATTTTGTGGCATTTTTGAAAAATGTTCTGAATCGGAACATATCTACTTGACACTACAAAAAAAAAGAAACGCTGATCGAGTGTGTCCGAGAAGATAGGAAAAAAAATCAAAAACACCACACAGCTCTGTTGAAGCTTTTGAATTTTTTTTCAATCGAGCTCTACTCTCCCATAGTAACGCTGTTCAGCAGAGATGTGTGGCTTTAAATTTTGTTATTGTTTCTTTTATATGGGAACAAAAGTCCCATATCTTAGTGACAAAAAATTTTCATAAAAACTATATTCTGAAGTTGGCATAAGCAAGACTTTTTAAATGATGTAAGTTTCATTTCAATGTACTGTCTATAAATTGAGAAAAAGGTACAGGCTTAAGATCACACGTTTTTGACGACTGCAAAAACTCTCATTGTCCTTCCTTCTCCCCCTCGAACACCACTCAACCCATCAAACAGATCCTCAGTACGTGTTTTCATTGTCTCAAAACATGTCGTTTGCTTATTTTTTGTCACTTTTATAAAAACTAAACTTAATTAACTGTTTCGAAAGTATCTTTCTATAACTTATTATTGCCATAAGATGTTTACTTTACACAAAAAAAAGAGTAGAACTTTTACCTAAAAATATATAAAATTCAGCTAAAGTAATCCGGTGATTTTCAGTCAACGAATTTGTTTAGGTGCGCTACATATTTCTAAATGTTAATGACAAAATTTGTTCACAAATTTTACCTCACATAAAATATAATTATATTAAATTTTACAGGCGCAGACCAAAACTGATGTACAACCGACATCCATGCGGACGAAAGCAGCGCCAATTTACGCCCTAAGTCAGCAGGCAGCGCCTACCCGCGCGCCCCGATGCGCACCTGTCCCCCCATACAAGTCAGTGGTGGCTTATAGCTGCAATAATATGAAATATTAAACAGCGAATGTTGGTTGGGGCAACATGAACACACCATAGTGAGTGTCATGTTGACAAAACCCAACACTGACGGAGAACTTGTAAACCAAACATATAAATAAATATTATAAATAAAACTACTGTATATTTATTTGCCGACATGACAATTGGGCCAGTCGATCGGTTGATAGGAATAGGGGTGTATAACGACACAAGGGGGGTAGCCAAGTGTATATCCAGCTAATTGCGTAGCTAGTAAATTCTATTTTCCAGAAGAAAACTAAACACTGGAATAACGGGAATATCAGGCGTCACAGGCACGCCAGTTGCCCTTGAAAACAACGTTAACTCGTAAGCAAGCCAATAGTTCGAAAACAAGTCAACATCAAACAGGTTGCAACTGATGACTCTTGTGCAACTTGTTTGGCCACAGCTACGTCGAACAATACCCAGCAATGACAGGAAAAGGGAGAGAATATGCTTGTTCTTCCCGGTTGGGTTCGAACCAGCGAGTATGTCGCTATATAAGGCGAGACATCAGTTCGAGTCGGGACAGTTGGTAATCATCCGTTCATAGTGAAAGTCATTCCGCATAAGTGAGTAAATTCGAAGTCAATTAAATTAACGTCGACGTCGCTGCTCAGCAAGGAGTCGCTACCCGCTAATATACTTAGCCGCTTCTAAGCAGCCATCAACGGAGGCCAGAATAATTTTGACATCGCTGCCACGTCCCCGTAACCAAGGAACACCTAGCGTCACAGCCAGCAACGAAGACAGCGTTTCACTGGATTTTCACGCAAAAGGAACAGCAATTGATAACTACGCCTGGAATTGGACGGAGTCGGTCGAAGTCGACGACGTCAACAGAGTGAGCGCCAGCAGGAAAGCTAGGAGGAAGAGTGTGTTTTGAAGATTGAGAAAACGGCTGCGTCATTCACTTACCTTTATCCTAATCCTCATATAGTTACAAATAGCTATTTCCTACTAACCGGTGTGGGTCTTGGTACTCGGCCACTCGTAGTAGACACTTCTATCCCAATCCTCATAGAGTTAAAGCAGATATTCCCTACTAACCGGTGCGGGTCTTGGTACTCGGCCGACACAACCCTTTCCACGCACATAGATGAAACACACTCCAGCGAGCCCCGAATAAACACTCAACACCGTCAGAGCCCATTGCAACGTCAGCAACGCGACGTCCGTCCAGTTCATCGTTTCACCGGAAATCACAGCTAAGCACAGGAAGATTGGTGAAGTTGTATCATAAAAATTATTATTATTACTTACTGTATCCTTGCTTTCCGTAAACTCAACTCAAATCACTATAAGCATAAGGCCTATCCTTACTCATTTTTTCTAATTCAGTAAATTTATATTATATATAATTCATGAGTAAAATTCTAGATTGTATTCATAGACTAGCTTGTAACTTTACTAGTTTGCTTGCAACCTTATTTGCCTAAAACCCAAATAAATTGTAACGACGATTGGTAACACTTGTGTTTGGATTTAGAACCTGCGAATAAAAATATTTGCAATGACCCTGGACAGCCGCTTTGCTGTCCCAGCTATAGACCCAGAAAAATGGGAGTCGTTACAAGGTAGTATAACTGCGAGAGGAAATAAAGCACCTACATTTTTAGGTGTACTTTCAGCCATGATATAGATAAGGCAAATAATTAATTAGAAGAATTATCTAATTTATTTTTAAATCTGTCTATTTCAGAGTAGGTGAGCCACCTACTAAGTATAGAAAAACTATCAAATTATTTATATTGCATTCCCACTTAAGAGTGAAAACGGCACCTACATATTTTACAAAAATCAACTATTTATTTTATAGTTTACCAACTTCAGAGAAGGTTACAACTACTTATTTTAGAAAATTCATCCCATTCCTTAGATCCACGGAAATACTGGCCAGTGCTTTATTAAAAAAAAAAACGCAGAAAATAATGAACATAATGGCTTTGGACAAAAAAAATTTAGTTTTTACTTCAAAAACAAAACTCACATGCAAAAATAATTCATGTGTTAACACACAAGCATACATATTTGTTGCTGCTTAAGGGGTGTGTAACGGTTTGCACTTTTGAAAAATCGAATATGCTTTTGAATAATTTTTGTTTTGTCTTTTAACGTCCAAATAATATACTTCCAAAATTTGAAGTTTATCAGAACAAAACTCGTGAAGTTATTGACTAATTAGTCGCATCTCCTCTAAAACTGTAGCTACGACAGCCAAACTTTAGCTGGGTTTTCTCGAAACTACTTTTTAAAAGTCCATGTTCACTGCTATTTCACTACATTATTTCACTACATTACTTATTCATTTTAAACTTGGTTTTTACATATAAAATAAATCCCCCCAACAATAAGTTTTAGAAATTTTTTAAATTAACCCTCCATTACTATCGCTATTCGAAGTAACGTCATTACTAACCTGGGTGTAATCCACCGATAAATTTTAATTCACGAATTTGTAAGAGAGAATATTGACACAGTAAAACGGTTCTGTTTTTATTAAATTCATGTATCTTATTTTTCTATTTAACATAAAATTCGTACAATTTATTTAATACATAATTTTAATAAAAATTAATTTTTTAAATGTTTTAAAACTTATGGGTGTAATTCACCCTGCGTTAGTAATGAAGGGTTAAGGGGTCTTCCACTTACAAAATTGCGGAATTTTTAGTGAAAAATAGCAACTTTCACTTCAGATGACCAACAAAAATTTAAAAAAAAATAATAATCAGAGAACGTTGGGTGAGGATTTGATGACTCTTCGAATAAATTGAAATGCTCTTTGATTTCAGATAATTTCCAGCTGAGATATAGTGAGCACTGCAAATCGTCTTTTTCAAAAACGCTAGCATGGCATGGGCTTTTGGAACAATATAGTCTAGATAAGAAATATAAAAATGAATTTACGATCAAAAACTACACCTAAGTCCTTGAATTGAGAAACAGAAGCCAAAACAGAGCATGAGTTTCATCAGCACCATCAAAACCGGTTTTAGCAGCAACAACAACAGCATCAGCACAAGACATATAAATCTAAATAGCGTCTAAAACATGCAGCACAACGACTGCGTTAGAACTAGAACTGGAGTTATGGTCCAATTATTTTCGCGTAACGCTACGCAACTTCTGTTGACAGAAAGTAAAAAATTTGTTAATGCTGGCAAAATTAAGGAAATGGAGCAAAAATTGTTGCGGCTTCAAAGGCAGTTTTAAACAATCACGTGGAAATTGCGGACCGGCGGAATGTTTACCTGCTGACGACATTTCATTTGACAGTAGAGCAGACGTATGCTGTAGCCGTGCACCATTGCAGTAGCCTTTCGAATTTGCATGCACCAGCGGCTCCGTGATATTCACGTGATTGTGCCATCATTATTTTTATACTCCAATCCCAATATTTTCATGGCACCCGGATTGACCTTGATTCGCATTCACTCAAAACAAAAGAAAGCGTTCAGTCAATTTATCAGCAAATTTACCGCACATAAATTAAACACACATAAACAATGAAAATGCAGATGTCACAAAAACGCAGAGTGAAGTAGAATCCAAAATAAAATTACACGTTACGTTACGCGTTACGCAAACATAATTGGACCATTGGAAAAAACTTCATCAACAAATGATTTTCATTGAACATCAACACAACTAAGCAGAGTTTTATATTGCTCTGAACTAAGAGCAGCTTTAGATGGAGCTGAGTTTGAAGAACTCTTAGAATTTTAATCTAAAAGAATGTATGAAGCTGCACGATTGCGTTTTTTGTTAGATGCTACAACAGTTTTATTGTCATTTTTTGCACAGCAAAATTTAATGAACTTATTATTTTTTTCAACTCTTTCACTTCGGTCACTTATTGAGACACGTAACACACAAATTAAGAGAATTCAGACTAGTTTAAACACAATGTTTTGATTAGCACTTAAAATGTTAATAATATTGTTGTCATTTATATTTGCACAAGATTTTTGAAATAAACATTTGCAGATATTACAAGTTAAAACACTATCTTTAGCTACAGATTTGTTACAAACTAGGCAGCGCGATCTAAGCGACATGATTAAAAGACGATTTAAAGATGACCGAATCTAACGAGAGTGCAAATCAGACTGATATTTGACATTATACCTAAAGATTTCAAAAACAAACTAACAACTTGCATTAGGTAAAATGAATAAAAAAATTATATGATTTTATAACAAAATTTTAGTAGAATTTACAATTCTTAATTAGGTGAATAACCTAATGCATGATTGTTTTCTTAACTGTGTAAGTAGAAAAGTTGCCGAAAACATTAGGTGAAATAGAAAATTTCACATTACCTAATTTAGTTTAGATAATAAATCAATTCTTTTATTTTCTGTGTACAATGCAATAAAAATATTCACTTTCATTGCGACACCCTTTATTATGTTTTGTGTCAGCAAAACGCAAAAGCAACGCGGGGAACAGGGGGCGAACCTTCACATTGCAAAGTGTCTGACCGCCTCAACCTGGCGAGGCCAGCATTATCCATGTCGAAATCGTCCCAAGTCGACTCAAACCTCCAAGTGGTGTTCCCTGGGCAACGGCAAACTGGCATCCGTCAGTTTGACGGCTAATTTGAGCGGCGGGTCGATCCATAGACCTTAAACTGGAATGTGCGCAGGGTTTGGGTCCCGCCACATTACTACTGCCCAATGAAAACTAAACCAGCCTCGGATAAGAACCCCAATTACGTTGACGACCACCGCAAACGAAAAACGGACAATGATTTACGGATATGCACCTGGAATGTCCGGACCCTTTATAGGGAAGGTGCCATTATCCAACTGGCGGAAGCCCTCAAAACAATACAATCTGACATCACCGCCATCCAGGAAATGCGATGGAAAGGGCAAGGCAGCTCTAAACAAGCACACTGCGATATCTACTACAGCTGCCATGCGGAGAAGCGCGAATTCGGATGTGGATTCGTCGTTAGCCGGAAACTACGCCACCTTGTTTCCCGGTTCACACCTGTGAACGAAAGATTGACCACGATCCGCATCAAGGCAAAATTTTTCTACATAAGCCTTATTTGCGCGCACGCCCCGATGGAGGAAAAGGACGAAGCCGTCAAGGACGCTTTCTACGCTAGTCTTGAGGACGTATATGACCACTTTCCGGTCCATGACGTGAAAATAGTCCTCGGCGATTTTAATGCGAAAGTCGGAAGGGAAGGCATCTTTGGCCCCACTGTCGGTCAGTTCAGTCTTCACGAGACCTCCACAAACAACGGTCTAAGACTGATCGACTTCGCCTCGGCACGAAACATGGTAGTTAGTAGTACCAGATTTAAGCACCTCGACATCCACAAGGCCACCTGGCTGTCCCCGGATCAAAAAACGCGAAACCAAATTGATCATGTTGTAATCGACGGAAGGCATGCCTCTAGTGTTCTAGATGTGCGTACATTTCGGGGGGTCAACATTGATTCCGACCATTATCTTGTTGCAGCCAAGATCCGCATGCGATTATGCAATGCAAAGAACATACGCACAGGAATGCAACGAAAGCTAGATGTCGCTAAGCTGCAATTACAACGGACTGCCGAAGCCTACTCCGCTCAACTCTCGGTTAAGCTCAACCAACCAACCTCTGGACCCGACGACGCCGGCGGACTTTGGGCGCATAAATCCCACTCCATGCGCGCTGCCGCTGAAGAAGTCATTGGTTTTCCGGCGCCCGCAACCTCGGAACCAATGGTACGATCAGGAGTGTCGCATCGCGACAGCAGTAAAAAACGCCGCATATAGAAAAACGCTGCAGTCAGCTGCAACGCGAGCCGTGCGAGAAAACTACCGCGAAAAGAGGAAGGAAGAGAGGCACCTTTTCAGACGCAAGGAAAGAGAGCAGTAAAACCGTGAGCGTGAGGAACTAGAGGTATACCAGGGCAAGAAGGATGCACGAAAATTCTATCAACAGGTTATACGTCTAACCCAAGGTTTCAAGCCCGGAGCATCCACTTGTAGAGACGAAAATGGAGATCTGAATACGGATACACAGTGTGTGCTTAGATTGTGGAGACAGCACGTCTCCAATTTACTTAATGGCGACGATTCCACCAATGCCGCCCATCGAGAGCACAGTGCAGTGCCACCAATCGACGATGACGGAGTGGAAGTATCACCACCTAGCCATGAAGAGGTTCGAGTTGCTATCCAACTACTCAAAAACAATAAAGCAGCGGGTGCTGACGGCCTGTCAGCTGAATTGTTTAAAACCGGCGGCGATGAATTGATAAGGCGCATGCATCAGCTCATCAGCAAAATATGGCTAGCAGAAAGCATGCCCGACGATTGGAACCTCAGTGTACTGTGCCCTATACTTAAGAAAGGAGACCCTACAATCTGCGCAAGTTATAGAGGTATCAGTCTTATTTCCATCGCATATAAGGTTCTCTCAAGCGTACTGTGTGAAAGATTAAAGCCAATTACAAAAACACTGATTGGACCTTATCAGTGTGGCTTTCGACCTGGTAAGTCCACCATAGACCAGATTTTCACGCTACTTCAAATCCTGGAGAAAACCCACGAAAATCAAATTGACACACACCATCTCTTTGTCGACTTTAAAGCTGCGTTCGATAGCCCGAGAAGGGATTGCCTATACGCAACAATGTCTGAGTTCGGTATACCTGCAAAGTTGATTCGACTGTGCAGAATGACGTTGAGCAACACACGCAGCTCCGTCAAGGTAGGAAATGACCTCTCCGAAACCTTCAATACCGAAAGAGGTTTCAGGCAAGGCGATCCACTGTCTTGCGATCTCTTCAACATCATCATGGAGGGGATCGTACGAAAGGCCGGTGTGCATCGTAATGGCACCATTTTCTATAAAGGTGTCCAGCTCCTTGCGTACGCTGATGATATTGATATTGTTGGCAGAACCAAGAGAGATGTTACCGCTGCTGTCGCCGCTATCGAAAAGGAATCAGCCAAAGTGGGTTTGACGATAAATGAGGGTAAAACAAAGTATATGCTGTCTACAAACAAGGGAGCGCGGCGTTTAGACTCCCACGTTTCATCCGGCAGCTATAACTTTGAAGTAGTCAAGGAGTTTGTATACCTTGGCACCGCCATTAATACTAACAACGAAATCAGCCTGGAGATAAAGCGAAGAACAATAATTGCTAATAGGTGCTACTACGGGCTCAGTAAGCAACTAAGTTCCAGAGCCCTCTCTCGATCGACAAAACTAACACTCTACAAGACGCTCGTTCTACCTGTGCTGCTTTATGGCGCTGAGGCATGGTTAGTTTCGCAAACTGACGCAGCCGCTCTGGGGGTGTTCGAGAGAAAGTTATTCGCAAAATCTTCGGTCCTGTTCGAGTCGGCGATGACTATCGCATCCGAATGAACCACGAGCTGTATGAGCTCTACGGAGACATTGACGTAGTTCGGCGTATAACTGTGCAGCGACTACGCTGGCTGGGTCATGTCCATCATATGGACGACGAAGCTCCAGCGAAAAAGGTGCTCGAGGCGAGGGTCGCTGGTCAACGACGACGAGGGAGACCATGCCTCCGATGGATGGACCAGGCTGAGGAAGCCCTAGCCGCACTTGGTGTATCCGATTGGAGAAGGCGCGCGCAAAGCAGAGGCGCCTGGCGAGAGCTGATGAGGTCGGTCGAAATCCGGACACGGGTTGTCACGGCCACCTAAGTAAGTAAGTAAGTCAGCAACGCGGATCTAACGTGTCTGGGAGAAAGAAAAAGCGACAACAACCACGTAGCTCTGTTGAAGCATTTGTATTTTTTTTAGTCTCTCATTCTCGGGGAAAAAGGTGTTTTTAATTTAGAATTTTTACCTATCTTAATGACAAAACATTTAAAAAAGAAAATATATTGTTTTATTTGTTAATTAATTACGACCTTCTTTCATAAGTTTTAAGTTGTGTGTTTATATAACTCCAATGATTTTTCAATTATTAAAGGTTATATTTTTTCGAGCTCAAGGTCAATGCTGCTTTCTGAAGAAAACAACTGAAGAAAAACAACCAACAACAACAACACGATCTATAGAGTATTAATCACATAGCATACTAGACAGACTGTTTCGTTGGCCGCTACACCAACTGACCTGTATATGGTTTACAAGTCAACATGTTTACATTGATATTGTTTATGGTTTACAAGTCAACATGTTTACTTTACAAAGAAATCAAAAAATGGACTTTCATTGCGACACCCCTTATTTTGTTTTGTCTCTTTAACGCGAATCGAGTGTGTCTGAGAAGATAGAAAAGAATAATTAACAACAACCACAAAGCTCTGCTAAGCATATGCCTTTTTTTTACTCTCGCAATCTACTCTCCCACAGCAACGCTGTTCAAAAGAGCTGTGTGGCTTTGTTGTTGCTTCTTTTATATGGGGAAAAGGTGTTTTTAATTTTTACCTATCTTATTGACAAAACATTTGAATAAAAACTATATTGTATGAACGAGAGCTTTCAAATTATATAAGTTTCATCCAAATCTGATGCCTATAAATTGAGAAAAAAGGGGTTAAAGATTTGTGTTAGCGTATTAATATATAAGATATTCATACAATATTTATTCGAAATAGAGAATCAATAACAATAATAATACATCCAACAAATACAATTTTCGACATTAATTTTCTTTTTCTTTTTGGACTTGTCTTGTCAGATTCGTTATTCTAATATTTTCTAGTAATCTGAAATAAATATGAAAAGCGTCTCTCTTTTTAAGAAGATAATAAAATAAACTAAAAACAGACAGCAACTGCCACGGGTGTCCGCAGGATTTGTCCTAGGGGGGCAAAAGACTTACGTGGAAGTTCACGTATTTGGTAATTATTTATTTATTATTATTTATTTAATTACCATCTACCGGGTTATTACCCTTACAGATTACATAAATAGCTTAAAACTAGGTAAAATAATTATTGCATAGTGAGCTGAACATGCACAAGAATAGATATTACTAATTAACAACAATTACAATTCGTATCATTGACTGATGTCAAAAAGCCGTTTCTTAAACAGTTCACGCTCAGTACTAAAATCTAACTGGCTCGATACAAAATTACAATTGGAAAGGCACCTTGAGATAGGTTCGTTAAGGTCATAATTGGTTCTATGATATTTAGTATAAAATAGCTTAGAATCCCTAAGTGTGCGAGCTGGAATATTGAATGGAATCAGCATTAATAACTCTGGAGAGTTTATTTTACCATATATAATATCTTTAATAAAGAGTATGTCAAACTGAACTCTTCTAGTTGTTAGACTTTGAAAATTTAATAACCTAAAACGTACCCAATATGGCGGCATGTTTTCCCAAGAGTATAATCTACGCAAAGCAAATCTTGAAAAACGTTTTTGAACGTTTTCGATTCGGTTCTTTGAAACTTCGTAGAATGGATCCCATACAATGCTTGCGTATTCCACAAGTGACCTTACCATACTAATAAAGACTGTTTTGCAGGTAAATGGATCTAGAAATTCCCTAGTGTTTCTTTTCAGAAACCCCAGCTGAGAGTTGGCTTAAGACACAACATAATCGATATGAGTATCAAACAAGAACTTGGCATCAAAGTATACTCCTAGATCTTTAAATTGTTTAACCTTTACAAAGCTACTGCTATCGTTGTAAAAGTAGTCATACTCAATTGTAAGATTTTTGCGAGAAAAGGTCAAAACTTTGCATTTAGAAAAATTAAGCGAGAGCCGGTTTGTGCTACACCAATGAAGCAAGGAATTGATATCCTCTTGAAAGTTAACACAATCGTTTAAGCTACTTATTTTATGAAAAAGCTTCAGGTCATCTGCATACAGAAGGCAATTACAGAACTTAAAGGCTCTGTATTTGGTGGCTCCCTTGCGGTACTCCCGAATTAGCAACTATTGGCTTAGAGACGTGGTCAGCTATCTTGACCAGAAGAACTCTGTTAACAAGATATGATTCAATCCATTTTAAAAACTGCGAGTGAATTCCAATTTTTTCCAATTTTGTGAGCAATATTTTGTGTACAAGGCTATCAAATGCCTTAGAAAAATCTGTGTACAGAGTATCTACTTGTTGGCCGCTTTCGATTGCATTTAGACATGAATTTGAAAATATAGTGAGGTTAGTTGTAGTGGATCTACCAACAAAGAATCCGTGTTGTTGGGTGGATATATAGTTTTTTACTTCAGAAAATAAAATTTTATTGACAATTTGATCAAACACTTTCGGAATAATTGAGAGCTTAACAATTGGTCGATAGTTCTCAACCAAGTGTTTTTGCCCGGATTAGAATATCGGGGTGATGTAGGCGGTTTTCCATTCCGTTAAGAATATGCCTGTCGACAAAGATTTGTTAAATAAAATTGTCAATGCAACGTACAATGTTGGTCAATGTTCTTTAAAAATATCCCAGGGAACAGATCAAAACCAGCGCTTTTTTTACAGTCCAAGTTCATTAAAGATTGAAAGACCTCTTTTTCTTCTATTTTAATTGTGCCAATATTAAAAAGATGAGGTAATTTGTTAAAATAATCAGAATTAATATTTATCTGTTGGCTATTGGAACTATAGACCGACCCAAAGAAATCAGCAAACATTTCGCTTGAACCTTGCGAATTTATTGCCCGAACTTCTTTGAATTCCATTGATTTTGGAAATCCAGATGATTTTCGTTTGGAATTGAAAAATAACCAGAAGGATTTGGGGTTTTCGACAGAAAAAATATATTGCTTATATAAAAAGTTTGAGAGAAATTCAAACTCACGCCTGCGCAGAACAAATATTGCTTTGTCCGTAGCCAAGTTGCTTTTTTTGTACTTAAGATGAGCTTTGTTACGCAAGTTCTTGAGCTGAATCAATCTATGATTATACCAAGGGAGCTTGTAATTACATTTGCGGCTAGTGGTCGGTACATATAAATAAAGACCTTCATTGATAACTCTCTTGAAGGCGCCGTACATATCAAGGATATCTCTTGATCCTAATACCAAGTTCCAATTTACCGAATCGAAGAAATTATTAAGAGCAACATAATTTGCTTTTTTAAAATTATATAAATAAGTTGGGTTGTCAAGTAGCTGATCATCCAGTACATAAAAGTAAAAATTTAGAGCAAGTGCTTTATGATGGACTGAATCACTCGTAAGTGGCATTTCGCATTTCAACAATTCGTATTTGAAATCATTTGTTATAAATATAAGGTCAAGAATTCTATTTAAATCGTTTTTTATTTTGTTAATTTGAAAGAGGTTCAGAGAGTACATTGAGTCACACAGGGTGGATTCAATTATACTCGTCACGTGAAAAGGTATTAACATTTTATCCTCCAGGCAGTATTTCCATTCAATATTCCCCAGATTGAAATCTCCAAGCACGCAAGGTGTTTGGTTTAAACTTAAGGATTTTAAAATATGACTAATATTAAAAATGTGATCGTTGAATAGATTTAGGCTACTAGCAGGCGGAATATAGCTTAAAATAATAACAATTTCATTTACGCTGAAGGGTAAGCTGTTGCCGAACGTGACAGCAACACATATTTGCTCAATATTGTCCGCATTTTTTGGTAGTTGAATTATCCTGCTTGATAAAAATGACGACAACGCTATAAGAACACCGCCTCCTCTGGAAACATTTGGACCCAGTACTCTATCTTTACGGTATACCACATAGTGCTTGTCGAACAGCTCACTTGAAAGGAAATGTGGAGTTAACCAAGTTTCGACGATTGCAATGATATCGAAGTCGTGAGAACAAGATACATTAAAGAGTTGGCAGGTTTTTGTGCGCAGACCACCTGTATTGTGAAAATACATGGAACAATTTTTTGGACACTTAGTATGTTGATGATTAGTACTCTCTGTAGCTTTAAGAGAAGTAGCAAATGACTCAACTGCAGTAAGAGGGAGACAAGATGCGGTTGCATTAGTATTTATTGGTGTGTATATGTTTGATGACATAGATAGGTGTTTACAGTGATGATCAAGAGTGGAATGATCACAACTCTCGGAAACCAGAGCAGGTTCCTTATAGATCATTTTGTGTGTATTGGTGTCTTCCCACTTTGAAAAAACTTAAATGGGCATACCTTGACACCTACTGGCCAAAGCGATGGTTTGAGAATCTCTTTATGGTAGGAAGAGATAACGCCTAGTTTAAAATTTACGCGTTGTAAAGAGTTCATATCGGCATCTCTTTTGATTAGGGCATTGCATATTAATTGATGCCTTTTAACAGGAGAGTGTTTGATTATGAATTCAATAATACTCTCAGCTGAAACCGATGGTTTAAACGAAGATATATGAAGCCACTCAATCGTGTCAGCGACATCGAGCTCAGCGTTGACATTATCACCTATGATAGAGTCAACAGGCTTTGTTGATTTTCTTTTTTGTCTAGTTTTTCTCCTTTTATTTTTAACTTGTGTCCAGCCAGAGTTTGGTGGTAGATCAGCTTCGTATGTGAGGGCAGCGCCGGTAGCAGCAGCAGCATAGGAAGATGACGGTGAATGAGTTGAAGTAGTGGGACCGGTGGTTAGAGTAAACGGCATGATGTTTTGACTCTGAGTGGTAGAGAGAGCAACTACATTAGCATTACTGGTAGTGGTAGAAGTAGCGCCGGCAGCAATAGCATAGGAAGAGATCGGCGAATGTGTGGGAGTAGTGGATGCGGTGGTTAGAGTAGGCAGCCTGAAGTTTTGGTCGCTCAGTGGAGTACTGAGAGTAGCTCCAGAAATATCAGTAGCTTTACCCGAATCGAGACACGATGATGAAAAATTGTTGGTATTTTTTATTATCTCCCGAGGGGGGTTGTTGACCTTTGCCTTGGAACGAGTTATGATGGGATTTGTTGCGATAACAGCTGGTTTAGTTCTGGTTTTTGCGATGAAGTTTTTTTCTGTATCATGGCAAGGCATTGATTTACCGATAGTTTTTTTTGCACTGATTAGGATTTCGCACGCTTCGTTTAACTTTGAAATGTCCAAAGAAAGAGATTTTGACACGCACGCTTCACATTTATAAAAAATGTTTGGATTATGACTCAGTATATCGAATGAGACTTCATTTAAATTGGCAAACTTTGAGTGCAATTTTTTGCAGCACAGTCCGCATGATACAAAATCATTTGCAACGAATTGCACCGCGCACTTCACGCAGTGTTCCATATGGGATTGAAATGATAGACGTCGTAACGGAGCACAGTGAAATGTCGAGAGCAAGAAAACTAAAATTACGTCTTCGCACGCTGATGAACTGAACTGAACTGAGCATTTAGGAGCACAAGGAGCATTTAGGAATGCTCCTTGAAAAAGATGACAATTTAAATTGTTTTTTGAGATGTTTGATGAAAATTTTGTGAACATTGTCGCATTTTACACCGTTCCACTTTGTCAGATTTGACCGAACTATCAGGATAAAACTCAACATTTTGTAATATGATTCCCATGCTTATTCTTTATAAAAAAATATTCAGTAATTTGGGTATATCTGAAACACTCTCCTTTATGCAGGGTGTTCATAAAATTTCCTATATTGAAAAATACACTCATAAATATTTAATCATAATATTTTTAAATGTTCAACTTTGAAACACAAAATTATGTTTTAATATCGTGAGGTATTTTGTAGGACGTCGTAGAGTTTTTAAGAAATAAAGGTATGATTTAAAAAAAATGTTGCAAAAAGTTCAAACTTGGTAAAAAATGTAATCTAATTGCGTACATGGTTTAAGTTTTTGGCATTCTAACAAAATGCAACCTATTTTTTTTATTTTTTTGCTTTAATTCCAATAAATAATTTTAATATAAATTTAGTTTATTAAGCTACTTATATTAAATATTAATCTATATGGCTTCTCATAATCAACACGTTTAACACAAAAATTTCTTACTTGAGGCTGAGAAACAATTTAAAAATACACAAAAAACAGTTTTTCGACTGCCGTTTTATACATAACGGATCAAGTAATTCTGAAATTTTTGACATGGCTTTGTGTGTTTATAAGCTGTATTTTAGAGAAATAAAATTAATTTTTTGCAATTTTTTTTTTAAATATATTAATATATTATATATAAATATATAAATATCTATACTATTAATAAATCTGTAGCCACTTTTTATGTTCACTCATCACGTTTAAACGACAACTCAGATTTTTATAAAATTTTGTACACATATTTATAGGTCAGCAGAGAGTGCAATAGGATACTTTATTTTAACCCATTAACAACCAATGTTACTATATGGAAACATATTTATATATGGAATTTTTTATTCCATATAACATATGGAATTTTTATTAAATACTGCATAATATTTCAAAAGTTTTAGTGCCAGTTTTTTAAAAAAAGTAAAATTAGCATGCAATAATAACTTATTTCTGCTCAATGGCATACATAGTTTTCACCAAAATGTTGCTTCAAGTCTAAAAATGTCTGTTTTTTATGGTTTTCTTTCGGCCCTAATGGATTAAATTGCACTTCGGTTAAACGAGAACAAAATCAATAAACGCTTTTAAATTTCCTTCAATTTGATACCAAAATCATGTATGTAGTTTGAAAACTGTGAAAAATTTTAGTACCAGATCTTTTTAGTATTAATTATAAGCTGAGAATGAGAGAAAAACGACTTGAAATTCACACTTTTAGCTTTGAAGGCAACTATTTCAGTCAGTTTGCAATGGATTTCAATAATTTTTTTTGAAAAATGTTGTTTGTTAAAATATCCTTCAAACATAAGTCGAAATTTTTACTAAACCAAAGTATTAATATTTTTAAAAATTTTTTTAAAAAATGTTCAAAAATTTTTAGTTTAAGCCAAAAAATTGGATAAAAGTTGTTTTTGTTGTAAAAAAATTAAATCCAAAATTTAGGTTTTCGATTTCCTATCAGATGATATAACAATCTTAGGTTAATAATTTGTAGTATTACTTAAACAATAAAAAATCGTTTTGGTAGCGAAAAATCAAGCCTACCCACTATCAATTTTTGAATGAAATCTTTTTGAAAACCCGGCGAAGCGGCGGGTTTAAGCTAGTATAATATATAATATATAAATATATAAAAATATATTATATAAAATTAAATATATTTTGGAAGATGGGCTCAAAAGAAAAATTCATCCCAGTTTTCTTGTATCAGTTCAGGAATATTTTTTAACAACATTGTGATTTTTTGCTATGTAATGGATTTTTTTATAATTTTTGGCAAAAGCAAATATCACTATTTTAGGTTTTTGGTTAAGTAAGTGTTTAACAGACCTATTCTTGAAAATTAACAATAGAAAACCAGTATTTTTCATATTTCTATATGTTTGGTGTATGCTTTTGATTTCAAAACAAAATTTGAAGCTCAAAAAAAAAAAATTGTCATTGAAATTGTCAATATATGAAAAGCAGCTGACAATTTTTATCAACATTTATTATTTTTAAGATTAAAATTTTGTTTTGAAATTAGAAAATTACAACACATAGAAATATGAAAAGTACTAGTTTACAATTGTAGATTTTCAAGAATAGGTCTGTAAATGTAAAATTGTACAAGTCATTATCAAGCCACCCAATTCTAAAAACTGAAGAAAAAAAATTCAACACCTTTCTGATTTTAAGCAATATAATTTATGATTTCAAATATACAGGGTGTCCCGCAATTGAGTGCACCTATTTACGGAGCTGAAAGTTTATGTCGAGCTGAGCAAAAAATCGTATGGGAGGGGGGTCTATTTTCACATTCTTAGGAGCTACAGGGTTAATTAACATTTCACGACTTTGATTCACATTATTGTTTCTAGCAGAAAAATTAACTTCCATAAAACTTATTTTGATTGCTCATGAGCAAGGCAATGAAATCACCTTTCCAACGGTATATCAGCAAACCTCACCAACTTAATCGTTACCGAGCTGTGATCGTGTGAAGAAGAAATCAATCGGTTGAAATTATCAAATTTCAACTTTGAGTGCAAATTTCTCAGAATTTTGCGTAATAGATGAAATTTTTTGTTTTTAGATCAATTTTGTATTTTATTCAATTTTCTTTTCAATGGCACCAAAAACATAAACATATTTTTGAAAATAAAGTTGACTGAACTAAAAAAATTATACTTATTAGAAAACAATGATATTATCTACTGCATAACTAATGACATTACAATCATTATTTATCATTATTAACTAATAAGTAGAATTTTTTTAGTACAGCCAACTTTTTTATTTTTAAAGATATGTTTATGTGTTTGGTGCCATTGAAAAGAAAATTGCATAAATTACAGAATTGATCTAAAAAAATTTCATTTATTACTCAAAATTCTGAGAACTTTGTGCTCAAAGTTGAAATTTGGTAATTTCAACCGATTGATTTCATCTTCACACGATCACAGCTCGGTAACGGTTAAATTGGTGGGATTTTTTGATATACCGTTGAAAAGGTAATTTCATTGCCTTTAAAATCAAAATAAGTTTTATGTAAGCTATCAAAATAAGTTTTATTTAAGATAGTTTTTCTGCTAGAAACAATAATGTGAATCAAAGTCGTGAAATGTTAATTAACCCTGTAGCTCCTAAGAATGTGAAAATAGACCCCCTCTCCCATACGATTTTTTGCTCAGCTCGACATAAACTTTCAGCTCCGTAAATAGTTGCACTCAATTGCGGGACACCCTGTATGTATAATAAGGAATTCAGACATGTATAAGCTAATTTTTAATGATGTCGTGGATCACCTACTTTAATGAACTCAGTTTAAGTTATGTGTCAGTGGATGCTCGATTTTTTAAGAAAGCATTCGTGTAATTGGAATATTCTAAAATGCTCAGGTATGGTAAGACCCTACGATATGAGGCGAATAGACTTGAGAGTGCAACTCTAAAAAGTAAAATATTAATGACTTGTACATTAAAATGAATATTTGCCATATAATGGCACATAAAATATTAAAAATGTCATGAATATTTAAGAGAATTTAAGCACTTGTTGGTTGTTGTGGCGGCCGTCGCACAGTGGGTAGAGTGTGTGGCCCATACGCCAGAGAACCCTGGTTCGAATAGGAAGCTCGGTCAAAGTCCTTTCAAGGTCTGAAATGGCCATTTCGTTTTTTTTTCGTTGGTTTTAAGTAAACCAATGCTATTTTCTTAAATTTTAAAAAATAAACTAGTAAGTTATTCTGTTTAAAAATATTTTATTTATTTAGTCAAAAAATATACTTGTGTGAAAAAAACATCATCATAAAAAAAGTTTAAACTACCAAAATCTGGGTTAAATCAATTTAATAAATCTTGAAATTTTTATATATAACAGATTGAATACTTAATGAAATCAATGGTGAGCTGAAGAGATAATAGTGGACGGAGATAAGAACGTCAGTTTGCTAGTTAAATAAATTGCTTTAAGTTGAGATTTTATGCGCACTTCGGACCTTTACCCTCTAGCTGTCGTCTTTACCTTAAATAGAAGCACAGCTGTTTAATCTTTTTGAAGGTGTTATAAATACGCTATATAAGTTTCGTATCTTCAGAAATAATTTTCTAACCTCACTTTTAAATACTGATTCATAACGGTAGCTGACGAGTAATACAGATTTTTTAATGCAGCTGACTGTTATTTTTTCAAACATAGCTATCTCACATTAACTCTAAAAATTTTCGAAACTTCAGAAATTATTTTTTTTTACTTATTTTTTACATAGTTAACATTTTTTCACAGCCAGCTCTAGAAAGACGCTACCAGCTGAAGCTTGTTTTGATCATTTATTGTACTTAAACAAACAAATTATATAAAAATTATCGTTTCAGAAATCCTTGAAAAAATTGCAACACTGCCTCTAGGACTATTAGACCAGTGCAAATGTAAACATAATATGCTCTGTTCTGAATTCCAATCAGATTTAAAATGGCGTTCTGCCCTTTTACACATGTCTAAATCAGCTGTTTGGTAAGGGGAAAAACAATATTTTTGTGCTTTTTGATACTGCAATTTTATTGGAGTGTGAGAACCACGCGGACGAAAAAGTTAAGCGGAGGATTTTGTGCAACCAGAGTAATCCTCTGGATTTATCTGGTTCAGCGTAAGTAGCGACTTATAACGTTTATTATTCTTTCTTTATTCAGTCTTTGAACAATTTCCTTACATACTAGATATAACAATCAAATATGAGATTAGATAAATACAAATACAAATAAGCTAAAATACAAATAAGCTAAAAGTATTTACATGGTTTTAAACAGCTTTGGTAATAGTGAAATCAAAATACTAAATATTAACTTCCAAATCATTAAAGAGTGACAAAGTTCTAGATCCTAGGTTCTCAAAGGTTCCTGTGGGTACTGAAGACACTCTGCGGGCGGTATTGAGCTCACGGAAATTTGTGAGCGCTCAGACGCTGCTAGTGAGTGGTAGGTAAATGGAAACAGCTTTTTAAATTAAAGTAAACAAAGTTAAATTAAGCAGTGCACGCTATTCATACAATAATAAAAATTTTCCCAATATCAAATACTTTGTAACAGTGGCGAAGCTAGGTCTGCTGGCACCCCAAAGGGAGGCTATCCTTATCCATATCTAATAGCATGTTCACACACAGGTTGAAAAGCCGCTTTTCAGCTGAAAAACCTCTTCAGAAAAAGGTGTTCACACTTGAAAAGCAGCTTTTCATTTGACAGACAGTAGCCATATGTTTGTTATTATAGCGATTTGTTTCATTGTGCTTGGCTTAGCAAACAAATATCGTCTCATGAAGGTCACTCTACTTCACGCGCTCCTTGTATTTTTTTTTTTCAATTTCCAGGTTGTTTTATAATTGGGAAGAAAGTTTGTTTATAAATCACAACAAATGAAAACAGACAGACGAAATGTCAAATATCAGTGACAACTTGGATTTTTGAAATAGATTTTGACTTTACCTACCTAACCTCATCGAACAGACTTCCGAACCAGTGTTGTTTTCTAACTTTTCATAGTTTTTCGCTGAAAAGCAAACAAATATCAGCTTTTCATTTGACAGTTCTTTTATGGCGAAAAACTTAATATCATGTAGCTTTTCAGCTAAAAAGCCATTATTGTTCGAAAAGCGGCTTTTCGGCCTTAGTGTGAACATACTATAAAACCGCAATACAAAAAATAAAAATTTGTGAATATACTGTTTTTGTTGGAAATTTTTTATGGTTTTTTTTTTAGTATATTTAGTATATCGAGTATATTTAACTTTCGTACTTTTAAAAACAGCGATTCGGTGTTTGAAAAAATATAGAAAAATTATTTAGTGATATTCATTCATGTACATTAAATGAGTTTTTTTTTGCACTGAATTGCAAAAGTTGTTATGATCCGTGGAATAGGGGGTAAATATGAAGAAGGATATTAATAGGATCAGAAATGTGAAATTTTGAGTTTAACACTTGCTGGTTTTTTTTTGCAAAGACTGATATTGACATTCGATTAAACGATTAATTTTATCTTGGAATCGGTATGTTTTGTTATTTTTTACGGAAATTTAATACCTTAAAAAAATAAATTTAAAAAATTCTATCTACAGTAATAAAGTTTTTTTTTGATTTAAGCGCACTCGGTTTTGAGTACCGTCGCGAGCATATCATTCGCGTGTTTGAGCCAACGACTCTGATCGATTTTGAGAAAATCCATATGAGCAGTCTCTTGTGATATTACGAGGGCCGTTTGATAATTCAGTAAAAAAATTAAACTTCCCGCGTAGTAACTTTAAATGAAACACTGATCCTGTCAACTACCATCTTTTTATAGACTACTGTCTATAAACCTGTCAATAATACCTTGGCTTCGTATAATTTTAAATGGCTGCATAAGTCTATCATATATTCCCACAGCTTGGAAAAAGGCAATGGTGGTCTTTATACCCAAGGCAGGGAAGACATCACATAGCACCCCTAAAGACTTCAGGCCCATTAGCCTAACATCTTTTTTATTAAAGACGTTAGGACGCCTCTTAGATCTGTATCTCCGCAGTAACATTGATTCTGCACTACTATCGGCTTCACAGCATGTCTACAACAAAGGAAGATCCGTGGAAACGGCCCTACATACGCTGGTCGGGACCATAGAAAAATCCTTCTTAAATAATGAGTTTACTCTGGTTTCCTTCTTAGATATAGAAGGAGCTTTTAATAACATAACACAAGCCCACATAACCACAAGCAATACGACGAGCACTAGTCGGACTAGGCGTGAATAAGATCATTACAGAGCTTATAGACAAGCTACTTAACAGTAGAATAGTTCTATCGGACCTGAGCGTATACAACGCCATTAGATCTGTCCCAAGAGGTACGCCTCAAGGAGGTGTTCTCTCTCCACTCCTCTGGAATTTGGTAGTTAATGACGTACTGCTATCTCTTGAGAGAGATGGATTTGTAGTGGACGCCGATGACCTAGCAATCGCAGTCAGAGGCAAGTTTCCCACTACTCTATGCGACATTATGCAAAGAGCCCTTTCAGACTTGAAGAATGGACCAAGCTTTTTGGTCTTGGAGTTAATCCGGCTAAAACAGAGCTAGTCCTATTTACCAGGAAATATAAAATTTCGTCCTTAACACCAATCATACTTAATGGGTCTGTTCTGTCCCTTGCGAATAACGCAAAGTACCTGGGACTTATACTCGATAGAAAGCTCAGTTGGAAGTTAAACATAGCAGAGCGCACTAAAAAAGCCACAGTGGCACTTTATACTTGCAAAAAAGTCATAGGAGCCAGATGGGGGTTTTCGCCTCGTATCGTTCACTGGCTGCATACTGGGGTCATAAGACCTATTCTTCTGTATGGAGTAGTAATATGGTGGCCGTCCATAGACAAGGTCATATATAAGTTAAATTATTCTTTAATTAAAAAATCAAAAAAATATATTTTTTCAGGCCGAAACCGTCTTTATTCATTCAACAATATTTTTTAAGACTGACTTTACAAACTTAAATATCTTAAAACTAAACCTATCGCTGCATTGGTAGTGGTGCACGCGCTGCTGAATTTTTGTTGACTTTTTTCTGCTGCTAGCGTTGCACCTTTTTGTGGGAATGCACCTTGGCGGATACCGGGCGTCGAATTTCGTCTGCCTGACCGTTGGCGCGTGTAACAAGCGCATAGGATTCGGTGATAAGTATTTTTAAAAAAAGATTGGTGTTAACTCCTCCCCTCTTAAATTCAAACGTCCTCGTTTGAAAATTAGAAGAAAGGTATCTGGCTGATCCTGGAAACTTTGGGTGAAGTAGGTTTTTCTGCCATGTTGATTGATCCTTGTGAATTTTCCTTTCTAATGTTGGTCGTTTCGTTTTCGATTTTTGTTATGACTTCTATTGTGGTGGTTTTTTTACTGAAGATAATCTAAGTAGAATGGCTATGATAATTGCGATTGTTATGACTGTAAAACTTCCGCTGGTCCACGCCTGGATGTTGTTTTTTTGTTTCGAATGATTTGATGTATTTGGTATTATTCAGATGAAGTTTTTTTAACATTTGTAGTGATAAGTTTTCTGTAAATTCTGAAGTTTTTGGAAAACGGTTGAACTATTGCAGGAAGTAGTTTGATCTGATTTGTCTCGTTGCAGGTGTAGATATTTAGAGTTGGAGGTGTACTTATTTTTATGATATTTTTGTTATTACAAATAGAGAGTTCGCTAAAGGTTTTACAATCTCTTATAATTCCGAAAATTTCATTTTTGCATTTTAAAATTTTTTCGAATGATACTTCATTTATTATCTTGCCTTTTTTTTACAGGTTTAAGTAATATTTTTTCGCATGTTTCATTTTTAGTTATAGGTAAGCTTATAATGTAAACCAAAGTAGTATAATTTGATGCTATTTTTACTTCACTAAATTCTAAGGCTTCAATAATATTTATATAAGGCAATTCTTCTGTATCGAAAATAGTTTTTGCTGTATTTATTTCTACATTTGACAAAATATAAGTATTAATTATTCCTGCTTTAGCCCATTGTATTGCATAATCAAAATTAAGAAGGTCTTCTTTAATAATATCTATTTTGTTCTTAATGTTAGTTACAAAATCATTTTTTATGACTTCGTTTGATTTTACAATTTTAAGTATTTCGTTTGTTACATTAGATATTTTATTGATTCTTGCAATTGAAACTTTATTGATTACCATTTGTTGGTTGTTATTTTTTAAAAGGTTATTCATTTTATTTTGGACTATTTTAAAATCTTCATGGTCTGGATTACCCGCAATCCATTTCCATGCACTTCCTAAAAAATTTATTGATCGTTTTGGTCTTTCTTTTGGTTGAAGTCTATTGAGAAGAGAGCGTACTTGGGATAATTGGTGTAATATGAAAGGAAAGATTGCGTTTTGGGTGCTTATGTTTTGTTTTACTGTCAGTTCCATTTCGTCCATAAACTTTTGGTAAGGGTCCAAGTCGATTACATGTATTATTTTGAAATTGCCATTTTGTAATTTTGCTTTTTCGATTTGTAATTCAATTACAAATGGGGAGTATAAGTCTGAAAAAATTGAGAAAAAAAATGTTATCGGTTTTAATTGCTCATGTTGCTTTTGTGAACTACTTTTCCTGATTCAGTTACTACTGTACTATTACTACTTTCTTTTACTATTTCTTCTTAAAATTTTTCTGAAAGTTTTGTTCCTAGTTTTTTATTTTGTTTTACATAAATAAGTTGTCCTGGCACATAATCCTTAATAGCTTTTCTTTTTTTGTTGTGTTGTCTTAGGTCAGTTTGCTGTTTTTGTGTCAATTTCTGTATATTGTCTAGTCGCGTTTTTTCGTAATCTTGTGGACTAAAATCAACAGTTCTCCCGAAAAAAAGATGTACCGGTTTCTTTTCAGTAGTAGAATGAATACTGTGGTTGTATTCATTTGTCGACCTTTCGAGTAGTTCCTCGAAGTCTCTATTAGTTCCATCTGCTTTAAGACATCTCATTATTTCTGACAATGTCGAATGGAATCTTTCTACCTGTCCATTGACTTCACTTCTATATGGAGGTGTTGTGAAGACGTTAATGCCTAAATCGTCTTTCATCATAAACGTTATGGACTCGGAATTTAAAAATTTTTCGTTACCTATTACAACTGCTTTTGGACTACCATAAAAAAATAGTAAATCTCTTAGGGGCCTTCTTATTTCTTCTACTGATTTTCCAGAAATGATTTTGGTCTGTGCGTATTTTGTAAATTTGTCTATGCTAGTCAAAACTAATTTTTTGTCGGTAGAGTAAATATCTATGTGTAGGGTGTGGCCGGGGTAGTTTGGGTAGGGGTTTCGTTAAGATTCGGTTGGTTGGGATGTTTTTCGTACTTGTTTAGCTTGCACGTTACACATTTTTTTGTGATCCTGTGAATTTTATTATTCATACTTGGAAAATAATATGTTTTCAAAATTTGTAATATATTTTCTTTCGAGTTTCTGTGAGCTCTATTGTGCGTAGTAATTATTATGTCTTCTTGTCGTTGTTCGTTAGTTATGTCTTCTACCAAAATTTGAGTAAATCTTATTTTGTAATTGTTGAAATGTTGTGCGCACACTTCTTGTAACATTCCCATTACTCTTTCATGTGCTTTAATGCAATTTATTACCGTGGGATTGAGATATCTCTTCCAAATGCTTACAAGGTTTTCGTGATTATATGAAGGTTCAGTTATAATATGTCGGTGATATCCGGGAAAAACTATTTTAAATTGGTATGTTGATTTTTCGTCAGTTTAAAAAAAAAATGGTTTTTGAAGACGTTAATAGGGGTATCAACGCAAGGGATAAGATTTTGGAATGAACTATAGGCACTGTGTTCGGTAGGAGTAAGAGAAAAAGTTTGTGTGTTTGGAGGGCGAGATAGTTTATAGTGTAATTCGTAATTGTATTCTTCTAATATTGCCTTCCAGCGCTTCATTTTTGAGTTAGCATTCTTGTTACTCAACACGTAAGTAAGAAAGAGACTGGTGGTCTGTATAGATTTTTACCTTTCTTGATCCGTAAAGGGAGCTACGTTGAAATGTGAGAGCACATATAATGGCGAGCATCTCTTTTTCGTTCGTTTGCATATGACTCTTTTGTTTTGCTAAGACTCCTAGATAAAAATGTAATTGGTTTTGAGTCTTGTGAAAGTACTGCTCCTAACGCTTGGTTGGAAGCGTCCGTTGTTAATTCGAAACATTTTTGAAAATCGGTGTATGAAAGCATAACTTCGTCTGAAATAAGACAACTTTTAGCTTTGTTCCACGCTTCTATTGCTTGGCTGTTCATATTGATTGGTTTGGTTTTTGAAAGATTTTTAGATAGACGTCTTAAGAGGGGCGTTAGTGGTTTAACTAGATTTGCGTATCCTTGTATAAATCTACGGTAGTAGCCTACCATTCCTAAAAATGGTCTTAAGTCTTTTAGTGTTTTTGGTTCGGAAAGTTCTATGATGGCCTGCACTTTTTTTGGATTGGACTTTGGATACAACCTAAAAACTCGACTTCTTTTTTTAAGAATTCACATTTGTCGATTTGCACTTTAAAGTTGACATTCTCTAGAGTTTTGAAGACAGCTTGAATATTTTTGAAGTGTTTGTCTTCGGTCTTGCCAAATATGATGTCTATATAGACGTAACATCTAACGCCAATATGTTCGCGTAAAACATCATCAAGGGCACGTTGAAAGATGGAGGGGACATTTTTCAACCCAAATGGGATTCTTGTGAACTCAAACTTTCCATTATTAATTGAGAAAGCAGTTTTTTCCCTGTCAGATTCATTTAACAAGACTTGATGGAATTCGCTTTTAAGAACGATAATTGTGAAATACGCATTTATGCCAAGGTTGTACAGAACTTCGTTAATTTCTGAGATTGGGTTTCTGTCGGCTATAGTCACTGAATTGAGCTTTCTATAATCAATTACCAATCTGTATTTCTTTTTTTGCCTGAGGCATCTTCTTTTTTTGTTACGATCCATACTGGGGAATTATAGGGGGATTTTGAGGGTCTTATGATTTTCTGTTCGAGCAACTCTTGGATTTGCCTTCCGACGAAGGATATGATTTAGAGTAAACTGGAGTATCTGTTTTAGTGCGTATCTCACCTTTAACTGTTGTTGTGTAAGTAAGTTTTTTGTCAGGATCGGCAAATAAATGGGGGCACTTTTCTATTGTTAAATGCAATAGACGGGTTTGTTCACGAGTTAAATGGGAAGTCCTAATATTGTTAGTATTAACGTTCTCAGAATTTAGTTGTTTGAGGGGGATTTTTATATTTGGATGTACCATCATATGTCCTTTATCTGTATGAATGACGGCTTTCAATTCTCGTAAGGTGTCATTGCCTAATATCAGCCAAATGATATCAAGCTTGGGAGGAACCACTCAAGCTTGTAGAACGTGTGTTTTCGTTCATTTCCAAATAAGTCTATAAAGGCATGGTGCGTAATTTTGATCTTCCCGCCTACAGAATTAGCAAAAAAGGGTTTATTATTACAAATTTTGTTTTTGATGTGTCTTGATTGCACATAATTTTTCTTAGAACCTGTATCTACAAGAAATTTAACGACATCCCCGCTTCTTTATCTGTGTTCAAAATATGGAAGCGAGGATTGGTTTAATCTAGAAAATAGATATCGTCGAGTTCCTGTTGTTGGTCAAGAATTTCTGTTTCTTCAGTATTATAATAGTAATCTACAGAATAACCATCGGAATTACATGAATTATCCTGTATCTCTGGGATATCGTGCGTTTGAATGTCTACATCAGTGTGGTTTTCTGGCTCTAGATTAAAAATTCGTTGCTGCTTGTTTGGCTGTTGGAATTGGGTACTGAGAAGAGGACGTTTTTGATTTGTTTTGTTGAATCTGTGGCCTATTGACGTAATTCACGAGTTTTGACTGAGTGCTACTAGTATCCATTAGTTCTAGAGGTGGATTAAAATTGGGGGTAAAATGGTTTTGATTAAATGCTTTCTGAAATGGAGGGTAAATGGTACTGTAGGGTTAAAAGGTTGATTATTGAATTGGTTTGGCATTAAAGAGTTAAATGGTTGGTTATTAAATACTACTATCTGACTGGAGGGTTAAAAGGTTGATTCATGAAAGGTCTCTGCCTTGGAGGATTAAAGGGATAATTTGGAAAGTATTGTTTTGGTTGACCGAATTTTTGGTCATGACGTTGGGGGACAAATGCAAGCTCTGGGTAAAAGGTGTTTCTCTGAAATTGTGGGTTTGATCGCATCGGTCTTGGTGGTGGAATTGGACCATGATGAAAACAATTGTTGTTTTCTGTGTTGATATAGTTCTTCAGTGTTATTGTTTATTCGGTTAATGGTTTCGGTTATCTAAGCATCTAGGCTTCTGAATTTCTGCTCTACATTCTTTTAATCTGTTATGATAATGTTAATCGTTGAGTCTATAACGGATGTCAGGTTTTTCAACAAATTTAGAATAAACTCCTCGTTGCTTGAAAATTGTATTAATTTTATTGACAATTCTTCTGCATACTGGTTATCTAATACACCAAAAAGCGAATTGGCGATGATACCCACAAAATTTAGAGCTCCTCGTCTTGCTCTGACGGCCACAGGATGATGTGCAAGCAATCTGTTATCTTGAACTATTTCAGAAATGCAGTACTGAATTTGATCAATCAGCGATACACAACTACTGTAGTGTACTCTTGAATGCCACTATTTCCACCACCTAAAATAGCTCATCTTATTTAACTACATTCATTCTTTTAATAAATTATAAAACAATACAAAAACCTAAACCTCCAACAAAGCCATAAAGTCAATAATTTACAGCCAAACAAATAACCAAAATTTTCAGAGTAAACAAATTATATTATTAATAGCTAAAAGTATCATAATCATATTTCAATGCACTTGGCACCCTTTACGTTTTCTTCCGCAAGATACTGCATAAGCATGAAGGCGACAGCGCGCATTGAGTTACACGCGTACTGCAAGAAAACATAAAGCAACAACAACAAGCATTAAATGAACTATTGTAGTTAACTCATACAATAACAATAGAGTTCAGCTACTACAGCTATATCGCACTTCCTCAGCATTAACCCATCTAAAGCCACTACCCAGTAATCATTGAAAATATCAATGTTATGGATAACCGTGACCACAAACAAGTTAATGGGGAAAAATTTACCCACCAATAAATGGGTTGGGCTCAGGGACAACACAAGACGTAACAACTAACCATGCGTATATATAGATCTAATTACACAACTAATTTTAATCTACTTTTGAGTTGACCTTTTGACAAATTAACATCAAAAACGCTACAATTGTTAACAAAGGAACTCATGCGACTTAAAGGAGCAGTAGCCATATAATTTGTTCTACTAAATGGCAAATAAATTAAGTTGTTAGCGTTTCTACTGCTTCTACGGTTAGTGTTAAAATTTATGTGAGAAAGAAGTTCTGGAGAATCGAATACACCTGTTATGAGCTGGTGTAAATATACGATATCTGCCGATTTCCTTCGATCACCTAAAGACTGCATTTTTAATAGTTTTAAACGATCCTCATAAGGAGGAAGGTCTAATATGTCAGTTCCACTTAAGCCCCTTAGAGCAAACTGAACAAAACGTTTTTGGATTCTTTCTATTCGATCAACATGCACATTGTAACTTGGGGACCAAACTTGACTTGCATACTCTAAGTGAGGACGCACGATTGCATAATACAACGTTGTAGTTGTAATCATGCTATTAAATTCTTTGGCCCAGCGTTTTACAAAACCAAGCATTGAAGATGCTTTTTTACAAATATTATCAATATGAATGTTAAACGACAGCTTAGAATCCATGCATATACCTAGGTCTTTGACGGTGTCTACACGACTCAAGGCAGTATCTTTAATCTTATAATCAAATATAAAATTATTCCTTTTTCGCGAAAAGGTCATAGTTTGGCATTTATCTGAATTTAAAAACATATTATTTTTAGAACACCAAACTTCAAAGGATTTTAGATCAGACTGGAGTAGATCTGAATTATCTCTAGAATTAATCGTTCTGTATATTTTCATATCATCGGCATAAATAAGCAGATGAGAGTGTTCAATGACGTGAGTTACATCATTGATAGCTAAAATAAACAGAAGAGGACCAAGGTGACTACCCTGAGGAACACCTGATCCAGCAATAAATTCAGAAGACAATGCGCCTCGGAAACGTATTTGATAAGATCGCTCCACCAAATACGATTTAATCCAGTTCACAAAATATTGTGGAAATCCCATTAACTCAAGTTTAAATAAGATTAGATTGTGTGGTAGCTTATCAAATGCCTTCCTTACTAAAGTCAGTGTAAACACAATCGACCTGGTTACCAGAATCAATAGAATTTAAGCAGAATGTTGTATAATCGAGAAGATTAGACACAGTGGATCTGCCATTCACAAAACCATGCTGACGAGTTGTTATGACTTCCCCACAGTGAATTTTCACCCGATCATACACCATCCGCTCAAAAAGTTTTGGAATCGATGAGAGCTTAGCGATAGGCCTATAGTTACTAACATCGTTCCTGCAACCCTTTTTAAAAATAGGACTTATAAATGATTTTTTCCAAAATAGTGGAAAATAACTTTCGTTAATAGATTTATTGAATAATAAAGACAGTGGTTGACTCAAAACGGAACCGCATTGTGTTAACACTGCGGCAGGAACACCGTCAGGTCCAGCACCAAACTCCTCATCGATCGATCTAATATACATTAAAATATCCTCTGGAGTGAAGGATATATGTTCCAAAGATACTCTGGGTTCGGAATTCATATATTCAAAGTACTCTCCATCAGGAGTAAAAGAATCTGAACAGAATGATTCTTTAAAAAGATTGGCGAATAGGCCACAAATTTTGACGGGATTGTCAGTAAATCCCTCAGGAGTTCTAAATGAAGAAGGAAATCCATCAGATTTCTTCTTTGTGTTTACGAATCCCCAAAATTTCTTTGGATCTGTCAATATTCTCAGCTTAACATTATCTAAATATTCGTGATATAATGTAGCTGAGCGATTTTCAATTTCCAGAAACAAACGTTTGTAAGTTTCTAGGTCGTTTGAGCCTAAGCTACAGACGTATTTCTTCCATGCCCTATTCCTGTTGTTGCCCTAGTCCTGTTGACGAAGAGTCTTTAAATCCTTTGTGTACCACGGGTACGCAGAATTCCTCGCAAATTTGAGACTATAAGGTACTGATTGAGAAAACACAGCAAAGAGTTCCATATAAAAAAAATGTATGGAGTCATCAAGGCAATTTACATTTATATATTCTAAAATTGCATTAAGTTTACCATGAAGCAACTGATTCAACTTCAAAAAGTCAGCATTTTTAAAATTGAATTCATAAAGCTTATCTGCTGAATTAGAATTTACTATATTTGCTCTGTCGGACTTGTACCAAATACTCAATGGTGGATGATATTCATCAACAGTAGTTAGAGCATGAAAGGCCCTCTTAACAACAACATTGTTACTGTCTGTAGTTAAGACCAGGTCAAGAAGTCTTTCAAGACTATTATAAATACAACTCACTTGTTGTAAGTCTGAACATATATTATCAACAAATATATGTTCTTGGCGGGTCTTCGAATTAGATGCACAATAGTACGTATCATCGTCAGAAGAATGCCATTTTAAATCAGGTAGATTAAAATCGCCCAATAATAAAATGTCGTCATTAACGTCAAGTAAATCAATTATGTAATCTATGCACTCCGCAAGGCTTGCATAGACCTCTACACTACTCTTAGGAGGAACATATGCATTAATAACATATACATTAGAGTTACAATGTATAACTTTAACGCAAATTAGTTCAATATTAGAAGAGCAGGGAATGTCAACAATAAAACTGACAAAGCAGTTCCTCACAGACAAAAGGACACCACCACCGACAGAAGAAATATTGTCGGTGTATCTGTCTTTTCTAAAAACTTGAAAACTATTGTCAAACAATTCCAAATCAGTAATGCTTCCGTTTAGCCACGTTTCTGTTAACGCGATAATATCCTCAGAGCAATTTTGAGTTGATAGAAATAAGCTCTGCGTCTTAGAACGTAGTCCCCTTACATTTTGATAGTAAAGGGACAGCCTATTTAGTTTTTTTGAGTCTGGCGGGCGGCTTGAGTCACCCTTTTAGACTTATTTTTTGTCTTGAACTCAGTAACAAGAATATTATCGGCCCACAAATTAGATTTAAGAACAGTTGTAAAATCTTCGGCTGCAACTGTTAGAATAAAAGAAGCATGGGAAGGCTTATTACCAATTTTTCTGCATGAACAGAATGCATTTGAGTTCACTAACTTGGATTGCCTGACAAACGTCAATATATTTTCTATTGATGTGTCGGGCTGAAGACGTGAAATGAAAACATTTCTGGTCCTCAAAACTGCTCTTAAAGTCAAATGACTGTTAGGCGTAGTTGAAATCGTATTTGGGCTACTAGTCAATGGAGGAATAGAAGATGGTGTATGAGAAATCACCGTATTATTATTTTCTGATGGCATTGCTGGGGGCTGCTCTGCCTTGGAAGGTCTGGAGGACGCCTTCCGACGCTTATTTTTGTTTTTGTTTTTCCTCTGTCTTTTAGAGCTTTTTAGGTCTTTTTCTGATGAAACTGACAAAATTCCGGAAGATGCAGTCATGGACGAAGGAACCGAAATGTTATCCTGAACAGTAATTTCATCAGAAACGCTGGTAGTGGGTGCGGCGCTAACTTCGCTGAAAAATGTAACAATTTCTCTGAAATTATTATTTAACAAGTTAAGACTTTCCCCAAAAAGCTTTATTTTAGAATAGAGTTCATCCGGGGAAAGGGCCCTGCACGAAGCACAATACCAGCGAAGACCAGATGGACTGACATTAAATCGTCAAGGCACGATTTAGAAATACCAGCACAAGAAGCATGGAACATTCGCTCACATGGGCCAGAACAGCTGAACATAGGGTACAGAATATTCTGGCTTTTGCATTGCTCGTTTAGAGAACAAGCAGCAATGTTGTCAACGGATAAATAATCCATTGCAAAAAAAAATTTAAATTATTCTGTGAGCAAGTGTTTTTGTATGTAAAATGTGCTTATGGGGTTAGCACAAAAGTGCAGCGTACACAATACCGTTAAAAAACAACAACACTAGATACGCTGACTGCACTACAAATAAACAAACACCGCACAAAGAGAAATTGAAAAATAATTAGGCAGACGAACAAGCACTGAATTTTAATATAAACAACAAAAACTATTGCAACTAATTATATACAAATAAAGACAATTATTAATAAACACTATTTAAATTAAATTGATTAAAAACATAGAAAACGTTTATTAAGAGATTTGTTGATACTTAACGTTTACAAGATTCAACAATACACAGTTATAAAATTCTTTTATCACAGCAACACAACTAAAAAACCACCACCGATCACAACAAGAAGACGAGATCAACTCACTTAAGTTCAAGGCCATACATTTTTATTCTGGCTGCTTGATATTAAAATCTTAAGGGAAGAAAGAGTGCAGACAAACTAATTAAAATTTCATTTGTCACGGTTTAAAATATCGGGAAACTAAAATTTAGATTTAGATTTAGAGCCATAATACACCAAAGTTAATTTTGATATATATTTCAAAAATAAATACCATAGTAGATCCTTAGGTCCATTTTCAAGATTAATTCGTGATAAACTTCAAAAATTCTCCGAAATAAATTATTAATAGATAAAAATTAAAATATCATGGACAACAACTTCAACACAATCTTCCAACGTGTATTGGACCTCATACAGGTCCATTTATGAACCTAAAGCAACAATCCACAACAAAGAAGAACCCCCAAAATACATACCGACACCAAAAGGAGCTGGACCAAAGCCTATATCAATAGAAGAATATAAGGCAAGAAATAAAGCTAATAAACCAACAATTACACAAGAAGTCATTCAAAAAAAGAAATCCAGAGGAGGAAGGAAAGTACTAACAAGACAGAGGATAGCAGAATTATACCTCATAGTTGCGATAACATCCGACCTGAAGTTAAAAAATACACTACTGGAAAAAATAAAAGAAGAAAAGAATAAAAACAACAAAAAACCAATAGATGATACCGAACATAACCGCGACTTAGTAATATCTTACAATGCTGAATCAAAACAACAAAGAGCCAATCAACATCTATGAACAGATAACAACCTGGGATCAGCTATAACTAAATCTGTCGTACAACAACACACCACTACAATTGCAATTACAGCACTAATTATCATTATCTTTATATATATTTTTTATAAAATAAGCAACTACTTTAAATTATATGTACAGAAAAGAATCCTTAGAAATCAAGATATTTAATCAATAAATAAATAAATTAAGAAAATGTTAAAACACGGAACAATTTCTAAATATCAAGGATGTTTTGGAATATTATTTAAAAAATACTGCATAACATGTAAACATAAAATAATAGATACAGGAAAAATTACATACATATCTTACTACGACAAAGCTTGGCATCGTGAATGTTTTAGATGCAGCAAGTGTCAGAAAAACTTAATCAAGTCAGGATTTATTGAGTTCGAACCACAATTATTATGTTCATACTGTAAAAACAGCATTCACGCATAATATTTATGGAGGAGCACATAGAAATTTTTAACGAAGTAAAAAAGATTAAAAACAATATAAAAAATCGTCAAATAAAAAATACTCAAAAGAAACAGTAGACATAAAATTAAAATTTTTAGAAAACTACAAAGCTCAATTTCAAAACATTGCAAACACTTTAAATAAATTTAAAGTATACGAATTAAACGAACAATTCAACATATTATTACATGAAACTATAGATCTTTTGTTAAAACATTCGACAGAGAAGATAGAAATCATGTCTGACTTTAATATTGAACTAATTTTAAAAAAGTTCAAATTTTCAAAGGACATTACAAGGATCTAAATGCATTCCTTACAATAATAGAATTACTAGACGGAACTTACAATACAGAAAACAAAAAGAAATTAGTTAACATTGTTGTTAACGTTAAATTGAGTCCCAATGTAAAAACAACATTAGGTTACATTGCAAACATAGACACATTCGATAAACTTAAAACTGCACTTACCAAATCATACAAAAGCAATTTTAAAACTAGACAAATACATACACAACTTTCTGATCTTACACAACGCAACAACACGGTAACAAGTTTTAAAGACAAACTATTGAATTTATCATCTGAACTGAATAATTTACAGCTTAACGATTTAGGTACTGAACCTAATGACGTCCAAAGAAATTTTATCATGAAGATGAACGAATCTTATGCGCTAACAATCTTCAAAAACGGACTAAACGACGACCTTAAAAATACCATATTTGCAGCACAACCTAAGACATTGACAACAGCAACGAATTTAGCTCTAGAATTAGAGAAAAACGTAAAAACAACGAACCACTTAATGTATTTCAACTCAAACAACAATTCATATAACAGGTGACAAATGAACAACAATTACAACAATCAGTATAGAAGACAACAAGATAACAGAAACAAAAATACACGACTACAAAATAACAGAAACAATAATACATTTATGCAACGACCACATAACTACAACGCATAGAGACATAACCAAAATAATAACAATATAAATTTTAACAACAGTCGAAACAATTTTAGAAATAATAACCAAAGAAATAATAACCAAAGAAATAATAGCCAAAATACGCAAAGAGGCAATTTTGATTATAACAACACCAACAAAAATTTAAACAATAGAAATTATAATAACAGAAATTACGTCTTTAATAATGAAGACCTGGGAAACGACGATCGCTCGGAGATCGCCACAGAAGATCATCCGGGAAAGCGCAATTAAAAATATAAAAAATATAGGATAATACAACAAACTATATAAAATTAACATGCAGCGATACAAATAAAAATTTAAAATTTTTAATCGACACAGTTGCAGATATTTCAATCTGCAAAATTGAAAATATAAATAATGATATAGACTTAATGACAAGAGAAAAATGTAAATTAGCAGGTATAACAGAGGAAGAAACTGTCACTTTAGGTTCAATAAAGTTGAGACTCAATTTACAAAACCTTAATATGCAACATATTTTCCAAGCCGTAGACAATGACTTCCCCATTCACACTGACGGTATTTTAGGTAGAGACCTTTTATCAAAATATTTATGTAAAATTGAATATGAACCACATACACTCACAATAATACTAAATGACAACGACATAGTAACACCTTTATACTTAAATAAAAACGCATTTAATACAGTCAGAATACCACCCAGAACAGAAATTATTGCACCAATAAATTTAACCTAAGATCAGGATAGCGTTATTTTGAATGAAGAAATTCAAACAGGAGTATTTATAGCAAATTCTATAGTTCCATCAACAAGAATATGTCACGTAAAAATATTAAATACAACAGAAACAGAAATAAGAATTAATAAGCTAACACCGAAACTCAAGCCTTTATCAAAAATACTCATTTTTTAAACAAGACACACGTCAAAATGAAACAAGATTCAAAAAACTTGTAAAAGAATTAGACATAGACACAAAACATCCACTAATAAATATCTTTAAGGATTATCAACATATATTTCATTTAACAAATGAACAGTTAACCGTAAACAATTTTTATACATACAAATTAGCCACAACAGATAATACACCACATGTTCATAACAAAGAGATACATGAACAAGTTCAAGACCTATTGAACAACGACATAATTGAACCATCAATAAGCCCATACAATTCACCTCTACTACTTGTACCAAAGAAAAATAGTAACGATATCAAAAAATGGCGCTTGGTTGTTGACTTTAGGAAGTTAAACACTAAAATAGTTAGTGTTACTATTAGTTAATAGTTAATAGTTACTAAAATTCCCTTTAACAAAATTAGAAGATGTCTTAGACAAACTCGGCAGAGCAAAATACTTTTCCACACTCGATATGACGAGTTCTTTTCACCAAATCCCTTTGGAAAAAACTTCTAGACCTTTAACAGCTTTTTCTACCAATGACGGTCATTACCAATTTAAAAGATTTCCTTTTGGACTTAAAATTCCATCAAACAGTTTTCAACGTATGTTAACATTAGCACTAACAGGTTTAAGCTCTGAAGCATTTTTATATGTAGATGACATAATAGTCTTTGGATGTAGCTTGCAACATCATAAAAATAATTTAATTAAAATTTTTGATAGATTATCTAAATACAATCTCAAATTAAATGCACAAAAATGCAAATTTTTACGTCCCGAAGTAGTTTATTTGGGACACCTTATAACACAAAATGGCATTAAGACCGATCCAGCAAAATATGAAACAATAAAAAATTATCCAACCCCTTTAAATACTGACTATGTGCGTAGATTCGTCGCCTTTTGTAATTATTATAGACGATTCATAAAAGATTTTGCAACAATCGCGCAATGCTTAAATGCTCTACTTAAAAAGAACCAAACTTTCAATTGGACAACACAATGTCAAACAGCGTTTGAGACACTTAAACAAAAATTAATAGAACCACCTATATTACAATATCCAGATTTTTCGAAAACATTATTTTTAACGACTGACGCATCAAACTACGCCTTAGGAGGAGCCGCAAGAGTTTACAAAAACATGACATAAATAAACCAATTATAGGAAAATAACTTTTAGCAATACACTGGGGGATTAATTTCTTCAAACCATATTTGTACGGACAAAAATTAGTTACAGTAGTTACAGATCACAGACCTTTAGTTTCACTATTTTCTCATAAGAACCCATCATCAAAAATGACAAGAATCAGATTAGACTTATCTGATTACGATTTTACGATAATATTCAAGCAAGGCAAAATAAATACAAATGCCGATGCACTATCCCGAATAAAGATAGATTCGGATATACTAAGAACAATGATACCAAAAGATGAAACAAGCAAAGCCATGGTAATAACACGGGGAAATATTAAAAAGCAAGAACAACTTGCAAAAGAAAAATGCACATCTCAACAGGAGCCTCCCAAACTCTTTATTTGGGATTGCACGTCCATAACTGACGAAAAAATATAAAAAGATTGAAATTTGAATTAAACAATATGAATATAAATAATAATGATACTAGTATCCAATTATTAAATAATATTGTACACGTGCGATGCAGCGATAAATCGACGAATCCAGATTCGACATCGATGAAGCTATCATCAAAAAAATTTAAAGATAACAAAAATATGCATGCAAAATCTTATGATGATTCAGCGACTCTAGAGCCGATTCTGAAGAAATTAGTATCTGAAATGAATAAGTTGAATATAAAAGAACTAGCGCTAGATGAAAAATATATTATATTTGAAATGATACAAAAAGAAGAATTTAAGAGAATATATAACATGCTGCAGCAGAAAATAAATAAAAATAATAAAGAATCTCTAAAAATAATGATATTTCAAACCCCAAGAAGAATTACAAACAAAACCATGCAACACAAGATAATACAAGAATACCATGACACACCACAAGGAGGACACTTAGGTATTAGAAAAACTATCATTAAACTAAAACAACGCTATGTATAGAAACATATGCGCCAAATGGTAAAAAATTATATAAACAAATGTATATATTGCACTCGTAATAAACAGACTACACACATTAAAGAAAAAATGACAATAACTGACACTTCGAACACAAGTTTTGAAACAATATGAATTGACACTATCCATTAAAAATCTCAAACGAATTTAGGTACATATTGACTATGCAATGTGAACTGACAAAATTTGTTATTGCACACCCAATTGAAACAAAGGATGCAAAAACAATAGCCAAAACCCCTGTAGAACAATTTATCTTAAAGTACGGATTTTTCAAATATTTAAAATCTGACAGAGGAACGGAATTTACGAACGAACTGTTAAAAAACGTTTGCGACTTATTAAAAATAGAACACATTTTCTCAGTACCTTATCATCATGAAACTATAGGAGCACTCGAAAGAAACCACAGGGTACTTAACGAGTATCTTCTATCCTTTGCTGATGATTATCAATGGGATAAATGGGTACACATTCGCATATAATACAACACCACATGTTGATACATCGTACTCACCATATGAACTCATTTTTGGTAATTTACCAAACATTTCGAATGATTTAACAAAAGATAACGAACCAATTTACAACCTAGAAAATTATGCTAACGAACTAAAAGTAAGACTTAAAAATTCCATAAATAAAGCAAGAGAATTAATAAAAACTGTAAAAGAAAAATGAAAAATTGATTATGACAAAAGTGTAAATATATCGGATTTTCAAGAAGGAGATTTTGTACTAGTTAGGCTTGAAACTAAGAAAAAATGTCGAAGTCCTTATCACGGACCATATAAAATAGTACTTAGAGATGGAGTAAACTCCATTATAGAAATAAATAATAAACATAAGAAATTCCATAAGAATATGTTAAACAAATTTACAAATATATCAATTATTAAACGTTATATTTCTATCGAGCTCAAGGTCAATGTTGCTTTCCGAAGAAAACAACTGAAGGAAAAACTACTAACAACAACAATACCCTTATAGAGTATCAATCACATAGCAGACTAGACAGCTGTTTCGTTGGCCGCTACTCCAACTCATCAGTAGCCTTTTTCGTGATACTTGCTGTGATCCATAAGCTCTTAATTTTCTATTACCTAGTAATTATCTAATTACCTAATAGTGTAGTTGTTTTCTTCGGAAAGCAACATTGACCTTGAGCTCGATAGAAATATAACCTTTAATAGTTGAAAAATTATTGGAGTTATATAAACACATAACTTACAATAATTCAAACTTTATATTATGTTAAGTTTCTATACATTAATTAACCAAATTATTACTGGGATAAATATTGAACAAATATTAGAATAAAACATGTTTTAGAATAAGTTTTCGTATTATTACTTACATTACCATTAATTACTACCAAACAAAAAATTTAAGCATAAACAAAAAAAAAAAATATATTAAAAAATATTATAGAATAATATATATTGTATATTATATATACAAAATTAGCATATTATATTAAGAACAATATAACAATACTACAAATAAGAATACCCCCCTTTTCGAACTCCGACACCTTAAAATTAACTTTTGCAAGTAAAATTTCGCTTAAGGGTTAGAGTGTAGTGTGGTCTTGAATGCCACTATTACCACCACCTTAAATAGCTCATCTTATTTAACTACATTCATTCTTTTAATAAATTACAAAACAATACAAAAACCTAAACCTCCAACAAAGCCATAAAGTCAATAATTTACAGCCAAACAAATAACCAAAATTTTCAGAGTAAACAAATTATATTATTAATAGCTAAAAGTATCATATTCATATTTCAATGCACTTGGCACCCTTTACGTTTTCTTCCGCAAGATACTGAATATGCATGAAGGCGACAGCGCGCATTGATTTTACACGCTTACTGCAAGAAAACATAAAGCAACAACAACAAGCATTAAATGAACTATTGTAGTTAACTCACTTAAGTTCAAGGCCATACATTTTTATTCTGACTGCTTGATATTAAAATCTTAAAGGAAGAAAGAGTGCAGACAAACTAATTAAAATTTCATTGGTCACGGTTTAAAATATCGGGAAACTAAAATTTAGATTTGGAATTAAAGGAGGAGTATTGGAAATAGAGGTAAAATAATTTTAAGAAAAATACTGTTTTTATTAATATATAAACCCCAGACTTTGAAAATAAAGATCAGATTCTAAAACACAACTACAGCGGCGTAAGCCAAAGTTTTATTTTGCAATCTCAAAACAGTTCGGCATTTTTGCCATCACCCACAGTGGCACGGTGTGCCATAATACACCAAAGTTAATTTCGATGTAGCCATCGAAATAAGTCAAAACGAATAACTAAAAAAAAAGGGATATATATACATATATATATATATATATATTTCAAAAATAAATACCATAGTTGATGCTTAGGTCCATCACACTACTCTTTTGATTTATTTGGCTACATAAATGCTGTAGAAGGCTTGTGCCATTGTTTAACGTCTCAAATTGGCTTAAATCGTTATAAGCAATAAGGTTCCATTCATCTGATATTAACTTCGAATTTCCCAAATTGTCAAAATGTATTCCAGGCTGAGATGGAAACTGTAATGTTGATGGGTGTTCCCTTTGAAAATGGTACGATAAGGCAGGTTAATAATAACAAAAACATCGATTTTATTCTTCCTTCCTTCTTTTGGAGGCTGTTTTGTCCTCATTTGCTGATGTGGTGCTAGCCTTGTGTTCCTCGGAGTGTTGTACTGTCGTATCACCATTAGCGAAGTTTACTTCGTTGTTTGGCTGCGTTAGATTACCATTGATAAGTGGTTTATCTTATTCACAAGGAAGCGGTGATAGTCTGCTGATGGGTCGAAGAATACATCCCTTTGAAGTTTGGTAATCTGCCACACGTACGAAACCATCTTGCTCTCTAATAGTCCTTATAATTCTTCCCAAAGGCCATTTCATCACAGGTTTGCAGTCATCTTGAAGTATTACTATGGTATTTGGTTCAATATTGGTGCACGGTGACTTCCACTTAGATCGATTTTGCAATTCGTCGAGATATTCCAACTACTATCTTCTCCAAAATTAATTTGTGATGTGATTAACCAGCTTCCATCGTGACAATAAACCTTGTTGAATTATTTCACACAAAAATACAAAAATCACAAAAATCTATACCTGCATTCACAAATGGACTCGCTGGCTGGACCCTGTGTGGGTAAATTTCCCATTATTTGATTGAGAATCTTTGGCTTAGCTGATCGAGCAAGTATTTTTCCCTTGATGGGCCAGAATTGTTATCTTGTTGTCGACAAAAGGCCCTGTGGTCCAATATGTAAATTCTCTCGATGCAACGCTTCCATTAGTAGTTTGGTTAATGGGTGTGAATATGGTAGAAGTGATGGATGCTTGGCATCATACGATAATTGTGACTCTTCTAAACGTCCTCCAATTGTAGTACTTCGCAACTGTCTAGAAATGGTGTAAGCACAATAAGAGGACTCTTTATTGGTAACTGAGTTTTATTTTTTAGATATTGTATTTCTTCTTTAAATTCTTCAGCTTGCATCAACTTAATTATGCTTTGAAGGGATTGCTCTAGTTCTGCGGCCGTTCGATTTTCTGAGGTTGACGTCTTCTGCCCCCTTATTAACTGTTTGAAGCGCAGCATATAACTTATTATTCTTTGCAGTCTTCTAAATGAATTTCGATGGTTTATTTGGTCAAGGATATTCACTTCTGAATTATATTTTGGAGCAAGTAATGTGCTTGGTTCAACCTGTGATTCCTGGTTTTGGCTGCATTGCGCATTTGATTCACTTCCTATTCCTTCCTCCGAATCGTAAACGGTAATTTTTCTTCGGCATTAGCGGTTTTTTGAAATGGTGGTCGCCAGAATGACTCATTGCCATGCAGCAAGAGTGGGTCGTAAAACCAAAGGTTGTAAAACCAAAGGAACGTCGGCTGGATTTTATTTACTACTTACATGTCGCCATTGATGCGCCACAGAACTATTTTGAATTGAGGCAATTCTATTTGCTACGAACGTATGGAAGTTTGTCGATGTAGAGTTGATCCAATTTAATACTATCTCTGAATCTGTGGTTCCGTAAGCCTTCTCAGATGCATCCGCAAATCCATGCAGTTGCACCTCTTTAGGAATATCACGAGCATATACATGGCGTGGAATGTGGATTTCATTGAGTGCATTCATGTTTTCACGAAATTTAATCCATCGATTATGCATTTCGAGTGGAAGTGCGGCATCTCAATCCAATTTAAGTTGCCACAACTGCTGCAAGAAGATTTTTGCAGTTATCACAATGGGTGCCATTATTCACAATGGGTCGAAAAGTCGAGCTATGTCAGAGGCCACTATTCTTTTAGTTACCTTGCAGGTTTCTACTTAGTGACACTTGATACGAAATAAATCAGATTTTGCAAGCCAAATTAGACCTAATGTCTTAATCTGGTTTTCCTCATTTTTGTTGAAGTCTATTTCTATTTCTTGGTCCTCTGGAGCTATGTCTTCCAATAATTTCTGATGTTTTGTGCACCACTTCCTCAATTTGAACCCTGCTGAATCCAACAATGAACTGATTTGTTTTTGATAGTCCTTGGCGATTACAAGACTGTTTGAACCTGCCATGCAGTCATCGACGTAAAAATTTTGTTTTAGTATTTCTGCACCAAGTGGATATTGACTGCTTCCTTGATCCGCTAGCCTTTGTAAACATTTGATTGCTAAATATGGAGCTGACGTTGTTCCATATGTTACGGTTGCCAAACGGTATGTTTTCAAAGGCTTATTTGGGTTATTTCTCCAGAATATGAGCTGGAAATTTTGGTCTTCATTATGAATCAGGATTTGGCGTTAGATTTTCTCAATGTCTGCTGTAAACACGAACCGTGGCATCCTGAATCGGATTAATATTGTAAATAATTCGTCCTGTAGTGTCGGCCCTGCTTGGAGAATATTATTCAGTGATATGTTTGAAGATGTTTTCGATGACGCATCAAAAACCACTCTTAACTTAGTCGTGCTACTGTTTGGTTTTAAAATGCAATGATGTGGTAAATAGTAATAGGGTGTTTGAACGGCGTTTTCATTAACTTCTTTCATGTGACCTAAAGCCAAATATTCATCCATAAAATTAGTGTACTGTTCTCGTAGGTCGTTGTTTTTACCTTATCTTTTCTCGAGTGACAAGAATCGGCGTAAGGCGATGTCGTTAGAAAATCCTAACATATCTGCATTCTCGGTAAATGGAAGGCGAACAATAAATCGTCCGTCCGTTCGTCTCTGCATAGTATTATTAGTGAATTTCACATAACTTCTCCCAAAACTTTTTTATGGCTTCATTAAGAGACTCGTTTTTAGTTATTACATTACATGTTGACACCGGTTCATGTGTTCCATCGATCTTCCCTGAGACTTTTTTTTAACTAACTAAAGTTTTACTTAGTTTTACTAAAGACTAAGTTTTTCTTAGTTTTATTTGTCCAACAAAAAAATAGGTGGTGATAGAACTCTGCTTCAATCAGTAAGTCAATCGGACCTGGGGTGTGGAATTCTGAATCAGCAAGGTTAATGTTTTTCGGTGTACGCCATGACTCCACTTCTAATCGACTGGATGGTTGCATAGGTGTAATTTGGGGAAGTAAAAAGGCTTCCATTCTTGTAGTGTAATTGTTTTCTCTCGATCCTAAATGGACGTTAACTCGACCTTCAATTTTTCAACGTCCATTTTCGATGCCTTGAACCGTCGTAGAGTTGCCCTTAGGGTGGAGTCCTAGTTCCTTTATGAGCTTCGTTGTTATTATATTTACTTGTGATCCAGAGTCCTGTAATGTACGACATCCTACAAATTTTCCATTGTGAAGACCTAACTTGACTTTGGCGGTGCTCAACAACACAACCCTTATGGCTGACATTATGATTTGTTATTAATGACAACTTAGAATCCGTATTAGAAAATGAATGAATAGCTTTACTCGATTGTGGTTGATTTTGTTGGTCTTGTCCTGGTAGATCTCTTGATGTCTTCAATGAATTGGAACAATTTTTTTTTTCAAATGTTTTTTTGGGCTTATTGCCTTTTGCTTCAAGCGATTGAAAACGATTTTCCAAGAATTTTAAGAAGGATTTTAATGTCTGGATTCCTTTCGGATCATCCAATGATTGTTCGTATAGAATGTGAGTTTGATTGTCCAACTTTTTTATTAATAAGTGTAACAATAGTGGGTTTCACGATGTTGTATTCACGCCTAGATATCCCAGTGCCAACAATCCTTCTTGGGTGGTGTTGTGCATATTTTTTGCATATCACTTGCTGATGCAATCCGTGTTGAATAATTAGGCTGTCCTATAATTTGTTGCATAAAGCAGGACGACAGGAGTCGTTAATTGTTGTATCTGCCCTGCAACATTTTCCATGCTGTATCGTAGTTTTCGCTTGATAAAGTGAAATGACATATGAGTCTCTCTGCTTCGCCACTTACATTCATCTTAAGGTACCAAAGCTTTGGTATGTTTGGCATCGCCTTTTTATGGACTATTTTGTTAAATAACTCGTAGAATTGGCGAGATTAGAGATTCTTGGTAATCCACTTGTAGAGACGAAAATGGAGATCTGAATACGGATACGCAGTGTGTGCTGAGATTGTGGAGACGGCACATCTCCAATTTACTTACTGGCGACGATTCCACCAATGCCGCCCATGGAGAGCGCAGTTCAGAGCCACCAATCAACGATGACTCAGTGAAAGTACCACCACCTAGCCATGAAGAGGTTCGAGTTGCTATCCAACGACTCAAAAACAATAAAGCGGCGGGTGCTGACGGCCTGTCAGCTGAATTGTTTAAAACCGGCGGCGATGAATTGATAAGGCACATGCATCAGCTCATCAGCAAAATATGGATAGAAGAAAGCATGCCCGACGATTGGAATGTAAGCGTACTGTGCCCTATACTTAAGAAAGGAGACCCAACAATCTGCGCAAGTTATAGAGGTATCAGTTTTATTTCCATCGCATATAAGGTTTTCTCAAGCGTACTGTGTGAAAGATTAAAGCCGATTACAAAAACACTGATTGGACCTTATCAGTGTGGCTTTCGACCTGGTAAGTCCACCATAGACCAGATTTTCTACGTTACGAAAAATCCTGGAGAAAACCCACGAAAATCAAATTGACACACCATCTCTTTGTCGATTTTAAAGCTGCATTCGATAGCCCGAGAAGGGTTTGCCTATACGCAACAATGTCTGAGTTCGGTATGCCTGCAAAGTTGATTAGACTTTGCAGAATGACGTTGAGCAATACACGCAGCTCCGTCAAGGTAGGAAATGACCCCTCCGAAACCTTCAATACCGAAAGAGGTTTCAGGCAAGGCGATCCACTGTCTTGCGATCTCTGAAGGTGTCCAGCTCCTTTCGTACGCTGATGATATTGATATTGTTGGCAGAAGAGACATGTTACCGCTGCTTTCGCCGCTATCGAAAAGGAATCAGCCAAAGTGGGTTTGACGATAAATGAGGGTAAAACAAAGTATATGCTGTTTACAAACAAGGGAGCGCGGCGTTTAGAATCCCACGTTTCATCCGGCAACTATAACTTTGAAGTTGTCAAGGAGTTTGTATACTTTGGCACCGCCATTAATTCCAACAACGAAATCAGCCTGGAGATAAAGCGAAGAATAATAATTGCTAATAGGTGCTACTACGGGCTCAGTAAGCAACTAAGTTCCAGAGCCCTCTCCCAATCGACAAAACTAACACTCTACAAGACGCTCGTTCTACCTGTGCTGCTTTATGCCGCTGAGGCATGTTTAGTTTCGCAAACTGACGCAGCCGCTCTGGGGGTGTTCGAGAGAAAAATTCTTCGCAAAATCTTTGGTCCTGTTCGAGTTGACGATGACTATCGCATCCGAATGAACCACGAGCTTTATGAGCTCTACGAAGACATTGACGTAGTTCGGCGCATAACTGTGCAGCGACTACGCTGGCTGGGTCATGTCTATCGTATGGACGACGAAGCTCCAGCGAAAAAGGTGCTCGAGGCGAGGGTCGCTGGTCAACGACGACGGGGGAGACCATGACTCCGATGGATGGACCAGGCTGAGGAAGCCCTAACCGCACTTGGTGTATCCGATTGGAGAAGGCGCGCGCAAAGCAGAGGTGCCTGTTGAGAGCTGATGAGGTCGTCCGAAACCCGGACACGGGTTGTTACGACCACCTAAGTAAGTAAGTAAGATTCTTGGTAATTGCACTGGATTTCCGGTTGATATTGAGTCTGTTAAATTCGTTGCGTACTGGCTGACTCGCTGTTTTGCTTGAATTGATAAATTGATTGTGTGCTCTTGAACCAAGTCTTCCATTACCAGATATTCATTAACATTATACCCTGATGTTTCTGGGTTTTCACAGATTTCCCATATCGCAAAGTTTGTTTCTTCACATTGCTGCCAGAGATGGTTTAATGTCTTCAATTTGACATCGAAGTATTGAGCTGGTTGGTTTTCGTTTACTGTTGTTAATGTTGACACGAATCGGCGAATTGAAGCGAATGTCACAGATTGCCGGCGTAGCAATCTTATGATGTCATTACCGAGCGCTTCTGCTTTTTCTTTTGTATCTTTTGATACACTTCTTGTTGGTATGGAAATTTCGTTGCTAGCATCACTTTTTTCGTGTGCCGCCCTTGTTACTTCCGTCGCAAATAGTTCCTGATATAGTTTTACTAGATTCTCTATTTGGTTGTAGTATTCTGATGTGAAATATTCGTGGTCTAATGGTGGTTTATCGAGACGACGAATTTGGTTATCCTTACTTACTTACTTAGGTGGCCGTGACAACCCGTTTCCGGATTTCGACCGACCTCATCAGCTCTCGCCAGGCGCCTCTGCTTTGCGCGCGCCTTCTCCAATCGGATACACCAAGTGCGGTTAGGGCTTCCTCAGCCTGGTCCATCCATCGGAGGCATGGTCTTCCTCGTCGTCGTTGACCAGCGACCCTCGCTTCGAGCACCTTTTTCCCTGGAGCTTCGTCGTCCATACGATGGACATGACCCAGCCAGCGTAGTCGCTGCACAGTTATACGCCGAACTACGTCAATGTCTCCGTAGAGCTCATACAGCTCGTGGTTCATTCGGATGCGATAGTCATCGCCGACTCGAACAGGACCGAAGATTTTGCGAAGAACTTTTCTCTCGAACACCCCCAGAGCGGCTGCGTCAATTTGCGAAACTACCCATGCCTCAGCGCCATAAAGCAGCACAGGTAGAACGAGCGTCTTGTAGAGTGTTAGTTTTGTCGATCGAGAGAGGGCTCTGGAACTTAGTTGCTTACTGAGCCCGTAGTAGCACCTATTAGCAATTATTGTTCTTCGCTTTATCTCCAGGCTGATTTCGTTGTTAGTATTAATGGCGGTGCCAAGGTATACAAACTCCTTGACTACTTCAAAGTTATAGCTGCCGGATGAAACGTGGGAGTCTAAACGCCGAGCTCCCTTGTTTGTAGACAGCATATACTTTGTTTTACCCTCATTTATCGTCAAACCCACTTTGGCTGATTCCTTTTCGATAGCGGCGAAAGCAGCGGTAACATCTCTCTTGGTTCTGCCAACAATATCAATATCATCAGCGTAAGCAAGGAGCTGGACACCTTTATAAAAAATGGTGCCATTACGATGCACACCGGCCTTTCGTACGATCCCCTCCATGATGATGTTGAAGAGATCGCAAGACAGTGGATCGCCTTGCCTGAAACCTCTTTCGGTATTGAAGGTTTCGGAGAGGTAATTTCCTACCTTGACGGAGCTGCGTGTGTTGCTCAACGTCATTCTGCAAAGTCTAATCAACTTTGCAGGTATACCGAACTCAGACATTGTTGCGTATAGGCAATCCCTTCTCGGGCTACCGAACGCAGCTTTAAAGTCGACAAAGAGATGGTGTGTGTCAATTTGATTTTCGTGGGTTTTCTCCAGGATTTGTCGTAGCGTGAAAATCTGGTCTATGGTGGACTTACCAGGTCGAAAGCCACACTGATAAGGTCCAATCAGTGTTTTTGTAATTGGCTTTAATCTTTCACACAGTACGCTTGAGAGAACCTTATATGCGATGGAAATAAGACTGATACCTCTATAACTTGCGCAGATTGTAGGGTCTCCTTTCTTATGTATAGGGCACAGTACACTGAGGTTCCAATCGTCGGGCATGCTTTCTGCTAGCCATATTTTGCTGATGAGCTGATGCATGCGCCTTATCAATTCATCGCCGCCGGTTTTAAACAATTCAGCTGACAGGCCGTCAGCACCCGCTGCTTTATTGTTTTTGAGTCGTTGGATAGCAACTCGAACCTCTTCATGGCTAGGTGGTGATACTTCCACTCCGTCATCGTCGATTGGTGGCACTGCACTGTGCTCTCGATGGGCGGCATTGGTGGAATCGTCGCCAGTAAGTAAATTGGAGAAGTGCTGTCTCCACAATCTAAGCACACACTGTGTATCCGTATTCAGATCTCCATTTTCGTCTCTACAAGTGGATTTGGTTATCCACTTCTTCAAATTTTAACCAGGCTTGTTCAAGGCGCCTTGCCCACTCTTGATAGTAGGCCAAAGTTTTCCTCTCCGATGAGTCCTTTTTCACGTTCCTGATGAGCTGTTGAATCTCGTTACCCGTTTGAGTTTACTCTTGCACAAACTTGGTAAAATTTGCCATGGCCGCTGTTGATGGTTATGCAACTGGAATTAGTAGTTTCGAGAATCACCTTGGCGTGATCACGTCGGGGTTATCAATGTTTTTTATTTACGCGATAAAACTGATTTGATTAACGCTTTTTGTGTCTAGGCACATGAACCTGTTCACACGATTTTGTTATTTTATTGAATCAAATCTCCTTGTGCCCAAGCTCCTGGTACTTGTGCACAACTTGATTTGTTTTTTAACGGCTTTACTGCTTCACTAGAATAAAAGACCTTAATCGTTTTACTTGCAGAAAACAACTCAATCGATTTTATGTCGTGTCGAACATTTTGCGAATCATTTGCAAGATGGGTGCGTCGTTTGATCACTCTCGACCATAAACGCGATCGTGTTACTGATTCAAAGGCGTGTTTGATGATGTTGAACTAAGATAAGATGCTTTTTTTTCCGTCGATTAGTAACCGCGGACAAAACATGGATCCATCACTACACTACAGAGGCGAAGGAACAGTCGAAACAGTGAACTTTACCGACCGAACGTGCTCCGAAGAAGACGAAGATGGTGCTATCGACAGGAAAGGTTATGGCGGCGGTATTTTGGGATGAACGCGATATAATCTACATCGATTACCTTCCAGCGAATGGAACGATCAATGGCGAATACTATAAAGCCGAATTGGAGCGGTTCAACTACGCTTTGAAAGAGAAACGTCCTCATTTGGCGAGGAAAAAAGTGCTCTTCCATCAAGACGCGTTCATATATGCCCAGTTCCCATGGCAAATGGCATCATCATTTAGCATATTCTCCAGATTTGTTCCCCAGCGATTATTTTCTGCTTCCAAACCTAAAGAAATGGCTCGGCGGAGTGAGATTCACTACCAGAGAGGAGCTCATCGCCAAAACAGAGGCCTATTTTGAGGATCCTCCGAAAACGTATTTTTCAGATGGAATCAAAAATTGGAGGAACGTTGGACGAAGTGTATCGATCTAAAAGGAGACTATATTGTGAAAGAAAACGTTTTTTGCCGTAAAAATCATTCCTTGTTTAATTTTTCACTGAATTGTCCAACGGCCCTCGTAGTAAAAATAAAGCATAAAAAACTTATTTGTGTTTGAAGTTATAAAATTCTCAATTTTCAAATCCGCAATATCTGCTGTGTCTATATTAATATACGCTTGTTTCTCTCTTCTTTTGTCACTTTTATGTAAAGCAGCAATCATTAACTGATTGGTATGCGAGTTAGCTGATTATTTATTTATTTATTTATTTAATCCATCAGTTGTAATAAAAAGCCTTCTAGGCCAATAGATATATTAAAAGAGTCTATAAATGTTAGAAAGAATACAAACTAAAAATGCTCGAAAGAATACAAACTAAAAGAATACAAAATAAAAGAATACAAAATAAAAACTAAAAATATAGGTAAGTGCCTAAATCAATTCCCAAACCAAAAACAATAAAAGTAACAATCCTATACCCATTTGCAGTGAGACAATCCCTTCAGTTATAAGTTTAAAAAAAAAAGAATTAAACTAAGGTTATAAAGTAATTAATGAATAAAAGATAAACTGAGTTAAGTAAGAATTTATCGGTTTATAACTAAGCTAGAAGGTGTTCAATTAACTTGCTTCTAAATGTGTTAGGCGTTAGAGAAAAGGTTCTTAAATAAATAGGTAACCTATTCCAACAACGAACTGTACGAACCACATAGGACCGTTCGAATAAAGACGACAATATTCGAGGAATAATTAATTGAGTGTTCCTAGATGAGCGGCAAAAGGAAAACTTTTTTATCAGATAGCGTGGACCATTAGCAACTACAAGTTTATAGAAGAAAAACAAAATTCTAACTTTGACGAAAGTACTAAAGGAAACTTTTAAGAATTTAAGGACATAAGGAGAAATATGGTCCCGACGACGTACCCCATACACATAACGTACAATTCGGTTGACAAGAAGTTCAATTCTTTTCAAATTACCAGCAAGCGTTCCAGAAAAAACTTCAAAACAGTAGGTTATGCTAGACATTAGAAGGGCATGCCCTAGTTTATACTTGACATGAAGTGGCAAAAAGTAGACAACGTTATACAGCTTCCTTAAAGTCAATCCAATTCTAGAACTAATAACATTAATATGCTTATCGAAGTTAAGTTTCTAATCAATGATAATTCCCAGACATTTAAGACTATCAACAAAGTCAATTTTATCATTATTAAGACGTACATCAAGTAGGTCCGTTTGAAACCTAGAAGAGTTAAATTGAATACACTTAGTTTTCATCGCATTTAAGGCAAGGCAGTGTTCAGAAGCCCAAGAGGCAACATGCTGTAGATTAAAATTGACTAAGGATTGCAGAGCATCTAAGAACTGGATTTCACCAGTGAATAACAGAAGAATATCATCAGCAAAAATAAATGGTTTGCACCGGTTTAAGTCCAAGACATTAACAAAGTCATTGGTGAAAAACATAAATAGCAGTGGACCGAGGACTGAACCTTGTGGCACACCAGACACAATATTAAGTAACCCCGAGTTATTATTATTCAATGAGACAAATTGTTTACGCTCAGATAAATAAGAAAAAATTAACTTACAAGCGGCATTAGAAAATTTAAATTGTAACTTCAGTTTTTTAATCAGCATTAAATGATTTATTTTGTCGAATGCCTTAGAAAAGTCAAGGGACACTAAGAGACTTACTTTGTTACAATTTACATTTTCTCTAATAGAGTCAGTTAGGCCAAGTAAAAGTGAAGAAGTACTATAGCCACTTCGAAAACCTGACTGACTATCATCAAGCAGGGAGAGACGATTTGTGTGCTCCAAAATCTGTATTTTAATTATGTTTTCCATAACTTTAGAGAGAGCCGGAAGAATACTTATAGGTCTTAAATTATCCAAGGTGATAGAGGAATTGCTTTTGGGAATAGGCACAACTTTTGCCACTTTCCAAGACAAAGGAAATTTGGATGTTGGAAGGATATTATTAACAAAGTACAGTACATGATTGAAAATCAAAGGCAGTACCATTTTTAAAAATTTTAAGGGGATATTGTCATACCCAATAGAATTCGATTTGACTCTACAAAACGCTACTGCAAGCTCATTCTCATTAATATTTCTAAAATAAAAAGAACCGTCAACATCAGTGTATTCATTAATATTGATAGGAGAAAGATTGTTTATTGTTTGGTGGTTAATAAAGTAATGATTAATAGAATCAACATCCACATCATCAAGGGACACACTTTTATTTAGGCAGCCATAGTTTCTTAAATTATTCCAAATTTGTTTGCAATTGTTATTCTGGAAAATTCGCGATCCAATGTTTATTTTTATTTTCCTGTAAGTATATTTTAGACGATTCCTATATTTACAGAAGGTTTTCCAATTAAATTCAGATGTATCTAATGTAAATGCTTTGAACGCAAGATCACGCAATGATTTCGCATATCTAATTTCCCTAGAGTCGAATTCAACCACGTTTTTATTCTTAACTTTAAACCGTGCAACTGGAACCAAATCCAAAGCCTCAGCTAAGAGAGAGTTTAAAAATACGAGTTGCGCATCAACATCATTAGAGGAATACATATCACTAAAGTCAGCACTAGATAGAAAGGAGTTGATATTATCAAGATTCAACGCATTGAAGTTACGGTATTCAACAAATGCATCTTCTTGAATGCAAGGGAAGTCAAACGAAGTATAAATGAAAGCATGGTGAGAGATAGCAGCAGAGTACATTTGTCCAGAAAGCATAACTTTACAAGGATCACTTATCAAAAAATAGTCGATAAGTGACGTTGAATTATGATGAACATCATAATGAGTAGGTAGTGAATTGTGCATACTAGACAAATTACAACGAAGACACATGGAACGCAGACTAGCAGATTTTCATATGTCAAAGACATTGTGATTGAAGTCACCAACCACAATTACATTCGAATACCTAACAAACAGGTCGCCTAACAATCCTTCAAAAGAAGCAATATCACCACGAGGTAAATAAACCACTCCAAGCAGAATTTTATGAGAGTGTAGACACAACTCAACGAAAAGAGACTCACAGACACCGTATTCCTGTGGACTAGTGACCACCTTGAACCTAATTTTTTTGGTTATGAAAAGGCACACACCACCACCCCTAGCATTGGGGCGATCATTTCTACACACAGAATAACCAGGGATATCAATAGCACTATTCGAAATATGGGGCTTAAGCCAGGTTTCTGTAAAAGCAACAACATCCAGAAAGCAGCCACTAAGAATACCTTTGATTTCGTCTAGCTTTGATGAAGCAAAAGAAGGTCTAATGCTTTGACAGTTGACATGACCAACATTGAAGTTGGACTTGTTCACACAAAGTTTAGATTGAAGAATGGAATTGTCACTAATAACGGGTCCTAAATTAAAGCTAGGAGGGTTCATAAATTGAGAAAAAGTAAGGGAGTCGATTATAGGCACAATAAATTAAAGCTAAACTTAAAATACGATTACTTAAAAATAATATCGCAAATGGACATATTACAAAAAAATCAAATTTCATTGAAATACGTATCACGACTTATTCATTGGTCGAAAAATACTAAAAAGATATAATACTACAAAATATTTGAGCAAAATTAAAAAACAGAAAAATAACTATAAAAGAAAGTATAAAATTAAAAAACAGAAAAATAACTATAAAAGAAAGTATAAGATGGGATAAAAACGAAATGCAAGATTTTAAATTCAAAGTAAAAAAAATTTTAGAAAAGGTGATTATAGAATAAAGTTATACAAGTTTTTAAATTAAAAGTAAAAAAAATTCAGATAGTAACTTGACATAGAAGAAGAAAATGATTTATGATTAATGATGGGTTCATCATGATTTATGATTACTCCACCATGGATTCATCCTGTGCCCAGCTTATAACAATTCCAGCAAAAAAGGCAAGTGAGCAGCATCAAAAAATTCATTATACCAATCTGGATTCATCCTGTGCCAACGTTCCAGCTGGTACAAAAACTGGCAAATGAGCAGCATTAAAAATTGAACAAATCTCCTTAAGACTGAATGTTTTGATACTACCATCAAGCATGGTGATTCTCGATAGAGGGAAATCTTTGTTAAGTATTTTAAATTGTTTGATTTTCTTTTCGTTCAAGAGCTTCCTACATGTGAAGTTTAGTTTACTAGCCGCCGGCGTGAAATAGTCATTAACATAGACCCGAGATTGCAGATCACCACCTAAGATGTCACATAGTTTTAAGTTCCGCTTCTTAAAATACTGCTTCATTAAATCATCACGCTGTTTAACATTGTTAAACTTTACTAGAACAGTTGTCTGCCTTCGCATGTAGCAACAATACTGAAGGTCAGAGGCGTTAGTAGGAAGATTCAAAAACTTTCAAACAGCTAGGACTGGTTCGTAGATGTTAGGCAACCCAGCAGGAAGTCCACTAATTAATATATCAGCACGGTTTATTTGGCGCTGTAGTGCATTATTCGCAAGTTCCAGCTCCATAATTTTCTTTGTTGATGTACTCAACTAGCACAATCTGCTGGTGGCAACTGTTAATATCAGCCTTGATGTCATTAATAGTTGTCGACCAATCCATTTTAAAATCGCTAAGTAGCGTAGTGAAATGTTGTTTCATATCTGCAATCCAAAGTTTGAGGTCACACAGTTCAGCTTGCAGAGCCTGGAAACTATTGTCAGAAGGCGGACTTTCCTTGCATTTCTTGCAGGTAAACGTAAAAATCCGATTTTTTAGCAAGAATGCGTGCTGTTCCAAAGTGACATCCATACATTCTATGTGAAACCAACAGCCACACACTCCACAACCAATACTATTTTGGAGCTTACCGATGTTTTTTGAGCACACACAACAGTTGAGGTATTTCGGCGGCGCCATTTCCAAGCCCAAGGTTAAGCAATGTGGACAGAATCAACAGCTAATTGCAGCAACAACAACAAGCCGCACACACAAGCAAATCGTCAAGTGCAAGTCAGCAACAGTAAAACAGCATTTTAAAAAAAAAATGCAGCACACAGAACAAAGCGAGGTCAAAAAATCAAGTGATAATTTATAATAACTGCTTGAAAATCCAATTACGATGATTAAATCGCCGAATATGATGTTATAGAAGAAGAGATTTCACCGCAAATAATGTATAAACATTTAAGTATCACAATTGAAGATAAGTATTAATCGACCACTGAAATTAATAACTACTCGAACATAGTGTTGCCAGATAATAATTAGCCAAATAATCCTAAGTCAACCAGTGTTTCGAACAAATACCACAGGTCCAAACACGTGTAGAAGTTCATTTGATCATGTTTTCTTATCTAACAGCCACAAAGAAATCCTTTTAATAGAGTTATTTGATGATAAAATTGTCTTAAAATCTTTGTTTTTATGATTTTTTTTAGTTTGCGTTTCTTTAATTAGCTTTGCGGACTAAAAAAAAAAAAACGAAATCTCATGATCAAATTGTGTTGTGTGTTATGTGAAATGTTTGCACACAAATGATTGAGAACTGGACCTACATGTTTTACGCCGACTCCGAACAGCTTATGTTCTCAAGAAGCTTTTCATGGCAGTTTTTACTCTCTGAGGTTTGCCATTGTCTGCAGAGAGGTGACGGCCGAACAGAAAAAAATTAATTCAATTGAAACAACTTTCTATGTCGGATGGAGGATTCGAACCTGGGTTCTCTGGCGTAAGAATCAAACACTCTACCCACTACGCCACGGCCGCCAGTTTGCGGGCTATCTCCATAAAATTGGGAATCAGCCTATGGTTTTTGTTTTAAGATTAACAAGTTCCATCAATTTTCAATTTTCCAAAATTCCAAAAAAAATATTAAAATGTTTGGCTTTGACAGAGTGCAGGGGATTATAGAACTATATGTTTGCAAAGATTGATAATGGCATTCGATTAAGCGATTAATTTTATCTTGGAATCGGTATGCTTACTTATTCTTTACGGAAATTTAAGGCACATGACACCTTCAAAAACTAATTTTTTAATATTTTAAAATGAGTATAAGTTCAGTAAAATATAAGATATCTGTTTAGGTACAAACATACATATTTCATTGCATTGCTTTGTTTAAAATAAAAGCAAAGCAAAGCAATGTAAAACAATAATAAATGACAAACAAAGTTATGCTTGCATACATATTGTGTTGATGCACTTTATGAAAATAAAGCAAAGTCAGCATAGTATGGCCTTGGCATAACAACAAGCCAAGACAAATGCAAACAACAAAAATTAAAGCTGTGCTAATAAATCGTTGACCGACGGATATGCGTCGGTCAGCGACTGCATTTTTTACTGTTAATGCAATATTTCAATATTTTAAATTAAATTTTATTATTTTCAAATTTGTTAATTTAGCTATTTTTTATGTATATAAGCAAGTAAAAATCAATCAATAAATTCAGTTTTTATTCTATAACTAAACTCAACAAGTGTTCTCATTTAACATTAAACATTTAAAATTTAGGTAATTGGTATCACGTGCCAAATTGCCAACATAATTTAAACAGCTTTTGGTGTACCACCTAAAGCTCAACAAAACATTTGTACCACAGTTGTACAAACATTTTGGTGACCCCGACATTTCGGCTACATTGTGACCCGAGGAATCAATGGCTACTTTCAACGATTTTCTGAAGACCCAACAGGGTACGGGTGCTGAAATCCAGCGACTCATAGTCAACTTTAAAAAGGACTCAGCAAGCAGAAAGACTACAGCTGCATATTTTATTGAGCGGCTTCAGTGTCTTCGCACAGCATGGGACCAGTTCGAGGAGATGGACACAAAGCTCCGTACACTCATTGATCAGCCAATGGATCATGAGTACTTCTCGACTGGTTACTATAACCAAATTACTGATCTTACAAATGACTACATCAAATTATTCGAAGTTGAAATACAAAGGTTAGAAGCATTATCCATACCAGACACAAGGAATCAAAATCCAGCAACAGTCAAGCCTTTGCAACCGGCTAGTCAAAAACAATCAATTCTTAATCATCAAGAGCAGTCCTCTTCCTTGAAAGTCATCAACGACCCTCAATTCGGTTTATGGTGTAGGAAGCAAAAGGCTATGATAACTTCATTCGCTTATTCGCAGGCAAGTCTAAAGAGGAAGCCCCAGCTCAGTGCCTGATAGTATTGAATAATCTATGGAGCAAGATTGAAGAAGCCCATTTTCAAATTTGGGCTATATGTGAAGACCCAGAGGCGGAAGGATATGACATGCTGTCATAGACGGAACTGGAAACCAGAGTTATACTGCTAAAAGAAGAATTGTCAAGACAAAGTTGTAATCCGCAAGCAAATCAATACACATCGATACAACTTCCAAAGATGTCAGTTCCGAAATTTGACGGTGACTACTTGAAGTGGCAGACCTTTTCAGACGTCTTCACACGGATGATTCATCATCAACCTATTCCACAAATTCAAAAAATGTGGTATTTGAAAACGAATGTTTCTGGCGAAGCAGAACGAGCAATTAGACATTTGGAATTGACAGAAGACAACTATGAAATAGCATGGGCAGCATTAAAAGGTCGGTTTAATAATAAAAGGGTTCTAACTTCAGCGATTATACAACGATTACTATCCCTGCCGAATCTCACATCAGAAGCCAAAGTCATAAGAAACTTTCATGATACCATTCACGAAAGTTTGGCTGCTTTTAAAAATCTGGGAATCGACACATCCAACTGGGACCCCCTGCTACTTCATATCTTGATAAAGAAATTGGATAATCAAAGTCACATGTTGTACGAACAGGCGCTGCAAGACCCCATAGAGTTGCAGACAATAGCGAAATTTCTAACGTTTCTCAAGAATCGCTTCCAGGCCTTGGAAGCAATGGGAAGTAGTAACAAACATCAAAAATTACCAGCAACAAAAGAAAATTATAAGTTGGCATTATCGACAGTATCATCAATTTCATGCAAACTTTGCAATGAAAAGGGCCACCCGCTTTTTTACTGTGAAAAATTTAAAGCTCAAATGACTCCATCAGAGCGCCTTAAGTGGGTTCAATCACAAGAGCTTTGTGTTAATTGCTTCAAATCAGATCATAAAACAAAAAATTGTAAGCAAGGATCTTGCAAAAAATGTAATAAAAGACAATACTTTATTGCATTTGGAGCAAAGCAAACCAACACAACAATCTATAAAATCATCAGTAGCGGCGTCGACTTCACAGACTTCCAAAGAAGCGACTTCGGTTGTTATTTCAACTACAAACAGCCAAAGTCATTCGGCAAAACAAAGTTATGTACTTCTAGCAACAGCTAAAGTAAAAATCGTGGCGAATAACGGGCAGACATGTGAAGTTCGTGCTGTGCTTGACTCGGGATCGCAGGTCAACTTAGTTACACAAAGACTTATTAACAGACTATCATTATCTACAACAAATTCAACACTGTCAATAGAAGGAGTTGGATCCCGAACCAAATTATCAACCTCCCGTGTCAATGTTGGTTTAGAAACACGATTTGGAGACTTTTGCACAAGGTTAGAGGCCTTTGTTCTTCCAAAAATAATCCCAGCTCAGCCATCACAAGAAATAAATGTAAAGGACTGGAATATTCCGGAGAACATAGAACTAGCAGATCCTCAATTTTTTAAGCCTGAAAACATTGATGTCCTTATTGGAGCAGAATTTTATCATGAATTTCTACGTCCAAACCAGTTAAAATTGGGAAACGGCTTACCTTTACTACAAAATACTATTTTGGGATGGATATTTATTGGAAAGTCTAAAATTGAAATAACTGAAAATGCAACATGTGCCATATTTGCAGATGAAGAAGAAAGGTTGGGCGAAATTTTAGAAAGATTTTGGAAACTCGATAACTTCAATGAAGAAACAAAAGGTTTAACAGCAGCTGAATCACTGTGTGAGACTCATTTTGCAAACACCGTATCCAGAAATCAACAAGGGAGATTTGTCGTTCGACTTCCTTTTTCTGACACACCATCATCTTTGGGAGATTCTCGACACCAAGCTGAACGACGTTTTAAACTAATGGAGAAAAGACTTAAAAACAATCCTACAATTCGAGCAGAATACGTAAAATTTATGCAAGAATATGAAGCTTTAGGACACATGCAGAAGATCCAAAATCAATACATTCCGTCAACAAATTACTTCATTCCTCACCACTATGTTGAAAAGCCGGATAGTAGTACAACCAAGCTACGAGTCGTGTTTGACGCTTCAGCAAAAACATCAACTGGGCTGTCACTTAACGATATCTTACAAAAGGGTCCAACTGTTCAAAGCGAACTATTCACTATATTGCTTCGATTTAGATCTCATCGTTTTGTTTTTACTCCCGATATTGAAAAAATGTATCGACAAATTCTGGTGCATGCAGACGATACAGCGCAGCAACTTATAGTCTGGAGAAAAGATGATTCTGAAGACCTACAGTACTACCGCTTACTTACTTGCGATTCTTACTGTTACTTACGGTACGACGTCGGCACCTTATATGGCAAAAAAATGTCTACAGCACCTAGCAGTACAGAATATGACCAGATATCCATATGGAGCCCAAACAATCCGTGATGATTTCTATGTTGACTGTTTGAGCGGCGCAAACGACATTGCAACGGCCTTAGAAACTCAACAACAAATTACAACTATACTGCAGGGAGCTGGATTCAAATTACGAAAATGGTGTTCAAATCATCCTCGACTTCTAGCTGGCATACCGCGTGAAGACCAAGAAATTAATCTTGACCTAGATGATGACGCAAATCAAACTATTAAAACATTGGGACTCATTTGGCGTCCAAATTCAGACGAATTGTGTGGAAAGACACAAATAAATCAAGTTAACCAACTCACCAAGAGAGCAGTAGCATCAGATTTGGCACGAATCTTTGACCCACTGGGAATTTTCGGACCAGTCACGGTAAAAGCAAAAATTTTTATGCAGAAGCTTTGGGAGCTAAAACTATCATGGGACCAAGAGCTACCTCCCCAGCTTTTACAGCAATGGACACAGTTCAGAATTGATCTATTGACACTCAACACTCTAAGAACATCTAGACACATATTTAACAGCCAAGTCCCTGAAAACATACAAATGCACACTTTTGTTGATGCATCTGAACAAGCATATGGAGCAGCTGTCTACATAAGAGCTACCTACAAAGATAGCACTATAACCACGCGATTATTATGTGCTAAATCAAAGGTTGCACCAATGAAAAAATTAACAATACCTCGACTAGAACTATCGGCCGCTGTACTTGGTGCAAATCTCACCAATCGTGTAAAAAAGGATTTAAAATATACCAACATTTCATCATTCCTCTGGTCAGACTCAGAAATTGTACTTTCATGGATTCAATCTCAATCTTCCACCCTTCACACTTTTGTGGCAAATCGAATCAGCCAGATACATCAAATGACGACATCAGAACAATGGCATCATGTTGCATCAAAAGACAATCCAGCTGATGTTTTATCCAGGGGTATAAATCCAGACAAGCTTGCGGCGCACTCACAGTGGTTTTATGGACCTTTTTTCCTGTATGAAAGCGAACAGTGGTGGAAGAAACCAGCATCAAAAATATCCGAAGTTCCTAATGACATCGAAAGAAGAACCAAGGCTGTTGTTACAATCACACATCAATGGAGTGATCTAGAAACATTAATTAATAAAATCGATCACCGAAATTCATTTCGATTTCTTCTACATACCGTTGGATATTTACGACGCCCTTTTAATCGTCAAAAGCCAGAATATTTAGCTCTTTCACCAGCAGAATTACGATCAGCTTTACTAACAATAGTAAAAACAATTCAAGCATCAGAATTCAGTGAAGAAATTAAGGACCTTACGAAATTTAAAGCTGTTCAGAACTCCAGTTCATTGGGAAACTTGGCACCATTTGTTGACGCATTTGGTATTTTGCGTGTTGGTGGACGCATTGAATCATCATTACTGCCATACGATGCAAAACATCCCATGGTTCTGCCCTACAACGACACATTATGCAAATTAATTTTCCAAATGAAGCACGAAGAAAACAAACATTGTGGATCCCAAGCACTTTTAAATATAATGCGTCAAAACTTCTGGCCCCTTAAAGGAAAAATGACGGCTCGAAACATAATTCACTCTTGTATACAATGTTCAAAAGCAAAGCCTAAGCTATTTGGACAGCTCATGGGCGCCTTGCCCAGCGATAGAGTTAAACAATCGATTACTGTGGCCCTTTCTGGGTCCATTACAAAATTAGAGGAAAAAGGCCAACAAAAGCCTACTTAGCCATATTTTGCTGTTTTTCAACAAAAGCGGTGCATTTGGAGTTGGTTACTGACCTTGCAACGAATGGTTTTATTGGAGCACTCAGTCGTTTTATCAGTAGACGAGGTCGCTGTCAAAATCTTTATTGCGACAATGCAACTAATTTCGTTGGTGCAAAAGGACAGTTAGCTGAACTTGAAGGTGCAATTCATTCACAGAAGTCACGGGAAGATATCATCCGCTACAGCAGCGACAAGGGTATTCAATTTCAATTCATTCCTCCAAGAGCTCCACTCTTTGGTGGACTATGGGAGGCGGCTGTCAAATCAGCAAAACATCTGCTAGTCAGGAGCGTTTTGACCTCATCACTCACCTATGAGGAGCTGGAAACAGTCGTGATCGTAATAGAAGCCATCTTAAACTCACGACCACTGACACCTATTTCCACAGACCCCAACGATTTGACAGCGCTTACGCCAAGACATTTTTTGATTGGAGAACCACTTACCAGTTGACCTACTCGCTCAGCAGCTGACTTCAAGCCCACTTACTCACTGGAAAGAAGTGTCTAGAGTAAAACATGGATTTTGGACACGGTGGTCTAAAGAATATCTGAATCAACTTCAACAACGTAGCAAATGGACAAAAGAAAAGGTCAATTTGAAAGAAGGTGCAATGGTCATAATTAAAGATGATAATTTGCCAATTATGAAATGGCCAATTGGGCGCGTGATAAAAACCTTTTTTAGGAAATGATGGTTTAATTCGCGTTGCACAAATAAAAACATCTCAAGGAACTTATAAACGACCTATCCATCTGCTTGCACCATTGCCAACAATTTCATCAACATCTCAAGATCCTCAAGACCCTGAACCACAATTAGAAACTTCAAACTCACTTAAAGTCAGCATACCTTTAAATTGTTTGCGAAAGGCAGAAACACTCACGGACCAAAATGGACCAAAGAAAATTAGTCGCATAGAACCCAATCTATTAATAAATATATTAGCACTCATATTGCTACCACTGGCGCTTTGCTCACCAATTAGCCAGCAAAAGTTCCCGAATAAGCCAGGAATATACTTCGAAGGAATTGGCACTGTGAATCGCATAGTCGGAGAATGGAAAGTTATTATCTACTATGATCTTGTACCCATACAAAGGGAGCTGAAAATTCTTCGAAACAGCACCGCAGTTCTTGAACACCTTTGTTCACTGCTTGAGCAAAAAACAATGTGTTTAGAACTAGCAAAACAATTCAACAACATTAACCTTGAGTTACAAACTGATGAGAAGATCATGACGAGACGACGCAAAACTAGAGGGGCAATCAACATCGTTGGAAATCTGGCTAACAAACTTTTCGGCGTCTTAGACTCAGAATATGCGGAAAATATTTCAAAAACGATTAATCAGATAAATAGCAACGAAGAGATCTTGTCACACATGATTCAAAACCAGACATCAGTCATCGATTCTACTTTAAACATAGTAACCAAGGAGACAGAAACTATCGCGCTAAGAATAAACAAATTACAGGAAGAGGCAAACAATATCTCTAAAACATTCAACGATGTAGAAAAACGCATTGACCTCGTGGAGATTTATATATCAACAGTAACTCAACTTTCATGAATGGCCTCAAAAGTTTTAAACATTGAAGCTGCTATTTTTGATGTATTAGCCGATACAAGACATGGCAGAATCAGCCCCATTCTAATAACACCACAGCAACTTCAAGAACAAATATTGAAAATAAAAGGGCATTTACCGCTTAACCTACGGCTTCCCTTTGATCAATATGATGTGATCGATTTATATGGACTAATATCTTCGCAGAGTGGCATCACACAGAACCATATCATATTTATTATACAATTGCCATTGACTGATAATGAACAATTTGATCTGTTCAATCTTATACCGATTCCTGTTATAACCAATAAAACAATGCTGAAAATACGACCGGAAACATCCGTACTAGCTGTCACACCACATAGAGATCAATATTTTACACTAACGGCTGCCGCACTTCAAGCTTGTGTCACCATTAAACAAACGACAAACAATATTCTGTGTTTGAATAACCAAGTAAAATATCATCAAGGAGCACATGCGTATTCCTGCGAAATCAACATGTTCAAAAATAAAACCGACTCAACTTGCATATTGGAAGAAATCAAAACCGATATTAGTTGGCAACCATTACAACATACAAATCAATGGATTTTTGGATCAAAATTTACAACACAAATTACTGCAGTTTGTAATGGCGTCACGGAACTATTAGAACTGCAAGGATCGAATTTGCTGACTCTACACGATGATTGCATATTTAAACACCATACTGCAACCATCCAGGCTCGTCAATCATTCACAGGTACACTTTATGCATCGCACATTGCATTTAGCGAACTGTTAGTTACCAACGCTTCCGAAGCACGGATAATTTACAACGACTTACCTTTGGAACTTAGCAATGACTTACAACAATTGAAACAACTTCACGAAAACATCAAGAAGAATAAAATCATTGAATTGCCTCAACTGTTTCAAAACGTTAATACTCATCACAACGTAACAAGCTATTCAGCCTTACTGCTTATTACCTTCACCATCATTTGGTGTATTTGGAAAATGAGACAAATGAAGCATACTCCGGTACAACGGCCAGACAACGCACCCATACCAGCACCAAGATTTGTCATCGATCCTCAAATTTCAAATTTTTAGCTTCCCTTTCAAACTAACTTCAAATTCAAACTAAATTCAAATATTGTGCAACAGTGAAAAATGCATCATAACATCTTAAAACAGTTCAGGCGGGCAAGATGTTTAGGTACAAACATACATATTTCATTGCATTGCTTTGTTTAAAATAAAAGCAAAGCATGATGCGCTTTATGAAAATAAAGCAAAGTCAGCATAGTATGGCCTTGGCATAACAACAAGCCAAGACAAATGCAAACAACAAAAATTAAAGCTCTGTTAATAAATCGTTGACCGACGGATATGCGTCGGTCAGCGACTGCATTTTTTACTGTTAATGCAATATTTCAATATTTTAAATTAAATTTTATTATTTTCAAATTTGTTAATTTAGCTATTTTTTATGTATATAAGCAAGTAAAAATCAATCAATAAATTCAGTTTTTATTCTATAACTAAACTCAACAAGTGTTCTCATTTAACATTAAACATTTAAAATTTAGGTAATTGGTATCACGTGCCAAATTGCCAACATAATTTAAACAGCTTTTGGTGTACCACCTAAAGCTCAACAAAACATTTGTACCACAGTTGTACAAACAATATCCTTTTGGAAAATTACATATATATTTTTTTTAATCACATATATGACTACTAGAATTTAAAAAAAAAAAACATCAAAAAATCATCACTGAAACATCTGAAAAAACACAGGTGCGTCGTTGGACACACGAGAGAAGCGAAGCTTTTTCGCAGTTACATAGATTTGATAGCTTAATAATTTTTTCTTTTTAATAAATTAACTTTTAAACACAAAAATTTAAAATAACATAAAATAAATTACATGTATACAGAAAACATATTTACTGCTTATTTTTTTAATGTTGAATGTCAAATTTCCACGCCAATTGCATATACGGGCATATAATGCCAGCGACTCTCTATTTTAACTCTCCACACATGGTTGTGAACTTGGCTGCACTGAACAAATTTTTTTCTTTAACAGCGTACTACCTAGCGAAAAAAATCTGTCGTAAATTTTTCAGATTTCACTCTAAGCAAATCACAGAAAGAGGATAAAAATATATATTAGAGAACGCACACGAAACAAAATTTAACAAACATTTTAGATACCTTGCCGATGTCATGCATCCGTTTGTTAATTCCATATTTATTGATATCATCTATTTTTTTGAAACTTAAAACGCACTTGTCAACGCACTTGTGGGCGGGCATTGCTAATTTTCTTCGTGCCAACAACACCACAAACGCATTTACAATACAAACACAATGATGCTGGAGGCACCTTGTGGCAAATTAAAGCAAATTTTTGGTAGTTGTGTAGCATAGCAAATACACAATCCTCTATCTATTGATAGATGGTGACGATCTACTTCAGCATAGCTTCTGTTATAATTAATATTGAATTAACAACTGTTTCTATAAAGTCTTTTAGGCCTGGTGGATAGTGTGTTGTCCAAGAAATATTTATAGTATTAATATTAAAGTATTAAATTTTTTGTTGTAATAAGCGATAGCAACAAAGAAACCATCAAATTTCCAAGAAAAAATCTGTCGAAAATTTTTCAGATTTCACTTCAAGCAAATCACAGAACAAGGAGTAAAAAGCTCGCTTCAAAAATTAAAAACGGGCTCTAAATCAACACCAAAACCGCCGTAGACTGAACTAGAAGAAAAAAAGTTGGTCGAAAAATAACAAAATGGCGGCGTTTTTTCGAAAATGGCCAATTTTTGTGGCCAACAACTCAAAAACTATATAACCGATCTTTCTGTAATATAGTTCTTACTTATAACTATATAGTACTTCATTCAACATATTAAAATTTCAGTTCGATCAGACGAGTAGTTTTTATTATATCAGGCCCCCAATGATTTTTTTAAAGTTTTTTTTAACATACGACAATTTAATTCTGAACAAAAATCAAAATATCTTCTACCCCAAATGAGTTACAGCCATCAAACTTTTAAATTAATATTAGTCAAATATTAGTAGTTTCCCCTCCTAAAATTTAAAGAAAATCGGTTTGCTGAAAAAAAATTTATAAGAGCTCAAACTTCAAACTCAATTTACTCGAAACTATCGGAATCCACATACGACAATTAAATTATCAGCCGACGAAATATAAACTTCATATGAGGACATAAATTAATAAATCATGAAATCATCTTAATATATATATTACACTTCTTTACACTTAAGTTACTTACTTACTTACTTACTTAGTTGGTCGTAACAACCCGTGTCCGGGTTTCAACCGACCTCATCAGCTCTCGCCAGGCGCCTCTGCTTTGCGCGCGCCTTCTCCAATCGGATACACCAAGTGCGGTTAGGCCTTCTTCAGCCTGGTCCATCCATCGGAGGTTTGGTCTCCCTCGTCGTCGTTGACCAGCGACCCTCGCCTCGAGCACCTTTTTCGCTGGAGCTTCGTCGTTCATACGATGGACATGACCCAGCCAGCGTAGTCGCTGCACAGTTATACGCCGAACTACGTCAATGTCATCGTAGAGCTCATACAGCTCGTGGTTCATTCGGATGCGATAGTCATCGCCGACTCGAACAGGACCGAAGATTTTGCGAAGAACTTTTCTCTCGAACACCCCCAGAGCGGCTGCGTCAGTTTGCGAAACTACCCATGCCTCAGCGCCATAAAGCAGCACAGGTAGAACGAGCGTCTTGTAGAGTGTTAGTTTTGTCGATCGAGAGAGGGCTCTGGAACTTAGTTGCTTACTGAGCCCGTAGTAGCACCTATTAGCAATTATTGTTCTTCGCTTTATCTCCAGGCTGATTTCGTTGTTAGTATTAATGGCGGTGCCAAGGTATACAAACTCCTTGACTACTTCAAAGTTATAGCTGCCGGATGAAACGTGGGAGTCTAAACGCCGCGCTCCCTTGTTTGTAGACAGCATATACTTTGTTTTACCCTCATTTATCGTCAAACCCGCTTTGGCTGATTCCTTTTCGATAGCGGCGAAAGCAGCGGTAACATCTCTCTTGGTTCTGCCGACAATATCAATATCATCAGCGTACGCAAGGAGCTGGACGCCTTTGTAGAAAATGGTGCCATTACGATGCACACCGGCCTTTCGTACGATCCCCTCCATGATGATGTTAAAGAGATCGCAAGACAGTGGATCGCCTTGCCTGAAACCTCTTTCGGTATTGAAGGTTTCGGAGAGGTCATTTCCTATCTTGACGGAGCTGCGTGTGTTGCTCAACGTCATTCTGCAAAGTCTGATCAACTTTGCAGGTATACCGAACTCAGACATTGTTGCGTATAGGCAATCCCTTCTCGGGCTATCGAACGCAGCTTTAAAATCGACAAAGAGATGGTGTGTGTCAATTTGATTTTCGTGGGTTTTCTCCAGGATTTGTCGTAGCGTGAAAATCTGGTCTATGGTGGACTTACCAGGTCGAAAGTCACACTGATAAGGTCCAATCAGTGTTTTTGTAATCGGCTTTAATCTTTCACACAGTACGCTTGAGAGAACCTTTTATGCGATGGAAATAAGACTGATACCTCGATAGTTGGCGCAGATTGTTGGGTCTCCTTTCTTAAGTATAGGGCACAGTACGCTGAGGTTCCAATCGTCGGGCATGATTTCTTCTAGCCATATTATGCTGATGAGCTGATGCATGCGCCTTATCAATTCATCGCCGCCGGTTTTAAAAAATTCAGCTGACAGGCCGTCAGCACCCGCCGCTTTATTGTTTTTGAGTCGTTGGATAGCAACTCGAACCTCTTCATGGCTAGGTGGTGGTACTTCCACTCCGTCATTGTTGATTGGTAGCTCTGAACTGCGCTCTCCATGGGCGGCATTGGTGGAATCGTCGCCAGTAAGTAAATTGGAGAAGTGCCGTCTCCACAATCTCAGCACACACTGCGTATCCGTATTCAGATCTCCATTTTCGTCTCTACAAGTGGATGCTCCGGGCTTGAAACCTTGGGTTAGACGCTTAACCTGTTGATAGAATTTTCGTGCATCCTTCTTGCCCTGGTATACCTCTAGTTCCTCACGCTCACGCTTTTCCTGCTCTCTTTTCTTGCGTCTGAAAAGGTGCCTCTCTTCCTTCCTCTTTTCGCGGTAGTTTTCTCGCACGGCTCGCGTTGCAGCTGACTGCAGCGTTTTTCTATAAGCGGCGTTTTTTACTGCAGTCGCAATGCGACACTCCTGATCATACCATTGTTTCCGAGGTTGCGGGCGCCGGAAACCAATGACTTCTTCAGCGGCATCGCGCATGGAGTGGGATATATGCGCCCAAAGTCCGCCGGCGTCGTCGGGTCCAGAGGTTGGTTGGTTGAGCTTAACCGAGAGTTGAGCGGAGTAGTGTTCGGCAGTCCGTTGTAATTGCAGCTTAGCGACATCTAGCTTTCGTTGCATTCCTGTGCGTATGTTCTTCGCATTGCATAATCGCATGCGGATCTTGGCTGCAACAAGATAATGGTCGGAGTCAAAGTTGACCCCCCGAAATGTACGCACATCTAGAACACTAGAGGCATGCCTTCCGTCGATTACAACATGATCAATTTGGTTTCGCGTTTTTTGATCCGGGGACAGCCAGGTGGCCTTGTGGATGTCGACGTGCTTAAATCTGGTACTACTAACTACCATGTTTCGTGCCGAGGCGAATTCGATCAGTCTTAGACCGTTGTTTGTGGAGGTCTCGTGAAGACTGAACTGGCCGACAGTGGGGCCAAAGATGCCTTCCCTTCCGACTTTCACATTAAAATCGCTGAGGACTATTTTCACGTCATGGACCGGAAGGTGGTCATATACTTCCTCAAGACTAGCGTAGAAAGCGTCCTTGACGGCTTCGTCCTTTTCCTCCGTCGGGGCGTGCGCGCAAATAAGGCTAATGTAGAAAAATGTTGCCTTGATGCGGATCGTGGCCAATCTTTCGTTCACATGTGTGAACCGGTAAACAAGGTGGCGTTGTTTCCGGCTAACGACGAATCCACATCCAAATTCGCGCCTCTCCGCATGGCAGCTGTAGTAGATATCACAGTGTGCTTGTTTAGAGCAGCCTTGCCCTTTCCATCGCATTTCCTGGATGGCGGTGATGTCAGCCTTTATTGTTTTGAGGGCTTCCGCCAGTTGGATAATGGCACCTTCCCTATAAAGGGTTCGGACATTCCAGGTGCATATCCGTAAATCGTTGTCCGTTTTTCGTTTGCGGTGGTCGTCAACGTAATTGGGGTTCTCATCCGAGGCTGGTTTAGTTTTCATTGGGCAGTAGTAATGTGGCGGGACCCAAACCCTGCGCACATTCCATGTTTAAGGTCTATGGAGTGACCCGCCGCTGAAATTAGCCGTCAAACTGACGGATGCCAGTTTGCCGTTGCCCAGGGTTTGAGTCGACTTGAGACGATTTCGACATGGATAATGCTGGCCTCGCCAGGTTGAGGCGGTCAGACACGTTGCCATGTAAAGGTTCGCCCCCTGTTCCCCTGTTACACTTAGTTAGTTTTTAATATTACTTTAATGATACAACAATTGGTATATTAAAATAATTCTATTAATGAATGTTTATAATGCTATTGTGATTTGTAATTATGTGTACGTATAATAACCTGTTAAATTTTTAAAATGCTATAAAGCCTTAAGGCTAAAGCTAAGATAAATAAATTAAAAAAAAAAACGCAGAGTTATTTAAATTCTGTTTTTTATTGTATTAAGAACATATTAAATCAAATAAAAAATGTTTTTCCTTTGTACGAGGGCTGTTCAAAAAGTTGTCGGCCTTTAAAGTTGGTATGTCTAAAAAAAGGTATGCTGCTTACGGCCCGGATAACTCGACTTCGGATCATCTGAAATGCAAAAAAGTAAACGGCGTTAGATTCAGTGCAGATGTAATTCTGGTCTCTACCTCAATCATAATTTTGCGGGTTTTTTTACAAAATGGCGGTCATTCAAAAATGAAAAACCTATTTTGGGTCTTTTTTTGTAGTTAAGTGTAAAAAAATAGTAAAATATTGTTTAAAATTGTGATTGAGGTAGGGACTAGAATGGTGACAATTCTGCGTCGATTGACTTTGTTTCATCAAAATCGGTTCAGAACTACGGGCGCAATTTGTCCCGCAAGCTCGGAAAAAGTGGTTTCGAGATAAACGCGTTTAAGTTTGAAGTTATTTTTTTTGCATAAAAAAAAAACTGAAATGAAAAATTTGAGCATGAAATTCGACAATTCTGCTCCGATTTCACTTAGTTTCATCAAAATCGGTTCAGTAGAACCGGAGAAAAGTGACTTCGAAGTTCAAAAACGTGATTTTGAAAAACTCAAAGAAAATTTTAGGCAACAAAACTGGGGCATTCTGGGGCAATGCCAGCCCCATAAAGAACTCATTCCTCTTCTACAAAAAATGAGGACTCAGCGGCTCTTTGTGCTCTTCGGGCAGTTCTACCTTCGGGCAAGCGCAGTTAATACCAATTTTTAAGCCAATTCCATACGGCGATGCTTTTTTAAACTAAACGACGACGAGGGAGACCAAACCTCCGATGGATGGACCAGGCTGAGGAAGCCCTAACCGCACTTGGTGTATCCGATTGGAGAAGGCGCGCGCAAAGCAGAGGCGCCTGGCGAGAGCTGATGAGGTCGGTTGAAACCCGGACACGGGTTGTTACGACCACCTAAGTAAGTAAGTACTACCAGCGTTTCTTTTGTTTTTATTTCTATTACTTTTTCTATCCATTGTCTTTAGCACAAATAAAAATTTTTATCAAAACTGTACTTTTCAAAACTGTATGCGCGCGCGCGTCCGGTTTATAACTCAATTCAAAGTGAACTAAACGCTGCCAACATTCGAATACCTAAGCTCTAAAATGTGTATTGATTTATTTTTAAAATGCGTATACAAACAAGTTATTACCTACTAAAGAACGCGTTGAACGAAATTCGGTGATTGTTTCAAACCGTTGAATTCAAAAAGTAGCCAAATTGAGCAAATCGCATTTTGGCGAAAACATTGCTGGACAAAAAAAGGCCTATCTCCTAAAGTATTTCGAATTTCAAAAAACCCTTTTAGGACGATATTGTCAAAAAAAATTTTGCCAACCAGGAATACTCCCTTAAAAAAGTATTCTCTAAATTCAGTAATTGTTTCGTATATATTACCATCTGAAAGTATGCTATGATATTTCTCGTTTGGTTTTTGTGTTAAAAGTTTGAAGGGTCCTGTGTTTGATAATTTCATTAATAAGCTCTTTGAGCAGTGACGGCATTAGCATTATTATTTGTCTTATTCACTCTGTTGCACAATGCAATAATTGTGGCCAAAACTAACTTGTATTTTTTTTTTAAATATTATGACATATATCAATCAACAGATAATTCTTCAACTAAGAGAATTCTGCAAAAATTTTGAAAATACGTGAAGAATTGGACACAGCATGAGCTGAATATTAATTATTTTTTCTGTGAATTTACCAATTTTCGTCCTTGCATATCTTTTACGAATAAAATATCATAACTCTCGAACGAGATGTTTAAAGTATATAAAATTGTATATTTTTGAAAAGTACAGAATCTAATGCTTTTGATGGTATTTCTTTTTAAAGAATCCTTTAATTGATCAGATATAAAATTAGTTTGAAAAATATAATTTTCTAAAAATTATTAAAAAATCTGAAAATTTCAGCAGTGAAGTGGAAAAAAACTATTTTTTGAGTTTTAGTCTTTAATTCAATTATATGTGATGGCAGTTTTCCGCCTAATATTATAATTTGGAAATTGAGTCATTTATACATACTTTGTGTGTCTGCTGTGGAATAAATTTTAAAAAGAAATGAATCATAATTGATAGTTTTAGAAATTTCTGAATAATTAAATTTTCAATGTAAATTTAATTATTTAAAGTCTTTACTTCAAAAGTTATTCAACACTAAACATTGCGTTTTTAGTGATGTTTAATTTACTGAAATTGAAAACTCGTATATTATTTTCCAACTTTGAGAGTGAATAGCTCCAAAAACCATTTTTTGTTTTTTTTTTAAATATTCTATATGTTATTTGTCAGCTTATTTAAAAAAAATTTTGGGAAAAAATGTTTAAGCTTATAGGAGTAATGTTTATATAGAAATAAGTATTTTTTAAAATTTTTAATTCCTTGAGTATTAACGCAAGAAAAAAATTTTCGTAGACACACCCTACTCCCGAACATGTCACCTGAAAAGATGTGGTCCGTAAGCGTAGAATTATCGAAAGGAGTTGAAATAATTATATGAAACTTGGTATTCATGTTCATATGCACCCAAATTCCTGGACAAATGATAATTTTTAAAACGGTTAAAACAGTAAAACAAACGAACACGCCCACCTCCTATTCAACCCACAACAGCGTAAATACTATAAAATAATTGAGGTACATATATAAGATTTGGTATGTGTGAAAGTTGCATCGAAACTGCGAGATATGCAAAAAATAGGCGTAGTCCGCCCACAAATACGACCACTTCCAATACAACCCTCAATGTTTAAGGCTATTTAAAGTGTTATATGGTACGATATACTAGCTTATACCCGGTGCGCTTCGCTGCGATCAGCGCTTATCTCCTAAAAGAGGGCGTAGCTTTAGTGAAGCCATGCTTTTATAGTAAGTTCGTACCGAGCTTCATTGATGTGCGACTTATTTTGTAAGCTATACCGAAAGTTTTGGGTGCTGAAAAAGTACCACGCCCCTCGTCCAACGCCCATATAATGTTACCAGTGGAACGGCATGTGTAATTTGAGGTCGAATACTGAATTCCGAGGCTGTGCGACCTATAATTCCAAAACTGTTCGATATCGAAAATTTGAGGTGTATTTAAGGTGCCTTTTACGATCGGCACCAACCTTCACAGAAACCCTCTCAAGGCTTTGGTAAAAAAATTGGCTGACCGGTTTTGGAGTCTTCACGTGATATACATATATACCCACATACGTATATACATTAAGTTGCCTCACGCTCCTTAGAAAAAAAAGTTCTTCAGTCCGGTTCTTCAAAATAATCCATGGCTAATGTTATGATAATCCCCAAAATATTTCGACTAAAAATATTGGCTGGTATGGTAGTTAAAAAAACCAAACGGTCAGAAAAAAGAATAATAAGAAAAAATCTTAAATTTTTTCCGTTGGACCAAAGATAGGACAAAGATAAGAAAGGAGCTTTTTATATTATTTTTACTAAAATTCAAATTCATTTTTTTCCATACTACTTTTAGTGAAATAAATTGTAAAATGTAAAAAATGTGTAAATTTTTTTGTAATTTCATTCAATTTAATTCTTCACTTTACACTATATTTTATCATCAATAGATAATTTATTTGACTAAAAGTAACATGGCAAAAAAAAAAAAAAAAAATTAATTTGAATTGTTGAGATGTTCGCTTTCGGAGTTGTTCAATATAATCGATCTGGCTACATTGTTAGTTTTCTGACATTTTGCAATTAAATATTTTATATTTTTTTTTCTCTCTTCCGTTTTGATTTGTCATCGCGTTCAGATGTCTCCATATTTTTTCATTATTTTGTAATCTGATTAAAACCAAGTAATCTTTAAATTATTAAACATTGTAAAATAACCAAATCTATTGCGTACTTATTTGTTCATCATTGGGTATCTGTGTTTTCTTTTAGCGATTTATATTAAACTCGCCAATTTTTAACAGGTTATGGGCTCAGATGCCGACGTAACGTGTGCGCCTATAGATTTTTAATTTATTTTATATTATTTTTATTTAGATTTTAAATTGGTTTATGGACGGTGAAATTGTCACCATCGAAGTTTCTTTTTTGTTTGACTCTGCAATTGTTCCGGATTTTATCGAAAATATAAGCGATAGCATTAGTCCAAACTTCGAGACTCAGGCTGAGTTTCAAAACGACACAGAAGTAAGCATGAGTGAATCTAGACTTTATCACATTCATCGTTTTGGCGGACAGAATTTCCAACTATGGCGACTTCAAATGGTAATATACATGACTGAAAATAAGTTGAAGCCATATATTCTGGGCGCAGTGGAGAGGACACAGCAAAACGCCACACAATGGGACGAAAAAGATGCGGAGGCGTAGGCATTCATTATGCGAGGAATAGAGCTGGAGCAGCTTAAGTACCTCACCGAGTGTTCAACGGCAGCGCAAATGTGATCGAAGCTAAAAGCAGTGCACGCGGGAAAGCGAACAATCTGCACATTTGTTGCAAATGTGATGTCGATAGCACAAAGGCTCAAGGACAGGTACTTAGAGCAAAAGTCACAAATGATTATTGCCAAAATATTGAGTAGTCTACCAGTTAGATTCGAGCATGTACGTACAGCTTGGTATGCGGTTCCACGTGAACAACAAAACATAGAAAGATTGACTGAACATCTTGTAAATGAAGAAGCCTCATGAATTTGCGTAAAGACGGTCACAACAGCAGCAACACTTTGATTGCAGTCTACACATTAAGTAAAGGCAAACAAAAATACAGCAACAACAATATATCAAACCAAAAACGAAACAGCAAGTGCAATTATTGTCATAAATTGGGACATTGGGCAACAGAATGCAGAAAACGTCAAAGAGACCAACAAAACAGAGCAGAAAGACGAGGTGAACCTCACTCACTATAATAATAATAAATAATAAATGTCAAACAGATCAAAATGATGGAAATGCATATTTATTCAATGTAAACATTTCAACAAATTGCAATAAACACGAAAACATTTTTTTGCAGATTCAAGCGCTACTGATCACATGTCGTTTCAGAGGGAGTTGTTTACGAATTTTAAACAAGAAATGTCAGAAAATTCATTCGTAAGAGTGGGCGATGGTCGACGTTTAAAAGTACAAGGCAAAGGAGACATAAAAATTCAAGGAAAGCCAAATATTTTTGTTATGAAAAATGCATTGCTGGTGACAGAACTCGACAAAAATTTTATTTCAATTTCAAATCAACTGAAAGAGGTGCAAAAGTTATATTTGAGCCAGGTGGTGAGTTTGTTTATTTTATAAAAGGCAATGACGTTATAGCTGAAGGAGAAAGTGAGAATAGATTGTATCGCATGAACGTGAAGCCAGCGTCGACGTCAACAATAAATGTATTGACAACCGAGTCTGCAATGTTGTGGCACGAGCGGCTTGACCACGTTAATTTTAAAACGCTTTGTACGATGAGTGAACATAAAGTGGTCAAAGATTTGGACATTCCGAATGTTCCAAAAGAGCAACCATTTTGTGAAGGCTGTGTCTATGGTAAGCAGCATAGAAACCCTTTTCCGAAAACTGGCGCTAAACGAGCTAAGGAATCAGGCGAGATGTTTCACATAGATCTTGTGGAAAAATGAGTATTCCATCGATTGGCGGATCAAATTATTTTTTACTTTTATAGGACGACTATTCGCGATATTGTTTTGTTTATTTTTTAAAGAACAAAACAGATGTTTTAGGCAAGCTATTGCAGTTTTTGGCCGATGTGCAAGCGGACGGACATAGAATAAAGCGCATTCGATCAGATGGGGGCCTTGAGTTCTGCAACGAGGAAGTAAATGGTCTGCTCTTAAAAATCAACATTAAGCACGAGGTAGCAACACCAATAGCAAAATGGTTTAAAAGAGCGGCGAAACAGAACCGTCGTGGAAAGTTCAAAAGCAATGCTTCACAACAGGCAGATACCATTATACTTGTGGGCTGATGCAACCCACACTGCAGTTTAGATCAAAAATAGAACGGCTTCCGATGTTATTGATGGATGTCCTCCATACGAAAAATGGTTCAGCGTAAAGCCAACTGTGGCTCATATCCGTGTTTTTGGCAGTAACGCATATACCTAAAGAGCAGCGTACAAAATGGGACAAAAATTCGGTAAAATGAATTTTGGTTGGCTATAATGAAGAAAGCAAGGCGTACAGAGTTTTTGATCCAGCTAATAAACGAGTGTTCATCCGACGTGACGTTATATTCAACGAAAAACATATTGCAGTCAATGAGTTCTACAAATCCAAGCAAAGCAGTGATCAAGAAGCTGAAGATGCTCAACCAATCGTTGACAAAATGGAAGAACCCTGTAAACAATCTAAAATTCAGTCATCCCGAAGTCCTTATGTATTAAGGAGCACAACGAAAACACAAAAGGCTGCTTGTAGCTAGCCATAAACTCTAGAAGAGGCTATGTCAAGTGAAGACTGTGACAAGTAGACTGAGGCGATAAATGATGAGATACGACCTCTTCAAAGGAATAATACGTGGATTCTGGTTCCACGCTGGTTCAGAGCGCGACATGCATGGTATTACAAACCGTTGGATCTTCAAAAAGATATTTAAGTCGAATGGCGGTATAGACAAATTCAAAGCACGTTTGGTTGCAAGAGGATGCTCTCAAACTGAAGGGATCGAATACGATGAGATCTACACTCCTGTCGTCAGGTACGGTTCAATTAGAACAGCATTAGCTATAGCAGCAGCTCGAGGTATGGACATCATACAGTTTGAAGTCAAAACGGCGTTCCTTCATGGAAATTTAGAAAAAACGATTAACATGGAGCAGCCAAGAGGTTTTGGCCAAGATGATCGAGCGTATTTACTCAAGAAAAGCTTGTATGGTTTAAAACAGGCTTCACATCAGTGGAACAAGCGTATCGCAAAGTTTCTCATCGATTTCGGTTTTAAGCAGTCATGGGCCGATTTATGCGTATTCACGTACGAAGCAAATAACAATATTATATATTTGCTACTTTATGTTGATGATGGGCTCATATGTGGCAACAATTCCAACATTGTTAAAAGGCTACTTAATGAACTGCACAACTAGTTTGAAATAACTCAACGCACAGTTTTTCGTCGGACTTCAGATACAGATCTGCAAGGGAAAAAATACGCTTAAGATATTTCAGCGCGTCTATGCTGAGAAGGTCTTAGTGTGATTTAATCATCTTAACTGTTATGCTGTATCTACACCTGCTGAAATTGGAAAAACATTTTTTAAAGGGTGATGCAGATACCAACAACAAGCAACATTTTCCATATCGCGAAGCCATTGGGTCCCTTATGTACTTAATGATATGTACCAGGCCTGACACCGCGTATATCGTTGGAGTATTGAGCAGATACATAGAAAAACCAGCGCACGCTCACTAGCAAGGCGTTAAGAGAGTTTGAAATACCTGAAAGGTATTTTAGACTGCGGTATTAATTTTAACGTTAATTCTGAATCGTTTCAGTTGAAAATGTACTCTGATGCTGACTGGGGAGGGGACTTAGATACCAGACGCAGTATTGCAGGTTGGGCTGCATTTCTAAATGGTGGTCCGATTGCCTGGAGCTCACGAAAGCAAACCGTCACTGCAACATCTACAACTGACGCCGAGTTTGTTGCTCTTTGTGTTGCAACAAAAGCCGCTTACACGGTTAATGCTTGAGTGCGGTTATGAGCAGCGTTTACCAACTCCTTTGTTTTCGGATAATCAACGAGCAATAACTTCGGTCAAGAATCCTGAATCGGCGAAGCGTATAAAGCACATCGATATGCAGTACTTCTATACTTGTGATATGCAGAACCGGGGTGAAATTGATGTTTACTATCTGGAAACGAATGAGCAATTAGCGGACATCTTTACCAAGCCTTTAAGTAAAGACAAGTTTAAGCATTTAGTTCAAGATTTTGTAAATTTATAAATGGAATTTATCTTCAGAAAGCGAGAGAGAGTGTTGAGATGTTCGCTTTCGGAGTTGTTCAATATAATCGATCTGGCTACATTGTTAGTTTTCTGACTTTTTGCAATTAAATATTTTATATTTTTTTCTCTCCCGTTTTGATTTTTCATCGCGTTCGGATGTGTCTCTCCATATTTTTTCATTATTTTTTAATCTGATTAAAATAAGTAATCTTTAAATCATTAAACATTGTAAAATAGCCAAATCTATTGCGTACTTATTTGTTCATCATTGAGTATCTGCGTTTTCTTTTAGCGATTTATATTAAACTCGCCAATTTTTAACATGAATTTTAGTGAAAATAATATAAAAAAAATTTAAAAAATTAATGAAAGTCCGCATTACCTCTGGTCCGACTTTAAAAATTTAAAATTTATTGGTGCAGATTGGAAGAATTTTTTTATTACTATTATTTCTGACTGTTTGTTTTTGTTGACCAGTAAATAATTTTACAAAAAACTCGATTTTTTGAGTATATTTCAAACAATTCCGTGTCATACTGGTTAAGGTGCGTGGCTTGTATGCGGTAGAACCCAGGTTCGAATCCCATCTGACACAGAAAGTTTTTTTAATTGAATTAATTTTTCTGTTCGGCCGTCACCTCTCTGCAGATAATGGCAAACCTCAGAGAGTAAAAACTGCCATGAAAAGCTTCTTGAGAACATAAGCCGTTCGGGGTCAAACTTGTAGGTCCAGTTCTCGATTATTTGTGTTCCAAGAAGCTCGGTCAAAGTCCTTTCAAGGGCTGAAATTGGCCATTTCGTTTTGTTTTTATTTTATTTGCGGGTGGTATAAGTGGGCGTGGCAAATGTTATTTATATATATATATTGACTGCCACTTAGAGCACCTGCATATCAAGTTTTACTTGCAGAACGTGTACAACTCGGGAATAAGCATGATTTCGAAAAAGTGGGCGTAGATATGGGGCGACCATGCCCATTTTTTTTACAAAGGCCGACAGTAACCATACGAACTAAATTACCAAATCTTAGTGTTCTACGGTATAAGCCTTCTGATATAAGAACTTTTACTGATTTGTGGCCGGTAAAAAAGGGCGTGACAACATTTATGTGTGGTGACTCAATTCTGCCACCACAATATAGAAACACGATATTACAGTTGACACAAACACTTGACACAAATTCACTTTGATTTTAATGATGTTTATATAATTAAGTTTTTCTTGAAATTAAAATTTTATATATCAAATATTTTCATTTTTGATTTTCAGTTGTTGAAATTTATTAAACATAAATGTTGTGCTCTATAAAATAAATTGGTTCGATAAAAAATATATACATAAAAAAATAGGACTATTAAAAATAAAAAACATTTGTTTGTATTAGCACCAAATATATATACATAGTGACTGCCACTAGGATCCATAGCACCTGCTTGCCAAGATTTACTATCAAAACGTGTACAACTCAGGAATGAGCATGATTTCGAAAAAGTGGGCGTATATATGGTGCGGCCACGCCCCTTTTTTGTACATTGGCCGACAGTAGCCATACGAACTAAATTACCAAATCTTAGGCTTCTACGGTGAAAGCCGTCTGATATAAAGAATTTTACTGATATGTGGGCGGTAAAAGTGGGCTTGTAAACATTTATATATACATAGTGACTGCCACTAGGGTCCATAGCACCTGCATACCAAGATTTACTATCAAAACGTGTGCAATTCGGGAATTATAGCATGATTTCGATAAAGTGGGCGTAGATATAGTGCGACCATGCCCATTTTTATTACATTGGCCGATAGTAACCATACGAACTAAATTATTAAATCTTAGTCTTCTACAGCAAAAGCCGTCTGATATAACTGCCACTTGGACCTATAGCACCTGCATACCAAGATTCACTATCAAAACCTGAACATCTCAGGAATTAAAATGATTTCTGAAAAGTGGGCGTAGATATAGTGAGACCACGCCCATTTTTGCACAGTCACTGAAAGTAAGCATCTGAAGAAAATTTCCAAATTTTAGTTTTATACGATTAAAACCGACTGATGAGTTTTTGTTTTTGGTTTGTGGGCGATAGAGCTAATTTGGGATGTATGGAAGGTACCACGCACCCCCTAGTCCTAGTATCCCTAAAAATTTCATAAAGATTATGTCGGCGGTTTTGGAGTCTATACGTGATATACACACATACCCACATACATACATTCATTTTTATATATATAGAAGAAGACTAGCTTATACCCGGCGTCCATTTTTATATGTATAGGTGAGTTAGAGAGAGAACATTTTAAATGAGAGTATATACGCTCGAATCAAGTTTTGTACCAAAAAATCCGCTCAATTAAAACATGCGCAAAATTGGGTAGTTATTTCCAAGTTGGTCTAACCCGTACTTATTTATCCAAATAGAGCCCCATTAAATATTAATATTACAAACTTTTTGTATGCACACCGTCTTAAAAAAATTGTACTGCATAGTTTTAGAACTCGAATTATGTTTTATATCAGTCTTTCTGAGTGTCAAAAACATATGGTTTATGCCGTTATCTTTAAAATAAACAAAAGTAATTAAACAGGTGGCGAACCTTCACATGGCAACGTGTCTGACCGTCGCAACCTGGCGAGGCTCAAACCTCCACGTGGTGTTCCCTGGGCGACCACCGCAAACGAAAAACGGACAATGATTTACGGATATGCACCTGGAATGCCCGGACCCTTTATAGGGAAGGTGCCATTATTCAACTGGCGGAAGTCCTCAAAACAATAAAATCTGACATCACCGCCATCCAGGAAATGCGATGGAAAGGGCAAGGCTGCTCTAAACAAGAACACTGCGATATCTATTACAGCTGCCATGCGGAGAAGCGCGAATTCGGATGTGGATTCGTCGTTAGTCGGAAACTACGAAACCTTGTTTCCCGGTTCACACCTGTCAACGAAAGATTGGACACGATCCGCATCAATGCAAAATTTTTCTACATCAGCCTTATTTGCGCGCACGCCCCGACGGAGGAAAAGGACGAAGCCGTCAAGGACGCTTTCTACGCTAGTCTTAAGGAAGTATATAACCACTTTCCGGTCCATGACGTGAAAATAGTCCTCGGCGATTTTAATGCGAAAGTCGGAAGGGAAGGCATCTTTGGCCCCACTGTCGGTCAGTTCAGTCTTCACGAAACCTCCACAAACAACGGTCTAAGACTAATCGACTTCGCCGCGGCACGAAACATGGTAGTTAGTAGCACCAGATTTAAGCACCTCGACATCCACAAGGCCACCTGGCTGTCCCCGGATCAAAAAACGCGAAACCAAATTGATCATATTGTAATCGACGGAAGGATATTGTAATGCAGCCAAGATCCGCATGCGATTATGCAATGCGAAGAACATACTCACAGGAATGCAACGAAAGCTAGATGTTGCTAAGCTGTAGTTACAACGGACTGCCGAAGCCTACTCCGCTCAACTCTCGGTTAAGCTCAACCAACCAACCTCTGGATCCGACGACGCCGGCGGACTTTGGGCGCATATATCCCAATCCATGCGCGGTGCCGCTGAAGAAGTCATTGGATTCCGACGCCCGCAACCACGGAATCAATGGTAAGATCAGGAGTGTCGCATCGCGACAGCAGTAAAAAACGCCGCATACAGAAAAACGCTGCAGTCAGCTGTAACGCGAGCCGTGCAAGAAAACTACCGCGAAAAGAGGAAGGAAGAGAGGCACCTTTTCAGACGCAAGAAAAGAGAGCAGGAAAAGCGTGAGCGTGAGGAACTAGAGGTATACCAGGGCAAGAAGGATGCACGAAAATTCTATCAACAGGCTATGCGTCTAACCCAAGGTTTCAAGCCCGGAGCATCCACTTGTAGAGACGAAAATGGAGATCTGAATACGGATACGCAGTGTGTGCTTAGATTGTGGAGAATGCACTTCTCCAATTTACTTACTGGCGACGATTCCACCAATGCCGCCCATGGAGAGCGCAGTGCAATGCCACCAATCAACGATGACGGAATGGAAGTTGCTGTCCAACGACTCAAAAACAATAAAGCAGCGAGTGCTGACGGCCTGTCAGCTGAATTGCTTAAAACCGGCGGCGGTGAATTGATAAGGCGCATGCATCAGCTCATCAGCAAAATATAGCTAGTGGAAAGCATGCCTGACGATTGGAATGTAAGCGTACTGTGCCCTATACTTAAGAAAGGAGACCCAACAATCTGCGCCAACTATCGAGGTATCAGTCTTATTTCCATCGCATTTAAGGTTCTCTCAAGCGTACTGTGTGAAAGATTAAAGCTGATTACAAAAACACTGATTTGACCTTATCAGTGTGGCTTTCGAGCTGAAAAGTCCACCATAGACCAGATTTTCACGCTACGACAAATCCTGGAGAAAACCCACGAAAATCAAATTGACACACACCATCTCTTTGTCGATTTTAAGGAAGATTTAAGAAGGGATTGCCTATACGCAACAATGTCTGAGTTCGGTATACCTGCAAAGTTGATTAGACTTTGCAGAATGACGTTGAGCAATACACGCAGCTCCGTCAAGGTAGGAAATGACCTCTGCGAAACCTTCAATACCGAAAGAGGTTTCAGGCAAGGCGATCCACTGTCTTGCGATCTCTTCAACATCATCATGGAGGGGATCGTACGAAAGGCCGGTGTGCATCGTAATGACACAATTTTCTATAAAGGTGTCCAGCTCCTTGCGTACGCTGATGATATTGATATTGTTGGCAGAACCAAGACAGATGTTACCGCTGCTTTCGCCGCTATCGAAAAGGAATCAGCCAAAGTGGGTTTGACGATAAATGAGGGTAAAACGAAGTATATGCTGTCTACAAACAAGGAAGCGCGCCGTTTAGACTCCCACGTTTCATCCGGCAGCTAAACTTTGAAGTAGTCAAGGAGTTTGTATACCTTGGCACCGCCATTAATAGATAATAATGGCATAACTCAGATTCTCTTGGAACAGCAAGTTGGCTTCTTTAGATTTAAACTTTAGGGCTCTGGAGAATTCGAGTTAAAGTAAACCTGAAATATTTTATCTATAGTTAATTACATAAATTTAAGGGACTCAGTACCAGTAGAAGCATACAAAATATATCAGACGCACAAGATACTCCTCCTTTTAGAAAAACTGAAACTAAAGGGGGTAGAAAACCTGTGAATTTCGAAGAAGCATCCAACCGAACGAAGCGCCGAAAAGTTCAGTAATTAGCAAATGAAAAATCACCAAAAGAAATTGAAAGTGCAGCTAGTTTGTTAGCCAAAAGGAAACTTATTGAGTCGACAAATCAATGTCTGACACCATTTCAAGCACTTGGCCTATATTATGACTTGAAATTATCGGTAAGGCGTTATAGAATATTGCGTTCGGTTGAAAAAAGGCTTCATCCTGAATGTTTTCCTGATTAAAAAATAAATGAAACACACAAAAACACCTTATACCAAAGCCTATTATAGTTTCAGAAGTATCAGCTGAAGTAAGAATGCAGGACTTGCTTTATCAAAGTGCTTCAAGTTTATTAAAAATAATTGAAATAAAAAATAATATTAGTTGTGTTCTTGAATGCAAATATGGCTTGGATGGTAGTTCCGGTCATAGTGTTTACAAACAAAAATTTTTCGATGAAAACATGACTTATGAATGAATTCTTGTTTACTTTTGCAATGTTTCCTCTGAAACTGATTAATATTCTGACTAATATTGATAGCCAGGGAGAAGAATGGTTGAACAAAACCCCATCATCTGTGCTATTTTGCAGACCTATTAAACTTATTTTTACGCAAGAAAAACCTTCATTAAATCATAATGTAGAAATGGATTTAACGGGGCAAATAGAAAAACTTCTGCCATTTAAAACAAAAGTTATTGAATTTAACGTTGAAATTAATTTTAAATTGTATTTAACAATGGTTGATGGTGCAGTTACAAACGCTTTGGCACATAATCGGGTATCAATGAATTGTTTTCTATGTGGAACGACTCCATCTGCAATGACTTTTTTTCATTGCATGCAAAGAACCATAGACGAAATGTATTATGTATGTATTATAACTATAGACAATATGGATTATCTACATTGTATGCATGGATCAAAACTTTTGAATGCCTAATTCATATTGCATACAGGATGTCTCTCAAATGCTGGCAGGTACGCGGAGAAGCAATCAAACGAATTTTTTAGAGCAAAAAATAAAAATTCAAAAAGAGTTTAGAGATAAAATGTGGCTAATTATTGATAAAGTAAAAACAGGATATGGCACTTCAAACGTTGGGAATACTGCCAGAAGGTTTTTTTCAAATATTGAAATGGTGTATGAAATAACAAACATAAATATTTGCTTACTAAAAAATTTCAGTTTGATTCTGAGAACACTGTCAAGCGGCAAAAAAATAAATACTACAAGGTTCAGTACACTTTTAAAGGATACTTTTAAAATATATGTGGATAATTATCCCTGGCATAATATGCCAATAACTGTCTACAAAATATTGATTCATGGATGTGAAATAATTAAAAATTTTAATTTACCAATTGGACTTTTATCTAAAGACGCATTAGAATATAGTCATAAGGAATTTAGAAAATATCGATTAAGTCACACTAGGAAAAATTCAAGGGAAAATTGCAATTGAGATCTTATGGCTGCATTACTGATAAATTCGGATCCTCTCATTTCTTCGAACAGACATATTGCCAAAACAAAAGGGAATGATTATAAAGATTTATTGCCATATATTATAGAAAAAAGTACAGATTCCGATGTTCATAATAGCTTCATTTCTGATATAAATTTTGAAGATTTTGTTTCAAGTGACACGTCGGATGAAACAGACTAATTACAGAAATTCTTATACATAATTTTTTTCTGTTTGTAATTTAACTATCATTTTTATTTTCTTTTTTATATATTAAATATGTGTAAATATTTTTTTTTAAATTTTTTTCATAAATGATCTCAAATTGTTTTTTGTGTTGAAAATTTGGTGTTTTGAAAATTTGGTTTAAGTGGGGTAAAAAAAAGGGGCATATTTTATAAGGAATCTTTATTTGGAAAAGCACCTTTTTTTATAAAATGTTAACGTGAAAGTGTTTCAAAAACGTGGGTTATATGGGGGTATCCCCAACAATGTATCAATTCAGGCTATTTTAAGCAAAGACTTAGTTGGGATAAAATAAAGTTCTCTATGTTATTGTGTTCAAATGAAGTGATTATGATAAAATTACTCTGGTTTTAAGAATTAAAGTTTTATAAGGAGTACCCCAAAAACTGGTCTGACCCAGCACATTTTTAGTAAAGACCATTGCTATAATACTGAAAATATTTGCGTGTGATTATAATAAAATAAAGTATTTATTTTTAAAGATACGAGATACTTAAAATTCGGGTTATAGGGAGGGTACCCCGAATAATGGTCAGATTATAGCCATTTTTGGTACTAATGTGTTTTGAGTGATTTTAGACCGAATATGAAATTATTTTAAAAAATATTAAAGGAGTCCAAAGATACATCGATTTTTAACTTTCTTATATGGGAGGTAGGCGTGGTCATTGTCCAATTTGGCCAATATTTGGAAATTTCTTAATCTACGTAAAAAAGTCGTCCACACCAAAGTTTGTTGCTCTGCGGCAACTGCAAATAATTTTGGCCACAGCTTATATGAAACGGTTACACTGTGTGTCGTGTTGACTACGCAAGAAGAAAAAAAAAATCGTTGAAGAGATGCACAAACTAGATATGTGAACATACATTTGACAAAAAGAGATGACCTATGAACCTTAACATATATTTTACATATCTGGACAAATATAAAAATTGGCGGGAAACCTTTTACACAGAACCCTTTTGATTTTAAATAGAAAAAATGCATCTTAACCTTTTTTTTATTTTTTAATAATTGGCCAATAAATGCAAATTATAAATTAATGTCTGCAAATCAACTCTAAGAAAATTCAAGAAAATCAAAGTAATCAAAGAGATATGTCGCTGTGACTTTTAGCATGGTGGAAAGAGATAACACACGTGCTGAAAGTTTCATATTTAAAGAAGTTGGTCGGGTGGAGTTGCCATATAGTCCATTATATTGAATTTGCTATGGTTATCGGAAGTAAGAGTGCGCACGCAAATCAGAAAAAGTTTGAAGATTTTATAACTTCCTCATCAACTAATATACATGAATTTCCTTTATTATTATGCTTTTTCGTTTTCTTAGTGCTCAAATATTCAATAGATTCATTGAAACTATTTTAATGTTTTCATATTTTATTGCCATGATGAATAGTGAAGAGAACGCAATATCGTGAGTACCCCGATTGATAATCACGTAATCACTTTTATGGGTATATAATAAAAGTTTTCAAATCAATGTTTTATTTGTTTAAAAGCTTTTTTTTTAATCATGTTACTTTTTTGTACCAGACACAGTCTGCACCAAACATGTTAAATTCCAGTTAGAATTAGCAATTGATGCAATTGGTTTATATTGTCTAATTCATCAAAGAATTAGAATTAGTTCAACTAATTCCGATTAGATAATTGAAATTTTTATTCCAATGGTAAAACTAATTGCAATTAGTTGCCATTAGCAAAAAAAATTGGTTTACCTTTACAATTAGGAATCTAATTGAATTCTGCTAATGCAATTAGATATTCAATTAGCTCGAATTAGAATCAATTATTTTGCTATTTTCAAAAACAAAAAAAAAACTAAAATATTCATAATATGAATTTCACTTGTGTACATAATATGTACTACATATATTACATACATGCACACCTATTTAATGTACCCGTGTAAACACAAATGGCAATTTCAAAAGAGAATCATAAAGAATTGCGGAAATTATAATTGCCAATGTAAAAGTAGACTTACGGTAATCGAATAAGGCTGTGTGCTATTCGGAAACTTTTCACTCGGATGATGAAATTTTGACAGTCTGAATGTGAATATTTGGCACTTGCGAGGTGAATATGACTGTCAAAAATTCATGTAAATTTTGACAATCGACAAGAGATTTTTTGACACAAGCAAAATTAGAAAAAAACACTTGTAAACTCGCGCTTAAAATAACTAATGTGGAATGCGTGAAGCTATACTTTTTTGTTAATTACAAATTAAAAAAGCACCTAGATTAAAAAAAGAATGGAAAAACCAACAAAACAGAAAAGGAAGTCGTACGTAACATGTAAGTATTAAGATTTTGGTTTTTCTTTAAGGTATAATGTTCGTGTTCATATTTTCATATATTAACAGGGAGCAATTCGGAGCGCTTCATGCTTATCGAGAAGCGAACATCCATGGATAAATATTTTAGTGGCAAAAATGCTAACAGCAACGAGGTTTGGAGGTAAGATTAATTTTATATGTATTTCATGTTTTTTAATTAGATATCTCTTGAAAAGAATTGTAGCAGAGTCCTTGAGGGAAGTATTGAGAGATCCATCCAAAGACTCAGTTAACTGCAAATATCAGTGGAATGGCCTGTTGAAGAAATATAAAGAATTGACGAAGTATCGATCAGGGAAAGGCGTTGGGAATGAGGCAACAACAGATGAGGCAAAAGATTGGCCTTTTTTCCAGGCCATACAATCATATGCAGCATTAAAAGATAACTTCCATCCGCCTTTCTTGCTGGATGCAACACATGGTGTATTCAGTATGCGCAGAGAGGAATGCACCACTACTTCTGCCCTACCAACCGGCATATCGTCGCTACCACTGTCTTCATCACCAACTCCAGAGATCGCTGCATCGTATTGCTCAATTTTAACATCAACACCGCCAAACACAGTACCATCACCAATGCCAATCACTGTGCCATCCCCACTGCCGTCGCCAGATTTACCTTCATTCTCAAGCCAATTTCTGCAATATCGGCCGTCTGTTTCTAATCTATCTTCGACTCCATCTCCAACGGAGGCAACGACTTCACGACATAAGAAGGGTCGTGGAAGTAGACTAGATAGAATGGAGCGTATGATGGTAAAAAAAGAAAAGAGAATTAAAAAACAGATGTCATCTCTAATGTCAGTTTTTGGACAAATGGTTCAAAGTGACTATCCGCACATTGACGCTTCCGGTCTATTTGTGGCTTCGTTGGAGTCGGAATCCGATTAAAGTAAGCATGTATTGCAAGGGATATATTTTGAGACACTTATTGCAAATTTTAATTACTTTCAGATGTCATCAGATGTCATCATCACTAAATCCAACCTATCAAATCTCTCATAAAATATGCTTCAACAATTCAACACGGGACATGCCGGCCATCATCAACCAACAATTGAACACAGAGGAGCAGGTTTGTGCCCTGAATTCTTACCTAGAAAATTCTATACTCAATTCCTTTTCTAATATTTTTTTTAGGATATTCCAACTCCTTCCCCGCCCACAGAAACAGAATATGTGCAGACAAATAATAAACAAAATACTTTTAAATTTATATTTAGCATAAGTTTAAAAAATCCTTCATTGAGTGCAAAATTTTCCATTCTTCTGCCGTTGCACAGCGCACTGGGTATGGGGGCGACGTTAAACATGGTCTACAGAAGAAAACGTGATGTCAAAGGCTTGTTTGCTGGTTTTGTGCCACTTGTCCTATGGATAACAATTGGAGGCGCATTCTTCTTTGGGCTCTACGATCTAACAACACGTATTTTGGGTTCAAACGTAGCAGCAGAAAATATTTATGATTTTAGCATTAATTTTACTCTCGTTTCTATATTTTAAGAATAAGACTATTGTTATTTATTTGTTAATTAAACCAAGAAGCAAAACACCATCAACAATAGTTTCTCATAAACATCCGTATCAGCAACAACAATAAACAGAAGATTAACGGACCTATTCTTAAAAATTTACAATAGTAAACCAGTTTTTTCATATTTCTGTGTGTTTGTTGTAATTTTTAGGTTTCAAAACAGAATTAGAAGCTCAAAATAATAAATTTTGACAAAAATTGTCACCTGCTTTTCATATATTGACAATTTCATTGACAAATTTTGTTTTTTGAGTTTCAAATTTTGTTTTGAAATCAAAAACTTACAATAAACACATAGAAATATGAAAAATATTGCTTTACTAATTTTCAAGAATAGGTCCGTAAACCAAACATATTAAAAATGAATTTAAACCAATATATTCTTAAATTCAATAAAAAAAAAGTTTAATCAGAAAAAACTAAAGTACATTTCAATCACTTGTATAAATGAAAAATGCTAAAGATAATATTTAAAAATTTACTTTCAGAGTTTATAAAAAATAAATTACATTACTTTTTGATTTTACGCACAGCTATTTGCTATATAATAAAAATTATTCGGGGTTGTTATAGAAACCAAGAGCTCTTGGAATCAAAATTGAAACCGACAAATATTTCGCTTATGGGACATCGGATAACATAGGTTTCTGTGACATCTAAAAGAGACACCGAATCCGATTCGAATATAATACCGCCAAATTGGAATCCATAAGACTTAAGCGAAATATTTGTCGGTTTCAATTCAGATTGCAAGAGCTCTTGGTTTTTACAACAACCCCGATTACAAAGTTGAGTTAATTTTATTGGACATTTTCTGAACAAATAGTTATTAAATAGCTGATGTTTCTAAGAATTGATTAAACAATTGATTTCTCACTATTACGCCTTCTGCAGAGTCAGTAGCCACAGCTTCCCTTTGATATGGGTTTTCATCTTCCAATGGAACAGCATCGCTTAGGGGCTGGAAATCTTCCTGCAGAATACAAATATTGTGCAACACAAATGCAGCAAAAGCCGTTTTAATACAATTTTTGGTTCTAAGTTCCAAGTCTCTATTAAAGATGTTTCTCCATCTTTGCTTCAACATGCCAAACGCGCATTCAACTTGTATTCTGGCCTTGCTATGAGCCGAATTGAATCACTTTTGATTGGTGCTGCAAGGTTCTTTGAATGGCGTTATAACAGCCACTGGTTGAACCTGACAAAGATAACCACTATCACCAAACAGGTAGTAACCACTTAGCGGATAGGATCCAGTATTGTAAAATGGGCTGTTTAAAAAAACACGCGTGTCATGCACTGACTCAGGATACCCAATAAACACATTCGTAAATTTATAATCACTGTCAACCACGGCTTGCGCTTGTATTGAGTAGAACTTTTTATGATTGATATACTCATCGTGTTTGTTGACCGGACTTTGAATGCGAATATAGGTACCATCAATTGCACCAACAAAATTTTTAAAAACACTCGTTTTACTTTTTCTACAAAATTTTTCACCAATTCTTTGGTAATCTTCAGCATTTTATTGGTTTATAAAGTGTCGTAGCTTTATAAACTCATCGAGTAGTTTATGAACTATGTATATTGCGGACAGTATAGCGGCTCAATCCCATAAAGCCACCTGCTACTCGATAGCTGCATCCACACGCCATCCAATAAAGGAAGCAAACCACTTCATACTCTTTTGACCATTAACGATGCTTCGCTGGAATAAACTCCACAATATTGCGGAAAGAGCTAGCAGACACTCTTAAATGCATTTTAGTTTGTGCATTGTCTCCATTCAAAATGGCATTTAATGTTTCGGAATAACCTCTTAGCCGAATATAGGTAATAACCTTAAAGGAATAATGTTTTAGGTAGTTGTCCGGAGCAGAACAGCAAAAGCAGTACTTACTCTTCGCCTTTCATTAAAAAAAAGCATCAAGTCATAAAGAAGTTCAAAACTTTATGCTTCCGACAGCAAAGCAACCAGAAGTGGAAAATATTTGCGTAAAATTCTGTTCATTTTCAGTTTAATCAACAATTTTGCAAAATAAATTAAATTCTTGCGCTAATACACTACCGAAATCTAAAACGTCAAAATTTCTACTTGTTTGTTTGACTGCTGGATTCAAAAAGAAAGAAAGAGCCTTTAAAATTCCAACAGCTTGTAGAAAGACTACAGAAATACAATTTTTTAACGGGTAACATTAAACTTAAACAATATTAAGAATCATAGCGGAGATTACTAATTCAATAGAATGCAAATAATAATACAATTACAATAGACAAATTTAAAACATTAAAATACATAAAACTGCACAGCTCCCTACGTCTCGCTCCTACGATCTGCTTTACCGATCTTCACTAGCACCCCCCCCCCCCCCATTAGGGCAGTTATTAACACCACTGATTAAAAAAATCACACAAAAGTTTCTTAAAAAATACATTAGAATCTTTTCTATAAATAAGATCACTATAATTAGAACTCACTTCACTTGCAGTATTCTAAACACTTGCGATTTCTTAAAACATAAGAAAATTAATTGATATTTTTTTCAAAACAATTTACCTTTTAAAATTACAATAAGCAGCTAAAAAGAATATAGTTGCAAATGAATATATAGGTTTAATAATGTTAAATACAATATTGAGTAAAATACTTATTTATATGTTTGATATTTTTACTTCAATTGCATGAAAGGTTTTTTGGTTTTTTTTTTTTATTTTTTGCTCAATTCAACATTTGCATTATTTCTTCGTCCGCAAGTGTCAGCGAACCTAAGCATGATCAAAAAAGGTATTTTAAGAATAATTTCTTTTTTTATCTATTAATGAAATTTTTATCAATTTTGAGTAAAATCCGATAACGGATTAATATTTGTGAAATCGTGACGTTTTGACGTATTCTGTTTTTCGAAAAATTGTCGAACATCGAAGTTAATGAAGTTATACCCAGGGTTGCGACTCTCGTACATTTTTTTTTACCAAATTACTTCCAATAATTTACCAAAATGAAAAAAAAAAATTACCAAAAACCTGTAATTTTTCAATAATTTTTCAGTAATATCACTTCATTTATGAAAACAAAAAATTTAAAAGAAAACAAAAGGGCTAGAAAACATCGAAATATAAAAAAATAACATTTTATTAAAACATCTTAGGTTAATATGACTTTGATTTTCAAATATATTTTTCCAGAAAAGGGGAAAAAATTAAAATACGAGGGTATCGTCGTTTTCATGTAAACGTCAGAATTCTAATTTTTTTAGTTTTAAAGTTCTATGATGCCCACAGTGAGCTGGTTATATACATTTGTAGAAAAAAAATAGGAGTTGTTGGAATTTTATGAAACTTCATTTCTAAAAGTATAATGGCATGCTGTTTCCAAATATCGTTATTTTTTTTTTGGACTGGTTTCTGTTGGTTAAAAACCTGATTTACGCTGTGATGTCCGAAATGCATTTGGTATTTTTTTGCACCGGCTACATTTTATTTTTTTCATTCATTTTTTAAAAAAAATTTTTTCACAATACAAAAAATTCACAATATGAGTATAATGGGTCATACTGAGTATAATGGGTCATGAACTAAATTTATTTTGAGTTACTTTGAATTATTGTTTCTACTGTATAGTTGGTGGCAAAAGTGGAAAAATATAGAAAACTTTAAAAAGGATTGCTTTGCTACGGCTAACAAGTTAACTAACGATTTTTAATATGAATACTCGTACTTTTGTGAATTTCGAATATTGAGAAAAGAAATTTGTAAAAAAAAAAAATAAAAAAAACGTAACTGATACAAAAAACAAAATGAATTTCTGAAATTACCGCCGAAAGAGTTAAAATACCTTAAAAAATTTGGTTATTTACAAAATTACATCAATAAAAAAAATCTGTTTTTAACTAACCAACCGGCACAAGAAAACGATATCAATTTTAGAACCATCGTATCATTATACATTTAGAAATAAAGTCTCATCAAATTCCAACAACTCCTTCTATTTTTTCCTAGCAAATTTACGAGTCATCTCACGGTGAGGTAAAAAATAAAAATACTAACGTGTACATGAAAAACGACGATACACTTTCCGAAAAGGTATATTTGGTTCATAGCACAGAATGTGTGTAAACACTGCGTTACACAGTTACGCAATTACAATAACAGTATTATAATCACATTTTTTGTGTGTTTAAAAAGCTTGCCTCTTTTTTTATTAAAGATTAATAGAAATTAAAAAAGTGAAAGTGAAATTATTCTTATTTTCAATGAGTGTTAATTGCCTAAAATCGCAGTAAATCCAAATCATTTGCTTAAACTTTTTAAAACGTTTCCAATTATTTAAAAGAGTATTTACAATGATAAAGGTGATGCAGAAATTAAGACATGGCTGCTCTAATTTGAAAACAATTACTTTTTTCTAAATTTTGATGTTTTTTAGTTTTTTTAAAGATTTAAAAAACTACCATAACGATAAAAAATTTACCATTTTACCAAGTCAAAAACTTTTTACCAAATTTGGTAATATTTTACCAAAACGGCAACGCTGGTTATAACATGTCGCCACTGAAAATCGTAACAAATCCAATACACTGGACTATTTGGCAATACTGGCTAGCTTCAACAATTAGAAAGATAAGCGACACTACCCTACCAACCAAATAGATATTCCCTTTGCGGACCTTGCACGGTCATTAATTTGACATAAATCATTTATATATTGATATATTATTGAATATTTGTTTGTATGCGTCACTTAATTTCGTTGCTGTCTTGATTGACCAGAATCAAATTATTTTGATATTTTTCAAAGCTTATCCAGCGGCTTTAAGTGTGCAAGGTCGACAAAATTTTGGCGGTTCGTTTGTTTTCGTCGTGATAATTGTGTTTGCAGAAAAAAAAGAAGCAGTTTAAAAAAAAGTAAAAGAAAATTTTTGGCACAATTTTCCCATTTATTTTTACTTTTTTTAATGCAATTTGCTAATGTAACCCTGCGGACACATGCAAGTAATCACTTGCAGCAAGTGGCAAAATTCACTGTCTCTGAAATTCCCTTGCAAGTAGCGCTGCAAGTAGGCTGCAAGTTTGAAAATGTGAGTGTGTTAGTAAAAATGTTTGGATGTATAGAGTTTTCAAACTTGCATTTACACGTGTGAACGCTGGGTTAGACGTGTATACGACAGGTAATATACGATCGTCTGAGTCACTCATCGATTTCTTCCCTTCCTGTCCCTTCCATCGCATTTCTTGGATTGCAGTGATATCAGCTTTGTATATTTCCAAGATATTAATCAGTTGGATAGAGGCACCTTCCCAATTAAGAGTTCGGACATTCCAGGTGCATATCCGTAAATCATTATCAGTTTTTCGTTTGCGGTAGTCGTCTTCAGATGTAGGGATCATTTTCTCATATATCACTTTTCTCATAACTTTTCATTGAAATGGTTTTTTTACGTGGTGGGCCTCAACCCCAACGCACAACCTATTTAAGGCCAGGTGACCCGTCGCTCAAATTAGCCGTCAAACTAACGGTTTGCCGTTGCCAAGGAAACACCACGAGGAGGTTTGAGTCGACTTGGGACGATTTCGACATAGATAATGCTGGCCTCGCAAAGTTGAGGCAGCCAGATACTTTGCCATATGAAGGATCGTCCCCTTTTGCCCTTCCTTCATACACTCTATTTATTTGGAACTCTAAAACGGCGAAATATTTTAGATAAAAAGACAATGTAGTTATGCCGGTATATGTGAGAAAGATTATAGAAAAAATACTAGGACTATTTTTTAAAAATCGTTTGTGACGAATCTTTTTGTCGAGGTATCACTCGCCGGTGTCCAGGGTTCGTTCACAAAAATTTACTACACAATGTTTAAGTTTAATTCTGGTTTTAACGGCTATCGGTGTATTTATTGTTATTAAATAGAAAGTTTACAGTTTTATTAAATTCATGGTATCATTTGTTCTTAATTTAATCACTTATGGTAAAGTTCCCTAATGTATATATGCACTTATATTTATCCTGCATTAGGCGTAGTTTCCCGATGTCATATCCTATCAGCTGTCAGCAACGTCACCCGCTATGGCTTACCACGTTGGCAGGACTTAGGAAAGAGTCGTTATCCACTATGGTTTAACGCATCGGCAGGTCTTAGAAAACAAATCGTTATCCACTTTGACTTAACGCGTAGGCAGGACTTGGGAAATGAATCGTTATCCACTATGGCTTAAAGCGTAGGCAGGTCTTAGAAAATGAATCGTTATCCACTATGGCTTAACGCGTAGGCAGATCTTGGGAAATGAATCAGTATCCACATTGGCTTAACGCGAAGGCAGGACTTAGGAAAGATTCGTTTTCCTCTATGGCTTAACGCGTAGGCAAGACTTAGGAAATTAATCGTTATCCACTATGGCTTAACGCGTGGGCAGGACTTAGGAAAGATGCGTTATCCACAATGGCTTAACGCTTAGGTAGGACTTAGGAAAGATTCGTTATCCTCTATGGCTTAACGCGTAGGCAAGACTTAGGAAATTAATCGTTATCCACTATGGCTTAACGCGTGGGCAGGACTTAGGAAAGATGCGTTATCCACAATGGCTTAACGCTTAGGTAGGACTTAGGAAAGATTCGTTATCCTCTATGGCTTAAAGCGTAGATTTAGATTCCACTATGGCTTAACGCTTAGGAAAAGGTTTTCAGGAGCTAATTAATTATGTATGACTTACCAGTTTGGCCGCTGCCGCGAGAATGATTTTTCATCTGATTCTCGTTGTGTAAGCCACCCCAGCTTGACTGCACAGCCATTGTGTGGTGAGTTTAAGTTGCAGATGTTTTGTTGTTTTTGGCATGTGTTTTCACTTCGGACTAGGGTTGGCAACCGAGTGAAATTAACTAAGGTGGCTGCTGCTTACTTGCCTACTTATAGTAGTTGTACTACGTCTGGCTGAACGTATTATAATTATCTGAATTAAGTTGGGATATATTATTATTTATTCCAATGTTAATTTCAATAATATATGGTGTATTGTGGTTTATTTATTTTTAAATTAAATAAATAAAAAAGGAATCTCAACGAAAGTAAACAAAAATAAGACAGCAATATTCAGGGTGAGTACGTGTTGTGTAGGTGAAAACGAGTTCAGCGACTTTCACCTTTACACGTTCATTCGCGGTTTGTAGTACAACTCTGTTTTATTTCAACTGTGAAACTTTCATAAGAATAGCTGCATTCTGGCCTGCTCAGTTATTCAAAAAAATCACCAAACGGATGTTTTAATCCAACTTCTGGTACATTATTAAAACATTAAACAATAACATAACACATTAAACATTATACACATTAAACATTATACATTAAAACATTCTTAAAAATATCTCGCATTAGATTTGTACAGCGAAAACGAAAACTTTCAAAAAGAGTTCAGAGGACAAGTGGCGTAAGTCCATTCATTTTATATATCCCTTAATAGTGAAGATGGTCACTAAGGAGTGATTTTTTCCGATTTCTGAAACTATTTGCTATCATTCCTCATCAAAATATTCTTAAAAATACCTCACATTCGAATTCGAATACAACAGCGAAAACGAGAAATTTCAAAAAGAGTTCAGAGGACAAGTGGCTTAAGTTCATTCATTTTATATCTCCTTTAATAATGATGATAGGCAATAGAATTTATCTAGAATTGCTTATCACATACTCTGCACCTAAAGGCTGCGTATACTAAAATTGATAATTTCAAGCCACCGCGGATTGACATTGATGCCAACCTCGTTGAATATTGGAGAAGCACAAAAAATGTATCACCCATTTTATGGCAACTAGCTTGCATTGTCCTTGCAACACCACCAAGTCAAGCTACAATGGAACGACCTTTCTCAGCTTTAAAGCTTATTTTAACCCTCATCGGTCCTCATATCAATTTGATACAATTTTTGTCTTAAGTTGAATAAAAAAAAAAACTGCGCGATGGAAAGAACCGGTTTTTAGGAAAATAGCATGATTTTTCCTGTAGAATCGGAATGAGTTTTTAATGTTCGGGCATTTCTGATTGTACCAGAGACGAACTAGTTACGAATCGGTCCCTCGTATCAACTTGATACAATACATCTGCCGATGGTTATTGCAGTTGTTTTTTGGGTTACATATTGTATGGAATTTTTATATCTGTTTTATTTGATTGAATATATTCTTTAAACAATTTTGCGTTAACAAAGTTACTTATTTCTTTGCCTTTAACAAGTTGTGTTGAAGCTTGTGTGAATGAATAAGTATTATATATAAAGGGTCCGCCAAATAACTTTTTTTTTTTTAAATGCAAAAAAAAAAACTACTGAATATTTTCTCAAATTTATTTTTTTATTTGAATGTACAATCCTTCCGGTTAATAATGGAAAATAATTTCATTCAAATGGCTGCCTCGTCTGGCCATGCAGTAGCCTACACTATCGGTCCAATTTTTAAGCACATTATCGATTGTGTGCAGCTGTATTTCACCAATGGCTTCACGAATATTGTCCTTTAAAGCGTCAATTGTCTCTGGCTTACTGGAATACTGAATATTTTCTCAAATTTATTTTTTTATTTGAATGTACAATCCTTCCGGTTAATAATGGAAAATAATTTCATTCAAATGGCTGCCTCGTCTGGCCATGCAGTAGCCTACACTATCGGTCCAATTTTTAAGCACATTATCGATTGTGTGCAGCTGTATTTCACCAATGGCTTCACGAATATTGTCCTTTAAAGCGTCAATTGTCTCTGGCTTGTCGGCGTAACACTTATCTTTGAAAGCACCCCACAAATAAAAGTCCAACGGTGTCAAATCGCAGCTCCGAGGTGGCCAAACGACATCAGCTCTGCGGCTGATAATGCGATCTTCAAAAACAGGGCGCAAAACATCGAGTGTAGCTTCGGCTGTGTAGCACGTAGCGCCGTCCTGTTGAAACCAAATGTTGCCAATATCCTCCTCTTCAATTTTTGTGAACAAAAATTCGTTCAACATGGCCCGATAACGATGACCATTGTCTGTAACGGCCACTCCTTGCTCATTTTCGAAGAAAAATGGCCCAATTATGCCTCTGAACCAAAATCCGCACCAAACAGTGACTCGTTTTGGGTGCATCGGCTTTTCAATGTATGCGTGCGGGTTTTCTGTGTCCCAAATGCGACAATTTTGCTTATTTACATACCCGCCAAGATCAAAATGAGCTTCATCTGAAAAGATGATTTTTTTGGCAAAATCGGCATCATCTGTTATAAGATCTTCTGCAATATTTCCCAGCGTTGTTCAACCGTATACACAACCATATTCGTTCAGCGGAAGGATAAAACTAATTATCTGTCAAATCAGACATGTGCTAAGTGTTACCATTCACGAAATAAGCACTAGTTGAAAAAAAAAACATTAGATGGCGGACCCTTTAGTTATTATTATTATGTATCTTCGTATCTTTTTACAGTACGGTATTTGCTAGTTGTATTAGTAAAAGTCTTGTGTTATATGTTTGTGTATACCGTATCTGTTATTTCGTATTAGTTAAAATCTTTAATAGTATAAACAAAATATGTATTACGACTATCAATGTGAATGTATTTTAAATTTTTAATTTGGCTGTTAGGAATTTTCTAAATGTTGTTTAAATTCTTTTAAGTCTAGCAGCCAAGGAAACAAGTAAGCTTCAATATATGTATATAAATTTAACTTTTTTCATATAATTAAATTTAGAGAATAAACTTTCATAACTGGTCAATTATTGTTTTACTGCCGCTTCTACAATCTTTTAAGTCCGACTACCACAGGAAGTTTATTCACGACTGTTGGGCCCAAAAGCCAACAAGTTGTGCTGTATTTGAAATTAATAAGTCCAGAACTGAAGGTAATTCACAAAATGACTTGATTTGAAATGCTATCGGCATTAATTCCAACTGTCATGCAAGTGGTGATAATGTAGGAATTCCCTTTGGAAATTTTTCTCCTATTTCATTTTGAATAACTACAGACTTATGAGGCAAATGCATTTCGTTTATTTTTAATGATTTCAACATCAACCGCTCAGTTTTTAAATACATTTTTGCAAAATTCAGATATTATTATTATTCAGAAGTGTCATATTATGTATCACTGTTAAAAAAATGGCTACAAATTATATTGTAGAGAAATCAGAAATTTTGATTAAAACTTCTGGCATAATATTCTGAACTAAAAGTGCGTCTTTCCTTGCTATGGAACTTTTTGAGTATAAAGTTAGTGTCGTGTTTAATACAGTAGTTTTTAAATTAGATATCATATGCTCTATTGATTGTATGTTTTTCTAGGTGCATCTAAAAAAATATAGCTTAAGTCCTCACGAGATTCAACATTTTCAAAAGGTGGCGGCGTCATATTATTTAAACGGCCTATTTTTGTTTTTTTATTTGGAGTAAAAAGGTTCTGATCATCAACGGAATGGTTTTTGAGATGTCGTTGAAATGACGTAAAGTCTGTAAATAGTTGATTGCAATTATGATAGGTACATTCTTTGTGTCAGTATTAGAAATCATGTGATAATTTTTCAAGTGTTTTAAATAAATAGAAAAATTTACAGAAGTTTTATTGCATAGGAAACAGTTAGCCATTTTTTTTTGGGTTACTTTAGACTACATGAAAATGCGAAGAGTACTGATGATTTAACATAACAAAAAATTCAAATAACTGGTAATTTTTAACTGGTAAATATTGTTGTGTCAGAACGAAATAAAGAGCTTAGATATTCAGTTAATAAATATTGATTTCAACATAAAATGTTCTCTTAAGCTTGGCCTTCTAGAAAAGAAGTGAAATGTTTTTAATTTTCATAGAAATTGGCTAAGAATTATGATGTAGCTGCACGCTTCCTTACATTTTCATATGATCTAAAAGGGCTGAGAGCTCAGATGATTTGATATCAAACTGGACAGCATAAAACGGCTTGATTTTTTCTTTGAAAACATTCCTTGAGGAAATTTTATATTGAAATCAATGTATATCTCAAAATAAAGACAATTCAAAGTAAATGCAAGACATTCACAAAATTTAAATTATATGCATACCAACTGAGGTGCCCGCGAATCTTTCAAGAGGTGCTACTCCCTGTATATATACTGAGGATCTAAACTTTTTATGTCGTCCTGGCGCAACAAGTAGGTGCGCTCCCACCGATCTTTCACGAGTTCCCAATCGTTGATGTCTCTCTGCAGTTTCTCTTATTTTTTTTTGATTCGTTTTGTTTTACTCTGAAGTTGAGATTTCTGCGGCTTCGGTGGTGTGCGGTTTTTCTTTTATGTTGCAGATTAGTATATTTATTAAATAATTTTCCAGCAACTCTCTGATTTAAAGTTCTCGGAATATAGTAATAATCCTGTCAATGAAATGAAACAATTAGTAAGGTAAGCACAGATTTATTAAAGTAGTAAATTTTCACCAAAACCAGTTTTCGTTGGGGAATATGCCACCAATTTTTTTATCTATTTTCTGTAAATAGCTTGTTGATAATTTTATTTCGTTGTCGAATATATGTTCCAGGATAACGTCTACAATATGCTTGCGCTTCTCTTCATTGAGCTTTTCATAAGTGTTGTAGTATTCCACTACGCATCTTCCCTTTCTATTTTTATTAAGAATGTCTTCAATGTCGTCAGCATTGAAATTGTTCTTTAACAGAAGCTCTGTGCGGTTTCCTTTCTGAAATTGGCATTTAAACAAGAAAATAGTTCAACAGATATATAAATCGGTGACGTTGTTTTTCAAAATTTTAAATTTGTCTGATCTGATGTTGTTGTTTGTGATGCCATTTGCTGAAATTTTAAAAACCATCCCGAAAGTCAGTACCCAGAAAACAATTTATGATCCCTCATAAAATACGACTCTAAAATGCGTCATTTATGTGAGTGGTTTATGAGTGTTCACAAAAAGGAGTCATAAAAGAATTCTTTTTATGCCTATTTTATGAGTGTACTTTTTATTCGTGCTTTATGACACATCACAAAAAAGACTCATAAAACAGTACTTTTTATGCGAGTTTTTCGATGATAATAGATAAATAAAATAATTAAATAATGAAATTAATAAAATAAATTAATAAAATAAAATACAATATTCTTTAAATTTTTTTATATTCAATACGATATTTAATTACAATATTTTTTTTACTTAGAGCATCATTAGCTTTTATGCACCAAAAGTAAAGTAGTTAAAAAAAAAAAACGAAAATGGCCATTTCAGCCCTTGAAAGGACTTTGACCGAGCTTCTTATGATCAATTGTGTTGTTTGTGATGTGAAATGTTTTCACACAAATGATCGAGAACTGGACCTACATGTTTTACGCCGACTCCGAACGGCTTATTTTCTCAAGAAGCTTTTCATGGCAGTTTTTACTCTCTGAGGTTTGCCATTGTCTGCAGAGAGGTGACGGCCGAACAGAAAAATTAATTCAATTGAAAAAATTTTCTGTGTCAGATGAAGGATTCGAACCTGTGTTCTCTGGCGTAAGAGTCACACACTCTACCCACTACGCCACGGCCGCCACCGAGTAGTTATTTTTTTAGGTAGTTATTTATTTTAAAAGAAATATTTATGAACTTGATTTTAAAGTTATCCGCCGTCGCGTGTCTGCCAGTTGCATTTGCATCCTTGGTTCAATTGAATTTTTGGTGGTGTATCAATAAGCAGCATGTTGGAACTTTACCATAGCGTGCTAAATACTTTAGGCCATAAATCAATTGACCTAATACAGAAACTAAAAAATTGTATAATTAATACAACTGTTTTATTAAATTACTAGCTGGGTCCCAGTTGTTTGCATACCTTACCTTTGCATACAAAACAACTTTCTTGAGCACACCTATAAATAAAAAAATATTTTATATTATGACGTTATTTGTGATAAGGTAATGATACTTTTAATGTAGAAAAATTATATGTAAAGTGAATTATTTCGCATTGTGGCAGTGTTGTTGAAATATTTTACTTGATTCGAACTTGCTATAGCACTATATGTAACGTTTTTGATGAAAAAAATTTTATCGTTACTTGAAGTATTTTATTAAGTACGTTATTTTAATTAAAAGATTGAGAGTTAAAAAGAACTACATTTATATTATAATGCAATGTGTCGTTATTGACGATAGTTTCATCGATGTTACATCCTAGCAGCTGGCTATAACTCAAAATGAGACACACTTGTTGATAAAAATTATTAGTGTTTAGAAATAATACACTTCCTGTTATGAAAATATTAAAATTATATTTGTTAACTTATTAATTTCAATATTATATTTTTCTTCTTTTTTCTGGAGTTTGTGGGAGTCAATTGAAAACTTTAAATGCGTTTTCTACGAAATCGCTTTTTTTGAGTTATGACAGTCTTTTAGTATATGAGCGATATGTCGGCCAATTTAGAAAAAATTACAAAAAAAAATTATGTGATTGCGTTAAATATTTTGGTCGTTATGCAACTTTTTACTGGAAGTGTAACATTTTGTAAATTTTGAGCTTGCAAATATTAAAAAAAAGACATCACGGCGTTTTATTACATATTATTTAGGTATTTGGCGCAAAAAATTCTTGCAAAAAGCCGTACGCGACATTACAACACTACAAAAGCACGCAAAGCAAAATGTAAAAAGTAACGTTGAAACTGTTCTGATCTGTTTGTCAACCACGCATGCTTTTCTCTATACCTACGGTGACCATCTGTCCTCTTTTTTAGCCTCGTTTCCTTATTTAAAATGTTGTCCTTATATTGTCCTCTTTTTTTAAAATTGTCCTCTTTTGTCGTTTTTTTTATTTTTATCTTCTTGGCGCCAATTGCGTAATGCACAAGTATTTTCTTTAAGTAATAATATTTAGACATAGGAGAAGTCGCAGTTAAATGTAACTACTTTGGAATCTATATTAATTACTAAGTGTCCAAATGGACTGCACAGAGTTTAAAGTATTTCTAGAATAAAATTAAAACGATATTAAAAAAAAAAATATATTCTGCCAAAGAGTATTTGTATCCAAATATCCAAATATTATTACTTAAAGAAAATAATTTTTCTGTTGACGCAAATTTTTCCATATTGCTTGCTTAGACTTAAAAACAAAATAGGACATATTGACATATTAACATATGAAAAAAATTTTACTGCTCGTCATTTATGTTGTCTTTTATTATAAAGGTGTGTTTCCGTACTCACACTGTGTAACTTGTGGGACACTATTTTCTGTTTCCGTACTTTCTATGATTAAAATGGGAGAAGAAGAACAAGCATAAAACCGCTCTCTCGAGCACACATAGTGCACAGAGAGTGCTAGAACTCAAGACTCCGAGTAAAGTAAGAACAAGCATCAAGAAGAACAAGCATGAACTTCACAAGCAAATTGACGATAATTTTAATTGGCGCAATTTACGTTTGACATGTCTGTAGTCAAAATCAGCTGTTTTGTGCTTGAAACTTACTAGAAGCTGTTTCCGTACTCTTGCAACTATTCTCACATTTTATTTTTACTCTCTCAGTTTGAACCTACACAAATCTTACACAGTGTAGAGTACGGAAATACACCTATAAATTCTTAAAGAACATTGTTTGTTTATTAAGAAAAATATAATCTCAATTAATTTCTATGTTATTATTTTTTTTATAAAATTTTTGAAATAAGGGAACAAATTGTAAACTTTTTTATACAACTGACAAAATTTTACACACTTGTTTCGAATTACAATTGTCTGACATATCTAAAAACAGAAAGTGAATTCATTGTAACAGGCCTAAATTAACAGATGCAGCGATACTTAAAAGAAATTAAAAGAAAAAATTGTTTAAACAATTTATATAAACGAGAAGCATAATAAATTTTATTTAATTCCATTAATTTTTAAGTTTTGTGTTTATATAACTCCAATAATTATTCAATTATTAAAGGTTATATTTTTTCTAGCTCAAGGTGAAAACTGCTTTCCGAAGAAAACAACTGAATAAAAACAACCAACAACAACAACAATACCCTATATAGAGTATCAATCACATAGTAGACTAGACAGACTGTTCGTTGGCCGCTACACCAACTCATCAGTAGCCTTTTTTCGTGATTCTTGCTGTGATCCACTAAGCTCTTAATTTTCTATTTGTTTCACGAATGCAATTAGTAAATTACCCTGAATTGCATATGCATGAATACAAATGATATGAAAGCAGCTTAAAGTTCTTCTAATTTGTGAAGCATACGGGTTACTTGGTCGCAGCGACTTTAAAGTTGCAGTGAATGCTAACAGCGACCATTAAAATTAGCAGCTGCCAGCGGTTGGCCGCTAACAAAATGCTTTGAAAAAGCTTATGAATTTTTTTAATTTTGAGTGAACAAAACCATAAATCAATAAGAATTCACTTTTTTGTTATAAAAATAAAAAAATTATGTAAAAAATGCGCAGAAATTTGTTTTTCAACATACTTAAGTAAACAAGCAAACATTAAGCACAAGTCGCTGATTCATAGCTGGTCGCTTTTTGTCACTGATCGCAGTTTGGTTGCTAGTAGCTGTTTGGTCACTGGACGCTGCTTAGTCACTGATTGGTCACTGGTCGCTGTTTGGTCATTGTTCGCTATTTGGTTGAAAATGGCTGTTTATTTTCATTCTTTTTGAGTAGTGGAAGCAAAAAAATTAGTTTGAATAATTTTGATCTGATAGTAAGAAAATTTATAAAATGTGCTGAAAATATTTTTTGAAGCGGCAAATATTAAGAGAGTATATCTGGTTGGAAGGCTGTTTTGGACCCTTTTTGAAAAATTTCTCATTTGAAAACGCAGAGTTATTTAAATTCAGTTTTTTATTGTATTAAGAACATAAGAATTAAGAAAACAAAATTGTATTAAGAACAAAATTAAATAAAAATTTTTTTTTCCTGTGTACGAGGGCTGTTCAAAAAGTTGTCGGCCTTCAAATTTGGGCGTCGAAAAATGTATGCTGCTTGCGGCCCGATAACTCAACTTCGGACCATCTTAAATGGAAAATGTAAACGGCGTTAGATTCAGTACAGATGTCACTCTGGTTCCTACCTCAATTATAATTTTGCGATTATTTTTTACAAAACAGCGGTCATTGAAAAATGAAAAACCGAACGTCTTTTTTTTAGTTTAGTGTAAAAAAAAATAAAAGTAAAAAATTGTTTGAAACTGTGATTGAGGTAAGGACCACAATGGTGATATTTCTGCGTCGATTGCACTTTGTTTCATCAAAATTGGTTTAGAACTACTGGCGCAATTTGGGCCGCAAGCTCGAAAAACGTGGTTTTGAGATAAACGCGTTTCAGTTTGAAGTTATTTTTTTGCATCAAAAACAAAATTGAAATGAAAAATTTGAGCATGCAGTTTTAGAAATTCGACAATTCTGCGTCGATTGCACTTGGTTTCATCAAGTAGAACCAATCAAGGTTGAGTAGAACCGGAGAAAAGGGACTTCGATGTTCAAAAACGTAATTTTGAAAAAACTCAAAGAAAATTTTAGGCAATAAAACATTTTTTTTTTTTTTAAATACTTACATATATCAATCTGCATTGACAGCCCCATGAGGACTCAGCGGCTCTTTGTGCTCTTCGGGCAGTTCTACCTTCTTTTGATGCGGCCAGAGCTCTGGCTTCGGACCTTTTCAAACGTTCTTCGTTTAAACGTTCGTTGCCAATCGGGATGCCCATTAGGTCCATTATTTCATTAGTTTTAAATTTTTTTGCCGATGTACTTGTGAATTCGGTGTCCTCTTTTCGTCTTGGTAACCACGAAACTGGCGTTTCAAGGGACGAGTTTTTGGATTGCTACCAGTGTTTCTTTTATTTTTATTTCTATTACTTTTTCTATCCATTGTCTTTAGCACAAACAAAAATTGTTATCAAAACTTTACTTTTCAAAACTGTATGCGCGCGCGTCCGGTTTATAACTCAATTCAAAGTGAACTAAACGCTGCCAACATATGAATACCTAAGCTCTAAAATGTGTATTAATTTCTTTTTAAAATGCGTATACAAACAAGTTATTACCAACTAAAGAACGCGTTGAACGAAATTCGGTGGTTGCTTCAAACCGTTGCATTCAAAAAGTAGCCAAATTGAGCAAATCGCATTTTGGCGAAAACATTGCTGGACAAAAATATCTCCTAAAGTATTTTGAATTTCAAAAAACCCTTTTAGGACGATATTCTCAAAAAAAAAATTTTGCCAACCGGGAATACTCCCTTAACCAATTTTAGCCCGCTGGTTGATTTTTCAACCACTAACTTTCAAATTTTTTCAAACTCCGCATATACACGGTTCAGTTAAATGGATATTCAGAAAAAAAAAATAAATATTTTAAATTTCCTGTTTTTACCTATTTAGGCAAGCGATTAAAAAATACCATTTTTGAAAAAAATCAAAAAAAAAAAAAATGCAATGTACGGTATGCGAAATAATTATATGTGACTTAAAAACGTACAACGTTTTGTGAGGAGAAGAAATTATGTACCAATTTCTGTCCCACAAATAACATGTAAATAATGTATATAAAATAGTATTTAATTATAAATTAATATATATATAAATTATATTATAAATATTATTAACAATATACACTTTGTATTATATAGCCACCTGTTGTTAAAATAACATTAAAAAACTAATAAATATACACATACACGCATACATGCATACACACGCATGTAATCAAAACAACCGAACAATGAAACAGAAAAACAGCGCAAGCAAATAAAAAGCCGCGCGCTAGAATAGTAAAGTGAGTCTTGAACAGAACACAGTCGCGTGCACATGTGCAAAGACTTAGGTCAGTTAAGCTCAGGTTCTCATAGTAAAGGCGTTCACACCCTTTAAGGTTAGGTTTTCATAGTAAATGCGTTTACACCCTTTAAGCTCAGGTTTTCATAGTAAAGGCGTTCACACCTTTTAAGATCAGGTTTTCATAGTAAAGGCGTTTACACCCTTTAAGCATAGGGTATTTATAGTAAAGGCGTTCACACCCTTTAAGATCAGGTTTTCATAGTAAAGGCGTTTACACCCTTTAAACACAGGGTATTCATAGTTTTATTCATAGGGTTTTCATAGTAAAGTCATTTACACCCTTTAAGCTCAGGGTACTCACAGTAAAAGCGTTTACACCCTTTAAGCTCAGTTTTCGTAGTAAAGGCTTTCACACCCTTTAAGCTCAGGTTTTCATAGTAAAGGCGTTTACACCCTTTAAGCTCAGGTTTTTCATAGTAAAGGCGTTTACACTCTTTAACCTCAGGGTATTCATTGTAAAGGCTTTTACACCCTTTAAGCGCAGGTTATTCTATATAGTGAAGGCGTTTACACCCTTCTAGCGTAGGTTGTTTCACTTCATCTAAGTAAATATACGGAGTCGAAATAATAATATAATTAATTAATTTTATGTCATATTTCCAAACAACAATAACTACAGAAGTATTAATATTTTGAATATTGTTTTATTTTATAATATATATAAAATATAATCTTAATAGTTTGAATAACTACATTTAAAACCTAATCCTATTGTAGTAATAGTATTTAATAGATAAAAGAAACGTCAAATAAAGATTACTTGTAAATTTAAAACTAAAACAACGGTGTTATAAATTTTTTTGCAATTACAAACGAACTGGAGGGTTCGATACAGTTTAAAGCATACAACTTCGGTAACAGTAAAATGCAAGTATGCAAAAAAATTGATTGTTGTCTAATTAACAGGAGAACTAAGAATTTATTTGTCCTTTCCTTACAAAATTTACCGTTATCTACAAAACTTGCAGAAAGCCTTTATTCTGCTATAGGAAATAATTATATGTGCATCAGTAGCAATGGTCTGCAAATAATGGCATTGCGATAGTATTGGCCAGCTAAGGGTCGTTTCCGAAGTAATTTTTTTCGTAGAATCCAAATCCGTGGATTGGATTGGTTCATCATGTAAGGATTTTAAAACATTTGAGGTTATGTACACGAAAAATTGCTACTTTTGAGGTTGAATATAGGATGCACAACATTTCTTAAATTATTTTCTTTGTATTTTCTCATGAATTTTTATTTTTCCCTCTAAAATGAGCTCTGAAATGGATGATTTATTCAAAAACTATGGCTGTTTGAAAAGGACGAGCGCAAGCAAAAATGTACAGTCAGTGAAGTAGTGTAACGGCACATTAAGTGGTGGGTTCTGGCTTTCATGTTTGAAGGTGGCTTTGACTGTGAAGTTGAATCCACATTCGAGCATGCAGGTCAGGATTCGCCATGGCTGTGTCGTATGCAAACATGAGTGACATACTGCTCATACCACGGCGGACGCGTTCGAGGTGTGACAACTGACAGATGACTTTGACAGCTGACACTTTGACAGCTGACATTTTGACTTTTACAGTCAACACATTAAGTGACAGTTGACGTTTTACTTTGACAGCTGACACTTTGTCAGCCGACACTTTGCACTTTGACCGTTACCATTTTGTATTTCTGACATTTTATTTCCTGTGAAATCTGATATTTCTTTGACATTCAAATCCGACATTGGTATTTAATTTAATTCTGACGTTTTATCTTTTATTCAATTCTGACAGTTTCCTTTCATTTAAATTTGACGTTTATCCTACATCTTAATTCTGACATGTCGTCGTATATTCATATGTGACATTTTACTATCATTTAAATTCTGACATTTTTATTTTTCCAACTATGACATTTATTCTGACAAGTTTTACTTTAACTTAGACATCTGTCGCAAGTCCTATCCAGTGGTCGCACTTCGAACGCGTGAACCTTGGTACTCAATACGCAAGTGTGTCACACATGTAAAGTTCGAAGAGCACTCTCAAGCTTAAGCTCACCCTCAGCAATTGTTCTCAAGTTTCGGAACGCTCCTTGTCGACATATTTGACATATGTCAAATAAAATTGACAACGGGCCAGCGAATGGCGAAACTTCCGCCATAGAAAGATTCCTTTTATTTTGGAATTCTGACCAGCGTGGGCAAGCGCCAGCTATTCAACGGATCGACCGGCATCAGTGGTAGCAGGTAAGGATTGAATACAATTAAAAGAAGCGACCTGATTATTGTATTCACCAGCAGCAAGGGTAGCAGCCATTTTTTTGAAACAATAGCGGCGCACAATCCACCGCCACTTGCAACAGCAATAGCGGCGCACCCACCAACCGCCTCAACAGCAGCGGCGCACACACCAACACCCCAATAGCAACAGCAGCATAGCCACCACGCACCCACCAACCGCATCAACACCAGCGGCGCACCCTCCAGCAGCCACTTGCAACAACGATAAGCGGCGCATCCACAGCTCAAACATCAGCACCACAGCCTACCACGCACCGCACCGTTACCACGCACCGGTAAGTGTTTGCTTGGAAAGTGCTAGCTTTCAAGCTAATACAGTATTTTGTATTTTTCATCCCAGCCCAATGCGCCGACACCATCAACTGCAACTGCAGTAGCGGCAAAGCGCCGACACCGACAACTGCAACAGCAGTAGCGGCAAAGCGCCGACAGCGCCATCAACTGCAACTGCAGTAGCGGCAAAGCGCCGACACCGACAACTGCAACAACAGTAGCGGCAAAGCGCCGACAACAACAACACCTGCAACAACAGCAGCTATAAACCCAGTGGGCAACATAAGGTCCAGCCCCGATCACATAAGTGGCTTCAACATCAGAGCCACAATAGCGCAGCCACCAGCAAAAGCATCTGATCTCACAACAACATCACTAGGCAGCAGGAGCAGCAACAACACCAAACGCAACCTTATCAGTGTGTAGCAGCAGCTTTGATAGGGAGCAGTCTCAATAGCGGCGCACAATCCACCGCAACTTGCAACAGCAATAGCGGCGCACCCACCAACCGTCTCAACAGCAGCGGCGCACACACCAGCACCCCAATAGCAACAGCATCAGAGCCACCACGCACCGGTATGTGCTTGTGTGAAAGTTTTAGCTTTCAAGCTAAAATTTATAATTTTTATGTAGCACCGTTACCACCCACCCAACGTGCAACAGCAGCAGAATTGCAGGACCAGCAGCCACATCACCAACAGTAACGGATGAGGAGCAGCAGCGCTCTCCAACAACAGGCAAGGCTCACAAACTGCAGCAGCACCAGCGGACCAGCTACAACCGCACCCATCCGAGCAGCGGCACCCAAAATGGCCTGCTGCCTGCAATTTAAGCGCCTCAGGCAACAACGCTAAGCGGCGCATCCACAGCATAGGCAACAACAATCAAGTCTGGGCAAGTACATAAGAAAGAAAAAAAAAAATTTAATTCGGCTGGGTTTTACGGGTTTTTCATTGGCCTCATTGTTTCCTCCCCTACACTTGAAATATTACATTTAAATGTACTTTAATTATTTTAAGGCAATACTTTTTAAGTACTTAAGTAGGTAAACAACCTCAACAATAACGATCAAATGTGTTGATTAATCTGAATAGTGAATTAATCAGAAATTTAGGCCCAGTTTCACCAACTGTGCTTGGGTTGGGCTTAAGTGTAAGCTCTGAAAATGCGTTCCTCGGCCATACTTAAGTTGAACTTAAGTATGGAAAATGCGTGACTTAAGTCGTCAATAGCAAACAGCTGATATCATTCTGCGGAACAATTTTGCAAAACAATTCTGGAAAATATTTTGTGAAAGAAAAAAAAAAATTTTAAATTGATTTTGATTGGGATTGCTTTGGATTCTTTTCTTTTACTCATTTTAATGTGTTTTACACTTTCCTATTAGTTTCCTTTTCTAATAAAGTTTTGCACAAATGTCATAAAATGAACACAAACTATTTTGGATGGTCTTGCCATATTATTGTTTTGAATTTTGGTAATAGTTAAGTACGGATTGTGAAACGCAAAGGCCTCAGAAAACTTAGGTTGAACTTAGCTGAGGTTGAACTTAAGTACAACTTAGGTACGGTTTGTGAAACTGGGCCTTATAGTCTCAACAGACATTGTTTTGACCATACAGAAAACTTTTCTGTACTGCGTATAAAAATAAAATTTTTTTTTATAACTAACAACATAAAATTTAAAGACAAAATTTTGTAATCAAAAAGAATATTTAAATAAATATTTTATTTAAAACAAATAAATAAAAGGCACAAATTAAACAGACACTACCCTACAATAAAAGTAAACAAAAATAATAAGTTTTATTTAAAAGTAATAAAAGTAACAAAAATTATAAAAATAATAAAACAAACAGTTTTTATTAAAAATAACCATAATAAAATTGAAATAAAATAATAATATAACAATAAACTTAAAAGAAAATTGGATACAATTTTATTGAAATAAAAAATTAAATAAAAATAACTACATATACGCCAATAATTTTTGTTTTAATAATAATAATAAAACGAGAAGAGTAACACGTTTTTTTTACATAAAAGCAAAAATAAAATATAAATAACATTTTTTTTAATAAATCAAATAAAGAAATAAAATTTAAAAAAAAAAAAAATATAAAATAAAATGTAAATTAAATTTTTTATTTAAAAATAATATATGCAAAATAAAATTTGTTATTTAAAAATAATATATAATAATAAATAATATATAACATATATAATATATAACAAAAGAAAAACGTTATTACATTTTATTTAAAAAAAAAACTAAAAAATTAAATTTACATAAAATTTTGTTTATTTAAAAATTGAAAAAAAAATATAAACATAAGAATTAAAAATTAAATTAAAATCAGTTGTATGTAAATTTAATTAGTTGTAAGATTTTAAATTTATATTAAAAGAACGGTGTTATAATAAACAAGTAAGTTATTTTATTTGGTCGAGGGAGAGTGTTGTTTGCTTTTGGGGAGGACTAAGTACTTCGCCCCAGGGTCCTCCATGGTTGGGAGGGATGCGTGGGCTGAGCCTTAACATCTGGCTCGAGTGTTGGTTGGTGGATGGGTGAGCCAGGGACTCCCAACCTTTTCTATTTTGTTTTTTTTTTTAATTTAATTTTCTTTCTTTTCAGGTTCGGTAACTTTGCTATTTGTTAGTCCAAATCTCGACACGATAAAATTTTGTTTATATGCACGTGAAATATTTGTACGGCGAAGGTACGCGGAGTTGGCCACCACGAGTCCCCCACTCACTCCCAAACTGCTAGCACATAGGCTAACCAGCACGTGCAGTCGTGGTCAACTTCGGGTCCGCGGGTCACCTGACCAGGGGCGGTGGCGTCGGCCAGGGTAAGCAGGTGCCCTGACTATTTTTTTTTCTCTGTGCTGAGGTCACAGGGGTGCATTCACCGTGCGCCCTCAAAAGGTACAAGTCAGGGCTGCTGCTTCCATGGTCGGCCTCACCGCTCAGCGTTGCCAGACGCAATCGTTTTGTTCTTGTCGTTGAACTCGGTCGAGGCTCCTTTCGCTCCGCTCAAATGGCCATAATTTTTTATAAAATCATCGTACGGCACCATTTCAGAGCTCATTTTTAAGGGTAAGAATAGAACTGCATGATAAAATAAAAAGAAAATAATTTAAAAAATTTTGTACATCCTTTATCCAACCTCAAAAGTAGCCATTTTTCGTGGACATAACCTCAAATATCTCAAAATCCTGATATGGTAAGCCAATTCTGAGCACTGATTTGGATTCTATGCAAAAAATTACTTCGAAAACGACCCTCAGATGGCCAATACTATCGCAATTCCAATATTTACAGACTTTTGTTACTGATGCACATATAATTATTTCCTATAGTAGAATAAAGGCTTACTGCAAGTTTTGTAGATAACGGTAAATTTTGAAATTAAAAAACAAGCAAATTCTTAGATCACCTATTACTTAGGCAGCAACCAATTTTTTTGCATACTTGCATTTTACCGTTACCGAAGATGTACGCTTTAAACGTTGTACGTTTTTTTGTCACATATAATTATTTCGCAGACTGTATAATAAAACTATTTCCGTAACCAGCAGCCAAAGGACTAAAAAATGAGCATCAGTTGGTTTTGGTCAACACAGGTTAATTTAACAATGTGTTACCTGTGTGATAAAACACAGATGGTCGCTTTTTGACAAATGGCCTTATATGTATACTTTTATTATAATATTTTCACGTGCCACTTTTACATATATTTCATTTAATAAAAATAACAATATTTTATTTAAAATTTTTGAATTTTTGTATACAGATTCGCCACCACTTAGTAGCCGAAAAATTTTAATAAACTTTGGAATTTTCTTAATTTGATTACTGATAACCAAATCTGAAAATTTCATTACGAAATTCCAACGCGTTCTGATAGCGGACCAAAATGGGTTAAATAAACAAGCATGTCTCAAATGTAAAGCCATTGAAAGTACATTCGATCCCGACGTGAATTGGATTTCAGAACATGCCTGAAACAGTGGTAACTTATGAAATGTCGCTGTTTAGTAACCGGTTAAAGCTTTTGCGTTCGCAGATCAAGGAAATATTAATTTTTCCAATTGTGTTGTGTAAATAAGAATTATTAATAAAAATTGCGTAAAATATGGTTTTGAAGCGGGTTATATTAAATAAACAGGGAACTGTAGCTGTTTTAATGACTGTAGTGAGGAATTTTATGCAAAAATCAAATTAAAAGAAAATGCATAAGCATGCGCTATAAATATTTGCATATATATTATCCCTTCTATTTCCTACCTTTTTAATTGAAACAGCGACTTGGTCGCTGTATTTCCTGCTGGAGCGGGAAGTGAGTATTAATTTCAGCAGGATGGTGCCTTATGTCATACAGCGAAAACAACTAAGTACTGGTTGAGGAATAACGATCATCGCGTTATTCCCTGATCTTCCTGTAGTCGAGACCCATCCCCAACAGAGTCTTTGTGGTTGAAAAAATTTTTGCCGTAGTTAAAGAGTGTTTGTGAAATGCAAATTTTGTTTTGTTAAGTTTCGTTCTCAAATGTTGCTGTAGAAGTTTTTTTTAATTCACCCTTTTTCAATAATTTTTTGGAGCTTCTTTATGCAAGTAAAAACAAAAATTAAGGTGGCCGAACTATTCTGACGAGGGGTATTATTTTAATTTGAAATTAAATGTCATCATATTTTAACGAATTAATTTAATTTTAAAAAAACTTGATTTTCAGTGAATTAAAAAGCATATTAACTGAAGTGAGATCGAAGTGAAAAAAATACTGGTGAATAGAAAATTGTTCATTACATAAATAACTGTTTCAGTATTAAAAATCTAAATCGCACCTTTCTATTTATTTTTTGTATTTATGCCCAAGCCCGCCTCTAAGAGAGCCGAATTTTTCACCTGTAATAAATCAACGAAATAACAAAATGAAAAACGAACTTCAGATTAGTTTTTCTCCTCAACAAATCAGTCTAATCTGATTTTTGGAGCGCAAACAAAAAATGTAGCATTAGAGCTGACATGCTCATCCAGTAGCTCATTTTACTCGCGTTACCCGCCATACAAATTTTTGTTTATCATGAGATTTGTCTTTGCGCTCATGTGAAAGGAAAACCATGTATAAAAAAACAACAACACAACCTACAAAAAAGTGCAGATAACAGCACCACAAGTCGCTGTTGACGAACATCTAATTTTGAACGCCTAAAGAACAACAACAAATGCATGCAAATTATCCCATTGCTTGTGTGTTAACGCACACAGGAATTGCTTTTTATTTTTGTTTTTTTTTCTTGCGTTTGATTTGGTCTTTTAAAAATGATTTGCTCCTTTGTAAAATTTCGTTAGCTCCACTGCATTAGAAGCTTAATTTCCATTATTGCATACATATTTACCACATTTTTAGAACTTAAAACTTATTTTTTTTTTTTGTGTTTGGAAATCTATGTAAAACAAGAGGGCTTGCAACTGGCAAAGGCACTAGTAAAATTATGAGCACTTAGTTATAAGCTAGAAAAACAGCTCTAGCGACTGGCTAGTAAAGTATAAAATAAAGCAAATAGTTATTTTTATACTAGTAAAACACCTCCATCTGACACAGAAAATTTTTTTAATTGAATTAATTTTTCTGTTCGGCCGTCACCTCTCTGCAGACAATGGCAAACATCAGAGAGTAAAAAACTGTCATGAAAAGCTTCTTGAGAACATAAGCCGTTCGGAGTCGGCGTAAAACATGTAGGTCCAGTTCTCGATCATTTGTGTGAAAACATTTCACATCACACACAAAACAATTGATCACAAGAAGCTCGGTCAAAGTTCTTTCAAGGGCTGAAATGGCCATTTCGTTTTTTTTTTAAACACCTGGTAATTTGAACTAGCTGCATTACAGATGGTAAATTTTCTAGTAAGTTATGACTAGTTAAATGTCTAGAATTTTTTTGACTAGTTTTATTTTAACTAGTGAGTTAACTAGTATTATTCATGACTAGTATGATTTTCCACTGCAGGGACGGCTCTCACTGATTTGGCTAGCCGGGTAGCTCGAAAGTTTAAAATTAAAATTGCGAAACTAAAAACTACCCGGGTAGCTCGAAAGTTCGAAACAATCCGGGTAGTCTATGATTTTTTAACTTATTTTTGAAAGTGAATCTGACTAAGGTTGCAAACATAGTAAACTCTGGTTCAGACAGGCAGGCAGACAGGCAAGCCAGTGCGACAAAATTGGCTTCATACAATTTCATGTAAACCTACTCAAAGTGTGCAGAGTCGCAGTAGGCAAATCAGATCAGGTCAGGCGTGAAAGCTGGCTGGCTCTGGTTTCTCGCAGCTGGCTATGAGCAGATTTTATTTTCTTGAGTAGTTTTTTTATATTTTTAAGGAATCAACTTTTTTAGAAGCATCATTAACGAATTCGGAATAGTATTATTTAATTATTGATTTAATTTATTTTCATTGCATTTTAAGCATTGTGTTGTGCGTATTCAACTCACATTTCGCGAAAACGGAACGCAAAGAACTCTGCATTTTATTATTAATACCAAAAAAAAAAATAAAAAAACAAAAATACCAACAACAACTTGCACGCCGACAGGGTCTACGAATTACGTATTCAAATTTTGATGAACACAAAAGAAAAAAAAACATGCAAACGCATGAGAGTCAGTCTCCACATAAACTTATCCAACACTGGTTGTTGGACCATTTTTAAAAATTTGATATTTTTATTAAAAGATGTCCAATGTAATTCAAAACTGCTTTCAAAAAGTATTTTCTTCATCTTTCAAAATGGCGGCCATATTTTCTTTGCTACCTGTAGCGATATGTGCATTTGTGTTAACTTATATTTCGTAGCTTCTATTTTACTTTTATTTATATTAAGCACAATTTGGCCTTTAATCTGACATATAAAAGATACATATAAAATAGTTTATTCATATTTTTCAATATTTTTTAATATTTCATTTTGTATGGAGGCGGACAAATAGTCAAATAGCAAAACTTAGGGCTAAATGTCAAAACCTGAAAAAAATAGTAGTTTTTTCGCCATTTAGTGCCAATCAACAACCATCCATCATTACGAACTCTGAACCTCACCCACATGGAGCTGAATTCCGGATTGGTGACGCTCAGTCCCCGCTCGAACTGGTATGCCACATCTGTTCTTATAAAAAGAGCGATGCCCCTATGCGAAGAAAACAATGGCTGTAAGTGATACCCAGGAATATGAAAATCCAGGGGATCTGAGTCCTCCGTCTCCTGGGTCTCACTTAGTACCATTATTTGAGGCCTGTAAACAGCACAATACGCATAGACCGAGAAGAAATTCGCTCTCAATCCACGAACAAAGCAAAAGTCCATTCGAAAATGTCCCGACATTCAGGCACAATGCAAATCTAGAGCAAATAAGGGCAATAAGGTAATTAGTTACCTCCGCAAAAAAGATTAAACACAGCGGACATAAGCAAAATGTACTGAAGCAAGTGTTATGCCTTTGCCTCGGCACAAATCAACCCACTGTGCAACCCCCCCTCGCAGTCGTAACTAATTGGAGAGGATGGTGGAGTTAACTAATTGGAGAGGATGGTGGACACGAAAAAACAATTACTTACGCGCTGCGAAGATCATAGAAAATCCCCTCGCGTGGTTAGCCAAAAAGCAAAGCCTTGGAAACCAGCTATGCGGTGTTGTTGCTGCTGGCAGCCCTCGGCAAAACTAGTTTCTGCTACTTATGTTTGTTGGTGTTGTGTATGTTGATGTAATAGTGTTATTTGTGTTTATTTCATTATTTGTTGGCGATTTTACTTTTGTTAGTTTTATTATTGTTTTGTTGGTATTATTTTTTAGAATTTTTGCTTGTTATTAGTTCAGTTATTATTTTGGTACAATTTTTGTTAAGTGTTTATTAATTTTATAAGTATTTATTATTGATTTAGTAGTTTCAACACAAAACACTGGACAATTAACGAACATAAGGGAAATTTAGCGGCGGGCATTTTGCAACGAAACGAACACGAAGACTTGAGATTTTTATTTTTTTTTATTTTATTAAAGCACTTTACGCAAACAAAAGACTAAATATAAAGTCTAATTAAGCCTAAGACACTTTAATGAAAACAAGGAACACAAGACGGAAATATAGATATAAATTTGACGACGGAACGTTATGAAACAAACGAATTTTAGAAATTATAGAGGGGACGGTCAGGCGGCACATCTGTGCCCCTTGAATACACGATATCAACTCCAGGCTGAGTGACCTGGATGAGGTTACAACCAAAACTGAGGTTTGTGATGCACTTCATACGCAGTGCGAGATACAGCGCCCGGAAGAGGGGTCGGTACGAAATCTCTAAAGAGAAAGTCGAGGCACACAAACGGCTTTTGTCAGTCTGCCGGTCGAAGATGCAGTTAAGGTACTGAAAGTGCAGCGGATGCGCATTGGCTGGGTATCTTGCAGAGTACGAGAGAGTACGACACCAAAAAGTTGCTTCAGGTGTTGGAAATACAACCATGTTGCTAGGGAATGCACAGACGATTTAGATCGAAGTACACTCTGTAGAAAATGCGGAGAAGGTGGACATGTAACGGAAACGTGCATCAATAAACAAAAATGCGCACTCTGCAAAGGCGATCATGCTGCTGGCAGCACTCGTTGTCCAGAACATCATAAGGCTGAAAAGGCAACTATGAGAATCGTCCAACTCAACTTAAACCATTGTATCTCAGCATAGGACCTGTTACAACAGGCGGTCTTCGAGAAACACTTCGACCTAGCCTTATTGAGTGAGCAGCATCATAATATGACTGGCTCCGAGCGGATAACAAACGCAGGCAAATCAGCAATATGGACACCTAGTGGCAGAGCGTATCAAAGCAAAGCTCCTGTGGCCTATTCGGGTTTCACTTGGGCAAAGTTCAAGGGAATCTTTTTCTTTTCATGCTATTCGCCACCTCTAGTGGATATAAATCAGTTTGAGCGGATGATGACGGAAATCGTTGCGAAGGCTCGGGGAAAGTGTTGTGACTCAGTCGTCACAAACCAATTGAAACTTTAATAAATTAATGCCGATAGCAAATATCGACTAACCTTGATCATGAATTGCGGTATGCATAAACAGATAGTAAAATAAAACGCAGCACAAATTGCTTTAAGCACCAACCTACCTCAATTCATGATACTAGGCATGATCCAATTACAATAAACAGAAGCACTTCAGAGCGCGTGTTTAAGTTATAGCAGCAATTAGTAATATGCTGACTTAACAAAATAATGCCACACAGGTGAACGACGCTATGCACCTGATACCTGAGTCGCGTTACTGTTTGACGAAATTGGGAAATGTCGAACAAGCAGTGAACTCGATATTTGATCTACTTTAATTCATGCAGCTGTTGGTCGCTATTTTATGACCAACTGAAAATGCATAATTGCCAAAGCTCAATAAACAATGCATGTATGTATGTATGCTTGTATGTTGATATACTTTAACTAGGAAGTAAGATAAGGTAAGATTGTTACTTGCAATGTCGATTGCAATGGAGCACAGTAGGAGCACAAACCGCACGGGCACAGTGTTAATGGAATGTCTTGCAACACTAGACGTCGAGCTATTAAATAATGGTCACCACACATTTAAGGCTGGTATGAGGCAGTCTGCAGTAGATCTTACCTTTGTAGATCTATGTAAATATCATGAAGTACGAAATACTTACCACTATTACTTACTACTTGCTACTTACTACATACTAATAATAAGGTATTATTAAGCACCGCTGGCAGAAGCCAACGCTTTATTATAAGTTTATTTTTCAATAAACAAGGAGTCTTTTACAAACCTTCGAACCAACCAGACGTGTTTCACTTGCAGCGCTAAGACAAGGTAACATTTCTTAGACATCATAAATTAGTCTTGCTACAGCCAGCAGACTGTTGAGACGTAGTTAGCTCCCAGTGCCTTTCCTCTCCCCCCTTGAGTTGTGTGGCTGTCCCTAGGACCCGCTCGGTTCGTTCAGCACCACACTCACCCCTGCTCTCAACGAGCTCCGCTCACCTTAAGAGCGATCCCACTCTTTGAGTGCGCTGCTGTCCCAAGGACCCGCTCGGTTCGTTCAGCATTGCTCTCACGAGTGCTCTCAACGAGTGCAGATTCCAGAGCATTGCCTGAGGATTGAGTCGTGTTACTGCCCGTTGGACCCGCTCAGTTCGTCCAGTGCCACACTCGCTCCACTTTAAATGAGTGATACTCTGAGGCGCCTTACTGTCCCTAGTACCCGCTCGGTTCGTTCAGTATTGCTCTCTCAAGTGCTCTCATCGAGTGGCAAATCCCACCCGCTCACTTCGCTCGCAACGAGTGGTACTCTGAGTCGCCCTACTGTCCCAAGGACCCGCTCGGTTCGTTCAATATCGCTCTCTCAAGTACTCTAATCGAGTGGAAAATCCTACCAACTCATCGCTCTCACCTCAACCCACCACGAGTTCCACTCAACTAGACATCCTCTCACCCCGACCGACGAGGTCAGACGACAAAACGTAGCGCTACGACAGGTTCTCAAGGTCAACGCGATCGTGAAGCAAACGGCCAAGGGAAGATCACCCGATCTTTCAATTCGTACGCAAAGTAAAGTACAGTCCCGCACACAAGACAAGCAGCGAACTTCCAAGGCTTGTCACCAGCACCAAGGTCACCTTTCACCAGCAACAAGAAAGGCGCCAGCCAACCACTCGCCAGCATCGCCGTCCAAACGAGGACGCACTGAGCCAGCTCATCACAAGTCATACACAAATAACCGACCTTACCAAGAAGGTCAAGCGGTCTAAAATCCTCCAAGACCGTCTTGTAAGGACCCGGGACAGCCGCTGAAGTAACTTCAGCTGAAAAAGAGCTGTAACGAGCAGGAGAGCACATCGTGCGCTAAATCGCCCGACGTGGAAATTGTTGCACGACGACCTTTAAGCGTGCCGTCCGTCTGCAGCTTTACAAGACGATCCGAGCCAGCAAGAAATCTTGCTTCAGGAAACTACGAGACAGCGCAAACACCGACCCCTGGGGCAAGGCTTACAAGGTAGTTATGACCAGATTGCGAGAACCTAGAGCTCCTCAGCGTACCAAGAGACATAGGCGACATCCCTTCAGTGACGGCCGATGAAGTACTGATGACGTTGGGAAAATTTTCCGACATCAAGACACCTTGACTGGACGGTATCTCGTACATGGCAATGAAAACTGCCATACGAGCAGCTCCCGGCTTGTTTTCCAAAATGTACGACGCCTGTTTTCACGAAGGAATTTTCCCGTCTTGCTGGAAATACCAAAGGATACCCGAATAGCCCTCGACATACAGACCACTATGTATGCTCGACTCACTGGGAAAAGTATTAGAGCCCATCATTGTAAGAAGACTCCAACAGACCCTGGAAGGACCAGGTGGTCTATCCACGATGCAATTCGGTTTCCGGCGAGGAAAATCTACCATCGACTTTATCCAGGCAGTGATGGCAATTGCCCGCGACGCAACAAATGGTGTAAGATGGAAGGGTGGTGATAAGCAGTACTGGGCTATGGTAATTCTCAACGTCAAAAATGCTTTCAACTCAGCGAGCTGGACGCGAATTCTGCAAGCTCTATGCAGGTTCGGCACACCAGGATATCTACAGCGAATTGTATGCAATTATCTCCAAGAGAGATGGCTGCTCTACGACACTGACAATGGTGTAAAACGATACAAGGTCTCTAGAGGTGTTCCATAAGGCTCAGTGCTGGGGCAGACTCTATGGAACGTCATGTATAGGAGGTGGTTCTCCTTAGCTCTCGTAAAGTACGCGAGTGCATTACCCTTAGAGCAGAAGAGCATGTCATAACCTCACTACCGCACGTGCGCTATTTCGGTGAGCTTATTAACACTCGCATGTCTTTAAAAGACCTCCTACTAGCAGTCATCGAAAAGGTGTCGAAGGTAAACAGTGCACTATCGCGCATTAAGGCTAATGTCGGTGGACCAAGATCAAGCAGACGGAAACTCCTAGCTAGAGTTACCAGCTTCATCATTCTCCACGCAGCTCCAGTGTGGGCGGATGCCACACACAAGGCGTCGTACATATCGGGTATTCGAGCTACATATTGTCTCAGAGCTTTGAGGATGATAGACATACTGGCGAGCGAACTCCAGCGCTATTATCAAGTGGGCGCAAATCAGGCTGACGAGAGACGGCGTGTTGTGAATCAATCACAAACTAAACAATTAAACCAATGCACACTTGTAGGCACTACCTTTTGTGCCATACAACAACATTGAATTTCTGAATTCAAGGCCAATCCAAGTACAAGTTCAACGGCATAAAAATGCAGTATCAGCACTAATGCATAAAACTGTTTAAGCTATGACGCGTTCCATAACTTAAACGGTAATAGACGAGCTATTAGAAATAGGTGGTTTCTATTGTCGTGAGAAATAAATTGACACCGTTGTGCCTTATGCACCGGGAACAAAATGCATTGACAGCATTTTAAATTAATATTTTATTGTTGTAATTGCATACATTGTAGTATTTTTTGCTGCAATCAATAATTGGACAATAACTAGGACAAAAGAATTCCACCTTTGGGAAATTAAAAGTATGATAAACAAAATGCAATACGAGCACTTTACATGTTCTACGAAGAAAGTTTTGTGAAATTGAAATTATGAAACTAAACCATTGTAAAGAGGTCCTTGATTTGAACCCTCTTTAGATAAACGCCATCAAACGTAGGCAGCTTTATTGTCGATAGTTTTACTTGCTGAAACTGTGTGACTTCTTGCAGCACTTCTTGACCGTTCTCAGCTACGCTTGACGATTTTTTTATGTTCTGGTTGAGGAACACTAAGACATATTAAATTTTCGTTTCCATGGTGTAAAATGCTTCCCAATTGTAGTCATCCACACTGTCGATCTGAGTAGCTTCCCATATTTTTGAACTGTTATTGACGAGAGTTTCTTGGTATTTATCGAGTAGATAAATGAGATAAATTAATAAATAAACCTTCAAAACACAGTATATCTCAGACTGTGGCTCACCATCTGCATCAATTTCGTTAATTGTTTTAGAAATTATGTTCAACAGCGCCTTCTTGTTGCGAAGGTGTTTCTTGAATTCTTCATTTGGCCCTTTCAGGGTTGGCTTAGGTATCGGAACAGTTTTGGCAGCGTGTTGACTATGTTCTTCCAAGAGTTGTGGGGATAATGCATTCATGTATTCTTGAAAGTATTGGATGTATTTTGACACCAGCATTTCTATTTCGCCGTAGTAATTGTTGGTGAAATAGTCGTGGTCGTTATTGTCTGTCTCTGACACTCTGGTTTTCATATCAGTTTCTTCAAATGCTTGCCAGAGTGCCTTGAGTTGCTCAATTCTTATTTGGAAGTATCGAACATGTTTCTTCCTTTCCGAAGGATTCTTTTTGTAATTTTTTATGATACGTTCGATCTGTAGACCCGCATCACTTTGTGATGCTACGAGATTTCTGAACGTAGCCATTGTTGATAAATTTCTGCGGATGATCTTCTGTTGATGATCCTCGGCTGCTGATTTCCTGCTTATGATCTTTGGCTGATAATTTTCAGGAAAATTGCAGGTCCTTTCACGGTTGCCAATATTTAAGGACAGATTAGTTAACCTCTACTTCGAATCGATGGCCAATAGTCCAACAAACACTTAAATTTGTTATATTTGGCTTTTGTTTCCGTTTCTGCTTTGTAATTACAACAAGCACTTGAACAATTGAGCAAAAAAAAACAATTGTATGCTAAGTTCCGCATTCTGCTTTGTTGTGTAGTTTTAGCTGATGCGCTTGTTTATATATCTTTTGCGATTAATAGATAATTATTTTTTGTTAATTATAGTAACCTTAAGACAATTTATATTTGCTGTTCATTTTCATTCTTTATGTTGACATTGTCATCATCGTTTCCTGGAGCTCCTAGGCGGGGCATAGGGCCTCATGTTGACATTGTATGATTTACCTATTTTAAACAATTTAAAGTTGCTAATTTATGTTCACCCGTGTGTTTACATTCTCCCCCGCGTTGGATGACTTAATTCAACGTGCTGACTGTGGGATGATCATGTTGTTGTTATATTGAATACTGATTGAGTTCTTGGGAGTGGCACCGGACGCTTTGATTGTTGCTGTTTTTTTTATGTCGCGTGCCATAACTTAAAGGGTAACAAGCGAGTAGCTTAAATAATAACAATATCGCCAGTATGTTGTTGTGAGAAATAAACTGACACCTTTGTGCTTTCCGCACACGGAAAAAAATGCATTGACACCATTTTATATTAATATTTTATTGTTGTACTACATGCAAATTGAAAACAAATTATGGTAATTTAAATGTATAATATTTTATTGTAAGTGCATACATTTATAGTAACTTTTGCTGCAATTAATAATTGAGACAAAAGAATCCCGCCCTTGGGAAAATAAAAGCATTTTTACATATCTTAAACCTAAGAATGTTTGTAACGGAGCGAAATTGAGCCACGACCGAATTAAAGAAAAAAACAATAAACGCGTCTGGCAATGCTGAGCGGTGAGGCCGACCAGGGAAGCAGCAGCCCTGACTTTGCATTTGTTTTGAGGGCGCACATTGAATGCGCCCCTGTGGCTTTCGCACAGAAATTTAGTCAGGGCGCCTGCTTACCTCAACCGACGCCACCGCTCCCGGTCAGGTGACCCGCGGACCCGAAGTTGGCCACAATTGCACGTGCTGGTTAGCCTATGTGCTAGCAGTTCGGGAGTGATGGGGGGATTCGTGGTGGCCAACCCCGCGTACCTTCGCCGTACAAATATTTCCCGTGCATGACAAAAAAATATCGCGTCGAGATTCGGACCAAAAAAAAAAAATATAAAAGTTACCGGACCTGAAACGAGAAAACAAATTAAATTATGAGAGGAGAAAAAAAAATGGAAAATGTTGGGAGCCCCCGGCTCATCCATCCACCAACCAACACTCGAGCCAGATGTTCAGGCTCAGCACACGCATCTCTCCCTACCATGGAGGACCCTGGGGCGAAGGTCTTAGTCCTCCCCAAACGCAACCATTCCTCCCTCAACCAAATAAAATAACTTAGAGGTTCATTTTAACAAACAATATTATTATTATATAGGTAATAAGAAAGGAAATAAATTTACATTTTTAATCCTTAAATATACTTTCATTTATGGTAACTAAAAAAATTTTTTTTTGTTTTTTATAACAAAAAAAACTATATTTAAATTTATCTTTACTATATTTTGTATTTTAGTAAAAAAACTTTTTATTTTATTTATTTATATTAATAGAAAAAGTTCCTTCTTTTATTTTTATTTTACTAAAAACTTTTTATTTTATATTAGTTTTATTTTAATAAAAACTTTTTATTTTCTTTATTTTTATTTTAATAAAAAAACTTTTTATTTTATATTAGTTTTATTTTAATAAAAAGTTTTTATTTTTCTTTATTTTTATTTAAATAAAAAAAACTTTTTATTTTTTCTTTATTTTTATTTTAATAAAAAAACCTTATATTATATTACTTTTATTTTAATAAGAACTTTTTATTTTCTTTATTTTTATTTTAATAAAAAAACTTTTTATTTTATTTCTTTATATTAATAGAAAAAGTTCCTTTTTATATTAGTTTTATTTTAATAAAGAGTTGTTATTTTTCTTTATTTTTATTTTAATAAAAAAACTTTATTTTATATTAGTTTCATATTAAAAAAAAATTTTTATTTTTCTTTATTTTTATTTTATATAATTCTGATTTCGATGTACTTCTTTTCAATTTTCCTTTTTCAGGACAGTTAAAAGTTGGGCAAAGATAAAAAAAAAACAATGATATTTCTTAATATATAGTTTCCTATTTACGGACCCTCTAAGGAAAATAAACGCACCGCATTTTGCGAAACGAAACCGTACCGTATACGGAATGCCATTTCACTAACAATTACTTCGTTGTTCATATAAAAGTAAAAGGGAATTATTTCACCGTAGCTTTACGTCGTAAACGAGCTGCTTTGAGTGTTACGAACGCGGAATGATTTTTCGATACGGAAACGAACCGATTTAAGCGTGTCGAACACAAATTTTTTTTGTTTTTCTCTTATTTCCTTATTCCAAACTTCACGCATACGGCACGTTATTGCAACGCAAAATCGGTTCGCTTTCGCAGTCTTATATGAAAAATTACTTTGCCTGCGCTACGTCTACGGGATGTTTTTCTTAGAAGAGAGTATGTACATACATTTATATCTGTAATTACAAGCACCAACGACATAACTCAAAACCTCGTAAAAACCGATATTTTAATTTAACTAACTACGACCTTTTAATCTGAACTACATGACCCGATACAAAAAAAATATTTGCACATATAAGTGCTAATCTATTCTATCTATGTACAAAAAAAAAATTTCTGCATCCTTCTAAAGATTGGCCATAAGGAAAATGCCATATCGCTTTTAATCCGATACTTTGAGTCATGTCGCGAATTCTTGTGACCATAGATATATATAATTATAAATATTACAAAAAAATAAAACCTGGGTCCTCTTGTTTGGTAGTTGTTGTTGTAATCAATACGGGTTATTGTCTCTATTGCGGTTGCATCTGTTGACGGTGCTGATAGTTTAGTTGCCGCTGCTTTTTGCGCTCATAAGTGCGGTCGCCGCCGTTTTTAAATTTGTTGCTGCTGCGGGTGTTGGTGCTGTTGTTGTTGATAATTGTTTGAAGTGATTGTTGAGGTAACAAGAGGCACAAGTCCAGGTGCTAATTGTATGTTATTAGGAGCCCCAGCTCCATAAACACTGCTGTGAGTTGTTGAATGGTATGCATCGTTGACGCTTGACGAGGAATTATAATCGGATTTATTTCCTGTTTACTTCATGTCGATATTCCAGCTGAAATTTGCGGATGTGGCACTGGAGGTGGTGGCATAACTGCATCAGGATGATTCAGTTTCATATGACGCTTCAAATTTCCACGCTCACAAATGTCTTGCTACACAAGGTATATGCATGTGGCTTTTCTCCTACAAAGGGTCGGTCACCAGTGTGACATCTAGACATCTAATGTAAACGGTTTGTTGCATACAGTGCAGCAATGTGGATTGTCACTTGAATGTTGGCGCATGTGATTGCGGTCGTTGCTGTTGGGGTGTCGGTGTGTGCGCCGCTGCTAAGGCTGTTGCGGCTGCTCAATTTGCTGATGTTGCGCCGCGGTTTTTGTGGCACTTTAAGTGTATGTTTCGATCGGGTATAACGGTGGTGGTGCCGGCGCTACTATGACTGCTGCTGTTGCGATGCGAGGTAGCGGTGCTGCTGCTGGGTGAGCCACACTTATGGCTGTAGCCACTGCTGTTGCTGTCGTTGCGCAGTTGATTTCCCCAAAATTATCGACTCCTAGTTGTGGATCTGGTGGTGCGGTGCTAAAAAAACAATTGTTAGCTTGCAAGCTAGCCCCTGAAACAATCACTTACCGGTGCGTGGTAGGCTGTACTGCTGCTAAAACCGAAAAGAACCTTTTTTTTCTTTGGTTGGTGGAAGTTTGCCATTCGCCTGCCATGCCAATTTTATTTGACATTTGTCAAAGATGTCGACAGGGAGCGTTCTGAAATTTGAGAACCATAGCTGAGGGTGTGCTTAAACTTTATAACATTTACTGAGGAGTGCTCTTCGAACTTTACATGTGTGACACACTTGCGCATGGATAACAAGGCTCACGCGTTCGAAGTGCGACAGTTGCACAGGACATGCGACAGCTGTCCTGAGTCCTGAACTGTCTGAGTTAAATAAAAACTGTCAACAACAAACAAAAAAAAAAAATGTCATAGTTAAGTAAAAGGAAACTGTCAGAAAAACACGTCAAATTTAAATTAAATCCAATGCCGGATTTGAATGTCAAAGAAATGTCAGAGTTCACAGGACATAAAATGTCAGAAATAAAAATGGTATACCGTCCGTTTTGAAATACACGAACTGTCAGATGTCACATGAAATAAGAATGTCATAAATACAAATGGTATACTGTCCGTGTTGAAATACAAGAACTGTCACAGTCATCTGTCAGGCGACGTGTTGACGGTAAAGTCAAAATGTCAGCTGTCAAAGTCATCTGTCAGCTGTCACAGTAAAGCGTCAACTGTTACTTAATGTGTTGACTGTAAAAGTCAAAATGTCAGCTGTCAAAGTCAAAGTGTAAGCTGTCAAAGTCATATGTCAGCTGTCACACCTCGAACGCGCCAGCCGTGGCATACGCAGTATGTCACTCATGTTTGCAGACGACACAGCCATGGCGAATTCTGACCTGCATGTTCGAATGTGGATTCAACTTCACAGTCAACGCCACCTTCAAACATGAAAGCCAGAACCCACCACTTAGTGTGCCGTTCCATGTTTTCCGGGTAATTTTAATCTTACAGAATAAGGAAATACAAATTAACTTCTGTAAATACGTTAAAATAGATTTAAGTAAAAATTCACAAAGCGGAATAATTATGAAAGCCATTATAATATGTACAATGTTTATTTCTGCTTCATTCGTTCAATTGCTTTTATTAAAACAGTTTTGTTAAGAAATTAAAGAACAGAAGTTATAAATAATAATAAATTAACATTGTTTCACAAAAATATTTTTACAGAAATGTAATTATGACATAATATAATATACATAGCGCCGTTACCATACGCACTACAATAATACACTGATTCCCATTGAAAAAAGAGTGGAATTGTAAGCCAAACATGGTAAAATTTTTTTCTGTCTGAACTTAAGCGGTAAAATATTAAAAATGTCCTAAGTGTAGAGATGTCCGTATTATTGGGAAGTCCGGTATAGCGAGTGTCCGGAAAAGCGAGACTATACTGTATGTAACAAAATTAAGAAGGAGAGCGAGCCCAGATATGTTATAAATATCTGGTCTCTGCTAAATAAACAGTCAGTTGATAGTCAATCGACGAGAGTACTAAATAAAATCGTGAGTTTTCATTGCAGTGAGTTTTCTAGTTTGATTCCAGCTCTGACGACCAACGCAAACTGAAGAGCCTGGACCAGGCAATGGTTGGTGAGTATACCAGCAGTTAAGTCGATTAAATGACTCGACGTTGGTTAACTGGTTCCAAGTGCCAGATGCCCACTTGAAACACGGCTCAGGTGTATCGCCTGTAGCCACCCATTTTAACAGAATACGGCCAGAAACCGTATCCATCCAAATTAGGAAGTTTAGGACACGACTAAGAACCTACGGGTATCCTCATTGGGAGGATCCAAACATAAATCGCGCAGCCAGTAGGATCCTCTTTGTTCACGAGAACATCAACGATGTTTTAGCAAATAATAAAATTAAATGACTCAATAAAACATAACAGCACAAAAAATGATTGTGAAATCCATCGGTAGGCTTCGATCGTAACAGGTTCAAGTGCTTGTTGCGATAACCACAGCAGAAAGTCAATTACAACAAGTTCCAAGTGCTTGGTGTTATTGCAAGAGAAACAAAACTAAAGGCCACACCCAACAGATTCATGTGTTTGTTGGAATATTTGGCCAATGTTTACGGGTTGTTTCAGGATAATAGAATTTAAAATTAAAAAAAAAAATAAAAATAATATTGTATGACGTTCCGGATGCTTAACTCTAAAAAGAGTTAATCAATGTTTTATTTTACTTCTATTTTTCAAGAGCAGCATTTTTTTGCCATAGAATAGCAGAGCCGATTGAGGCATTGGTTTTTCGTTACAAGGCAATCTTTCCATCACCAATCTAATAACATACCTCTCGTACCTTACATTGAAAAAATTTATTTTTTTGTTTTTGATCAAGGATGTTTGTTTATATAAGTACAAACTCGATGCTGTATGTATAAAGGTTGTTGGGAATTTAGTTTGTTCTGACAAGCGAGTTGAGCCCAACTCAAAATTGATTTTGGGGAAATTTTTTTGGGAATTTGATTATGTTAGTAGGATCCACGAGGGTCCTGCTAGAAATAAGTGTTGATGGTGGATCCATCTCCCACCACCTCTCGGGAAAGAGGATGACAGGGATATATTTTTATTAATTCAAAGGGTTAAGTCTCGTCTATCACCTTTTTGAGGTTATGATTTCAAACGTGCTTTGAAATCATAGTATTTGTATTATTAATTAAGATCATTCTCAACATCATTTCCATCGCATATAAGGTTCTCTCAAGCGTACTGTGTGAAAGATTAAAGCCGATTACAAAAACACTGATTGGACCTTATCAGTGTGGCTTTAGAGCTGAAAAGTCCACCATAGACCAGATTTTCACGCTACGACAAATCCTGGAGAAAACCCACGAAAATCAAATTGACACACACCATCTCTTTGTCGATTTTAAAGCTGCGTTCGATAGCCCGAGAAGGGATTGCCTATACGCAACAATGTCTGAGTTCGGTTTACCTGCAAAGTTGATTAGACTTTGCAGAATGACGTTGAGCAACACACGCAGCTCCGTCAAGGTAGGAAATGACCTCTCCGAAACCTTCAATACCGAAAGAGGTTTCAGGCAAGGCGATCCACTGTCTTGCGATCTCTTCAACATCATCATGGAGGGGATCGTACGAAAGGCCGATGTGCATCGTAATGACACCATTTTCTATAAAGGTGTCCAGCTCCTTGCGTACGCTGATGATATTTATATTGTTAGCAGAACCAAGAGAGATGTTACCGCTGCTTTCGCCGCTATCGAAAAGGAATCAGCCAAAGTGGGTTTGACGATAAATGAGGGTAAAACAAAGTATATGCTGTCTACAAACAAGGGAGCGCGGCGTTTAGACTACCACGTTTCATCCGGCAGCTATAACTTTGAAGTAGTCAAGGAGTTTGTATATCTTGGCACCGCCATTAATTCCAACAACGAAATCAGCCTGGAGATAAAGCGAAGAACAATAATTGCTAATAGGTGCTACTACGGGCTCAGTAAGCAACTAAGTTCCAGAGCCCTCTCTCGATCGACAAAACTAACACTCTACAAGACGCTCGTTCTACCTGTGCTGCTTTATGGCGCTGAGGCATGGGTAGTTTCGCAAACTGACGCAGCCGCTCTGGGGGTGTTCGAGAGAAAAGTTCTTCGCAAAATCTTCGGTCCTGTTCGAGTCGGCGATGACTATCGCATCCGAATGAACCACGAGCTGTATGAGATCTACGAAGACATTGACGTAGTTCGGCGTATAACTGTGCAGCGACTACGCTGTCTGGGTCATATCCATCATATGGACGACGAAGCTCCAGCGAAAAAGGTGCTCGAGGCGAGGGTCGCTGGTCAACGACGACGAGGGAGACCATGCCTCCGATGGATGGACCAGGCTGAGGAAGCCCTAATCGCACTTGGTGTATCTGATTGGAGAAGGCGCGCGCAAAGCAGAGGCGTCTGGCGAGAGCTGATGAGGTCGGTCGAAACCCGGACACGGGATGTTACGGCCACCTAAGTAAGTAAGTAGGTCAACATCATTTAAGTACGCGGCGGTCTGAAAAACTTTACCTGGCAATGACGAAACCGATGCAGAAGATTAACCTGTCAGCGGGTTTCTATGAAAAGGAAAATATCTGAGTAAATAAAGTAACTCACCGTGGAAGAACGGTGGAGATCCGAAAAAATTTTGTTAATATATATTGCATCAAATGAATGAAGGTATGAAAAAAAATATTACTTTTAACTAACTGGGTTTACGGGAGAATTGATTGAATAAAGAACACTTGGGCTTAGTGTGTTAGAAAGGGAACAGAAAACAAAGTTTGCCGGACAAAGATGCTAGAAACCGAGTTAAATGTTCGTTCTGTGGGAAATTGGGACATACCAGGGATGAGTGTCTTACAAGAAAAAACACTCCATACTGCGAGAAATGCCAGGAATATGGTCATGAAAAAGGATGAAATTGTGCCCAAGAATTCAAGCCTAGAAATAGACAAACGCAAGAGACAAGTTTTGAGAATAAGAATAATAAGGGAGTCAATACAGCAAACCCATTCAGAGATAATGGGGCAAGAGTTTTGGTAGGAAGCAAAGACCCGGTTACGCAATGCAAGTGGTGTAACAAAATCGGACACACGGAAGGGGATTGCTATGCGAAGAGAAATCAGGGCTACAGACAGGGAAACTTCCAAGGGCTCAGCAAAGACCATTAAGCTGGGAACCCGAGATAAGAGAGTAACACGGCCGTTAGAGGCAGTAACAGAGAATTCGACGTCTGAAAAGACTAAATATCTGTACATCTAAGCCAATAGAGAGTGTAGTAACGGAGAATTTGAGATCCGAAGAAATTGTAAATATCTGTACACCTCAGCCAGTTGAAGTAAAGGACACTTAAAAAGATTATAAAGGTTTGTATATCGAAGCCAGTAGAAGGTGGAGTATATCTAAGACATGAGAAGGTGAGAATTAGCCCTAAGTTAGAGGAAACAATTCGGTTGTTGAAAACAACATCAAAAAATTTTTTTTATAACATGAAAACCATCACGCAAATTATTCTGTATGCGATTAATATAATAAAATTGGGAGAAACACTAAGTAATATAAGAGAAACAGTGGAAAACAAGAAGATAAAGGTTATTGAGATACCTGAAATGACGATAGATAAAGTCAAAGGGATATTAATGCATAAAATGAAAATGGTTAGTAAAAATAAGCCAAGTTGTTGCTGGCACAAAAATCTGACAATGCAGGAGAGTAAGAGTGGTGAATGTTTTGGCATCTCCAAAGTGAATGATGTGCTTGTAGAAATTCCTTGCAAGAATGCTATAAATGGTCTACTCATTCTACTTGAAGATTTCGGAGCAGATACGAGTTTGGTTAAACAAAGTGCTTTAAAAACAATTGGGAATAGAAGCAAAAAAAATAAAAGATTTAAGTGGAGCGTTCGCAGGCTTCATAAAAACGTAACGCACCTAACAATTTCATATAGCGGAGTTGAAAATCTAAGTTTTAAGTTACACGTGGTGGCACTAGAGCGAGGATTACCTGCAGATGGAATATTAGGTAGAGATAACCTGTGGAACAGGACTTTCATAAATACAAAATAAAAAGTTTCACAAGAATTAAAGCAAGAACGGCACAAATAGTAAAAATTAAAAGAGAAACGAAGATTCCAACAGTGATGGTACAATAGCAAGAAATTGAGCCGTGAATTTATAATTTAATTTTAATTTATTCAAATCAATTATATATAAGTACACTAAGAGCTATGCTCTTTTATAGTACAACATAAAACATTAAAACAATAACCTTACTTAAATCTAATAGTTATCACAACTCATTTGAAATCAAATATAAATGACCTTAGTTCTATGACCTTAGAAGAAAAGTAAAGTATAGAAAAAAAAAAGAAAACAGAATCATTAGAGCAGGAGACTAGAGATACTAAAGAGTAAAAAAATAATATAAAATAGATTGCCTCTCCCAGTGATTTCCCTAAATCTTCGTGGTAGAGCATTCCACAACCTAACAGCGTTGATGAAAAACAGGTGAGAAGATATTAACGAGCTCGGAACTATTAAAACATGGCTTCTTCTGGACATGCAAAATTGGAGCTTTTCATAAAGATATCCTGGTGTTTTCTCATGTATCAACTTATGCAGGTACATACAATTCCTGGCATTTAAATAAGAAATCAAGTCACATACAGCGTATGTATTAGTATTGAATGCAACTGAAAGGTATTTGATCATACCGAAAGAGTATAAACCAAAGTTTTCCAATTTTCCTATAAAACAGAGAATAACACGATATGTAGCGTAAAAGAAAGAATTAGAAAATTAACGGGAACAATTAAATTAGACGCAAATTTCAACGCTGAGGAACGGTCCTCAATTGAAAATTTAATAACTTCTTACCATGATATTTTTCTGTTAGAAGGAGATAAATTATCATATATTCAACAGAATGCCATTCGGACTCACCGGAGCTCCAGCAACTTTCCAAATACTGATATACTGACGGGATTACAGGGAATAGACTGTTTTGTATATTTAGATGATGTAGTATTTTATGGCAAAAACTTGCAGCAGCACGAGGAAAGGTCAGCAGAAGTATTTCAGAGACTAAGGGAAAATTGTTTAAAATTAAATACGGAAAAGTGTCAATTTCTTCGTAGAGAGATATACCTAGGACAAAAATGTACAGAGTTGGGGACCTTACCCCATCCACAAAAGTTAGAATGCGTAAGAAAATATTCCTATACCAAGAAATATAAAGGAAGTTCGAGCATTTTTATATAAAATATGTCGCAAATGGCATCCCCTATAAATAATTTATTGAAGAAAGACCAAAATTTCAATGGTCAGTAAAATGTCAAGAAGCATTTGAAAAGATAAAAGAAGCTATAACTTCATCACCCGTGTTAGTCTATCCCGATTTTGAGAAACCATTTTTACTAACAACTGACGTAAGTGGGGAAGCGATAGGAGCAGTTTCATCACGGGGTGAAGTAGGAGAAGACAGACCAATTGCTTTCGCAAGTAGATCATGAAATAGCGCAGAAAAAAGGTATTCGACAATAGAAAAAGAATTTTTAGCAGTTATATGGGCAAAAAAAAATTTTAACAGCATATTTATTAGGTAGACCATTCAAAATTTACACAGATCACCAACCCTTGAGAGGAATAGCGAATCTGAAAGATCAAACATCAAGATTAGCAAGATTTATACACAAGATGTCAGTATGGCTTTGAAATAATTTATAAACCTGGAAAAAGGAATTTAAATGCAGACGCGCTAAGTAGGATACCACAACCAACGCAGGGTATAAGATTAGTTCAAACTAGATCAAAGACAAGAGCCAACGAGCAAGAGGATAAATCAGAGAATATCCCAGAAATTGAAAGTGCGCAAGAAGAGAAAACATTATATAGAGAACAAAAAGGAAAAATTGTAACGGACCCAGAAGAGATAGAAACAATATTGAAAAATTTTCACGACTCACCATTAGGAGGCCATCAAGCAGCCTTAAAAACGTTGTTCAGATAAGAAAAGAATACAGGTAGAAAGGGATGCAGAGGCAAATAAAAGAATATGTAAAGAACTACAAAAAATGTCAAGTAAACAAGAGTTCTAGATTAACAAAAATGCCAATGGTTTTGACAGATACACCAACTCGACCATTTCATAAAGTTTATATGGACATGGTGGGTATTCTGTCAGAGACAATATCCAGTAATAAATGTATATTAACATTTCAAGACGATTTTTCAAAATACATGGTTTGTGTCGCAATACCAGATGCGAAAGCGAGCACCGTGGCAAAATCATTTTTTAACGAGATTGTGACTCGGGTCAAACTTTATTTCACGTCTTTTTTTTTTTTGGACGTATGTAAAATATTAGACATATAGAAATTGGTCATTACACCATACCATCCGCAAGCAAATGGTTCACTATAGAGGAGCCATAGACCTTCAGCGGAATATTTGCGGAGTTTCGCGAAAGAAGATGGGTCAAACTGGGATCAATGGTTGGCAAGTGCGATGCATGTACATAACAACACAGTACATGTATCAACAAAGCAGACACCTTTTCGAAGGGTTTGATTCAGAAATGCCGACCAACTTGAAACGCAAGTGTGGGCCGGTATATAATGTCGAGGATCCTTCAAAGGTATTAAAGTACCAGATCCAAAAAGCACATGAGTTAGACAGAATCAAGAACGTGCGAAAGAAGCATATAAAAAACAATATGATAGTACTTTAAATCCAGTAAGGTTTAAAATTGGTGATAAAGTAGTAATGAAAAATCAGTGCAGGAAAAACAAATTTTCACCAATATGAATAGGGCCATATGATGTGGTAGGAATTAAAAGTGCAGTCACAACCGAAATTTTTATTAGAAATAAAGCGAAGAAAATTCATAATAATTTACTTAAACTGTTTCATAGCAATTAGGAAAATAAATGAGTATTGGTAAAGCAAGATAAATAGATAAAAAATGGCAACAATTGAAAGTAATCAAACTAAAATTTAGATGTCTACAATGCAAACAAAACTAGTAATATGGGGAAAAATTCTACGAAATGAAAATGGAGAAAGGTACAATAAATGATGATATAAAATAAATGAAAAGAAGAATAATGACGAGATCAAATAAATTAGGCATATGGTGAAAGTGTAAGAAAGACAAATCAGTTACTGATAGAAAAATTAACGGAATGGAGAAAGAATAAGTAAAAGAAAAATAATAATGAAATAACTTTGAGCGAAGAGAATAATTGTGAAGAAACAATAAGTAAAAGAAAGAAAAATAATGAAATTAATAGGAATGAAGAGAATAATTGTGAAGAAAAAGCAAGCAAGAGAAAGAATAATGTTGCCATTAAATGGTGCCATTTTTTAATGTTGTTAAAAAATTTAGTGAAGGAAAAATTATGTGATAGTGAAATAAAAAGAAATGAAAGAGAGATTAAGAAAACAAAAATACCACAACAGGGTAATTGTGTAGGTATAATTGAAATAGGGTTCAACACAAAGGACAAGAAAAATTAAAAGGAAAATAAAGAAAATTCAGAAAAAATTTAAGTTTTAGAATAACATAAAAATTAATTGGTAATGCTTGCCGAACAAGAACAAATTGAGAAATTAGGAAATATGTGGAAAACAAGTGCTAGATAAATAAAATTTCCAAAACATGGAAAATTCAAGAAAAAAATTATGAATTACAAGAGAAAAAATTTTTTTTAAAATTAATTTCAAAGCAAATTTTAAATTGTGCTTACATAGAGAAAAAACATTTTTTTTTTTAAAGTAAATTAAGAATAAGAATAAAAATAAAGTTAATGAAATAGTTCATTCAGAGGAAAAAGAGAATATAGGGAGAAATATGAAGTGTTACATAAATTAAAATAATGAAAAGAAAAGCAAATACTTCAATGAAATGATATTCAACTAGAAGGGCAAATGAGAGAGAAAAAAAAAGAAAGAAAATCGAAGTTAGATTTTTAAAGTTTAATTTATTAGCTAATTAGCTATGACGCGTGCCATAACTAAACGGTAACAAGCGAGCAGCTTAAATAACAAGTAATATCGCCAGTATGTTGTTGTTGCCATTGTCGTGAGAAATATACTGTGCCTTCTGCACCGGGAACAAAATGCATTGACAGCAGTTTAAATTAATAATATTTTATTGTTGTAATTGCAAGCATTTATAGTATTTTTTTACTGCAATTAATAATTGGACAATAATTGAGACAAGAATTCCGCCTTTGGGGAAATTAAAGTATGATAAACAAAATGCAATACGAGCATTTTACAAATGGTAAATCTAAAAATGTTCCGGCTAATTATAACCTAGCCAAGTTATGAGGAAATGTTTTGTGAAATTGAAATTATCAAACTAAACCATTGTAAATTATTGCGAAATTAAATTACATAGATTGTTACATTTGTTACATAGATTAAGTATGTAACAAAAATAAGAAGAAGAAGCAAGCCCAGATAGGTTATAAATATCTTGTCTTTGCTAAATAAAGGCTTTGCTTTGTGATTGACTTGTGATCAGTGAATGAAGTCTAAACAATTGAGTGTTGTTATTTAGTGAAGAGGATTATTTTCAGCACGATCGAGGATTCCCCGGAGAAGCTGAACTTGGCGACAACCGAAGATATCTCGAAGGGCCTAAGGATTTTTAGTAAGTATGTACCACACGGAAATCCTTAGAAGAAGGGTAACAGCAACCCATAACATATAAAATAACACAACGTCGGGTAACTGGTTCCAAGTGTCCACTAGAAACTCGGCTCAGGTGTATCGCATGTAGCCACCTATTATAACAGGATACTGCCAGAAACCGTATCTATCCAAATTAGGGGCTAAGGCCACGACAGCGGACCTACGGATATTCTCGCAAGGAGGATCCCAACAGGAGTAATCGGAAGTAATCGTAAAAGGGGCCATGGACATTTTCTCTTATCTCGGATGTGAAAAAATGGTCTAGCCGTAAACATGGTGAGTTGGATTACTACGTCACAGCTTCTTAGCGGGCATGGCTGCTTCAAGCAGTACCTTCAAACATTATCATTATCATTTTTCATTATCATTTATTATCATAATTTTTATCATTAAATACTTATACCATAACATTAAGTTACAATATATATTATTACATTTTTACCATAATTTTCATTAATACATTTTTAACACATAATTGTTATGGTAAAAGATGAAAATGAAAAGATCTGCAATCTATAGTTCTCAAGGAACTAGAGGCGATTGCAGTTACATAATTAAACAATTAAAGACACAGGAATTAAATTTGATGTGAATTGAAGTGGGGTCTGAAACTAAATATAAAAATAAAAATAATCCCAAAAAAAAAAAAAGTAAATAAATAAATAATACAAAAAAAAAAAAAAACTAATGAAGTGGATGAAATGTAAAAAGTGGAATTAAAGAAGACGTCCCGTTCTGCACTCACTGTCCTGAAGAGATTGAAGATGCTCTGCATATTTTATTCAGTTGTCCGTGCTTCAACGTAGTAAGAGCAGAGATAGCGGAAGCCTTTGTGGCGGCTCCTACATTAGTAAATATTGAGGATCCCATGTGCGACACACTCCAGAAATGGGAAGCGTTTCAGGCAGCAGCTGCGAAAATTGTGATTGACTTACTTACTTACTTAGGTGGCCGTAACTACCTGTGTCCGGATTTCGACCGACCTCATCAGCTCTCGCCAGGCGCCTCTGCTATGCGCGCTCCTTCTCCAATCGGATACACCAAGTGCGGTTAGGGCTTCCTCAGCCTGGTCCATCTTCCTCAGCCAAATTGTGATTGAGCTTCGCCGAATTGAGCGACACACCGAGCGCATGAACCTACGCAATGCAGGTGCAATGACGGACAATCCGGACCGACGATCTGATGAGCAATACTGACGATTGAGTTATTATGCTCTGACGGCCTCCAGACTAAATACTTAGCGGTGGTTCCTGGTGGATCCAACCGTCGACTGAGATATTTAGCGGGCTTAAAGTGCTGCACTGGCTTAAGCTTTCGATGCTTTTACTCCTCGTTAAAAAAACACACACTTTATTCCACGTTAGCAATTTTTGTTAGCGTTGCAAGTTTTCTTTTCTGTACATTTTGATTATTCACAAGTTAAACAACAAGCATTCGAAGTAAATATGGCTCGGAAATGAACGTCCTGATTGTTTTTTTAAATTTTTGTGTGTAATAAATTGGCTCTCGATTGGTGAGTTCCTAGACGCATTGAGCATCAGTGACTTTTTCTTTGAATTTGTGCTTAGTTGATTCACCAGAACTGCGCAACTAGATTTATATTTTTAAATACGCTTTGGTGTTTCTACTAAACACCAATTCAAAAGTCGCTGATACTTTGAATAAATACATTAGCCTTATATTCACCTCGCAAATGTTAAAAATTGCTATACCAACTGACAAAATTTGATCATCAAACTGAAAAGTTTCCGATTAACACACACCCTGACACATTAAGACCGATTTTATGTATAACAACTAACAAAGTTGACTAGATCCAACTAACATTTTTTCGTATAACGTTAACACTAACTAACTTAGTTGAGTTGTTTTGCATAATAGGGGCCTAAATATCAACCAATGAATTTTCAAAAATGTGTCTTACTTACTTACTACTTAGATGGCGCCTACAACCGTAAGTCGGTTTCCGCCTGTTGTAAGAAATTGCTCCAGCCATTTCTGTTTTGCGCTTGCTGGCGCCAGTTGGAAGCTCCAAGTTTCGTCAGGTTGTAATCCACTTGGTCCCTCCAACGTAGATGCGGTCGTCCTCTTCTGCGTTGTCCGCCGCTGGGTACCGAAACGAATATTTTCTTCACTGGAGCGTCGTCTTCCGCTCAACATGACCTAGCCAGCGAAGCCGCTCGATTTTTATGCGCTTTACTATGTCGATGTCGGCGTATATCTCATACAGCTCATCGGTCCATCATATTCGGTTCTCGCCATTGACGCAGATTGGTCCGTAGATTTTACGAAGATCTTTCTCTCGAACGCTCCTAAAATCTTTTCATCAGAGCTGCTCAACGTCCAGGTTTGTGCTGCATATAACAGGACGGGCATGATAAGTGACTTATAGAACATGACTTTTGTTCGTCGAGAGAGGGCTCTGCTTCTCAATTGCCTACTGAGCCCAAAGTAACACCTGTTGGCAAGAGTTATCCTTCGTTTTATCTCTCTACTGATGTCGTTGATGGAGTTAATGCTGGAACCGAGGTAGACGAAGTCCTTCACAACCTCGAAGGAGGTCTTGTCAAATGTGACGTGGGTGCCAATACGCTGGGACTGTTTGTTTGTTGACACCAGATATTTCGTCTTATCTGCGTTTACTGCAGACCCATGCGACTCGACTCTTTTTCTAATTTGGAGAATGCTGCACTGACTTCGCGTGTGTTATGGCCAATGATATCAATATCATCGGCATACGCTAGCAGCATAACACTCTTATAGAATATTGTGCCGCTTTGTCTCAGATCAGCAGCTCTAATGATCTTCTCCATAACTAGGTGAAAAAAGTTGCACGATAAGGAATCACCTTGTCTGAAACCTAGTTTGGTAACAAATGGGGGGAGAGGTCCTTCCCGATTTTTACTGTACTGCTGGTGTTGCTCAGTGTCATCCTGCATAGACGGATTAATTTTGCAAGTATACCAAATTCAGACATGGTGGAGTATAGATGATTCCTTATTGGACTGTCGAAAGCGGCTTTATAGTCGACAAAAAGGTGGTGGGTGTCGATTTGCTTCTCTATGGTCTTTTCCAAGATTTGTCGTAGCGTGAATATCTGGTCGGTGGTAGATGAAAAAGAAAAATGTGTCTTACATAATCTAATTTAGAAACATTCTAGCTTTTAGCATTGAAAATAACTATTTTTAGGCGTTCATACTGCTTAAACAAAACGTCAACCATCATTTTGTGATTTTCGTTAGCACCATAACTACAAGTACAATTACATATAACGTATACGGAATGAAATATGAACAAATTTAAAAACTGAATTAAAAAAAACTGAAGTATATAATTTGGTAAATTTTATTTTGAATGAAACTTATAAATTTATAGTTAATGCAGAAAAATATTGCGTCCAATGCGTGCGGCAATTTAGAGACACTTTTGCCATTGGATCTGTAAATACCATTGTTGGCACTTTGATAAGCTCCGTTTTTATTTTGGCCATCAAATTTTTCGTAGTCTTGGGCCGAAATTTATTGGCATATATCCTCCAATTAAGATTAGCCCAAAAGTCTTCGATTGGACGAAGTTGCGGCAAGTTGGGAGGGTTATTCTTCTTTTGTACATAAGGTATCGGAGCCTATCCATAGCTTCTAAGCTCTGTTGACAGTAATGGCTTGATGCAAGGTCAGGCCAAAACAATATATTTTTATTGTTGTGTTTGCTTCTTATAAAGTCAGTTACTTTTAGCAAACAGAAGTTGACATACCGTTCATCATTGACGGCTAAGCCCAACTCAAAAAAAAACTGTCTCAGACATACCCAATGAACTTATTGCGAGTCATAATGAGACTTTTTTTGGTAACTTACAATAGCTGTGTTTTTTACCAAGCGAGTAGTCAAAAAACGACTGTTAAATCGCTTAGAATGTTTTTTAAAACTTGGAAGCATTGTCTGATTTGTCAAAAATGTAAACAAGAAATATAAACAAAACAAATCAGAAGTTTGATATTAAATTTTGAAGTCTTTGCAATGGCAAGCGCAGAAATTGCAATGGCTAATATATTAAATAAATTTCTGTATTCCTTAGGTTGCATATTGTTTAATGGACAGTGACACTGGTTTGCGTCAACAAAAAGATCTGCAAGAAGCTGAAGATCTAATAAACGCAACATTTGCTCGGAGACTCAAGCCCAGACTCAAATGGATCTGATCTGGAGCCAGAAGTACATCCAAAATGCAATAATTTCCTGCATATTATTCAATTTCAATTCAAGCACTGCTTTTTATTTAAAGAATACGACAAAAGTAAAAACACCCTTATGAATAAGAAATCACTGAAAAAAATGGGAAGCTAAAAAAATATACATACATCTAGAAATAATTTTTAAGACTAAAGAAATAATTTAGAATATATTTTTAAGCGGATAGAGCAATTTACTTTTAGCTAAAATAACCTTCTTTAAAATTTTTCTTAAAATGTGTATTTTGAGCTAAAAAAGTTAATAGTGAAAAACTTTCGGCCAACTATTAAGTAGTTTAGTTTTCCTACAAAAGTAAGCGTTATGGGTATGAAAAGAAAGGTTATGCCATTACCTATTCAACGTAGTATTGGCCATAAAAATCCATGCATTACTTTTGACAATATAAATGATTTTGTATTCAGACCATTTGCAGTATTACCAATTTTTCATGCATTATTTCGTAAAAGGGTGAATATAAAAAAAAAACGCCGCAGGCAAAAAATGTTTATAAAAAATCGCGAGGCAATTTTTCATGTAGTAATTATTTCGTAAAAGGGTGAATCGTCAAGTGTGCATAATATGTGAAATGTTATATCTTCTAAAGTAATGTATGGAATTTTATGGTTAATAGTTTGTTGAATAGGTAATATCATAGCCTTTTTGTATACCCATTTTGCTTTGTGTTGTATTAAAATAACAGAATAATAACAACTTTTTCAGGACCATTTTTTCAACTTTTGACCCCTATAACTTCTAAACAAGATGAGAGCGGCCATTAACTTCTCAGATTTGGAATTAGAATGCCTTAATACATATAATCCACGAAAAAAAAAAAATTCTAGCTAAAAGTAAGTTATTCCCCGCGGATATTAATTTTATTTATCCGCATCTACATGCGCACTTGCCTTTTTTTGGTATCCGCATCCGTAAAATGACATCCGACACATCCCTACGTTATATGCATTGAAAATAGTGCGCATTTTGCTCTCCAGCCAGAGTCGTCGTGCTTGAATTCTATAAATTTGGAAATGTAAATCATTATTAACAAGAGGAACAAATATGGCTTACAGTTATGCCTTTTCCAATCATGTCTTCCAACACATTGGAATAGGCATATCGTTTCCTTCTGCTGTGCTAAACCTTATCCTTTCGAGCAAGAAAACATTGCAGCAACCCCCAAGTTTCTTCCCTTGCCTATCTGTTGCGCCTATTATTAAAAAAGTATTATTTAGTCGTAATTTAAAATAAAACTTAAAATGTAACAAATTTAAACTAATAACTTACATTTATTTACCTTTTCTCTTGATTTTTAATTTTATTTGCGGGTATTCTGATTTGTGTCACCGATTGTTTGAAGCTTTCAATTTCATTGACAGCTATTGCTGTATAATTTTTATATCTCTCAAATATTTTAAACTCGGTTCTCAAAAATACCCGATACCGAAAAAGTTTTCGAAACTTAAAGCTTGAAAAACCAATTATATTTTTTCAGCAATGAGTTATTTTGATAAAGCTTGTTTATCCTATTTACTAAATAGAGTTTTTTATAGAAATAATGGTAAAATTGACATTTTGAAAATTTCGTTCAAAGTATTTGGTACAAAAAAGTTTCGACTTCTTGTATTACTATTAACTGAAAATTCGTAACAGTTTCCACCTTCAAAGAAAAAGTACACAATATTTGAGAAATGACTTGGAAGCACTTTTTTTCGTTTGCTCGCTAAACTTTTAAGCCACTATTAGTTTCCTGTGCTATTTAAGCGAGTATTTATATGATAAGCGGGCGTTTTTTTACAGCTCGCTTGGTAAAGAACACAGCTAATGTTACAAATATTTCACATTGTCTTCTACTTGCTTTCGGTCAAAAAAGTGCAGTCCTTGCCACTCATTAACATCGAATGTGAAATATGACTCGTCATCCATAATGCAAAAAATATTTTTAACCAAATTTGTCAAACTTACTTTTTGTTCCGTCAGTTATTCGCCTTAGCTTAGACCTTGTCGCAGAATCATTTAATGTGAATCTTTTACCAGAGCCAGCTTTTTTCTATGTGGTCTTTTTGAAAGCATTCGTTGAAAAGATGTTGTAGATGGTTCGGCGATTGATTCTTTCTTCAACAATATGAGAAAAAATATCCGCTATTATCCAATCAGAATAAGATTACAAAAAATTACAAATTCTTTCACGACGTTGCTTTTCTTTTTTCGACATTTTGAACACTCCTAAGAAGTTACCAGCATAAAATTTTAACTGCTTGTCAATAACACATTGGTCTCATATAGTTATCGATAAATACGCATAATTTCAGTTATTGATGTTTTTACAAGGTTCAAAAAGTTGTCCAGATTTCATTCCACATACGTTACTTATACGTTACTTATTTGTTCGTTCGTTCGTAGAAACAATTCTGCGAACGAACAAAATTTTAATTTCTATTTTCTACAACCGAACGAACGAACAACTATTTTTGCGAACGAACAACTATTTTCTACGAACTAACAACTGTTGTCTGCGAACGAACGAAGAAGATTTCCTACAATAGAGGAAAAAGACGAACGAACTAACGAACATATATTTTCTACGAACGAACTTCTATTTTCTGCGAACAAACGAACGAACAAAATATTTATTTTGTTTCAAAATTTTTTTTTCTACGAACGTTCTACGTTCGTGCAAGGCTCTGCTAACAGTATATAAAAAAAAGACACAGAGATAGTATAAAGTATAGATAGAGATTTAAAGTAACTCTGGAAAAGGAGAAAAAAGTGAGAAAAATAAATGTTTTTAGAAAAGTAAATATTTGCAACAAAATAAAAAAAACTCAAAATAAGTGAAAAGTAACAGAGAATTTAAATAGAATCTGCAATAGCTTCAGAAGTAACTGGGCAGCCTCAGAATTTCACTTGGGTCTAATGTGTACCACTCCTCGAAACGAAAACGCATTAAAGACAACTTTTTGCAGCTTAAGTCGACTAGCTGACTGCAACAACTTTCTGTTCCCCATCGTAAGACTTTCATGAACATACACATTACTGTCATAGCTAAATCCGGAGCCACGTAGCTTAACAGCACTTTTAGCGCAGTTTCAATGCCAAATGACTCTGAGTTTGTATTATTATTTTTTGGTTTGAAGCGGAAAATATCGTATTTGTAAAGATAGGAAATCTATGGAGTGACAAATACAATAAGAAATTATTTAAGATTAATAAAAGATTAGACGGAAGGAAACACAAAACAAAAGTGCATCCGTAGATACAGTATGTCAAGAATTGCATTACACATTAAAATATAAAATGAATTTTTTAACTCACTTAGCAAAAAATTTTATTTTTTGTTAATGCACATACAATTTTTTTATCAGTTATGGTTATTTACAGTATTTACTAAGTAATAATAAAAATAAAAGTACTAATATAAAGCAAAAGAATTAAAAAACATAACATAAACATAATCTACTCCCTTTTGCAAGTGTCAAGAAATGCATTACACAAAATTAAAAAAAAAGGCTTTAGCAACTAAGACTTAAAGTTTGGGATATTTAATATTTAGTGTGGCCACCTCTGGCGTCAATCACATGTTGTAGCCGTTTTTCCATTGAATTTACCAACTTTTTCATATCATAGTTACTTGGTATTTTTTGCCATTCTTCAAGTATTGCAGTTTTAAGCGCTGGTTTGTTTTTTGGATGCCTTTTGGCTACCTGCTTTTTTAAAAGGGCCCACACATTTTCTATGGGATTTAGATCCGGACTTTGGGCTGGTGTTTCCATAACTTTTCGGCAGTTATAGAGCAGCCACATCGGTACTATATTCGCCTTATGTTTCGGATCGTTGTCTTGGTAAAATTTTAAATTTGGTTTGTTACCGCTCATCAAACCAAATTTTTCAGCACTGCTGGTCAAATGGGCTCTTAAGATCCCTAAATATTGTTGGGCATCCATTGTATTTTCGATAAATGCTATGTCTCCCACTCCTCATCTGGATATGCATCCCCAAATCATAACAGACAATTTTCCGAATTTTACTGTTGGAATGATGTTGCGATTTTCTAATGCTGTCAACGGCTTTCGCCACACTCTAGTCGGTCCATCATTGTAGTATAGCATCATTTTCGTTTCGTCGCAGAATATGACGTCATCCCAATATTCTACAGGTTCAGAAATATGCATTGATGCGAAGGAGAATCGCTTTTCAATATTCTGTGCAGAAAGTAGTGGCTTTTTACGAGCAGCTCTTGATGAATACTTGTTGCGAAGCATGGCCTGTCGTACTGTTTCATGGGAAACAATTAAACCACATTCTTCCTTGAGTTCTCTAGCAAGTATTCTCGTCGAAGCAGTCGGATTTTTTTTAAGTTTTCTTACCAATGCGCGCTCTCCACGTTTAGTTATTTTCCGCTTACGGCCACCTCCTAGCTTTGGTTCGAATGTACCTTCGTTTTCAATTCGATTTAAAATATTATAAATAGTTTTTCTTGTTTTAGAAAACATGTCCGATAACTCCTGCACACTTTTTCCCAATTGGCGATTATAGTATATCAACTGAACCACATCAGACGACGTTTTTTGACCCACCATTTTTTTAACACACAAGCTTGAAACAAAGATGAAAACAAAACTAAAATCTAGCACCTAATATATAAAACGATCAAACAAAAATATCAATGCAACGAGATGATGAGAAAAAATAACGGGAAATGTACTGTACAGTGTTGAATTGCTGCAAAAAGGCATTGGAAAAATTAGTGTAATGCATTTCTTGACACTTGCAAAAGGGAGTAGATTATGTGTATGTTATGTTTTTTAATTCTTTTGCTTTATATTAGTACTTTTTTTTTATTATTACTTAGTAAATACTGTAAATAGCCATAACTTATACAACAATTGTATGTGCATCAACAAAAGATAACATTTTTTGCTAAGTGAGTTAAAAAATTCATTTTATATTTCAATGTGTAATGCAATTCTTGACATACTGTACATCAACCAAAAAAAAAGACCAAATGGCCATTTCAGCCCTTGAAAGGACTTTGACCGATCTTCTTATGATCAGTTGTGTTGTGAAATGTTTGAACACAAATGATCGAGAATTGGACCTACAAGCTTTATGCCGACCCAATTGCAATGGCAATTTTTACTTTTTGAGGTTTGAAAAATTAATTCAATTGAAAAACATTCTGTGTCAGATGGGATTTGAGCCTGGGTTCTATCGCCTACAAGCCCAGCACCTCAACTAGTATGCGACGGCCGCCACATCATTGTTGTTGTTGGTGCTACTCGTTGTTTGTTGTTGTTGGTTGCACTTCTCGAGCTCCTCACATGGATTCTTAAGAGCAGTCAGTTGACCCTCGATCGACGCAATATTTTCATTATTCCTACTTACTTCGATTTTAATTAAATTAATTTCGATCTCTATCTTTCGCGTCAGTTTTTCTTCTAGGCTGATGGTGGAGAAATATCAAGACTTAACCTACTCTGCAAGATGTCTTTACGTTTAGTAGCTCTGAGCGTGGTAATGCCATGCACAACTAAAGAGACACAGGAAAACAACAAGAGAAGCACGAAAAGAGATATTTGCACACAAAAAAAGGCGCGAAAATGGATCCAAACAAAGAGCGCAAATAGCTTCGCGATTTCACTCCATTGCGTTTGATTATTTTGTTTTTTTCTTATGATGTTCTTTATTTTATTTAATGCAGTGTTTGAGTTCTTTTATTAATGCAGTGTTTCAGTAGACACAAATAATTTATAATAGATAATTTTAATGTGTTATTATTTGCCTAAATTAAATTGTTTTTGCAATTTCATACATAATAAATTGGACGGTGTCTCAAACTTTTATTACGTAAATAAGTTTTGTATTCAATCTTATAACTATATTCTGAAGTGCGGGAGAAATACGTCCGAATACGTTAATAACACGAAATACAGTTTTCCGGAATCAACAATTCAAGGCAAAGTCAATGAACGCAAAAAATGCAATGATTCTGTTTTAAGTCCACTGGTGCTTAGATATTATGATACCAAAGTTTTTTGTTTTTGGATGACTGGTGGCTGGTTACAGACAACAACCAATGGTACAAGGGACCGAAAATTACTGTTACTTTACAATTTTCAAATGAAAAAGGCTTAACGAAAAAGTTGCCGGTGGACTTTTTTAAATAAACCATTATGATACTAATGGCTGGTGGCAAGCTACAGTTTCTGTCTTCTAACAAAACTTTGGTTAAATTTTAATTTTATTAAATAATGTGTTATTATAATTAATTTGTTAGAATTTTTTTTTAAATTATTATATTAATTTTTATTTAAATTAGAATAAAAATGTTAAAATTTTATTTTATTCTATCTTATATTCACTTTGAAATTGCAATTAACAACCCTACATAAAAATAAATTTGTAAATAACCTTAAACATTTGTGGTAACTAAAAATTTTTTTGCAAAAAGTTGTGAATATTTTACAGAACAATATTTGGGAAAAAGTTTTTCTATCAATACGAGATGTTGATGAAATTATGAAGTATTTTTAAAAAAATTAATAATTTATAAATATTTTAAAATATTAAAATTTTATTTTATTCTATTTTATATTTACTTTAACACCACTCGTGGTAACTAAAACTTTTTTTGCAAAAAGTTGTGAATATTTCACAGAACAATATTTGAGAAAAATTTTTTTCTATCAATAAGAGATGTTGATGAAATTATTAGGTGTTTTTAAAAAATTAATAATTTATAAATATTTTCTTAAATTTTTATAACAATTTTTTTATCTAAATTGTGAAATATTTTTAGTCTGACTATAAAAATTTCATTGACTTTTACTCAATAATTTTTGAGAAATCACAGTTAAAAAAACCTGCATAAAAATTAATTTTCTTAAAATTTAAAAAAAAAACTCAAATTTTAGAAAAATAGAACATTAATTTTATCAATAAAATTTTACAGCTCTTCAATAAAATCAAAAGTTAAAAGTTAAACAAGTTGCTTTTTAGTGTTCCACTTTAGAGAACTTGACTCAAAATTAAATAAACCAAGTGAAACAGTTTTTTACGTTGGGCGCATAGTTCCGAAAATTTTCTGTTATTAAATTATGATTATAAAGTATTAATTGTTTCAAAAACCAACTTTTGTACTAATTAATATTTTTTTTTTCTTTATAGGTTCATGAAAAGTCAATACTTCTAACTTCTTTACCAGCGCTGGCATTGTATAATGAAAATCCTCATCTTATTTTCTGGTTTTTACAACTGACAACATGCAGCATGATTCCACTTTTTATAAAAGATGGCCTTATACTTCCTTTCTTAGTTATGTTTTTTTTATATTTCCTTGTTTTTAATCTTTTATGTGAATTGTACTTTCGTCCGATCGGTTTTATATGTCAATCAGTCATTTGTTTCTCCAAGTACTCATATAATATAATATTTTTGTTGATCATATGTACGTTTTTTGTCCCAACACCTGATAAATTTCCTTATATTTATACTTTTGCTATACTCTTGTTTATATTTTTACATTTTTTTGTTTTTTTCATTTATTTTACTCATCAGCAGCTTGGCTTAAAAAATCTGAAAATATAATTCGTTGTCAAACCATGAAGAAAGTGTTTTCAATTAAAAATAATTTCGTTTTTTTCTTAGAGTATGTAGTACCATATGTGGCAATGTTTTTTTTTTGTTAAATCATTAAGAATGACTTTTTTTTGCCAGAAATTTTTCAAATTTTTGTATATTATTGAATTTATTATGTTTGTTTTTTTAACCAAAAATATAAGGGGTATTTTTTATGCATCATTATTATAATGATGGTTTTGTCGAAGGCTGAGGTAGCTCAGCCAATCCAGGATCAAGCAAAGGGTCCACTAACCTTCGATAAATAAAAACGCAATATTTTTCCAATTTGATTTTCTTAATTTATTGAACAGCTTTTCATATCTTAGAATCTTAGTGTGATTATACTTATACTACTTCTGCAGCGTAAGGTCTTAAATCAGTCAGTAACAGTTTCTACTGGGTTATACTAGCGAGTTTACGTGGCGGTCTGACGTCGTGTGTGTCGCACTGACGGTTGAATCTAGCGACGGTAACTGGTTGTTTTGGTATTAGGTATTCTGGTGATCGGTGTCGGTAGTCGGTAAATGTTTCACTAAGAGCGCTGGTGTTAGACACTGAAAATGATTATATTTAATATAAATTATATTATATATAATTATATAAATTATAAATTAAATTAAATTAGACACTTAACCCTCCGATGAGTGACAGTTCTGAACTTCACGGCCGTGTGAAAAGGTCCCTACGGACCTTTTTTGTAAATCATGTTTTTTTCATATAAAAAATTTTTTTTTAATTTTTTTTTGTTTTTATTGTTTATAACTAAATTCTACATACAAAAATAATTTTTTCAATTTTTTTAATTTTTTTTTTTTTTTTTGCTTGAATTTTCTTAAGACTATTATAAAAAAGTTTAAAAATTATTGTTGTTGAGCGTGTACTTCTTGTCCCCCGCCCTGTGCGCAAGTGTTGCAGCGATGTAAAAGTGTGCTATGTTCTCCGCAAACAGCGTTGCCGCAGCCGAAGCAGTGTGCCCGCGTTTTCCGCTGCCGCCCGTACTCAGAACGGCAAAGGCGACATGACGGTCTACTTGACCTAGCCGCAAACGACGGTGCATTGCCTTCCATCGGTCTTGGTAATACCTGAAATGAAAAGAAAAATAAAAAACAAATAAATATATATTCTATTCTTGAATTTGAAGATGTTTTTCTTACCCTGACATCGAATGCTTCCATCGCATTGCGTATCCTTGGATATGAGGTTATATGGTTGTTCACGGCACGTTCTTCGATATTTGGTGTAGCCAATTGTTTCGTTAGCAGTAACAAGAACGACCGCCGTCTGTCACTCCTTTTTATAGGCTTCATTTCGTTGTAAATCGTAAAAGCAGCAAATGCAGCGACGTCCAGCATATTATAAAACATGGCCAACGGCCATCGTTGTGTTGCTCTTTTGCAGCTGTAAGTGCCTAGCATTTGATCCATGGTATCAACGCCGCATTTGTTGGCGTTGTAATCTAATATGGCATAGGGCTTCCGCTTCTCGGTTTGCTCGTCAACGAGGCAGGTGTAGTGCATTGTGTAGAGCACGTTCACCACTTTATTTTTTTTCGGCACGTATGAGCATAACGCTATATCCCCTTCGTTGAACCCAAATAATGTACTATTGATGGTGCGCTTCGGGTTCTTCTTGAACTCCTGTGGAATGAATGTTTTGTTGTAGCGCACTGTACCAACATATGCGGTCTTCCTCCTCAACAAAATACGCGCCAAGTCAAGAGTGGTAAAGAAATTATCCGCGTATATAGTACGGCCAGCATCTAAATATTTTCCACAAGATCCAGCACTACGTAATGCTCTCACGCGTCAACGAAGAGCGGATAATGAGAAGGAAGATGCTTGTCAGTTGATGGCTTGGCCATGCGATGTAGCACCAATTTAATTTCCTCCCATAAAGTTGCAAACATAAACATCCATAAAGTGCGGTCGCGTGTGTTAAATTTGTGATAATTTGAGTGAAAATATTATAACAGTGTAATAAAAACTATAAAATGTGAAACTCTTAAAATTGCAAACAAATCTGTAACAAATTCTAACCTACAAACTGCGAACGTGAGTATAAAGAAATTTGCGATGAACAGCTGATTTTGACATCAATCTAGCTTTATTCTGCTTTCTACTCCATTCCTCTCCGTAATGAGCTTACCTTATAATTCTGCCATGGTTCTGCCCTTGGTTTATCTCCCGTTGTTGGTTTGGCAGTTTTATACTAATACTAAGAACAAAAAATTCTAAGAACTGGTTTATTGCTAGTAGTATAAAATTAGAATATTGTGCCTTTCCTTGAAAGCAATAAAGTTCATGTCTTCGAATTTTTCTTAGAATTTTTTGTTTTTACCATCATCCCTAATGTGTTTGAGTTTAGGTCTATGTGTTCAGAACAAGTAAAGTATGTGTTGAAACAATAAAAAAATTATAATGATGCCCAAAAACATGCATTTATTAGTGAAATTCAGTACAAGGTCCATACGGACCTATTTACACGTCCGCGTACTATTCTCACTAAAACCTCAATAACTCCTAAAGTAATGATCCGATCGGCTTGATTTTTGCGCAAAAGATGCGCAATAAAATACTCTTGGAATACAGAGTAACTTTGGGGGGGGGGGGGGGGTTGTAGTGGCCGAAGTAGGAGTAATTTCAGTTTGAAAAGGCAAAAAGGTCCTTAGGGACCTTCTCACTCATCGGAGGGTTAAAAAGACTGAGAATAATTAGACAATAAAGAATAGTCAGCAGTCGAATGGCGTACGAAACTTTTGGCCAGAAATGCGCACCAAAGCTCGTGCCGCAATAGAATATAATAAACACAAAAGTAGTAAAATGCAAACACTAAAACTCTGGCCCGAAAAAGAGTACCGTGGATGAACAGAAACAGAACAACAATAATATAATATAATTGCTCTGACTTTTGGCCCGAAACTAGTACCAAAGCTTTGCAATCCCCCCAGAATAATAAGACAAATGTATCGTCAAGTGTGTGCTGGGGTTTTGACCAGTAAATAGTACCAAAACTCGTGCAATGCACACAAATTGACATCACTGGTGTTATTGCATAAAAACTCTGGCCCGAAAAATAGTACCAAAGTATGTGCACTGCCTATAAAAAATTGGCAGAAGCAGCGTAAAGTGTATGCCGAGACTGTGGCCTGAAAAGTAGTACCACGCTCTTGCAATACAACCCTACACTACTTGAGCAGTATCCACTCACCTGAGAATTAATGCTGCCTTTGCTGATCGTGAGGCAGCTATTTACATGTTTGCCAAACAAACCTAGTTGTGAATTATTTCCAATTACAAACAGTAATAATAAAACTTCTGATTGTGTAGAGGAATGCTGACGATAAATGATGTTTTTGAAAAATCTTGGATATTGAAGAATCTTGCACAGCACAGTAAGTCCACGGTATAATTGAATAACGTAATAATTAAAGTTTAACACTTAATAAACTAGTTTTCGTTTTGTTTATTTTCTTTCATTCATTACTGCACTGGGTCAAACGATCGCGACTAACGTAAAAATGTTGCGGCATTCACTTTTCTGGCGCAGCATAATTATTATTTGAACAAGTGACAATGGAAGAAAGAAAAGAACTAACAAAAATGGGCTCAATAGATCAATTTATTGGTTAAACTAAAATTTAATTAATTTTATTTGAGAATATGGGGTGAAGTTTTGGAAGCAGTGGGAAATAAAATACTGGTATTTTTAGTATATATAGAAGTAAATAATTTTTAATAAAGGACAGTCTTGTACTGAGTCTTAAAACAAAAGAATCTCTTATTTTATCCTACCTCGTCAAACTATCGAATGTTAAAATCGGTACTTTTCAGGAGAGCAAAAAACCCCCTATAATGGTAAACCCAAAATGGCAAGGTTAGTACTTTTTTCCATCTGTTTTTTAATCTTCTTTTGGATGGTATCGGACTGTATCGAATTTAAAAATTTTCACATTCGATAGTGAGATAGAACAAAAAAATCTACGAAGCACATCAAACAAAACTGCAAACAAACCAATTGGACCAGCAACTCCGCTCGGTATCTCCAAAGCGCATGCAAATGAGTCATCCCCGTCAACTGCAACATATTCAGATGCAACACTAAACGTGAAGCTTGCATGTATTGAGACGAACATCGTAAAGAAACTAACTGAAGAGCTTCGAACAAGTGAGGGCAGAGTTATGGAAAGGTTTGGTGAACTATCAGCTGAGTTTTCGAACTTAAGAGAGACTTTGCGATCTGTTGCTGAGCGGGTATCAGCTGTTGAAGCACTGTGTGGCGATATAAATCTAATGAAGAATGAGATAGAACTACTGAAGCAGCAAAGTACATCTAACAACAACTACTATGCAGGGTCATCTCAAGTAAACAACGAAATTGATGCTCTAAAAAAACAAGTGGAAAGATATGAGAGCGATGCGGTTGCTGCTGACGTCATAATACATGGTATTCCTCTTGCAATAAGCGAAAATCTGGACAGTGTTTTTGCAAAAGTTTGCTCTGTTGTTAAGAGTAATGTTCCTAAGCTGCGTGATATTTTTAGGCTAAGAGCAAATGAAAGGAACAGAAACAAGCCTGCTGTTGTTGTTAAGCTGACGTCAGCGTATGATCGTAACCAACTTCTTAAAGCTGTGGCAGCGTTTCGTTAAAGAGAGAAAGTTAAAAAGAGGCCGCTTATGCTTAGTGACATTGATTGTGGTCGTGATGAACCTTTTTTTATGCATGAAAGTCTCTCTAGGGCGAATCGGCAGGTTATGATTTATGCTGAGCAAAAAAAGAGAGGAAAAAAGTTGTCTGCTGTTTTTTCTCTTCGTGGGAAGGTGTATGTGAGAGCAGATCGTAATAGTGAAGCGCATTGGGTTGATAGCATAGAAAGCGTTGATCGTGTCGCTGCATTCTAATAGCTAGCTGAACGTTAATTGCATCGCTGGAATATGTACCTGTTCATCTAAATTTATTTTTATCTTTTATTGGTAACGTTAAGTATTATTTTTGTGACATTATGGTTGTAATCTGCTTACCCTTAAGCAATTGGTATATTCTCTTTCTCCTCTTCTGTGTTCTTTCTATATTTTTATGCGCTGTTATTCTTTTCTTGTGCTATTCCTTCTGGACAAGTATTTACCTTCTTTTTCACATCTTTTACCTTGTAATGTTTGCAGTTGGTTCGTTTTATGTCTATTATGGCTCATTCTAATACTTTACCTAATGGTGCTGTGAACAACTATAAGACCTTAATTAATGTTCTGTGTAAGCAGCGAAATGGGTTAAATATGATTCATTTTAATGCTCGGAGTTTAAACGGTTTAAAACTCGACAATGCAAGATATATATTTGAAAACTCATCTGTGGATGTCGTTTGTGTTTCGGAGTCGTGGTTTAAAAGTGAAATTCCTGACTCGCACTATGATTTTAATGGTTACAAACTTTTCCGTAACGACAGGTGTAGCAGAAGAGGTGGTGGTGTTGCTATATATTGTAGGTCTAATCTCAATGTAAAGCTTGTCAATAAATGTAATGAAGTCTGTGAGTTTCTTAATGTTGAGATTCTTGATAGAAATTGCAAAATTTTAGTATCGTGTGTTTATAACCCTCTTCGCTGCCATAACCTAGAACCACTCTTCTCTAATTTAACTAATAAGATTATCGAGTATGACTTTCTCTTTGTTTGTGGCGATTTTAATGTTAATTTATTGCGAAATGACTCAGCTACTGACCAATTCCATTACCTGTCTTCTCTGTGTGGTTTGACAACTACAAATAACAGTATTCCCACTCGTTATATGCGTGACTGTGAACCTAGCCTACTTGATGTCTGCTTAATTTCTAATATTTCACTGATTCTTAAATTCGACCAAATAACTTTTTTGTCCGATCATGATCTACTTTTTTGCTGCCTCGATATAAATCTAAGTAGAAATGATCCAGTTAGTTTTTCGTACTATGATTACAAATCAATTGATTCATCTGCATTATTTCAAAGCTTAGCTAGCACGAGATGGGATGACTGCTGGTTTCATGACTCGGTTGACGAGAAACTTCAGGTATTCATGAATAAATTAGATGTTATTTTTGCTTGCCATGTTCCGTTGCGTACTGTTCAAACTTTGAATAACAGTTGTCCCTGGTTTTCAAATCGTGTATTAGTTGCTATAAGACTTAGGAATAAACTCCACTCGAAATGGAAAATAAATCCCTCGAATGCGAACTGGGTTAACTGTAAAAGAGCTCGAAATAACGCAACAGCATTAATTAAACAAGCTAAGATTAATTTTTTCAAATCCAAGCTCAACCCGAACCTTGATTCAAAACAGTTATGGCAGAATATCAAAAAATACAGAGTGTACAGTAAGAAATCTAATGACTGCAGTTTAGATCCTGATGATCTCAATAATTTCTTTTTGGCAAGTGGAAACCTGATCTCTGCAAACAGTGCTGGCAGTGCTGAACTACCTCTGATGACTAGGAATACATTGTTTCCCTCTTTTGAGTTCAAAACTGTTAATGAAAATTATGTGGGTAGGTGCTTAATGATGATTAACTCAAATGCTATTGGAATTGATGGTATGCCCATTAAGTTTATTAAACTAGTAATGCCTTTTGTCTTATCGCCATTAACCCATATAATAAACCACTGCTTAACTTGTTCCCGATTCCCTGATTTATGGAAGGCAGCCACGGTCTTGCCTGTGGCTAAATCTGCAACTGCTTCTGTACCGAATGATTACAGGCCTATAAGTATATTGCCAGCATTGGGTAAGGTTTTTGAGCGTATCTTGGCCAATCAAATGTACGAATACCTAAACATAAATAAGTTACTGCCTCCTTTGCAGTCTGGGTTTAGAACTGGACACAGTTGTGCTACAGCTGCGATTAAAATTTTTAATGATATCAGAATTGCTTATGATCAGAACTTTCTGACGTTACTTTGCCTTGTCGATTTTTCGAAGGCATTTGATTCCGTTAATCATACTCTTCTCTGCTACAAGCTAAAAAATTTTTTTAAATTCAGCTCTAGTGCTGTGAATTTGATATCCAACTACCTTGAGGGTAGGATGCAACGGGTAAATGTTAGTAATAATTATTCATCACTAAAAGCAATTGTAACTGGAGTTCCTCAAGGATCTATCCTGGGTCCACTCCTATTCTCTGTGTTTATTAATGATGTCTTTTCTGTATGTAAATACGCTACTGTTCATGCCTATGCCGACGACATACAACTCTATCTCTCGCGACCTACTGGACTCTTAGAGGACTTGACTTATAGACTGACCTCTGACTTGACATCGTTAAATAATTGGGCTGCTGCAAACTCTCTCCTTATAAATCCTATAAAAACTAAAGTACTGCCTATAGCGAGATGTAACTCCTGCTTTATAGATATTCCACCTCTTTTCCTTGGGCCTGATAAACTTGAAGTAGTATATAAAGCGAAAAATTTAGGTTTTATAATGAACTCAAAACTGACTTGTACTGACCACATTAACAAAACGATTGGAAAAATATACGGAACGTTACGATATCTACGTACTTCTTCGGATTTTTTGCCAACTGAAACTCGGCGCAGGCTTGTTATGCAATTAGTTATGCCACACATTACGTTCTCTGATGTTGTTTATAGTCAACTCGACTCCCAATCTCAGCATAAGCTTTTGGTAGCATTCAATAGCGCGGCTAGATATGTATACGGGATCAGTCGCTATGATCATATTTCGTTAAGGAGTAAGGGTATTCTGGGCTGTGGCTTGTTTGAATATTTGAACATCCGCAACATTCTGTTTCTACACAAGATTATTCACACTCAAAGTCCTCATTATCTTTTTGTCAAACTACAATTTTTTCAGACGCAAAGGTCAACTAACCTTGTGCCTAGAATTAACTACCTAAACAGTGGAAGGTTCTTTTTTATCAGCACCATCAGACTTTGGAATGAATTACCTAATTTTATTAAACAAATAACTGCACGAACCAGCTTTAAAAATGCCATCTTTAAATATTTCAATTCTTTAAATCTATAAATATATTCTTCTTTTTCTTTTTCACAACTGCTCTTATACCTTGGCTTACCAAATTTTTACTTCACCTTTCTGTTTTCTTTACTTCATCTTTCCGTCGACTTTTTATTATATTATAATTCATCTATAAAAAAAAATAATTAAAAAAAATAAATTAAAAAAAAAAAAAAAAAAAAAAAGTCTTAGCAAATATTACCCTATAAGCGTATAATTTTAACCTTTTGCCATTTCTATTTTGCAGTTTAAGCTTACTTGTTGCTAAATTCAGTAGTTTTAAGTTAATGTAACCTAGCAGAATTAGAATTATTTTAATTTTAAGTTCAATTGTTAAACCGATGTTATACCCATTGTGTACTATAAAAGACTAAGTCTTATTGTACCCCAAATCCAATAATAATAATAATAATAATAATAATAATAATAATAGTTTGAAGTGGAAGGGGCGATATCCACACAAGTACGGTGTGTACAAGATACAGCCTTTTAGATCGTCATTTAAAGTTTTGATAAAGGACCTCTCATCTTGTTTCATAACAATGTGTTTTTCTTCACTGGATTGTAGATGAATTTTGGCAATGAGCTTTTTTTAATTTTGGCAAAGAAATAATGGAGTTAGCCGATGAATTCACCGTCTAAATATTCCTTTTAGAGTTTTAACGTCGCAATTTCTCACCATGCCGTCATCGCCGTGTAAACCTTGACGATTCAACGCAGTGGCTATTTTAAAACTGAAAGGTTATGATAGGGAAGAAGAAGTAATTTAACTTATGTCGTTGTTGCAATTCACATATATATTCTTTGGACCATCGCTTTTTCGTATCGATGAAGATAGAGGTTTTTTATAGAGTTGTTTTTTTTTAAAACAATGAACAAGAGTGAGTCTGTATACGGCTTTTCTAAATAGGAAATGTCAAGCCAGATGAGCAGAGAGCACGAAAGGGAAAGCTCATGCAGGCCATGCAAAAGATAAGTATTTTGTTAAAGTGTATTAGAATTAATAATCAAATTGAATACTTAAAAAAAAATAATCGAAAGTTTGCACAGGAAAGTTAAAAACAACAACAATAGATTACATGGAAAGATTGAACAAATCGCTCCAAATTCAAACATCAATTTGTTCTACGTAAATTGGAAAGAAGATCAGAAAATTTCAGAAGGAATTTCCTCTAAGTAATGTGGGAAGAAGAACAGAAAATTCTAGAAAGAATTTTTGTTCTATGTGTGCAACTGTGCAATTGTTGAGATTTTTTAAGTGCCAACCGTCGGAGAGATTGAACTTTGCCGCGGAATAAACTATATAGAATGAAACGCTCAGCCTCTGGTGTGTACGCTGTAACGAACCTCTGATCGTTACAACAAACTGTCCAGGGTTCTTACAAGCTCAACCAAGGCTTTCTGGTTGAGGGTTCCTCGTAGACGAGGGATGGTGAGTGGGTGTGTCCACGGGTAGTTGTCTCCGTTGATTTCTTCGAATTTTGAGTCGAGATATGTGGGACGGCTGGTGTATCTGACACTATATGTGGCGTGTCGATCTGCGGTGGTGACCTCTTCAAAGGTCGTAGCGTTGTTGTCACGATGACCCAGAAACTTATGGCTCCTCTCGGGGTAGCTTTTCTCAGGTTGCGTGACTGTACTTTTTCCTCAGTTGCTTGGCTTCTTGTTTTAGTGTCGCTATCTTGTTGTCGCGTGCTTGTGTGGGTGGCTCTTGTCCGTCGTGTCGTGTCGTGGAACTATGTGCTAGTGGAGAATGTGTGTGGGTGAGCACTCGTAGAGAGCGAGAGTGAGAGAACACATGAGAGGGCCGATATCCATTACGGCGGCCCGAGATACCCCAGTGTGTACTCGACGGAAAAGAAAACTCACAAAAGTCACTCGTGTAGAGCGAGAGGGAGAGAACACGTGAGAGGGCCGATATCCGTTATGGCGGCCCGAGTTACCCCAGTGTCTACTCAAAGGGAAAACTCACTCGTATAGAGCGTGAGGGAGAGCACACGTGAGAGGGCCGATATCCGTTACGGCGGCCCGAGTTACCCCAGTGTCTACTCAGCGGAAAGAAAACTCACAGAGAGTTACTCGTTCCCATGTGAGCTTTGTAGCGAGGACCACATGATATACTCATGTCAGCAGTTTCTGGAGCTAAGCCTTCGGTTTCAGGCTGATTTTTTACAGAGGCGTAAGCTATGTCCAAATTGCTTGAAGAAGGGCCATGCAATCGTTTCCAGGGGAGATGTATACGATGCCCTAGTGCACCAGCTCACAAAAGTGTTTTGTGCCCAGAGAAAGAACTAAGGAAGGGAGTGTTGGTTGCTGGTGCAGGTGAAGCCTGATTAGGCTGGAAACGGAAAGCAGTCCAAGCACAACGGAGCGGAAAAAATGCGAAAATGGAAAGCTCACCGGGGTTTAAGGAAAGATTGAATTTTTTTAATAATATAATTAAATTATTAGAAAGGAAAGATAGTTTATTATCAGAAAAATCAAGTTTTATTAGAAAGAGGAAGTTTGAGAATAATGAAAAAAAAATTAAAAATTATTTAAATTCGTTTTTTCTTTGGGACTGGAAGGTATTTCGTTGTATGCAACTGTTATGGTAAAGTTATCTTGGAAAGGTTTGTATTTTGGTCCAGTTAGAGCAATTTTGGATACGGGGGCTCAGATAAATTTAATATATGCTCTACATCAAAAAACCAGGTGGCCAAGTATATCAATGACGAATAAGCTAGTAGGGATAGATGGCGAACCTATGGAGATTCGGCAATGGGGCACCTTATTAGTGCATCCCTGGTTTTAATCGAGTTGTAAAATTGGTCATTTTGGATATTACCAAAAGATAGTCAGTGGCCGCCAATAGGTCCAAATCATGAGTTGGTGGTACCATCTCCAGAATATTTTCAATGGGCGGATTCAGGATGTTTTAAGCCTGGTCTGATACAGGTTTTGCTGGGAGTTCGCTTCTTTGCAAAAGTTGTTCAGGCGGTTATCTCAAAGTCAATGGATGAAATTACGACCATGGGTACAAGTTATGGTATTCTAGAATCTTCAGAAAATAATCCATTTAAATAATAATAAAAAATGGATCAAATTGGAAAAAGCTCTTCTAAGGACGTTAGAAGAGAAAATGGTTGAGAAACATTTCATGGAAAATTATCGGAGAGATGAACAAGGGCGTTTTATAGTTATAATGCCACTACAGAAAGTATGAAGAATATCGGTAATTCCATAGAGATTGCTTTGCGACGGTTCGCATATTTAGAAAGAAAGTTAGAAAGAAACTAGGATTTGAGGGAAAAGTATGTTAACAAATTGCGGGACGATATTAAAGGAATGTTCAACAAAGTGAAGCTGGTTGCACAAACAATAAAAGGTTTGCTTCAGGAATTATTCAAAACAAATTTTATATAGATGATTGTGTACCAGGTGCGGATACAGAAGAAGGGACAGTTACGTTAGCGAAAGAAATACATGAAGTCTTGGAGAGTGCTGGCTTTGAGCTATGAAAGTGGAAATCAAATAGAAAAGTTTTTATCTCCGTAATGAACTCAGTTAATGTGAGTTCAATGGTGTTTTCGGGGGTGTATGATGCACGAGATAAAACATCTGTTTTAGGCTGTAAATAGTTGATAGAGGAAAATCAAATCACTTTCATAGTAAAAACACCGGAACTCAGAAAAAGTTACGAAGAGAAGGATCGTAAGTGGTGTAGTACAACTGTGCGACCCAAATGAGTTTATTTCACATACGACCGCGTTGTAATAGGTAAAAAGATGATTCAAAACCTTTGGTAACTTAATATTGGATGGGACGAAGCTGTTCCAGTGGATTTTGAAGAGAAATGGACAATATTTTCGAAAGAGATATAACTGTTGGAAAAGCTCAAGGTAGATAGATGGATAGGCACTACTGATGAAGCTTTAATACAAATTCATGATTTTTCGGATGCATCTTCATCCGCTTATAGAGCTGTGATTTATGTTTGGGCAATGGAAAGATAAAAACAAACTGCTCGTTTCCAAAACAAGAGTAGCGCCGTTAAAAACAGTTACTATCCCAAGATTAGAGCTAGAAGCTAATGAGTTGCTCTCGCAGCATCAATGGAGTGGTCGGATGGAGTATATATGTTATCGACGGATCATCTGTGGTACTTCATTGGATTAACAAATTGCCATGTACCTTGAAAACTTATGTAGCTAACCGGGTCGCTTCTATTCAGTCGAACACAGAGGTTAAACGCTGGCACCATGTAAAAAGAAAAGATACACCTGCTGACTTGTTGAGTCATGGAGTTGCACTATCGGCCTTAGTAGGAAATAGGTTACGATTACACGGCCAGAATGGCTAGTAAAACCAATCCGAAGAAATTTTATTGAAGACGTCAGAGGAGGTGCAAATAAAAACGAAGGTTTTCTTCGTATCAAGTGAGAAAATACCTCTTCAGGTATATGTAGAAGGTCTAGGAGTATTGATTCCTTTGGAAAACACAATTTGGAAGAAATTGTGAACATTATTGGATATGTTTATCGGTTTATAAATGTTCTAAAATGGAAAATCAATACAAAAGCTAATACTAGTAAAAGAAAGGATAGTTTTATTTTGCAAGCCTCAATTGAGGAAAGAATGCTCCCAATGGAGTTTTTATTCGTGAAGCGCAACAGGGAAGTTATCAAGCTGAAATTGCAGGAGTGTCTAAGCGAAAGACACTGCCGGCGAAGAGCAAGTTTGTATCACTTAAAACATTTTAGATGAAAAATTGCTAATGCGATTAGGTGGCCGACTGGAAAGAGCAGAACTGGATTATGAAATGAAGCACTTTGTAATTATACCTAATGATTCACACCTAGCATGGTTAATAATTAGCAATGCTCATGGAAAGACAAGGCATGGTGGGGTCCAGGTTATGATGCAATTTATAAGGCAGCAATACTGGATACCCAAATTGCGCGCCTGCTTACGAAATCTGATACATAAATTTGTTACGTGTGCACGATACAATGCAAAAGTACTAGATCAATTGATGTCCGAGTTTCCAGCTGACCGGACACGAAACCTTTTGAAAGTTCAGAAGTTGATTATGCGGGTCCATAAGAGTTGAAGATAATAAATAAGCAAGGAAAACAATTGACAAAAAGGAAATTCTGGATAGTAGTTTTTATTTGCTTGAAAGTAAGAGCTGTGCGTTTGAATGTGGTTATAGAATTGTCGACTATGTCGTTTATAGCCTGCTATGAGCGTTTCATAGCTAGGAGAGATCGCTGTGATGGGATGTATAGCAACAATAGTGCTAAAAAAGAGCTCAGAAAAGCCGTTAAGAAGTGGAAAGATGATGGCGTGCTTAGTCAACTTAACCGTAGGGGAACGGAATGGCGGTTCATAACGCCAACTGCATCGCATCAAGGTGGAATCTACAAGGCAGCTGAAAAATAAATAAAATTTAATTTGAAAAGGATAATTGGACAAAGTGTGTTTCCCTATGAACAGTTTAGGACACTACTGACACAGATAGAAGCGATACTTAATTTAAAGCCGTTACACCCTCTTAGTGATCGTTAACGATATGCAAGCATTAACGCCAGGTCAGGTACTTCTTGCTGGGTGAACTACTAATTAGAACGTTACCTTTCTGTTCTTGGAGAGAGGTTATTGAGAGAGCACCAAGTAATGGTGCAACATTTCTGGGAAAGATGGAAAGCTGCAGGAGAGAGAGGTTTTTTGATAGAGTTGTTTTCTTTATATATAATGAAAAAGAGTCTGTCTGTATACGGCCATCACTGAGTGACGGCTAGGAAAGAAATTTGAATACAAATATTGGGTTTTTATGCCGCAAGGCTTTTCCCAAACAAAAAAAATGTTATTGTGTTTTTATTTATCAAAAGGATGTCTTATCTAAAATCTAATCAGAAACAATCGCAGCTAGAAGTTGTGTTTTAGTTCTGAAACTCTTTTTTTTACTTCAGCTTCCCATAAGCCTCCAAAATGTGAAGACCTGGGTGGAATGAAATGAAATACAATCCCCTTTTCACTGAGAGCTCCGATGATTGATTCTTTAAATGATTTTGCTTGAATAACATCTTTTAGCTCCTCAAGCTGGTATTTTGCACTAGCAAAATTTGTGGCATTGTCACAGTATAAAAATCCTTCCAGTGCGCTCTTGATACTTTTATAAAAACGCAACTACTACCGGGAATCACGACAGTTTATTATTGACTTTTAATAATGACAGCTTTTCACTAACGAACTTCTTATGGTCAGCGCTTCAGCCACTGTAGCTACCCAGATGAAAAACAAAGCAGACCTGCCTATGGAAGGAATGTGGCATGTTATGAATTAGGTGCTAATCTTAGAAGTCGGTTTTTTAAAATTTGAAAACTTCCTCGTTACTGCTAAGTGAGATATGTATCATGTTTGACAATGCAAAGTTCTGATTAATTTTATGGGACCAAAGAAATCAAGGCTGCATTAATGAGCAGTTAGATTTTTGTAACGATAATTAAACGGCCGTTCCAAATTAATCAGCGTAGTTTCAGAGCAAGGTATATAACAACGATGTCCTAACTGGAGATGCCCAACTCTTTCTACTCGCTACAACAACTTTCGACGCATTCAGTCTATACCTGCACCCATGCTTCATGCTTTGTTATTTTATTTTTGCGCCAACGATTGCTGCTATAGTGTGCTATATGTTGTTGTTTTTGTTAAGACAACAATTTGAACTTCGCAATCTCCAAAATATTTGTTCTTTTTATGTGTTTATTTTTTATGTTGATAATTTGTATTCAAACAAACAAGGCAATTTAAGTTATGCTAACAGGTTTTTGAAGCGAAGCTTTTTACTCCTCGTTCTGTGATTTGCTTGGAGTGAAATCTGAAAAATTTTCGACAGATTTTTTCTTGGAAATTTTATGGTTTCTTTGTTTCTAGCGCTTATTACTCGTACAACAAGAAAATTTAATACTTTAAAATTAAATACTAAAAATATTGTTTGTCGCCCGTGGGGATCGAACCCACGATCTCTTAAAATGAGAGTCCAACACACTATCCACCAGGCCACAAAGACTTGATATAAATTCTTGTTAATTCAATACTAATTATAACAAAAGCTATGCGCAGTAGATCGTCATCTATCAATAGATAGAGGATTGTGTATTTGCTATGATACAACTACAAAAAATTTGCTTTATTTTGCCACAAGGTGCCTCCAGCATCGGTGTGTTTGTATTGTGAATGCGTTTGTGGTGTTGTTGGCACGAAGAAAATTAGCAATGCCACAAGTGCGTTTTTAAGTATCAAAAAAATAGATGATATCAATAAATATGGAATTAACAAACGCATGCATGACATCGGCAAGGTATCTAAAATGTTTGTTAAATTTTGTTTCGTGTGCGTTCTTTAATACATATTTAATATATATTTTTATCCTCGTTCTGTGATTTGCTTGGAGTGAAATCTGAAAAATGTTCGACAGATTCTTTCGCTAGGTAGTACGCTGTTGAAGGAAAAAATTTGTTCAGTGCAGCCAAGTGCACAACCATGTGTGGAGAGGTAAAATGGAGAGTCGATGGCATTATATGCCCGTATATGTAATTGGCGTGGAAATTTGACATTCAACAATAAAAAAATAAGCAGTATGTTTTGTGTATATATGTAATTTATTTTATGTTATTTTAATTTTTTGAATTTAAAAGTTAATTTATTAAAAAGAAAAAATTACTAAGCTATCAAATCTATGTAACTGCGGAAATGTGTCCAACGACGCACCTGTGTTTTTTATTTTTTTCTTCTTTTTTCTCCTTTCCTTATATTTTTTATAGTGGGCGTCCGCCCACACCACTGACTTTGCTTCAAAATATGTCGAAAAAAAGGAAATTTAGAGAGGGCCTGCTTAAATGTGGTATACAACGAGTAACCAGGCACGCAACTAGAATTTTTTTTTTTTGGGGAGTTTTATAATATGTCGGACTTACATATAAAAAAAACGTAACTGCAGCGGCTATTGTGTACTGGTTAGTAAGCCCAATTTTTGCAATAATAGTTACTGGTAAAAACCTCAGCCAGGGCAAGCAACATCTTACCATTAAACTTCTTCACCTCATAGTAGTAAATTTCAAATTTTGGGAGTAATATTTGCATATGAAATTATCGGTAAATTAACAAACAAGCAAAGAATTCCACCACAATGATAACATGCATAATAGCTGCATTCCCGTGGCACTGGATCAGATGAAATCTCAGGGAGCAGTTTTAGTTCAACTTTATTACAATTTGGCACCACTCGCGATGAATACGAGTCAAAATACGAGTGCAAGCAGTACGACGAAAACTCGTCGAAGAGTACTTCAGATTTGCCAACTACTTTCGTTTTGAAAAAAATGCTTTAAACTTGGCAGCATTTTAAGATCAGAAATAGAGCCAGGACAAGAGCTGGTTCTAATTTTTGTTTTGCATTGTGAATAAAATAGAGCCACGCTTTAGATTAACGACAACGGGAATGCAGCTAATGATAACTAAAAATAAGTTTCTATAAAAAATGTTTTATTTGTATTGAAAAATAATTAAAAATTTGAAAAATTCTGATTAATTGTTCGCTTTTTACTGAAAAAAACCTTGGTTACAGAAGTGATTAAGGTAAACAAAATAAGCCAAAACTCTATTTTCAAATTCAGTTTATGCTTACTTCCAGCGAGTTTTCTAAAATAAAATCCACTGATGGCGTTTTATCTCTTTACAGAATAAGCAATATGAGACCGTTTAATCTATCTTGCAACATCGTGCTTTTTAAATAAGTTTTGAGTCGGCGAAGTAATGAAAATGTTCGTTCCTTTTCACACAAAGTGACTGGAAGAGTTACAAGGATGATTGGTAAATGAAATATATTAGAGAGTATTTCTTTATTGCACAGTTCTAAGACTTCAAACACTGTCTTTTTTTCCATAGTTAGTTTTATTACTAACTTTATTCCAACATTCAGTTTCATTTTTAAATCATCCAAATCTCCTTCCAAATCATCTTAATAAAATCCGATTAGTTTTTCAAAAGCTCCTAAAGTGAAGTATCCAGCGGTTTTGCAGCGTCAGGAAATAGTGTTGAAATGAATAGTTGTAATAAAAATATTTTAAAAATCGAACCCTAAGGTTTGAGATAAATCAAACGCTTGTCAAAAAATGTAGACAGAGACAGAGAAAACTGTTGATTAGTGTCAAATCAATTTTTACTTTGTTGGCTTTATGCTTAGAGTATAACAAATAAATTCTATACAATATTATATTGTGAATTAAAAAATTGAATGTGTGGTAATTTAATAATAAAGTATTAGTACTTCAACCACGGCTCTATCTAGGGAACTAAACGCCCTTTCACCTTAGTTGGTCATTCAATGGGTGGTGCCATTGCAGTGCTGTTTCACATAGTTTATGCACTTTTATATAAAATACTTGTATACTGTTAAAAATTACCAAAAAACACACAAATTTCACAAACTTCGTTTTGGTAATGGGTTTTGCTTAAAACTAACCATCACCTGTTTTTGACAGATCTGGAGACGTTTTTGGTGAGAGAGATAAGCTACCAAATAGAATAAGAAAAAACGCTACCACCTTGTTTCTCACATCATGCTCAAATCAAAGAATTGTCAACAATACCCCAAGTGTTCAGAATTACAACTAAAAAAAATGTAAACACATGTATTCTGAATGAATAAAACATGGATACCCGAGTGAACATTTGCCTAAGGATAGAGTCAGAAAATTATCAGGAAATCCTTAATTTGGCAAGGATTGGATCAGGTCACCTGATCAGGTGCTGATTTTGAACGTGACACACTTTTTGATATTCATCCTGACCAGGTAGTCTTACTAGGGAATATTGTAAGGTTGCGATATTATTACCTGAAAATGTAGTCTTATCAGCTTGCTATATTAAACCTGATCAGGTTACCTTATCAGTAGCTCATTCCTGTAACAAAATCGGTAAGATACCGATTTTCGTGACGTCATGCGCTATCGATCCTTAGTTACCGATTTCGTGACAACTAATGTTTCTGTACGTTTAAATCGGTAAAAATTCGGACCGTGACCAAAAAGAACACAAATCGAGAAGAAACGCTGAGAAATTAAGTGAAATGGCAAGCAGCTGTTTAATGGTATTTATTTTATTTTATGTACGCTATAGTTTTATAATAAATAGGTAATCAAAAGTGTTTTAGTGAACAGTTAAGTGAGTACTTCTATTAGGAAATCAATTATTTAATGGATTATTGTTTCAGTAACATTCAATGCATTGAAAAATGTACCCTTTCCGACGTGCCGGAGCTGCTTCATTAAGTACAACAGCCTACATCGCTGCAGTTTCGAAACTCGTCCGGATTAAATTTGCTCTTCAAATAAATTTTATAAGCTATATATGTACATATATGTACACAACATAAAAAATATTTGAAAATTTTTGATTAATAAAAATTTTCAATTCAAAGAAAACTTGATCGTAATAATAAGAATAAACAAAGTAGAATTCGTTAGAGTATAAATTTGAAACGATACAGTTTGTGAATTTATCGTGTTATTTTGTGGTGGTATTGAGTCACCACAAGTATGCAGCTGAGCCTTTACTTGAGTTTCGGGGTTGCCATTTCGCAACAATCCCACCTCCGTGAAACGACTAGATTCAACACAATATACGTCCAGAATGGTTAACTTCGAAACCGGGCGTTGAAGCGATCCTGCCTGGGTGCGTACGTCAGCTCGTCGTACTATTCCATATTTGCCTGGATAGACGTTTTCGATACGACCTCTTCTCCATTTGGTACGGGGCACATTCAAATCGCATAAAAGAACTAGGTCACCGAGCTTTATCGGTTTTGAGCGTTCGCACCATTTTTCACGTCGCGTAAGCGATGGCAGATATTCTCTGATCCAGCGTTTCCAAAAATTATCCCGCAGCTGCCTTGAAATACGCCATTGCTTTTGCATAGCGTAAGGCTTATCCGAAGTATCATTATGAGCTGGAGTCTAAACAGTGTTGGCACATCCAAGCAGAAAATGGTTTGGTGTAATGGATTCTTCTTCATCTGCCGTGACAGGGAAGTGAGTTAACGGCCTAGAGTTTATGACATTTTCAGCCTCTATTAAGAAGCTCTGTAGAGGTTGTTCTTGTGGCGCCAAACTTTTGTTTTGTTGCACGTGTTATCAAAAACTCCGAAAACTGTTTTCGGAAAAAATTCTTTCCCTTATCGCTTCGAATTCTGAGCAGCGTGCCTCGGCGATTAATGAAGTTTCGTATGGCTAAAATGCACGCACCTATCGATAAGTCAAAGGCAATTGCAAGATGTATGACACGCGTGGTTAGGCAGGTGAAAAGCGCCATCCATCTTTTTTCTTTTATTCGTTAGATTGATATAATTAGCGGCCCAAAGTAGTCCATTCCAGTGTACGAATAGTGTCGCACATAGGGTGTCAAACGATATTAGGGCAATAGTCATATAATTGGTGCTGCCGGCTTAGCGCGTGCGAGTTTACAAACTGCATAATTTGTAACTATCTTTCGCAGAATTTGTCGTAGTCTCGGAACCCAGAATCTTTGTCGAATTTCGTATGTGGTTGCCTCAAAGTTTTGATGCCTCATGTAGCTGTGAAAATGTTGTATTATTAGTGCTGTGACCTCGTGTTCTGATGGCAGAATAATTGGGTACTTAGTATCGTAGGGTAAGCAACTGGCTCCATTAATACGACCACTTACCCTTAGGACGCCTTCTAGGTCCTTATATGGGTCCTTATATTATAACCATGAGGTTATAAAGAGATGACTTACCTCGATCAATTTTTTTAATTTCTGGTGCGAATTCTTGTAATTGAATTTGACATAACATCATTCAATAAATCTATTGAAACGATGAATATAAAGTCAACAGCGCAAAATCTTTCATTATTTCAGCTTCAAAATCTCATTTATTCTGTGGGCATCAAACGGCTTGTAATGATGGTTTTTCGACTGAATCCATTTGATGACCGTTGAGGAATCACTCCAAAGAATGCATTTTGACACAGTTAGATAATGTTCTTGAACAATTGTTTGCATTTAACAAGCTCCATGAACGGCAACTTGTAGTTCGAGTCTAGGGACCGTCATCGGCTTCTGAGGCGCACACCTTGTTTTGGCACATACTAAAATTTTCAATATTTTTCTGGCCATTGATTATTCTCCAGTAGGCTGCAGTCGCAAATGAAGTCTCGCTTGCATCGACAAAAATGTGTAGTTGAAGTTGAATAATATCTTGGGATCTCAACTTGTAGCACGTTTTGCAGATTAGCTCTCCACTTCACTCAAGCATTATTAATTTGTTCAGGGATTTGGTCATCCCACTTTACTTGATATCTCCATACCTCACGCATCATCAACTTGGCGGTTATCATCAGATGGCTCATCAGCCCTAAAGGATCGAAAACGGACATAATTATACTCAAAAGTTCTCTTTTTGTAGGCACTCTATTTCCACTAATGACCTCTTTGTTGACCCGTTCAAACTTGAGCTGTTACGAAATGTACCGCTTTTTGGATGCCAAAACATACCCAATACCTTTTCTGTGGCTAACACTTCCTCTCCTCCTGCAACTTCAGCACTTCGATCTCCATTGAGGAACTTCGCAACCTTATGAACATTTGGCGTAAATCCGCGCAATTCAAATCCGACACCATTATGAATGCCCTTTACCTGGCTAGCAATGCGTATAGCATATTCCACAGACTCGAGCTGTCTACAAAGTCGTCAACATAATGATGCTGTACGATGGCTTGGATGGCACGAGAATCATGATGAGTTTGTCTCTTGGCGTTTTCAATTTTGACATATTGTGCGGCACATGGCGAGCATGCTGCAACAAACGTCATCACGATCATCTCGTACACATCAGGTGGGCGATCTTGCTGACCATCGTGCCACAAAAACCGCTGAGCACACCTGTCTTCTGGCCGTATAAGCACCTGGTGAAACATCTCTTTGATGTCACCACAAACGGCAACGGCGCCTATACGGAAATTGAATAGCACTGTCGGTAGTGGTTGGTAGTCTTGAGGTTCTTTAAGAAGACATGAATTTAGCGAAGCATTACTAACAGTCGCGGCGGCATCAAACACAAGACGAAGTTTTTTAGGTTTATTTACATTTACCACGGCAAAATGTGGTAAATACCAGGTTCTTTCTGTCACTTGTTCGGCCTCTTCACGCGTCAATTTACGAGCGTACCCTTTTTCGATGTAACTACTTATGGCTGTTCTATAGGCCTTAGAAAAAATCAAGTCACGCTTCATTTTCGTCTCAATATTGACAAGTCTTTTTCTTCGCCATTAAAAAACTGTCAGGCAACAATATGTCGTCATTCCTCCACAGCAATTCTGTTTGATATCTACTATTGAGTAATTTCGTAGTTGCTTGTAATATTTGGCGCGCTCGTATATCATCATCACTCCTAACTACAGGGGCTGCTCGTACACCAAAACTCTCGCTTGTAAAATACTCAGTTACCATGTCATGCAGATCGACATCACTCATTTGGTTGACAAAAAGACATTCAGATGACAGATTGGATTCGCCTCTCGATGCAAATACCACCCAGCCGAGCTTAGTGTTAGCAGCAAATGGTCCTTCTTTTTGCAATTCGATGGTCTTAGTCGACTGGCTCAGGTGGCAGTTATCGAGTCCAATTAGAAGCTTTGGATTGGCATATTCATATTCGGTGAGTTGTGGAAAATCGAAGCAGCTAAAGTTTTCTCCAAAATCGCTCTGATTCAGACTTTGAACCGGCTTCGTTTTGTCGTCTGTCCTCGTCGGTCAGGGCGAGAGGATGTCTAATTGAGCGGATCTCGTGGTGAGTTGAGGTGAGAGCGATAATGAGTTGGTAGGGTTTTCCACTAGATGAGAGCACTTCAGAGAGCGATATTGAACGTACCGATCGGGTCCTAGGAACAGTAGGGCGACTCAGAGTACCACTCGTTGAGAGCGGAGTGAGTGTGGTACTGAACGAACTGAGCGGGTCCAACGGGCAGTAACACGACTCAATCCTTAGGAAATACTCGGGAAGAATTTGCCACTCGATGAGAGCACATGAGAGAGCGATACTGAACGAACCGAGCGGGTCCTAGGGACAGTAAGGCGTCTCAGAGTATCACTCATTGAAAGCGGAGCGAGTGTGGCACTGGACGAACCGAGCGGGTCCAACGGGCAATAACACGACTCAATCCTCAGGCAATGCTCGTTGAGAGCACTCATGAGAGCGATGCTGAACGAACCGAGAGGGTCCTAGCAGCGCACTCAAACAGTGGGATCGTTCTTAGAATGAGCGGAGCTCGTTCAGAGCAGGGGTGAGTGTGGTGCTGAATGAACCGAGCGGGTCCTAGGGACAGCCACACAACTCAAGGGAGGAAAGGCACTGGGTGCTTACTACGTCTCAATAGTCTGCTGGCGGTAGCAAGACTAATTTATGATGTCTAAGAAATGTTACCTTGTCCTAGCGCTGCAAGTGAAACACGTTAGGTTGGTTCGAAGGTTCGTACAAGACTCTCTGTTTATTGAAAAATAAACTTAAAAACAAAGCGCTGGTTTCTGCCAGCGGTGCTTAATAATACCTTATTATTAGTATGTAGTAAGTAGTATGTAGTAAGTAATATGTAGCAAGTAGTAAGTACTAATGGTAAGTATTTCGTACTTCATGATATTTACATTACACAGTACGTATGTAGAATAAAATATCTAAGAGCTTAATATTAATATTTCGTGTTAGATGCAAGGTCTTCTTATAAAAAATATAATTCATAGCAAAAATACAAATTCAATACAAGTGTAAATTATATGTTAGAATATTTTTTCAGAATGTTGACTTTTATAGAACTAATATAATTAAACTAAAATAAACGTGCGCCATGTGTCGCTGGTATAAACATTGTTGCGTTGATGGCGCATACATTGTATATTTGCGGCGTATAAATTGTGGGGGCCTATTTCTGGGAAATAGGCCCCGACCCCCCCTTTAAGTCGCCCGGGAGAAAGAAACCTTTACGGTCTCGCTGCGTGCTATTCTCACCGCGAAGCATATGCCTTCGATGTCGGCTTTGAAAGCAAATTGCTGTCTCTTCTTTCGTCGTGCTTCTGCGATGCGCTGCGTGAGTTGGTTGGGTAGCATGGTCTCGATGGTGTTGTCGCCAGGTTATTCGCTGACTAATTCTTCCGGTGTTGCACTATTGTCGGCTGATACTGTTGCCGGGATGGTCACCTCCATATCCGGTGTCTGTACCGGCTGCTCCGGCTCTATTAGCCAGCCAAAACACTCTCCTGAGGTGTCACTATCGTCTAATTCGTTGACATTTCTTGTTTGATGCTTATGCTTAACACAGTCATTGCTGTCACTGCTGCTGCTGAAGTTGCTGTCGCTCTTGTGCTCAGTTGAGGCGTACGTGGTAGCTTGCGCCTGCTGAGAAAGAGGTGCTGCTGCTCGTGGTGAGGCTGAGGCCATAATGGATGCCTCCTGGTGTGCTTCTCGTTCGTTTGTCGCATGTTGTTGAAGAGTCTGTGGGTCTTATACCGCCTGTTGTCCGTTTGTCTTGCTGTTGGCAGATTCTTGCAGAAGCGCTGGGAATGGAATGCTAGGTAGTGTTCTCCCTGCTAACTCTTGGATTATCGCACTTATCTGTCTGCGTTTGTTCCCAATGACTGCTTCCGAAAACTATTAGTCACATGTGATGGGCGGCTGGTAGTCTATGATGGGCTCGCACACGAAGTTTCTATGAACTGCAGCATATATAATCCACAGTCCGTCAGATTATGCTGTTGTGGTACTCTCACGCGGTGGCCGGGTAGATGATTCGCTGAGAAGTTCTTGAGTGGTTGATCTACTCGCTTAGCTTGATATTCCAGCGTGAGGCAGCTCCTGAGTGGATTAAAGACGTGGGACCGATCTGTAGTGGCCAGTGAGTCCATGAGCAAACTCATCGGCTGTATGATCGGGGATTTGTTGTTTGCTGTGGTGGGTGGCGGTGCATCCTAAAATCTTGGACCGTTGAGCACCGGAAAGCAGATGATGGCGAGGAACCAGAGCCCAGTATATCTTGCTTGCGAGTCCAATTTTTCACGCCTGCCTGGCGGTGCTGTCCGAGTGTGCATGGTGTACCGCAAGGTATTGCCTTTGTCCGTATGAGCAGCTCGTAGAAAAACGAGTTGAAAATGTAGAAATCATCGGCACGGCCTCGGAGCACTAGAATTTGTCTAATCCAATGAATATAAAATTCGATGATTTTATCATTTTAAAATTGTCCTGTGGCCAAACAACTGTAATCCTGCAGGGTGATGGTAATACAGCCGGGCCCTGGTGGATATACAAATAGGTTGTTTCCATGCATGCCATCATCGTCGTCGCTTGAAAGACTTACGGCTGAGGTGGCGATCGCTGCTGTGGTGGCTGTGGCGTGCATCGTCGTGTTGTCTTTTGCTGGTGGGCTACAGGAGTCGTAGCTCCTCTTGAGTAACGGGGTTGCATGTTGTTGGAGTGGCGTGCCTTTGTCGCCTGTTGCTGTTGCTGACTTCTTCTCTGCCCTGCGCCGTGGCCTTTTGGCTGATGGTGGTTGTGGCAATGTTCCTGCCAATAAGATGCTTTGGCTCTGATTGGCAAACATCTCTTTTACCCGATTGCCAAATGTTTCTTTGGAAAGCTCAAACTTGTCCATTTTGCTCGGATGAGCAACCCCGCTGTACTTCGCTTGGTGTTTTTATAAAAACAATTAGGCGAGTTTGTCGGTTAATGTTGAAATTTGAGTTTGTATTCGTAGATTTCGCCCGCTTGTGACGATTTGTTGTGTCACCTGCGCACTTGCTGCTATTGCTGGCGAGATTCTCACTAGTGAGGTTAGGTTAACACTTCACTCCTGTGGTCAGCAGTGTTCCACTTGCAAACTTGCAACGAATGTCTGTAAGTCAAGAATTACCTTGTTGCTTCACTTTGTTTGCACTCACTTTTCTGTCTCAACTTATCTGATTTAGCTGTATTCAACTTTTAGGTAATCACTTGGATGTTCACGATATGATTCACTTACTAGCACAAACTGTAGTGATCGTTGCATTTGAATTCTTGTCTTTCAAAGCGTATATTGCTTCGGGGATTTGGCGTTGCAATTTGTTGAGTTCGTCATGCTGTGATACTTGTGTGACGTCTCTAGTAAAGTTCGCCTGATTTGATTAGATGAGCGAACTTGAAGTTTCTGTTTGTCGTGAGCGTTGTTTGGGCATTGGCACTCCTGTGACGAGGATAATCTCTGGTGTTTGCTGTTGCAGCTGCTACTCATGTAGTGGTGGTTGTTGCCGTTTAGCTACGGAACATGTTGATATTGTGTAGAGCTTGTTTTTATTTATTTATTTATTAATTTAACCAAACAAGGCAATATACTTATTCTAAGTTATTTTTCTAACAGGTTGTTGTTGTATTTATTTTTTTTTTATTTTATGTTTTTCTCTCCTCTTTCCTTGTTTTAGGTGTAGAAGATATGCAATTCTCAGTGGGCGTAATCCGCCCACATGAATCGACACATTTTCAAAAACACGTCAAAAAGAAAAGACAATAAGAAGAACAAAGGGGGAACTTATATGCTTAGCTTACATACTAACAGATTTTATACACATATTAAAAATATGTACTAATTTTCAATACTATGCTAAAATATTATTAAGATGGAAAGCTAAATGGGAGAACAACTAAATTTTGTTTAGGTATGGGTGGTAGACGGCAATGTAAGAAGAGGCATTTGGATATGGGTAGAGTTAATATTACAATGCGGTGTTTTACTTATTTAACATTAAAATTTTTCATTTACAATTTTTCTACAAATGCTAGATCAAGGAAATAGAAGAGGGATCAGAATGGTGAAAAGGAATTGGAGAAGATTCACTTATATGTACCATTGGACATAGGACGTGAATTGGTGTTTAATAAGGGGATAGTTATGTAAAGGAAAGTGCTTTGGAGAGGGAACGCTTGAATCTGAATTTCGATATTGGCGGTGTATAATGCTCGCTGATATTATTAAATATTTTACAACATCTATTCAAGGGCTCGTTCAATGCGTAAATAGTGTTGTGATGCGATTCTTTTAACAATTTTGTATACCTTGCTCGAGATGTATTCGCTACCGATGTTACCAGTAATAACATCAAACATAAAGCATGAGCAAAAGTAATATTCTCCATGATGACAGCGACATTAAATTGAGGATTTTAAGTCTACTCTCGTATGGTGGTAAATTTGTATAGTCACGAGGATCGTATAGGTCTCTCAATGCAAAAAGCAAGAATTTTCTTTGAATAGATTCTAGCCTTTCACTATGCACTACAAAAGTTGGGTTCCAAATTATGCAACAGTATTCTAAGATTAGTCGCACTAATGTGCAGTATAAGGTTTTAGTTACCCAAAGGTTTTTGAATTCTTTTGCACGTCTTTTTATCAATCCGAGCATTTTGTTTGCCCTGGATATGATATGATCGTAGTGAAGGTCAAAGCGCATCTTACTATCAAGAATTATTCCAAGATCTGCTATGTGGTTGACCCTTTTAAGTTCTACCTTATTTAGCATGTATCTGCTATATGTGATTACGTTTTTACGGGCAAAACTTATAACGTAGCACTTATTTATATTTAAATAAAGTTTATTTTTACTACACCACTGTTCCAGAGAAAAAAGCTTATTCTGTAAGAATACTGAATCCACTTCTGATCTAATGTTATAGTATAATTTTAAGTCATCTGCATATAAGAGATGGGGGACATCATGCAAAACTTCAGATATGTCTGCAATAAATATGTTGAAGAGAAGTGGGCCAAGATGGCTACCTTGAGGTACACCCGACGAGACAACAATCTTTTTAGACAAAGTACCCTGAAATTTTACATATTGGGATCTTTCACAGAGATAAGACTTGAGCCATTTCAGCACAGTACCTGATATACCAAATTTTTCTAGTTTCTTAGCTAGGATTTCGTGATCAACACGGTCAAAGGCTTTACTAAAATCTGTATAGACTGCATCTATTTGGTGGCCCTTTTCCATTTTAGTAAGAATGTCTGATGCCATGATTGCAAGATTTGTGGTTGTTGATCGTCCTTTACGAAAACCATGTTGCTGCTCGTTTAAACACGGATTAATTACGCTCGTGAGTTTGGAACATATAATTTTTTCAAATAGCTTTGGAATTGCTGACAATATTGCAATACCCCTATAATTTTCAACTGATCTCTTGTCGCCATTTTTATAAATTGGCGTAAGATGACAAGATTTCCAAAAAGTTGGGAATATACCTGTATGCAAGGATTTGTTAAAAATCATATGTAACGGCGTAATTAATTGGTCTAAACATTGAACAAGTGAAATTGGTGGTATAAGGTCTGGACCTGGAGATTTATTTGAATCTAATTCTTTAATGGAATTGGTTGTCACTCCATGTAATATTTATTTCACAAACCAATGTCGGTCTACTAGTTATACTGGCAAATGTAGGTTGATTTTGGGAAGTAGTTGAACAAAAGACTTCTTTAAAATGATCCGCAAAGAGATTACAAATTTCCTGTGAGTTAGATGAAGTAACATTGCCTTTAAACATGAAGTTTGGGTATCCGGTCGATTTCCGTTTTACATTTACAAAATCGAAGAATTTTTTCGGGTCTTCAATAATCCTTTCTCCAATTAAATTGGTGTAAAGCCTATAAGCCTCTTCGGACTTAATGGAAAACTCCTTAGACAGCTCTTCGTATCTAACCTTTACCTCATCACTTACAATGACGCAATTTTTAATGACTCTGTAAAGTTTATTTCTTTGATTTCTCAAATTTCTTAAAGACTTTTTGATAGAAAGACGATACAGCATCGTCCAATTCTAGTGCAGACAAGTGGTTCCAGTCCAAACAATTTAAGTCATTTTTAATGTTATTGTAATCGGCATTGAGGAAATCGTATACAATAGAATTATTGAATGACTGTATAAAAGTTATGTTGTTAGTACATAACTCAGTAGTAAAAGCAGTATGGTGGAGGGTATTGGAAAATATCTGCTCAGCCTCACAGGTTGGACTAACCTTTACTTCGTCATATGAGTTAGTAAAAATCAAATCTAGCCAGCGATTGTTTCGGTTTGGAGCAGGAGCAACTTGCTGACAATCATTACTATAAAAAGTACTTAATAAATCGAAGTCGACCGCATTGGACAGGTTAATTGGAAGGAGATGGTTGTCATCATCATCGTGCACAAAAGTTATATTGGGACGGTTGAAGTCTCCAAAAATAATAATTCTATCATCTTCGTTTAACGCAGCTGTTATTGACGTTTTGATTTCACATAATTCATTGTAGGAATTGTGGGTTGAATTCGGAGGAATATAAATAACACCTATGTATACGGAAGCTTTTTGATCTAGCCTTATTTTGATTATATTGTGCTCAAAGCATTTGGAGGAGCAGGTTACAATCAATTCACTAGATAAGGAGTTATGTGTGGCAATTAAGACACCGCCTCCTCGAGACAGGCCGCAGCTTGCATAGTTTCTGTCATTCCGGTATATTGTCCAGTTGCTATCTAGAATTTCTTCATTTTTGATAGCGTCATTCAACCACGTTTCCGTAAAGACAAAAACATTGAAATGACAAGATTTAGCTTCAACAAACAGTTTATTGAGTTTGCCTCTCATGCCACCACAATTGTGGTAGGATATATTAAAAGACGCAATTGAAGGTAGTGTATTTCGGGAGGCTGGATAATCGGACATTGCTTTAGGATGAGAGTTAGGGACAATACAAATTTTTGAAGTTAGAACGAGCTCTTTGTAAATGCCAAATATATTTTGAGCTAGTATGCGATGCAAATGCCGTGAGGTCGTTTTCAACATCAGTGGGTGAAATGTTGAGGCTTTCATGGAAGTTAATGAAAATTTTTTTCAGCTCGACAGGGTCGGTAGGAAGACCTTCTTGTTGGATGGATACCATAGCACTTGTTCTTGTTGTACCTTCAATACAGACTGAGTCAGACTTATTATGTAAATAAGACAGGTATAATCGAACATTATCATACAACCGACGGTCTCTTAGACGAGACATAACGAAACGACCTTCGCTACTAACGTCAGCGAGATTTTTTGTGAGCTTCGCATTAGGTGGCAGAAGAGGATCCAGAAAGGCTGGTGTAGCATTAGTAAACGTTTGAGTATTAGTGCAAGTAATTAAGGGAGGAGGTGTGTTATTGGAGGGTGTGATTGCTGGTGAACGTGTTGCAGTAACAGGTTGTGTAGAAGTAGGCTTAGGTATGACTATTGCGGGCTGTGGGGATGGATTTAGTGTATGGGAATGGACGAAATTAGGATATTTATATGAATAAGTTTTATTTTTTTCGTCGTTATTGAGGTTAAACGAAACCCGTTTAACTTTAGGATAAGGGAGTTTCGACGATTGAGTAATAGGAAATTTAGAAGAAGATAACAGTTGAGAAGATAGTTTTGACTGTGGAGAAAACTTTGGGAATAAATTTGTTTTATGTGACCAGTTTTGATCTTGAGCTGGCTTTGAGGGTGTTCTGGCAGGTGGGCTTATATTATTTTTATTACTATTAATATTAGTAGGCTTAATAGATTTAATCATAGGCTTAGTGATAAGCTTAATACTAGGTGCCTTAACTTCCGTATTTGGTTTTTCCGTCCATTCAGTTATACGAATGTTTCCTTTCGTTCGCATACCTGCACTAGAAACATCCACGCATATGCCTTGGGTATATTAAATTTAAAACTGCTAACCTTGGATCGTTTTGACGACTTTTTATGGCAGTCTGAGATGGTTAATTTGTACTTCTTTTTGAAGTAATTTTCTACCCAAGTTGCATCTGTAGTTGTGGGGAAGCCTTTAACGAACAAAGCAGTGCTATCACTTTGGTTTCCAGTCTTCAGTTTTTGAATTCTGTGATTCCATTCTGATGTGGTCCAAGAGGTTCCAAAGTGATTAATTATTTTCCGAGGTGCAGCAACAGGTGGTTGTTTTAATGGTCTGGGTGTTGGTTGGCTAGGTTGCGAATCCGAGTTAGATGGTAAGGGACGCACTGAAGAGGATAGCACGGAAGCTTCCATGATTTCATCGAAGAGGGAGGATGAATTGTGTTCAATGGCTTCTGTCACATTGATTCTGTTGGTTCCAGTACTGATTGCATCAGATATTTCCGCAAGCGACTCTCTAAATAAGACAAGATCGTCACTTATTTAATTTATTTTGTGATACAAAACTTCGATAAGTGGATCTGGTACAGTTGGTGATTGTGTTGTTTTCTCCGAGGTCGATTGCAGCAAGATGTCGACGTCATTTCTTAAGCACGCGATATTTTCAGTTACATTTTTTACTGAATGAACTGTGTTTATTTTCTCAAAGTTTGTGTCTATTGATTTATTTATAGCACTTATTGCGGTTTCAGCACAGTTTATATCGTTTTGATGGTCTATGGCATAGTTTAAGATTTTGGTTAAGTTCTGGTTAAGTGTTCCGAGCTTTTTATTACTTTAATTTTTTGTCACTTCGACAGCACTGCTGAGGTCTTCTATTGATTTTAATGCCTCATCAAATTTCGACACTAGATCGACTGTCTTTTTCAAACACTGTTTATTTTCCGACCGCACTGAGTTTGTTAAGTCACTTAGGCATTTTATCGCGAGTAGAACATGCGTGAGTGACAATTCTTTACATTCATCGCAGTAAAACGAAAAATTGGCCAGATATTCGTCAAGATAAGTTAAGCTTCTTTTCGATAAACCTATGCAAGAAGTGTGGAAAGATTTTCCACAAAGGCCTTTGCACGTTATCTTGGGCGCCCTACGGTCCTCTGCGGTACAAGAAGGTGAAGCACAGATTTTATCCATTTTTATTTTAATTGTTCTTATTGCTATTTTTTATTTTTCATTTTTTTTAATAATTCTGTTTGTTTACAATTGTTTGTTTATAATTCTGTCTGTTTAGCAGAAAAATGCCAATACAGCAGTCAGAGGTTGGGAGCAATAATAGCGCAACGTCTTCGCTGTTAATTAGCAGTGCATTTGACGTTTTGGTGGATTGTCAAAGTTCTTATGAGCTTTTGCCGCAGTTACTGTTGCGCTACTCATGACGGAGTCGTGGACACTGTAGTTGTTGACGCAGGTACTGCTGCGGAGTATATTGTTGTTGTCTAGTGGTTGCTTGACGTATTCGTTGTTCATCTTCGGTGTGTTTGACGTCTTTGTAGATTGTAAAAATGCTCATGAGATTTTTGGCGTAGTTGCTGCTACGCTTCTCATAGCCATGTCGTGGATGCTGTAGTTGATGACGCAGGTACTTCTGCGGATCTCCTTAGTTGACGCGGGTGGTGCCGTGCACGAGAAATTGTCGTCTCTGGTATCGATCGGTGGGCAGTCGTTCGTATAGACTAGTTCTTGTATTGGTAACAAAACTACCTCTTACCACTTGTAACGGCTTGTAACATACTTGTAACGGCTGATGGTTACTTTGGCCACTTATAACGACGGGTGTAGGTGTAGCCGAAATGTGTTGTGACGTATGGTCCCTTTTGGTGTCTGAGAGCTTGTAGTTGTTTGGTGTGTTGATGCGATGTAGTATTCGCCGCTGGGTGCGGCTGCTGGCTGTAGTTTAGAGTGGCAGGCGTGGCTGCTGACTTGAAGTTTAGATTGCCAGATGCTGCTGCTCATTTGCAGTTTAGATTGGCAGTTGCGGCTGCTTGATTTGCAGTTTGGATTGGCAGATGCGGCTGCTTGATTTGCAGTGCAGATTGGCAGTTGCGACTGCTTGATTTGCAGTTTAGATTGGCAGAAGCGGCTGTTTGATTTCCAGTTTAGATTGGCAGATGCGGCTGCTAGTGCCAGTTGGTGATGCGGATGGTGCCGCGTGTTCCAGTTGGTGACGCGGCTGGTGCCGCGGATCCCAGTTTTTTAACGCAGTTGGTGCCGCGCATCCCAGTTTTTAACGCGGGTGGTGCCGCGCACGAGAAATGGTAAATTGAAATTTCATCGTAGGTGGGATTTCTATATTCTTCGGTACCGATTCGGTGATTGTTGCCAGTCCATTAGTGGTTATCAGAAGAAAAGCAAAATTCATCAGCAATAAAATTCGCCGGAAGGATCCCTTTTGTACCCGTGTTAGTGAAATCATCCATGTTGTTATGTTAAAATATCCGTTGTGGCCAGGTTAGTGTTTCACCTTATCCCTAGTTTTTTTTTTATACTAAACCAACGCTCAGGGGATGACCCCTATAAATGCGAAAGCATTGTGTTGATTCGGAAGACGGGTGATAGTTAGTTGGAGGGTGGAAAGATGGAGTAGTGTCGATGAAGATTTGTTTTAAATTTACACAGCCCGAAACTGCCGGGAAACAAATTCGCAAGGAGATTGTTCCACAACCTTACTGTGCGACCGAAAAACGAATTATCCCGGTAATGCGATGTTCTATTGGGCAAAGAGGCAACGGTAAATGGATGGGCTTGGAGAGCTGCCTGGGTGGACCTAGGAAACACACGAGCTGATGGCGTCAGGCTATGTATCTCCCTTGAACACTTCCCATGATAGTACCTGTAAAGAAGGCTTAGGCAACCAACATTGCGTCGATGCCCAAGAGAGTTAAGAGAAGATGAAATATTTTCATCTCCTATCATATATATCGCACGACGTTGAATTCGATCCAGAAGCTCCAAATATGATCTTGAAGCCCCTGCCCAAATGTGCGAATTGTACTCCATTTTTCGCCTTATATATGAGTTATAGATCACGCGAAGATCAAATTGAGTGAAGTATTCTTGCACCGTTTTAAAAATCCTAGACACTTGGCCGCTTCTTTCGACACATCGAAAATGTAATCATTCCAACGAAGATCAGATTGTATCGATATGCCCAGAACGTCAAGAGCATCTGACTCCACAAGATCTACGCAGTTTATATTCAGGGGTGTTAAGGGACAGTTCATTCGTTTGTGGATTAACAGGCAACACTGGGTCTTGCTAGCTTAAGAGAGATTTTTCTTAAGTCATTGTTAAGTGTGTCATTCATAATTTGCCTTTTTCTCTCAATCTCCAAAGAGTCTGGGTGTTTTTTGAAGGAATATGAATGGCAAATGCTGCTCTCGTCCGTAAAAGAATGAATTGGGTAGTAGGTCAACGACAGAAGGTCGTTGATAAAAACCAAGAACAAAGTTGGCGATAGGTCAGAACCCTGCGGTACTCCTGCGTTGATGGCGAAATTCCGTCGACAACAACACGGATACTTCGGTCCTTAAGGAAACACGTGATCCACCGAGCAAAGTTAACACTGAACCAAATGCAATTAATTTTGACACAAGTGCTTTATGCCACACTCAGTCGAACGCCTTTGAAATATCCAGAGCACAACCCTGCTCTCACCAAATAAGTGAACGCATTGGTTCCATTTTTCAGTGAGGAACGCCATCAGGTCACCAGTAGAGCGGGCCCTACGAAAACCATACTGGCGATCACTAAGCAATTCGTTGTGCTCCAGATAGTTCATTAGGTTGAAGTTAATTATGCTCTCCATAACTTTGGCGAGCATGGAGCATATCGCTATGGGCCGGTAGTTTGCAGGGTTCGTGGCATCACCCTTTTTTGGTACCGGCTGGACATTTGCGACCTTCCAACAAGATGGAAATACTCCTGTCCTGTAGATGTTGAAAAGGTTTCGCAAAGGTCGAGCCAGAGTAGAAGCACACGCTTTAAGCGCAATTGGTGGTATGCCATCAGGACCAGAAGAAGAAGAACTCTTTTTACTGCTCACTTACGAAAATATATTTCTTGCCTTGAAGAATAACCATTTTCGAAATAGGGCAGTCGCTGATTGCTATCCGAGATTCTGGAATTTTGTGCAAATAATCCTGCCAATACGTTCGCTTTATCAACCGAGTCAGTGAAGATTTGGTCATCTTTTAAAAGAGTTGGAATCGACGAAGGCGATTTTTAACTTTTTTTTTTTTTTAACCAAAAGTTTTTGCTCCCTTTAGGGCAGAGAAGAACCTATTCTCTAATGCGAGTTTCGTGAAGAAACTTTTCGCGTTTTAAAATTGCGTTACAGCGATTCCTAGCCTCGATGCGAAGTCTATTAGTATCAGCATTCTTATCAGAATGCCAATTCTGATAGGCTTCCTCTTTGGACCTGACTGTAATCCTGCAAGTCTCATTAAACCATGAGTGGTCTTTTGGCTTAACGCTTTTCTTCTTATTGGGGATAAAAGACCGCATACCCAGTAAGATAATGTCTTGTACCATGACAGCCGCGGCATTCACATTTCTATCAGCGCAACATAATTTCCAATTGAAGGTGCGATAAAAATTATTTAACGCTGTCCAATTTGCTCTTTCATAAAACCATGCAGTCCTTTTAGGGGCTTTAGGCGAAGAGGTGTGATGGTTAGAATATGAAAAAACAGCGGAGATGGTACAATGGTCCGAATTACCAAGAGGTGCATTGACACTCACATCATATTTTTCATGATGAGAAGTCAGAAAAAGGTCTAAGATGTTATGACTTTGCAAATCATTTCGTGGAAAAAATGTTGGTTCCTTCACTAGTTGAATCAATTGGTTCGATTCAGCAAAAAGCTCAACATATTGCCCTTCAGGTGTAGTGTGGCTTGAGTGACATAACCAAGCCGAGTTGTGGACATTAAAATCGCCGGCAACAACGATTTCGATGTCAGGAAACAACCCCAAAATGTGCGTAATCGAATCAGAGAGGGAGTCCAATTTATTAAAAGTAGATTCCCTCCCTAAATTCGGACTTCTATACACGAAACAAAAATGTAGCAAGTGCGAACGAACTCTGAACCTCACCCACATGGAGCTGAATTCCGGATCGGTGACTCTCAGACCCCGCTCGAACTGGTATGCCACATCTGTTCTTATAAAAAGAGCGATGCCCCTATGCGGAGAACACAATGGCAGTAAGTGATACCCAGGAATATGAAAGTCCAGTGGATCTGAGTCCTCCGTCACCTGGGTCTCACTTAGTGCCATTATTTGAGGCCTATAGAGAGCACAATATGCGTATACCGAGAAAAAATTTGTTCTCAGTCCACGAACATTGCAAAAGTCTATACGAAAACTACACGACATTCCCGCACAGTGCAAACATAAAACAAATAAAGGTAGAAGTGGTAATTAGTTACAGCTGCGATAAAGATTAAACTCTGTGGACATAAGCAAAAAGTGCAGAGACAAGTGTTATGCCGTTACCTTTGCACAATCTAGCCCACAGTGCAACCCGACTCGCAGAGGCAACTAATCGGAGAGGATAGAGGAGTAGATGGACGCGAAAAAACAATTACTTACGCGCGGCGAGGAGCATAGAAAAGCCCCTCGCGTCGTTAGTAAAAAAAGACGCAGTCTGCGTTTAGCGAAGTTGTTGCTGCTCTCTGCTGGTCTTCGAAAGAACTGATTTCCATGCAGCAGATGACTTTGTTGTTGTTTTTTATTGCTTTGTTTTGTTTCGCTTTGCTTATTTTTTTTTTTGTATTTTTAGTCGCCTGCTGTTAATTTACATTTTTTTTTTTTAGTTGTTGCTAATGTTTAGGGACTTTTATTTTCAAGTTTATTATGTATTTCAATTTCGCTTTATTTTATTCAAGTTCTTAATTATATTTGTTTATATTTATATATATATTAAGACACAATAAAAATGAACACTCGGATACACGGACACGGACATTTAATTTAATTTAAGACAATACGACAGCTATTCGAACTTTTCACTTTTGTTTATTGCATTATTTATTTATTTGTTGTTATTATTATTGTTTATATATTTCATTTACTTAGTTTAGTTGTAATATTAAAACACATAAAAACAGAGCATTTTAAAAACAAACAAGGGAGCGACCGAGCAACACTTCTATGCGCCTTGAATCCACGATCACTACTCGGTTTGTAATATTTTAGCCGCTGTTGACCCCCTGCCAGGGTGGATCGCCTCCGATGTCTTCATCTTGAATATCAGGCGGCTCTGGTGACCTGACATGACGTTCTCGTTGACTTTCAGTAGTCTCACGGATGTCAGGTGGCTCTGGTGACCTGACATGATGTTCACGCTTATTTTTGGTAGTCTCTCGGATGTCAGGTGGCTCTGGTGACCTGACATGATGTTCACGTTGATCTTCGCTGTCGCTATTGCGTCTTTGATTACCAGATGGCTCTGGTGGCCTGACATGCTGCTCACGTTGATCTACTATCCCATCTCTCAGTTTGTGTCTGTTGACTCTCTGTTTGTGTCTCTGGTGATCTGCTGCTAGATTGCACGTCGTCTAACGCTGTTTCTGGTAACGACTCAGTATGTCGTAGTGAATGGCATGTGTCTAGCGGCGGCTCTTGCTCGTCTGTATGTGACTTTGCGTCGCTTGGTTCGACTGTTGTCGGTGCTATGTCTTGCAGGATATTATCCGTGATTTGTATTACTAGGTCGACGGCTGACTGTTGGTCGCAAGTAACTGGCACTGCTGGCGCTAATAGTATCATATCTTGCGGGGGTTCACTCGCAATTAACTGGAGTTCGGGCGCTGCTGACACGGCTGGCTTTATGCGCTCTTGGAGATCGTCTATGACTATTGTTGCCTGCTCGGTGATATCTCGCTCTGTCTCTGCAGATGGCGTTGGTGGTGCAACACGTTGTTCTGGTCGAAATGTTTGCGGAGCTAGTGACTCTACTTGACGCTGTGGAACATCTGGTAGCCCGCTTGCTGTCTCATCTCGGCTGTCGTTTTCCGTAACTGTATTTACGGGAGACGATGTCTCATTGTGGAGGCAAGTGCAAGGTGTAATTCTTGTTGGCTCTTGTGCTGGCTGTCGTTGCGAATACATTGCGGCCATATCTCTAAATCTTGTTGAGTAAAACTTTGCATAATAAAATTGTGTTGATGGCTCGGTACACTGCTGCTGTTGGACTGCCAAGGGTGCCACTGATAGCTGGACAACTTGTCGTTGTGTGGGTGAATGTTTTGTTGTCACTTCGTGCTGGTTTCCGCGTGAAGTTGACTTCACATTCGTTTCGGTTGGCTTCGCATGCACTCTATCCCAAAGCGTTTCCATTTTCGCGTTAGCTAAACGGTTGATCGTTCTTACTTGCGCTCGAGCTACTTCTAGTGCTTTGAGTCGAGTAGCAATGGCCTGGTCGAGAGTTTCCCTGTGTCCGTGGGTATGGTGTATATGCTCGTGACTCTGGTGGTTCCACTTTGTGCTGTGGCTTGTATCTTTGCTGCTTACGTGGTTTCGTAGATTTGTGTTGTGGTGGTACACTGGGGCTGAAGAGTTCGTGACCACGCTCGCCCCTAATCTCGGCGTGGTCCGTTGAAGGTTCCCGCGTTCTGTCGACAGCAATCAAGAAGAATACTTGTGGGTTCCGTCACTGATCGGAAGGGTGGCCTTCTTCAGCACATCGTCTGCATGCTCGTGTGCTGACCCTCGGATCTTCTCGTGCAATTATGGGGTATCGGTTTTCACGTGATCGTGGCGTCTTATATTGTGGCGTGTGTTGCCTGGTTGGAGATCTGACGTCTATCTTCGGGTAAGTGTGTTGAGTGTTGAGACGTTTGAACTCCTTGGCTAGCGTGGTCAGCTCTTCTAGGGAGTTAAAATCGCTGCGGCGAATATACAGTTGGTACTCGTGCCGTAAGTTTCTATACACACGCTCCAGTTCTTGCGTCTTCGTGTAGCCCGCATGGTGCATCATCGTCTGAATGGCCAGCAAGTAGTAAATTCTTCGTGTGAGTCTGTTCTCTTCGTCGGACGCCATCAAAGTTCTTCTAGAAAAGTATTTCAGGTCTTTCACTAAAAAACTTTTTCCTGAATTTGTAACCTATTGTAATTATTGCTTCACAATTTCGTTGCTTTTTAATCACAGCGTAATGGTGACTCTTGATAAAGAAAAAAATAAAGATAAGAAAAAAAATCTTAAAAAAAGCGTTTCGCAGATTATTTGAGAAAAAGAAAAAACGCAAATGCTAAAAACTAAGTTTTCGTATTTATATTATTATAAAAAGAAAATGGCAGAAAATAAAGTGAAGAAAATTATTGACATGATCGAACGAGAAAAGCGAAAGCACAGAAAAGGTTGGAAAAAGCATCAAAAAAATACAGAGAAAAGAAAAAGGTTTAGCAGATCTAATAAGTAATAAGCTACAATCAGATGACGACTTACCCGCAGTACCACCAGAAAGAAGACAAGCAGAAAAACCGTTCGAAAAGATAGGGCGAAAGCATACCGAAAAATAAAAAAAGCAGGAAGAAACTATAGTTCAAATGAAGCGGAAAATTTAATCTTTAAAAAAAAAACTACAAAGAAGAGATTCAAAAATGAAAATTGTTCCAAGTCCCATCAAGAAAGTTGATGGTTTAATTAACGATATTCACGTACCTCCTGAAGTACGAAAACGACTTCTATATAGCGAAGTATTGACTTAGCAATTGCAAGAAAAAGCAGATGCTTTCAGAAAATTCAAACGAGCGAGGTTTTTCATAAATGAATCAGTGGAAGATTTTACCAGCTAGACCAAAGGAAAGAAACTATAAGTCTGATGACAAGGTTCGCGAAATTGTTTTAAAGCAAGAAGTTCATCACAAGGTCACCAATTTCTTCGAACAAGATAATAAGTCGAATGTGCCCATCTAAAAGAGACTGTGAAACATGCTTAGTTACTTAGCTGGCGCCTTCAACCGCAAGTCGGTTTTGGCCTGGTGTAAGAAATTGCGCCAGCCATTTCTCTTTTGTGCTTGCTGGCGCCAGTTGAAAGCTTTAAGTTTCATTAGGTTGTAATCCACTTGATCCTTCTAACAGAGATGCGGTCGCCCTCTTCTGCGTTGACCGCCACTGGGTACCGGATCGAATATTTTCTTCGCTTGAGCGTTGTGACATGACAAGACAGACACAGCGAAGCCACTCGATTTTTATGCTCTTTACTATGTCGATGTCGGCGTATAGCTCATACAGCTCATCATCCCATTGTATTTGGTACTCGCCATTGACGCAGATTGGTCCGTAGATTTCACGAAGGATCTTTCTCTCGAACGCTACCAAAGTCTTTTCATCAGAGCTATTCAACATCCAGGTTTGTCCTGCATACAACAGGACGGGCATGATTAGTGACTTATAGAACATGACTTTTGTTCGTCGAGAGAGGACTCTACTCCTCAATTGCCTACTGAGCCCAAAGTAACACCTGTTGGCAAGAGTTATACTGCGTTTTATCTCTCTACTGATATCGTTGTTGAAGTTAATGCTGGATCCGAGGTAGACGAAGTCCTTCACATCTTCGAATTAGGTGTTGTAAACAGTGGCGTGAGTGCCAATACGCTGTGACTGTTTGTTTGTTTTGACACCAAATATTTCGCCTTAACTGAGTTTACTGCAAGACCCTTGTGACTCGACTCCTTTTCTAATTTGGGGAATGCTGCACTGGCTTCGCGTGTGTTAAGCTAGCAGCTTAACACTCTTGTAGTATATGGTGCCGCTTTGTCTCAGATCAGCAGTTCGACAGATCTTCTCCATAATTAAAATAAAAAAGTCGCACGATAAAGAATCACCTTGTCTGAAACCTCGTTTGGTAACAAATGGTGGGGAGAGGTCCTTCCCGATATAACTGCGCTGCTGGTGTTGCTCAGTGGCATCCTGCATAGACGGATTAAGGCGGTCTTCTCATTCAAAACCCGTTTTTTGGACCCTTTTTAAAAAAATTCTTATTTGAAAACGCAAAGAATAATTGAAAACTTTTTTTATTTATTGTATTACAAAAGGTTCAAAGTAAATAAAAAATTTTTTTTTGCCTCGATACGTGGGCTGTTCAAAAAGTAATGAGACTTCAAAGTTGGTAGTGAAAAAAAAGGTGTCGTCACGGCGGCCACGATTCCGGGTCTCCGGAGCGTCTGAAATGAAAAAAAAAAACGGGGTTATAATCAGTATAGATGTAATTCTCGGGTGAACCTCAAGCTTAATTTTGTGATTTTTTTTGACAAAATGGCGGCTATTCAAAAAAAAAATTTCAGTTTCGGGTTTTTTTTTTGTAGTTTAGTGTAAAAAAAAAATAGTAAAAAATTTTTTAAAATTATGGTCGAGGTTCACCCGAGAATGGTGACAATTCTGTGTCGATTCCATTTTGTTTCATAAAAATCGGTTCAGTTGAACTGGAGATATCATGGCCGCCAGTTCGAAAAACGTGGGTTCGAGATAAACGCGTTTAAAGTTTGAAGTAATTTTTTTGGGAAAAAAAAAAAAATCAAAAATGTTTAAATGCAGTTTTAAAGAGCTGACAATTTTTACTTACAAATATTAGTCGGCGATGCCAGCTCCATACAGGCCACCTTCCTCTTTTTCGTAGAAACTGCTTTCTGCTGCCCTCTCTGCTCTGCGAGCCGTTCTGCCAGCTTTTGATGATGCCGCAGCTCGAGTCTCTGATCGGTTCAATCTGTCTTCATTGCGAGATAGTGCGTATTCGTATGCGTTTTTGCCAATCGCAATACCCATCAAACCCATAATTTTAAGTATGGGTATGAAACCGTCGTTGAAGAGGCACGTTGCAATGAAATTGGCCACTTCGATGGTGCGTGCGCCTGAGTTGATGTGTTTGGGCGAAAGTGACCAAAGAACAGAATTGTAGGACTCATTGGAATTCTGAGTTTCAGATCCAAGGCATCTTTCAAGCAAATTATCTGCCGACAGCGCTTCGTAAGCTGGTTTTATTAGCTCCATCACCTTCTTGTCCATCAGACCTTGCTTCACAAAAAAGGCTGTATCTTCTAAAGTATTTCGAATTTCTAAAAATCCTTTTAGGGGCATATTCACAACTACCCAAGCTATAAATAAATGCAAAAAAAAAGTTGAACAAAAAAAAGTTGCTCAATGAGCAGACCCCCTTAATTTTACAGGTATACCAAATTCAGACATGGTGGAGAATAGGTGATTTATTATTGGACTGTCGAAGGTGGCTTCGTAGTCGACAAAAAGATGTTGGGTGTCGATTTGTTTATCTAGGGACTTTTCCAAAATTTGTCGTAGCGTGATTATCTGGTCGGTGGTACATTTTCCAGGTCTGAAGCTACACTGATAAGCCCCAATCAGTTGGCTTACGGTGGGCTTCAGTCTTTCACATAAAACGCTCGACAGGAACTTATATGCAATATTTAGAAGCCACGGTAGTTGGCACAAATAGTGGGATCGCCTTTCTTGTGGATTGGGCAGAGTACACTGAGGTTCCAATCGTTTGGAATGCATTCTTCCATCCATATTCTGCATAGAAGTTCGTGAATGTTTTAAATAGAGCTTTGCCTCCATTCTTAAACAGCTCAGCGGGTAAACCATCGGCTCCCGTGGCTTTGTTGTTCTTAAGCCATGTTATGGCTGTCAAGACTTCATTATAGGCGGGCAGCGGCACTTCAATTCAACGCTGTCATCCATAATTGGGATTTCCGGGATATCATCTCTATTGGCGGGATTATTGTCATCATGCCATTCAGAAGACTAAAGACGCGTTCCCTCCATAACGTGTACTCTGAATATCTGTTACTAGATTCCCGTTTTCATCCTTGCAGAAAGAGGCCCTGGTCTTAAATCCATCGCCCAGGCGTCTTATCTTTTCGAAAAATTTTCGGGTCTCATTGCTGTCGCCATACACCTCAATATTCTCACACTCACGCTTTTCTGTCCCTCTTTTTTTCCGCCTGAAAAGACGTCTCTTCTCCCTTCTCTTCTCTCTGTATCGCTCCTTAGCAGCACGCGTTACAACCGGCTGCAGGGGGACTTTGTAGGCGGCGTTTTTCTCTGCAGTGCTGTTGCGACACTCTTGGTTGTGCTACTGGTTTTGGCGGGGGCGATGGTAGCCAATAACCTCTTCGGCAGCCGCACGCATAGAGAGAGATGTATGCCCACTGCGCATATATCGTCGGTCGGAGAAGTGCTTTCTTGAAGCAGGAGTGAGAGTTGAATAGCGAAGGCTTCGGCTGTCTGTTTTGATTGCAGCTTGTCGACGTCTAGTTTTCTCTGTGTAAAGTTGCGCGCATTCTTTACAGCGCACAGACGTATACGGATCGTAGCTGCGGCAAGATAATGATCCGAGCCTATGTTAGCACCACGGATCGTGTGTACATCTAATACACTGGAAGGGTGCCTTCCGTCAATCAAAACGTGATCAATTTGGTTGCGGGTTTTTTGGTAAGGGGACAACCAGGTGGCCTTATGAATATTGAGATGCTTGAATCTAGTGCTACTTACGACCATGTTTCGTGCTGCGGCGAAGTCAATCAGACTCATTCTGTAATCGGATGTGCTCTCTGGGGGCTGAACTTTCCGACTGTTGGACCAAAGATGTTTTCTTTACCCACCTTGCCCAATTGTATAAAAGAAGGCTTATATGAAAGAATTTAACCTTGATGTGGATTATGGCAAGTCGTTCGTTCACAGGAGTGAATCGCAGGATATGATTCCGTAATCTCTTGCCAACTACAAATCCGCACCCAAACTCGTGCTTTCCCACATGTCCGCTGTAGTAGATATCACAGTATGCTTGCCGAGAGCAACCCTGTACCTTCCATCGCATTTCTTCGATTGCAGTGATATCAGCTTTGTATTTTCCAAGATATCAATCAGTTAGATAGAAGCACCTTCCCAATTAAGAGTTTGGACATTTCAGGTGCATATCCGTATATCATTATAAGTTTTTCGTTTGTGGTAGTCGTCATCAGTTTTGGGATTAATTTTTCTCATATTTTTATGTAACTTTTCTTTGAAGTGGATCTTTTACGTGGTGGGCTTCAAAACCGACGCACAACCTATTAAAGGCTTGGTAACCCGTCGCTCAAATTAGCCGTCAAACTGACGGATGCTAGTTTGCCGTTGCCCAGGGAACACCACGTGAAGGTTTGTGTCGGCTTGGGACGATATCGACATGGATAATGCTGGCCTCGCGAGGTTGAGGCAGTCAAACACGTTACCATGCAAAAGTTCGCCTCCTGTTCCCCGACTGTTGTTCCCATGACTGTGAAACATAATAGTATTAAAAAATAGAGACGCGTGTTTTTACACACAGTTACAGACCTGGTGCCAAAATTTGTAAAAGAAACTGGAATTGTCTTATCATACGCAACGCTACTGGGAGCAAGACCATTTTGCAAAAACAGGCTTGTATGTCAAGCTTGTAAATTTTTGCAAATGTTCTATAAACTGGAATATGCAAAAGAGCTGAAATACGAGCTTAATGAAAAGTTTATTGAACAATACACTTGTAATGCTAAGTATCACGACTGCATTAATATTTTATTTGAAAAATTCCAAATTCCTGAATTTGAATAAGGAGATAATAGAGATTCTTTGACATATTTTATGTGGAGGTCCGTGCAAGAAGATAAAATTATAAGAGGTGTGCAAAAGACTTTTAAGATAACAAAAAAGTTCTGATTTCAAGTGCAGTCAAAAAATTTTAAATTGAAGCAGCTGCATTACCAAATTTGTATTTTAAATAGTGTGTTCATTGCTTTATATAAAGCACATATGTTCAGAACACTCTCTCTTTCAGAACACAACCTAATTTCGTTAACGTCAAAGTATTGTAAAAATGCAACTCTGTATGTTTTGTGACGACACTATTTCCAGGGGAAATAAAGCCGCACAATAATAGCGCGCCGCACCGAATTGAAACGGCACCGTCACTACCAGAATGGTACCAGCACCCTACAAGTACTATAACTAGCAACATCAGCTACCAGCCATGACAACATTGACGTATTATGCTGAGTGTCAACATGAGGCCACTGTCAATAACGCCCCCATAACCATATCAACATATGGCAACAAGCGGCTTAACACAAGCAGTACGCTAGAGCCATTAATTATTACCAGGCAATAACACCAACACCAACAACAACACACCGGATAAGTCAACATGAACAATGAAATTCAGACACAAATGATTCTAGCAACATTCCACTACCTTCAACAATCAACACTACTAAGCACGAAGCCAGCTTCGTCAAATGTATATATTTAATTATTTTATTTTCACTTGCTTATAGTTAAAACTTGCTATAAATATTCACTAGGATAAATGTAAAACATATTTTCTATATAATTTTCATAGGTTACATTTATTAATACTATTCTACAATTAATTAAATATATATCATTAATATAATAAGTTATAGTATTAGACTCCTACTATAATACCTTATATTGTACTATGTAGTATAAATAGTGTTAGCAACATACTACTATATTACGATTGTAGCATAGCTGGCAACATCCAGCGCTTAGTTTAAGTTTATGAAATTAATAAACGGAGAGTCTTGATTGAACCATAGCCACGAACAGACGTGTTTCTTCTTACATCGGCAAACCAAGCTAAGTATACATTCTCATCAAGAAAACGACAAGAAGCAGTCGTGCTATAGATAGCAAGTCGACCGGACATGCCTTTCCTTTTCCTTTCCTTTTCCCCCCTATTGAGCTGTAACGCTGGAGTCCTAGATCAGGTCGGTCTCTCTACGAGTTCCGCTCATTTTTGAGTGCCTTCTCCCCACTTGAGCTGTACGCTGGAGTCCTAGATCAGGTCGGTCTGTTCACCACATACTCTCACTGTCGCTCTCTACGAGTGCCGCTCATTTTTGAGTGCCTTCTCCCCACTTGAGCTGTACGCTGGAGTCCTAGATCAGGTCGGTCTGTTCACCACGTACTCTCACTGTCGCTCTCTACGAGTGTCGCTCACTTTGAGTGCTTTCCCTCTCCCCTTGAGTAGTAACGCTGGAGTCCTAGATCAGGTCGGTCTGTTCACCACTTACTCTCACCGTCAATCTTCACGAGAGAAACTGCATAAGATTCCCACTCGACAAGACAGACAGAGAGCCGTGCAAAGCATTTGGTAGCGCCGCAGAGAAGCACTAGAAGAAGACACACACACGCACACACACCTACAAAACAACGTGTGGGCTAGCAACAAGCGTCACTTTAAACATCGTATGACAAAAGTAACGGGAGAAAATATACAAGCGCCACGAAAACTGTAATGGTAAAAATATAATACCCAAAAGGTACAGTTGTGCAGCCGCTTGTTAGCAACCAAGGAAAGGTATCAACGTCAACGCGTGTAGTCACGCCAGCCTGACGAACAACCGCACGTCAAGGTCAAGACACGCAATCGACTCCAAGAACATCAAGCGTGTGACCACGCCATCATATTTGTGATTCTACAAGTCCTCCCGTGAAGGGCATAAAGGGGCCGATTTTCCATCGGCCCAACTATCATTAAATTGCGAGTAAGGACGCAATCATTGTGATAGCAGAGTCCTCCCGTGAAGGGCCTAAAGGGGGACCGCTGGGAAAATCGCCAAAGGATTTGCCATCATCAACGCGTGCAACCACGCAAATAGAATAAAAGGACCTTCCAGCAAGGACCTAACCAAAAACCTCTAATTCTTGTAAGGACCCTGGACAGCCGCTGAGGATACCTCAGCTGAAAAAGATTGTAACGCCCAGGAGGTTCGTTACAAGTGGCGCCCGAGCAGGGACCCTCTGTCTGCATATATCGGCAGAGATCCCATCATCACCCTCTGTCTGCATATATCGGCAGAGATCCCATCATCACCCTCTGTCTGCATATATCAGCAGAGATCCCATCATCACATTCTGCATATATCAGCAGAGATCCCATCATCGCACTCTGCATATACTGGCAGAGATCCCATCATCACACTCTGCATACATCAGCGGAGTTCTAACAGACAGACACTTTGCACACAAGCCTGCAGAGTACACACAGATGAGCACAATCATCTTATCAAAAGAAAAGTTTTAGTTAATCAACGCTTCAACGCTCAACGCTAAAACGCTTCAACGCTACAACGCTTCAATGCTTCAACGCTTCAACGCATCAACGCAAGCAACGCTTCAACACGCAGAGCACTCACAGGTGAACAAAATCATCTGAACTTCAGAAAAAAAAAAAAAAAACCAAAATAAATCTACAATCAACTGCAGCAAAATCATTACTGCACAACGATTCATCAAATCAACAGGGACACTGTAACAAACAGAGAACAACAGCGGGAAAAAAGGAAAAAAAAACAAAAAAAAGAAATTGTTTAAAACCTACAATCAACAGCAGCAAAATCATTACTGCTCAACTACGTCAGACCCAGCCGTACAAACATTTCCAACGAAGATGAAAACATCGTGGATATACAACATCCGCAAGGACGAGTTGCTCAACTACCTGACGGAATTCAGCCTAGACGACACAGGCACCGTCGAAGAGTTGCGCAAGGGACAAGCAGCATTCGCCAACGAAGGCGAACACAAAGATGAGATTAGAGAACGCCTCCTTGAACTACAATCAAAGTTCACACGAGCCGTGTCACCGACGATTCCTACAAATAACGACAAGTCAAACTAGTCAATGCATCTGAAGATACCAGCAGTCGAACAGCCCACGTACCGGACCATACACTCACAAGGTCCTCACAGGACCCTATCGCATTTGTAGAGCAGATCGAGAACTCGCCGCAGTTTATGGCATACCAATAGACTTTGTGCCACGAACTATGCCACAGCTATTGCGTGGACAAGCAGCCCTATGGTTCCGCAATAATAATCGCCAGTGGACGGACTGGACTTCGTTCAAGATGGATTTCCTCCAATTCTTTCTCCCACCACGCTATATGGAACGCCTTGAAGATGAAGTCAGAGGGCGAGTGCAACGACCAAGTGAATGCTTCAGAGATTTCCTGTTGGCCATTCAAAATATGATGCGCCACGCCAGCTACTCAAAAGCGCAGGAATTAGAACGTGTGTATAAGAACCTGCACAGCGGCTACCAATTATACATCCGCCGCATTATACTTTGACACGCTGCTGGAGTTGACAGCATTAGCTACAGAGTATGAAAGTCTCAATCGCAACCAGGCTTACCTGTCACCAGACGAGATATTGAGCTATCTTAACAGACATCGAGAAAGTCCACGCGCTCAACGATATAATGTACCACGACCACGTGAGGGCCAACATCGTCAAGTTATACAGCAGGACGATAGGATCAGTAGACAAGCCTGCCGACGTTGTGGAAAAGAAGGACATAGAATGGAAAGATGCAGAAACCCACAGATACTGTTCTGCTGGGATTGTGGGCAACGAGATCGTCGAACCATCGAATGCTGCCGTCGGAGTTCGGGAAACTCCAGCAGACCACGCCGAGAATAGGGGTATGCGTGGTCCAGAAACCTTTCAACCCCTCACTATCAAACTGCGTACAACAGTGTCACGCAGATCAAAGACATATAGAGCAACCAAAGCCACGTACGGCCCCGAAGTCATCACAACCACTTACAAGAGCTCTCAGTAAAGAAACGAGTGATCGATTAAGAAACCTAGAAGCAGCGCGAGAACGCGTCCGACAGTCGATGGGACTAACATCAAGTTCCACGATACAGCAACAGAAGCAAAAGCAACACACGAGACCACAAGCGTCTCAAAAACCAAAATCACAACACCACGTAAGGCCACCAGCGCCTCAAACACATAAGCAACAACACGCACAGGCACCCATGCCACCTGTGAATCACCAACCATACCACACAGTGCCAGTCGCACCAGAAACAGGCTACCAACAGCCTCAACGAGCACCTACCACGACATGCTACTCACAGCATCCAACGGGCCAGCCGCACCAGAAGCATGCTACCGACAGCAACTTACTGGGCCAGCAGCGCCAGATTCCGGCTACACACCGCCGCCAACAGGCTACCAACAGCCTCAACCAGCACTTACCACGACATGCTACTCACAGCATCCAACTGGGCCAGCCGCACCAGAAGCATGCTACCGACAGCAACTTACTGGGCCAGCAGCGCCAGATTCAGGCTACTCACAGCCACACACGGGCCACACACAGGCTACCAACAGCCTCACCCAGATCAAGACAACATGCATACAGGTGACACAACGCCTCGCATAAGGCCACCAGAGCCACTCCTTGACAATCAAACAGACCACATAGATTTGACAACAACGCACAAACGCGATCAAACACTTCAAAGCGAAGCAGCGACCGCTTGCGATCAAAAGCACTCCACAGGGCCGCCTGTACCAAATGCACTATATCTACCACGCCATCCAGAGGTACTAGCACCAGACCCACACCAGGAGTCACCTCATGTAAACCAGCCAGCACAAATGGCGCATCAACATGAACTTCACGCTAGGCTACCAGAGACAGCCGACCTCAGAGAATCTGCAGAAAACAATTCGTCACGGCAAGATGACCTAATTTGCCATCCAACCGTTCCCATGAATTCCATAAGTGCACCAGCTGCAAAGAATACACCACGAGACCAAGATGAAATAGAAGTCATCGACACCACTCTTTCTGCAAATCTACGTCAAGAGTTCGACACTGAAGAAGTCACAGAATTAATTTGCTACGGGTAGTTACTTCAACAAAACATGAGCTTTCTGAGGAAAATGTTCATCATATTGATTCAACTGCTAAGAATCAAACAACCATGCACTGCGTCACGCCGACAACCACCAGAACACAGTGCAAGGAAAATCAAACGCAACAATTAGACGAAGTTTGCTCAAATGCCATACCTGAACTGAGAGGAGCTATTGCGAGAATCCACCAACATCGCATGGTATGGGACCCAGGCATCCGTGAAAGCAAAAGGAAGTTCCACGCTGACGACGACCCGGAAAACAATTCTACATGATTCAACGTTTTGCAATTGCGGCATCACCCGCGTCAACAACTGAGCAACCGCGGCATCACCCGCGTCAACAATTGAGCAACCGCTGCATCACCCGTGTTAACAACTGAGCAACCGCGGCATCACCCGCGTCAACAACTGAGCAACCGCGGCATCACCCGCGTTAACAACTGAGCAATTGCGGCATCACCCGCGTCAACAACTGAGCTACCGCGGCCTCACCCGCACAAACAACTGAAAGTTCTCGGCCTCACCCGTTCAAACAACTGAAAGCCTGCAGCCGCATCTGCACTACAAACTGTAAGCCGCAGACGAACCTGCACCAGCAGACATAGCAACATTTCGTTTTCACGATAACTGCGATTTCATTCATCGAATTTACACCAGGGACTACAATCAGAGCCCACAGCGAAATTTACGCCAAAAGTGTAAATACGCAGCCGTAACTGCGTCAAAATAAATACGCTACAACATGGTCGATAACGCCCACAACAATACAAAACATTTGTATTATTCGCCAAGCGCAGCACCACCTGCGTCAACAACTGAGCAACCGCGGCATCACCCGCGTTAACAACTGAGCAATCGCGGCATCACCCGCGTCAACAACTGAGCAATCGCGGCCTCACCCGCACAAACAACTGAAAGTTCGCGGCCTCACCCGCGCAAACAACTGAAAGCCTGCAGCCGCATCTGCATTACAAACTGTAAGCCGCAGACGAATCTGCACCAGCAGACATAGCAACATTTCGTTTTCACGATAACTGCGATGTCATTCATCGAATTTACACCAGGGACTACAATCAGAGCCCACAGCGAAATTTACGCCAAAAGTGTAAATACGCAGCCGTAACTGCTTCAAAATAAATACGCTACAACATGGTCGATAACGCCCACAACAAAACAAAACATTTGTATTATTCGCCAAGCGCAGCACCACCTGCGTCAACAACTGGACACAAAACCACCATCAACAATAACCTGAAAATCGCAGCCGTACCTGCAAAAATAACTACTCTTATCATCATCTACAAGGAAGATCACAACAGCATCTGCGCAAGTACTATATCTTGCAGAAATTTACAATTTCAATTTCGCCAGAAGTAATCGTGCCATACAGACAACCGTCTGCAGAAGCAAAGAAGTCGACAGCAAACACCCAAGCTATTTTCTGCAAACTAACAGAAGGCTGTACAAACCATTTCTGCAAAATTCAACAGTCAACATCAAACATGCAAAAAGAAAAAAAAAGCTCTTACAAAGCAACAACGGCATACACTCCAGCTGCCCACACTCAACAAGTGACAACCACTCAAAGTCACGAGCATTTTACGAGGAGGTTCAATACGAGTGGCGCTCTACAAGAAAAAAAATAATATCCTAAAGACATCATGAGTGAAGAACAACAAAATACCCACACACATGGCAGCATACATTCACCGAAGAGAACTTACCTGGTCACAACGTAAAGGTGCCACAGCAGACCAACTTAACCGATTGTGGCCTTTACGCGCTTCAATTTATTGAAAGTTTCGTAAGTAATCCAATTCGAGATTTCAGAATGCCCATCGAATGTGACACGTGGTTCACAGAGAACTACATCAGCCAGAAACGCCGTAGAATCAGCGAGATTATTCAGAAATTGGCAGGCCGAACTCTGCCAACCATATCGCTACCGGCGATCCAAGAAGATGCCAGCGACACCACACAAGGCGTGGTATCCATCACAACAACGATATCTCCAGCGACATCCACACCAACGACACAAACAGCGATGTCATCATCAGCATCGAATTTCATGAGCACACCATCAACACTACCGAAGCACCTATAGTGTTCACGATAACACCACGGGTATGTAGTGCCGACAAAGGTGACATGCTCCCAGCAACAACGACCGCGGTTATGCCCGTAGTAGCAAGAGGCATACCCCACGTACAGCAGGCGATACCCAGTATCACATCGCCACCACTTGCATCAAGCAGCGACAGCAACGCCAACAGCAGCAGAAGCAGCGACAGCGACATCAACAGCACTAGTAGCAGCAGCAGCAATGGCATAAATCCTAGCCATCACGATGATAGCAACTCATCGGAACTCTGCCTAGGCTGGCTGATCGAAAAAGAAGAGCTGAACCCTACACCTGCCGACAAGGTGACAGAAGTAGCAACAGCAGCAACCACCAGCACGGCTCAAGAAGGGATAGCTAGCAAAGCGACAAGCTATCAAGAGCCCAACCAAATATGGCCCATTGAGGTCCAGCAATGCATCGAAGAGGCAAATGCCCGACGCAAACGTTGTCGACAAATGAGTTTCAAAACTCACATCAACGGAACATTCTACGACGTGAAAATCTCACGGAAAGGCCAGGCCACGGTAACCATCTTACCACCAACCTGAGAAGAGCCGGAGACACAAAGACTTTTCCCCGAACGACAGGGGGGGTGTGACGACACTATTTCCAGGGGAAATAAATCCGCACAATAATAGCGCGCCGCACCGAGTTGAAACGGCACCGTCACTACCAGAATGGTACCAGCACCCTACAAGTACTATAACTAGCAACATCAGCTACCAGCCATGACAACATTGACGTATTATGCTGAGTGTCAACATGAGGCCACTGTCAATAACGCCCCCATAACCATATCAACATATGGCAACAAGCGGCTTAACACAAGCAGTACGCTAGAGCCATTAATTATTACCAGGCAATAACACCAACACCAACAACAACACACCGGATAAGTCAACATGAACAATGAAATTCAGACACAAATGATTCTAGCAACATTCCACTACCTTCAACAATCAACACTACTAAGCACGAAGCCAGCTTCGTCAAATGTATATATTTAATTATTTTATTTTCACTTGCTTATAGTTAAAACTTGCTATAAATATTCACTAGGATAAATGTAAAACATATTTTCTATATAATTTTCATAGGTTACATTTATTAATACTATTCTACAATTAATTAAATATATATCATTAATATAATAAGTTATAGTATTAGACTCCTACTATAATACCTTATATTGTACTATGTAGTATAAATAGTGTTAGCAACATACTACTATATTACGATTGTAGCATAGCTGGCAACATCCAGCGCTTAGTTTAAGTTTATGAAATTAATAAACGGAGAGTCTTGATTGAACCATAGCCACGAACAGACGTGTTTCTTCTTACATCGGCAAACCAAGCTAAGTATACATTCTCATCAAGAAAACGACAAGAAGCAGTCGTGCTATAGATAGCAAGTCGACCGGACGTGCCTTTCCTTTTCCTTTCCTTTTCCCCCCTATTGAGCTGTAACGCTGGAGTCCTAGATCAGGTCGGTCTCTCTACGAGTTCCGCTCATTTTTGAGTGCCTTCTCCCCACTTGAGCTGTACGCTGGAGTCCTAGATCAGGTCGGTCTGTTCACCACATACTCTCACTGTCGCTCTCTACGAGTGCCGCTCATTTTTGAGTGCCTTCTCCCCACTTGAGCTGTACGCTGGAGTCCTAGATCAGGTCGGTCTGTTCACCACGTACTCTCACTGTCGCTCTCTACGAGTGTCGCTCACTTTGAGTGCTTTCCCTCTCCCCTTGAGTAGTAACGCTGGAGTCCTAGATCAGGTCGGTCTGTTCACCACTTACTCTCACCGTCAATCTTCACGAGAGAAACTGCATAAGATTCCCACTCGACAAGACAGACAGAGAGCCGTGCAAAGCATTTGGTAGCGCCACAGAGAAGCGCTAGAAGAAGACACACACACGCACACACACCTACAAAACAACGTGTGGGCTAGCAACAAGCGTCACTTAAAACATCGTATGACAAAAGTAACGGGAGAAAATATACAAGCGCCACGAAAACTGTAATGGTAAAAATATAATACCCAAAAGGTACAGTTGTGCAGCCGCTTGTTAGCAACCAAGGAACGGTATCAACGTCAACGCGTGTAGCCACGCCAGCCTGACGAACAACCGCACGTCAAGGTCAAGACACGCAATCGACTCCAAGAACATCAAGCGTGTGACCACGCCATCATATTTGTGATTCTACAAGTCCTCCCGTGAAGGGCATAAAGGGGCCGATTTTCCATCGGCCCAACTATCATTAAATTGCGAGTAAGGACGCAATCATTGTGATAGCAGAGTCCTCCCGTGAAGGGCCTAAAGGGGGACCGCTGGGCAAATCGCCAAAGGATTTGCCATCATCAACGCGTGCAACCACGCAAACAGAATAAAAGGACCTTCCAGCAAGGACCTAACCAAAAGCCTCTAATTCTTGTAAGGACCCTGGACAGCCGCTGAGGATACCTCAGCTGAAAAAGATTGTAACGCCCAGGAGGTTCGTTACAGTTTAGTGCATAATTTTTGCATATAAATGGAAGCCAAAATCTTATTGGATTCATTCTTGTTTAGTTTTCAAGACATCAGCATCTTTGTCCGAATTTTCGGACAGGATCTTTTATTTTTTATATTTTTTGCTGAAACGTTTAATTTAATGTAATATAAATCTCTTTTGTTTTTAAATAAAATTTACTTGCCTACTGGAAACCCTCATTTCTTTCATGAAAAGGTATAACTTACGGTGGAAGGACAACAACAACAACAACACTTCATTGGCGCCCAACTCAGTGGCCAGTAGCAGCAAAAAAGATTTACATCAGAGCCCTTTTCCCAGCAAGAATTCTACAAGCAGCAATTTGTCTGACAACACGGTTGACTAAATTTTCGTAGGTTGTACAACCAACATCGTGAGTTCCACAACCAACATCGAGAGTTGTACAACCAACATCGAAAGATTGTCAACCAATATCAACATTGAGGAGTTCTGCAACACCGAAGACAATATGGCAACTTTCTCAACGGAGCAGTTTCAGCAAATCCTGTCAGTTATCGCTGGAAATGTTAAAACTGGCTCATTTACACGATGCACGGCTCGCTTTAGAGGACGCGTTGTGGTCAACGAATTCATAGCCACTGTCACCGTTTATAAAGATATCGAAAAAATATTCGATTTAGATGCTCTTCGTGGTATGCCACTGTTGCTCGAAGAATATGCAGCTTCTTGGTGGATTGGTGTGAAAGAAAATATGCGTACGTTTAAGGAAGCACTCGAACTTTTACGGACCACCTTTTCTCCACCCATTCCAGATTGGAAGATTTATCTGAATATTTTCGAGCAGAAGCAGCAACCAAAAGAGCCAACATATAGCTTCATATGCAAAAAACGGCTACTATTTTCCCAGCTAAATGAGCCTCTCAGCGAAACGGTGCAATTAAGCATGATATACGGCCTCTTAGTTATAAAGATAAGAGAGCGCGTTCGGCGCGAAGACGTCAACAGCTTTGACAAATTGATATCTGCCAGCAGAGAAGCAGAAATGATTTTCTCTGAAACCAAATTTTCGTCTGCGGTAGCCGATAAGTCCGATACAACCTTAACTGCCACAAAAACTGTATCCTCAGCATAAGCAGGATTATCTTCAGTGGTATCAACATCATCAGTAGCAGGATCACAAATAGCGACAGCATCCTCAGTCACAGCAGAACCATCTTCTGCGGCCTCACAACTTCGATGCTGATTTTGTAGACTTCGTGGACACACCATAGATATATGCCGAAAACGACAAGCCCAACAGCAATCTCATCAACAAGAAGCTAAACAAACTTCTATATCTCGACGACCGACATTTTCATGTTACGGTTGCGGTGCACCAGGAGTATATAGAGCTAATTTTCCGCAGTATAGTACGCACAATAAAGAAAGCTCACAGTTTTTAGCTTTCAACAATGTAGCCACAACCATGATTGGACGAGCATTACCAACCGTGCATGTCCAAATATTTGGTCTCAAAGGAGAAGCTCTTTTTGATTCAGGAGCAAAAACAAGCATTGCAAGCGCGGACTTAAAAAAAATCTTGACCAAGAAAGGTTGCGTCTTCCAAAGTGTACAGGCTGAAGTAACGTTAGCTGACGAATCAACAACAATCCAAACAGTCTTGTCAGCAATTTGTGACGTAACAATTGGAAACCGCATCAGGAAAATACGCCTTATTGCATTGGAAAATTCTCAACATAATCGTACGCTCATCGGTGCTGATTTCATGGAACAAGCTGGAATTGTTCTAAATATGGCGCAGCGATACTGGCACTTTGAAGATGGCAAAAAACAAAAAATTGATTTCAAGAAACCAAGCTCCATTGAGGCATTATCGATGGACATCGCAGGCGAACACATTGCTACATCATCGATTAAGCCATCTCCTTTTTCAGAAGCTCTCAGAGAAATGACAACTTTAATTAATACAATGGAAAATACTGCAGCCATTAGTCCAATACGCAGTACACCAGAGATACGACCTGAATTTAACTATGGACCAACGCCAAAGCATATAATAGCACACACTGCAAAGAAATCTAACGGCTATTCACCGCATTCCGTCCAACAAATTTTTTAAACCGCCTTGCCAGCTGGACAACGCACTCCACAACAGATGTCTCGTCTTTTTTCACCATTAATAAAAACAAAAAATAACGAATATGAAGATTTCATAAATAAAAATTTTATTCCACTTTATATAATTACTTTTAATTTTCTAAAAGAATCAGATGGACTTGAGTTTTCAGAACAACAAAAGATTAATTTAAATAACAAACTATTGACCAATTCAGATGTTTTCGAAGAAAATAAAGAGCAAACTCCATTTGCAGTTCATCACATTGAAACTGGAGATCAATTTCCAGTATCACTGCCTCCTTATAGGTTGTCACCTCAAAAGAAAGAAGAATTAAAAGGTGAAATCCAAAAGATGTTAGAAATGGGGGTCATAGTAGAGTGTGAATCACCATGGGCAGCACCCGTTGTCATGATACCAAAAAAAAACTGGAGGTATAAGAATTTGTATCGACTATAGGCAACTGACCGCTATAACAAAACCTGATCGATATCCACTGCCTAGGGTTGACGACTTATAGCATGAAGCAAAGCTACGAAATTTATGTCTACATTGGATCTTCAAACCGGTTATTGGCAAATTGGTCCACCACATCAAGATAAGATTGCTTTCGTCACACCAATGTACAAATTTACCAGGATGCCATTTGGTCTTAGAAATGCACCTGCAACATTTCAACGGCTTATTGATAGGTTCAAAACAAACTTAGGTGATACTGTTCTTCTGGCCTACTTAGATGATATAATTTCATGTTCAACAACATTTGACTTAGAAAGAATTTTTAAGCGGTTGCGGGGATTTAATCTGAAAGCCAATAAAAACAAGTGTCATTTTGCTTGCAGTGAAGTAAAGTACTTGGGTCACGTCCTAACAACAGAGGGAATAAAAGTTGACCCAGGAAAAGTTATTGCTCTTCAAAGTCGAAGAGAACCTAAAAACATAAAAGAAGTTCTATCTTTTCTTCAAGCTTGCTCCTGGTATCGCCGATTCATACCAGCTCACAAGCAAAAACGTTCCTTAGAATTGGAGCGACGGACAACAAACTGCTTTTGACAAACTTAAAAATCTTTTAACAACGACACCAATACTAAAACAAGCTGAAGATGTCTTACCGTTTATTTTAAAAACTGACGCCAGTGGATACGCTATTGGAGCAGTTCTACTCCAGGGGAAGGGCCCTGACGAACATCCAATAGAATATGCTAGCAGACTCCTATCAAGTGCTGAACGCAACTATTTTACGATTGAAAGAGAAGCTCTAGCCATTGTTTAGGCATTCCATAAATTTAGAGGCTACATTGATGGGTCTGAAGTGAAACTTGTTACGGATCTTAAACCACTAAAATGGCTCATAACAATTAAATCTCCAACTGGGCGGCTTGCTAGATGGGCTCTTTTACTTCAACCTTACAATATGGATATCGAATATAGACCAGGAAAGACTAACGTTATTGCTGACACACTATCCAGGCCACCGTGCGAAGATTTTCATCAGACCCCAGAAAGCTGTCATATATGTTAATTTGACGTAGAAATTCCAAGAAAAGGAGCCAAAGAAATACGAGAGGGCCAAATTAATGATCCCACCCTAAAAACTATTATCGATTACCTTGAAGGAAAGTCAGACTACCTTGCATATTGGTTAAAAAGAGGCTATGTATTAAATGAAGGAGTACTGTATTGCTACAACAACGATGATACCGAAAATGCTCAATTAGTAATACCAAGTGCCGAACGTGCTGCTATACTCGAAAGCTATCATAATATAGATACAGCGGGACACTACGGTATAGATAGAACTATCCATAATATAACTGCAAGATATTTTTGGCCAGGAATTAGAAGAGACATAGAAAAACACGTCAAAAATTGTGTTGATTGTCAGCGATACAAAGCAACAAATCTTAAACCAATGGGCTTATATCAAACAGTGTCCAGCAACCAACGCTTTGAAACAATCGTTATTGATCTATTTGGACCATTGCCATCAGCTTCTGACAACTATCAATGGATCTTTATTGTAGAAGATTTAGCTAGCCGTTGGGTCGAGCTCTTTGCTTTAACCGACGCAACAGCAGAAGGCTGTGCTACGATATTAATAAACGAAGTTTTTTTACGATACGGCGTTCCACGAAAGATAATAAACGACAATAGAGTTCAGTTGGTTTCCGCTGTTATGCAAAAAGTCACGTTTTGCCTAAAAATTCAACAAAAGTTTACACCAGTTTATCATCCAGAAGCTAATCCAGTTGAGAGGAAGAATAGAGACCTCAAAACTCAGCTCGCAATATTAGTTGGAAATGATCATCAATCTTGGGCTGAAAAATTACCAGCAATACGTTTTGCCATGAATTCTTCTTACTGTCAAAGCACCAGTTACACAGTAGCTTACCTTACTTTTGGTAGAGAAATTCGCACTATTGACGACATACAACACGATGTTAGAGCGATTATACAGTCCGAGAATTTTAGAGCAGAGATAACACCTTACTTGAAAACATTAATTGAGGTATTTAAAAATGTTCGAAAAACGGAAGAGAGACAACAGGACCACAACAAGAAGCACAGTAATAGCCAAAGAAGAAATCAGGCAAAGTTTGACATCGGCTGCAAGGTACTTGTTACAACTCACGTACTCAGCAATTCCGCCAAGGGTATTAGTTCAAAATTCATTCCAAAAAGAGATGGTCCATATATAATCATCAAGAAAACTGGATCGACGAGCTACGTTATTGCACATGAAGACGATTTGAATATTCCTCTGGGCACATACCACGCCTCAGCACTAACACCATTTCGAAGCTTATCCGACAACCAAGAGACTCAGCACTAACACCATTTCGAAGCTTATCCGACAACCAAGAGATTCCAGATGACATGCTACGATGCCGAGGACGTCCCAAAAAACCAGCTCCTTAAAGTCTGATACTACATCGGGACGATTTCAGCATCAGAGGGGGAGACTGAAGCAGCTGCATTACCAAATTTGTATTATAAGTAGTGTGTTCATTGCTTTATATAAAACACATATGTTCAGAACACTCTCTCTTTCAGAACACAACCTAATTTTGTTTACGTCAAAGTATTGTAAAAATGCAACTCTGTATGTTCAGTGCATCATTTTTGCATATAAAAGGAAGCCAAAATCTTATTGGATTCATTCTTGATTAGTTTTCAAAACATCAGCATCTTACTTACTTACTTAGGTGGCCGTAACAACCCGTGTCCGGATTTCGATCGACGTCATCAGCTCTCGCCAGGCGCCTCTGCTTTGCGCGCGCCTTCTCCAATACATCAGCATCTTCGTCCGGATTTTCAGACAGGATCTTTTGTTTTTTTATATTTTTTGCTAAAACGTTTAATCTAATGTAATGTAAATCTCTTTTGTTTTTAAATAAAATTTACTTGCCTACTGGAAACCCTCATTTCTTTCATGAAAAGGTATAACTAACGGTGGAAGAACAACAACAACAATACTTAAAAATTGCTTTATTTGAAGATATTCCGGTTATAAAGAAACACTTATACAGCATTTATAATTACAATAAATTGAAAAAAAAAAACTGAAAGACAATTTACATGAAAATGAGGTGATGATGCAGATAGACTTTTCAGAGAACTGTTGTGAATTAATCGCAAACGAAGCAAATAACAATTGCATACTTGTAGGCACTACCTTTTGTGCCATACAACAACCTTGAATTTCTGAATTCAAAACCAATGACAAGTCAAAGTGCGTCTGCATAAAAATGCAGTATCAGCATTAATGCACAAACCGTTTAAGCTATGACGCGTGCCATAACTCGGCTCAGGTGTATTGCCTGTAGCCATTATAACAGGATACGGCCAGAAACCGTATCCATCCAAATTTGGAAGCTTAGGCCACGATTAAGGACCTACGGGTATCCTCACAGGGAGGATCCCAACAGAACTATACTACGAAGTACGCAAATGAAATGCACTCGACACATTTTACTAAGGAACACTTATCTATTGATACATCCGAATATTATTTGCAAAGCGGTAACAGTGATTTGGAATCAAAATCTTTTGCTACAGAAGTGATTATTTAGATCACCAAGCATATGCTGTTGGGCTCATATGAAGCCAATATTAACAACAATTTTGGAAAACAAACAAACTGGCACACTTCTTATTTACTTTGACGGGCCAATATAGTAATACCGGAACCGTACAAATGTAACTCTTTGGATACAAACATTGATTAATGATTTTCAACAAGTGACCGAATCTACTTAGATCTGAGCCTGGGCATGGTAAGGGCCTTATGGATGGTGTAGGAAGATACCTAAAAAGAACAGCTGACAGACATGTCTTGATGGGTAATGACGTTAGAATAGCCTCAGAATTCGCCGATTTGTTCAAAAACGCTGCTATCGAAGTTAAGATAATCCTAGAACACGGTGTGATTGAGGAAAAACAACAGCGTTCCACATTCTTTGGATTCCATTTCAGGCATAATGGACATCACAAAAGTGTACTGGCAAAAAGAGTTAGAAGTTTTAATACAATTATATCGATACAAACATTTTCATAAAGAGCTAAGACTATCAAAGCTTTCTAGCCTTTCTAACATAATTGTAGTTGAACCTGAGGATGTTTTTATGCCTGCAATTGAATCCCCTGTTGACGAAGAGCCTATGAGAACAGATAGCTATTTGAAATTTAATAATAGAGTTAGCATTTTGGAATATTTTACTTTTTTATTTTCTGGTAGTGTGATTTGTATGATTTTGGAATATTTTACTTTTTTATTTTCTGGTAGTGTGATATGTATGATTTTTGGAATTTTTTTACTTTTTTTTTTGTTATTAATATACGAAGATTGTTATTAAGAAAATAATATATTATTAAGAATTTATTTCATTGTTTTTTTTTAAATTAAATGGTATTTAATTACTTAACTAAAATAACTATATGTAAAAAAAGTAAAGGTAGAAGCTTGTGATCTAATAAACCGAACTATGAAAGGCTAAAAAAAAACAAATACTATAACTAGTAGAAAAAAAAAAAACCAAACTTGTAAGGTATACAGGGAATATCAGTCCCCATATATCTTGAATGCATATATATGAATAGTATTGGAATATATTACAACACCTTCTATAAACACGATTAAATTGGTTTCATACCTAAGATCAGATACATAATTCTTAATACTTAAGAAAAAAAAATACAGTAGGTAAAAGTTACTTTGCTTTTTCTTCAAAACGGCCCAAAACTAAAAATTCTTACTGAGTTGTATATTTTAAAACTAAAACAAAATTTCTGGCAAAACAAAAAAATATCGAAAAACTTAAATTTACAATTAACAGGTTATTTTAATTTTAGCTTTTAAGACCATGAAAGCAGCACGACAATTGATAATAGTAAATCGTTACTTTGAGAGTAGTATTTAAATTTTAAACTTTCCTGCGGTATTTTCTTTAACTTCAATTTTGGGAATGCAATAATGAATAATGACATAAGTTTTGATTCATCATCAAAAAAAAAATTCCCTTAAATTACTCAAATTTTCATTCCGTTGATCGAACTATACTTGTTATTTATTCTAATTGTTCTAAACTTTAAAATTTGCATATGCGCAATTCAAATTAAAATTCATTTAATTAAATAAATTTAAATTTCATTATATAAATTTAATACATAAGACTTGCTTGTTTTGCTTTGTAAGTTATTCTATAATGGATCTAGTGTTAAGGTGCACGCGCAGAAATGTTAGTTTCAACAGTACATTGAATTGATTGATAAAGTCTAACGATGATTTATAAGGGAAGGCAATTACCGTGGAATGCCGAAAGTTTAGCCTGTTAATCTACCCTCAATAAACTATATTACCATATATAATGCATGGCTACATACATAACTCTTAAAAATATAAAAATCGTGCCAAAAACCTGTATCCACTTGGCCTGTTTTTTTTTTTTTCTTGATTGTTTTTATCTTTGTTTCATTCCTGGTGTTTTATTTTCCTTCTCCTTGGCTTGTCCCTGTCGCCTGTGGTTGTTGTTGTTTGAATTGTTTGTGGATGGAAGCGATGGATTTGTTGCAGAGCCTGAGTGTGATGATGTTGCTGTTGTTGTTGTTGCGCTGATGTTGTTGTTTCGCTGGCTGTAGGTTTTGCTGATGTTGAAGATGACGCTGACTGTCGGTTTTGCTGGCTGAGGTGAAAAAAAACTTTTAGCCCAACTGGGATATTGGCTAACACAGAAGCTTACCTGGCTGCTTCTTCCCGTTGGTTGTTGTTGTTGCTACAATTTGCTGTAGTTGGTGTTGTTGCTTGCTGGCACGTTTTTGGGCACTTGCTATCTAAAGTGGCCAAACAAAACTGGGTAATGGCGCTGATTCAGCTCTAAACTCAACACTTACTTTGATTTAGCAATAATTGTATTGCTCTCTAATTGCTCTTGATGTGAAACTCGTTCTTGTTTGACAACTGGCTGTTGATGTTGTTGATCGTATTGATCTCTGCTCTAGACTGCAGCTAAAGTTGGCACATTTCGCCCAAATTGTTGTGGCTTGACATCAATAGCAACCAATGTTGTTGAGCTAGCCGGATAAACAATTCTTGAAGTATGATTGTCTTGCGCAACTAGTTGCTGCTGCGTATGATATAGCTGCAAATGTGTTGGTTGGTGTTGATGATGATGATGTAGTTTAATGCCATTTATTATTACCATAAAACTTATTTACAATCTTGTAGCTTTTATCTGTTTAAACTTAACTTTTTAAACCCATTAAAAAAAAAACGCTACAATCTGTTTCTCCGCATACAAAATATGTACCCAACAGAGACTTTATACCACCAGACCTTGGCATTACTCAGTTTAGGCTACGAGCTGGGTCAACTCGAAATTTGCGCTATATTTTTAGTGGCAGCTGCCAACGGAGCACCCGTTTCAAGCACGTAGTTTTGGTGTAGTTTATTAATTTTTTTTTTCTAGCACAGGCATACACACCTAAACACACGCACTACTGGCCAACACCAAAACTATCCGAGCGCTGCACCAGACACAAAATGGCATATTTTTTTTGTTTTTTCTGTCTGCTGCATTGAGCTGTTATTTTAATGCATCATTTTTACATTAAATTTTTTATCGAACGTTTTGTTCACTTTAAAAAAACTTGCACACACCAGCGCTTCTTTTTAAAACAAAAATTTCACACTTTTCACTACACATCACGTTCGTTTGACTGTTGAAACTTTTCTTCAAGCGACAACGATGATTAATTTTTCATGAGTCTTCGCTGCTTGCGGAACATGTACCCAGGGGTGTATTTTTCTCGAAAACCAATTTGGCCAATGGTGCCAAATTTGTTCTCGTTAGTGAGCTTTTACACGGGAAATTGTCGGACGCCGTGTTTTCGTCCATAAAAACCTACAGTCACCGACAAAGCTTCGGGTCCCGCTCAAATCACGCCACGACCCAAAACTTATGATCGTTTAGAAGCTTGGTCGTGATTGGCTGAGAAGTACCTAAACGAGCATTCCATTTTAGAAGGTAAGACGCGATAGGTTAAAAGGCCAAACGGTGTAAATTATTCGCCGAAGCTTTTCGATGCTATACAATCTCAACTGACAGCCAGATGTCGCTGCTCGAAATTTATTTGGCTACCGTTTGGTGTAATCTCAACCTCGGAGAATAAAAATGTACTTTTACCGTGCATGAACGGAAATAGTTACGAAAATGTAAAACCGACTCAATTTGACATCTCATGCGGGCGAACGGTCAAAGTAAAATGTCAGCTGTCAAAGTCAAAGTGTAAGCTGTCAAAGTCATCTGTCAGCTGTCACAGTAAAACGTCAACTGTCATTTAATGTGTTGACTGTAAAAGTCAAAATGTCAGCTGTCACAGTAAAACGTCAACTGTAATTTAATGTGTTGACTGTAAAAGTCAAAATGTCAGCTGTCAAAGTCAAAGTGTAAGCTGTCAAAGTCATCTGGCAGCTGTCGCAGTAAAACGTCAACTGTCATTTAATGTGTTGACTGTAAAAGTCAAAATGTCAGCTGTCAAAGTCAAAGTGTAAGCTGTCAAAGTCATCGGTCAGCTGTCACACCTCAAACGCGTCAGCCGTGGCATACGCAGTATGTCACTCATGTTTGCAGACGACACAGCCATGGCAAATTCTGACCTGCATGTTCGAATGTGGATTCAACTTCACAGTCAACGCCACCTTCAAACATGAAAGCCAGAACCCACCACTTAGTGTGCCGTTACAAGATACATAATATACCCATGTTATTATACAAAGCGTAAATTATTTGCTTTGTTTTGTTGTTGTTGATTTTATCAAACTTAGAAAAATGTTACCCAATAGATGGTTTTCTGTAAAATATTTACTAAAAAGCACTATTACTAAAAAAGTATAGAATTCTGTGCGCTGCCCTGTCGAAGCTTATTAATATACACATTTTGCAACAGTAAAGTCATCATTATAGCTTGCAATTTTTATTGTCAAAAAACCAATCTTGAAATTTGCAACCTTGGTGGTTTGAGCCAAATATGCTTGCACAGTGTATCTCATCACGCTCACATCGCATGCATAACACCAGCGTCTAGCTAAGTCACTGTGGGAATATGATGTCTCACAACTGTGACTTATGTACATGGGATGTGCCTGTCTTTGAGAGCGTGGTAACGCGTCAAACCGACGGAAGGAAACATTTGGCGAACGCTTTATTTCTCAAAATGTACCAGTCAATTGGAATAAGATCGTGCGATTAAACTTCTTTGAATGATATTTTTTTGTTTGGGTTATGCAAAATCATTGGCAAACAAACCAGAAACTTTGGATGATTGGAAGTCAACATTGCGCAAACCATTGCCGAGCTACGGCCCCCATCGGTTGTAAAAGTGGTCGAAAATTAGACTTCCAGAATGCGCTACCTCCGACCCAGGCACGGCACTCACATGCCCGAAATCGTATTTAAACTCTCATAAAATAAAAATCATCAAAAATTAATATCAAAACTAGTAAGGAATGGAGCCTCGGCAGATTATTGAAGCTAAAATACCCCGCCGCAGCCATAATGAAGTATATTCGAAGTATTAAGCCACGACAGACACGGTGACATTTAGTTTTATATATTTACGAAAGTTTTCCTATTTTGATGACGTCACTTTGTATGGGAGGTAGGCGTGGTTTTGATTCCATTTTGCCAAATATTATACAGATGGTTCATATTGTATACCAAAGCTAAAGATTTTTAAGAGATTTTACGTTAAAAATAAAGCCACTTTGTATGAGAAGTAGACGTGGTTTCATCAAACTTCACAAATATCATAGAGATGGTTCATATTATACATCAAAGCTTATGTGTAAAATTTTAGGACATTTATTTCGTTTTTGCAGATTTTTACAGATTTTACGTTTAAAATAAGGCCAATTTGTATGGGAGGTAGGCGTGGTTTTCATCCGATTTTGCCAAATATCATAGTGATGGTCTCTATTAAATATCAAAGCCTATGTGCAAAATTTTAAGACATTTCTTTAATTTGAGCAACTTTTTAAGAGATTTAACTTTTTAAATAAAGCCACTTTGTATGGGGGGTAGGCGTATATTTCATCCAATTTCATAGGAAGCATTTATATTGAAGATTCAATTTCAAGGCATTTATTTAATTTTTGTGGATTTTAAATACATTTTACGATTAAAATAAAGTCACTTTGTATGGGAGGTAGGCGTGGTTTCCATCCGATTTGGCCCATTTTCGAACTTGATCTTCCTTTTTTAATTTTGATTTTCATCGCGATAGCTTTAAAATTACGACTGTATTTGGGTCGACAGACAGACGGACACACGGAAATCGACTCAGGTGGTGATGCTGATCAAAAATATATATATTTTTCTATACTTGCCACGCCTCCTTCCTGGCGTTGCAAACGGAATGAAAAAGTTAATATCTGCCTTGCGCAGTACGCCTTGGGGTATAAATATCAAAAAAATTATATAACCTTATTATTTTATTTTAATTCAAAGGCTTTCACATTTAAAGAACCTTTCATCTTAAATTTACACTAAATTGCTATTCTATGCTATTCTATGGCAAAAAATGCCGCACTTGAAAAATAGAAGTAAAATAAAACATTGAATCACTCTTCTTAGAGTTAAACATCCGGTACGTTACACAATAGTTTTGGTTTGTGTTTTGAGACTCCTTTTTTTATATAACATTGTCATTTCCGATATTAGATTTAATATTTTATTGTTCGTTTGTCTAACCCCGGAAACATTGGCCAAATATTCCGACAAACACATGAATCTATTGGGTATCGGCTTTGATTTTGTTTCTTTTGCAATTACACCGAGCACTTAGAACCTGTTGTAATTGACTTTCTGCTGTGGTTATCGCAACAAGCACTTGAACTGGTTACGATCAAAGCTTACCGAATGATTTCACAATTTTTTCCTTTATTATTAAATCATATTATTAACTATTTACTTTTTTTTTCTAAAACATCCTTGATGTTCCCGTAAGCAAAAAGGATCCTACCGGCTGCGCGATTTATGTTGGGATCCTCCCAATGAGAATACCCGTAGGTCCTTAGCCATGGCCTAAACTTCCAAATTTGGATTGATACGGTTTCTGACCGTATCCTGATATAATGGGTGGCTACAGGCGATACACCTGAGCCGAGTTTCTAGTGGGCACCTGGCACTTGGAACCAGTTACCCAACGTCGAGTCATTTAATCGAGTTAACTGCTGGTATGCTCACCAACCATTGCCTGGTCTAGGATCTTCAGTTTGCGTTGGTCGTTAGAGCTGGAATCAAACTAGAAAACTCACTGCAATGAAAACTCACGATTTTTATCTTTCTTGTTGATTGACTATCATTTCACTGTTTATCTAGCAGAACCAAATATTTATAACCTATCTGAAATTGCTTCATCTTTTTTTTTTACATGCTTAAGTCTAGTTTATCGATTAATTTGCCATGCTTAACACTTATTTAATTTCGTTATATTTTGCAATGATTTAGTTTCAAAACATTTAGTCATAACTTGACCGAGATTAAAATTACCCGAAACATTCTTATATTTAACATACGTAAAATGCTCGTATTGCATTTTGTTTATCATACTTTTAATTTCCTAAAGGCGGAATTCTTTTGTTTCAATTATTGTTCAATTATGCAATTATGGAATTGCAAAAATAAAATATTAATAATTTAAAATGTTGTCAATGCATTTTGTTCCTGGTGCAGAAGGCACAACGGTGTCAGTTTATTTCTCACGACAATGGCAACAACAACATGCTGGCGATATTGCTTGTAATTTTAGCTGATCGCTTGTTACCGTGTAAGTTTTGGCACACGCCATAGCTTAAACGATTTGGTGCATTAATACTGATACTGCATTTTTATGCAGTTGCACTTGGACTTGGCATTGTCTTTGAATTCAGAAATTCAAGGTTGTTGTATGGCACAAAAGGTAGTGCCTACAAGTATGCATTGGTTTAATTGTTAAGTTTGTGATTGATTCACAATACCAGGTTTCAACGTGGTTCAATGTTGTAGAGAAGAAATCCACGTTTGGTGGAATCTCCATATACATAAATAAAGAAATTATATACAATGTTTTGTTAAATAAGTGAACATTTCATGAATCTCATAATGATTTCCCAACTAAATGTGAAAATTGGTAGTGGGTCCTTAATACTATCTTCATTGTTAAAATCACAGAAGTGTTCTTTACCAAATTTCTATAAGAGCCTGGAAAATATACTGCCAGGTATTAATAGTTCCCCTTATATAATTCTTGGAGATTTTTACATTGATTTACTTTTTCCGAATAATTTATCTCAGAATTTAATTAACACATTCTTAGAGTTTAATTTGTTATCATGTCATATCCTAGTTACGAGACCTTAAAGTAGGTCCTGTATTGACTGCATCTTTAGTAACTTAGCATGTGAAATGCCAATTAATTCAATTGAAACGTCTTTAACAGATCATAACATTTTAATCTGTACTCCAAATCTTACATTTTCTGTTGATGAAACTGTACTTGAAAAAAGGTCTGTTTCGATTACAATAAGTTTGCAAGTTTTTTGGACTAAAGTTCTCTTTGTTATGATATCTCTAACGGCTCATCTATTAATTATAAAACCTTCATTGATACATATTCTTTAGCAGCAGAAAAATCTTCACATAACAAATTTTGAAATGTTGATATTAGGCAAAAAATTAGTTCATGGATGTCTGATTACTTATTGCATATAATTGAATACAAGAAAAAGTTATTAAATGCTAGAAGAAAAGACAGAGGCAATAAATTAATTTCTCAAAGGTTAAGAAGAAAAATGAAAATGTACAATATTGCAGCAAATAATTAATGAATAACTACTATTCGCAAAGCATCGAGCAGTGCTTGGTGGACATTTGTCTACCAAATCACCGAAGCATACGTGAGGACAGGTCTAACCATCATAGTGTAGACCCATTTTATAGACTGTGGGTTTAGCCCCATTTGAGACCACAAACGCGTCTACACTCAAACAGAACCCTCTTGGCTTTTTGAATCCTATCTTCTACATGAACGAGCATGTAGTTTGCTATCAAGGGTAACCCTTAAATATTTAACTTTCGTGGACACGTTGACTTCAGATCCAAAAAGTCTGTGTGGATCACTCCTAAGACCTCTTTCTAGTAAAAAGAATATTGTCTGATTTTCCTGCGATTACGGTAAGGCCTTGTTCTCGACACCACTGTCGATGTCCATAAATGTGGCCATCTCAATGCTTCCTGAAAACATCTCCTTTTCAGCAACTTTTACTAATTCGTGAAGAGCACTCTTCGTAGACCTACCTGCTCTATACGCATGTTATCATCTACTCAGAGGATTATGCATCAGCGAAGTGGTCTCAAGACAGTCAACGATTACTGTTTCGATCGTTTTCAAGAGGAACGACGTAAGACTGATCGGTGTGAACGCCTTCGCCTCCGCATAATCCTTTTTTCCGGGCTTCGGAAGAAAGACAACTTTCGCCTCTCTCCAGACTCTCGGAACGTACCCAATCGCTAAGCAAATAATGAATATACCCCACAGCCTAGGTGCAATGAGATCTTCCCCCACTGCGACATAGCCGGAAATATACCGTTCATCCCTGATGTTTTGTACAGAGCAAATGAGCGTATATCACTCCTCACAGAAGAAGAGCAGAAGTCTCTCCATGACTGCCTTTTACGGTGTCGTATGAGGTTCTTCAGTTCCCATTTCGTGCCTTGTAGTCTGCCCATGTTTCTGGAGTACCCTCTCTCATCTGCAGATAGGAGGCCATCCTAACCTTCTTCTCCAGGGATTCGAGTTTCGTGCACCACCATGGTTTCGGATCACCTTCGTCCACTGAAGATAAAGAACATGCCACCTCGTAAGCTTCGATCATGGCCGAACTAAGATGTTTGACATGGCTTTCCACTTCCGCTGTATTCCCTCGTGCTTTTATAGTTTTTGGGTCAGTGCTTCCCTCAACTTCGTCTTATATTTCACAGGATCTGTATTCTTCGGAAGCCTGACCTCCTTGCTATTCCGTTGGCGCCGGATTCCATACTTGAATTCAAACTGAATGGATCTGTGGTCAGACATGGTTAGCCTATCCACGACCCTCCAGATTTCTATTCTGTTCAGAATCCTTCTGCAAATAAGAGTTACATCAATGACTTCCGCTCGCCTCGCATCAACGAAAGTCGGCTGTGCTCCTCTATTTGCTACCAACAGATTATACCTCTACACAAATTCAAGCAGTTGCACTCCTGTCATTGTTATTGATGCTTCCCACACAGTATTGTGCGCGTTGGCATCACATCCTATTATCACTCCAATGTTCCTTTCCTCACAGTACTTTACCAGATTCTCCACCTCTTTTGAAGGTGGTTGGTTCGGAGAGTCGTAAGGAAGATACGCTGAAGCTACCATACAAGCGCCAGCACCATCTCCGATTCTCACAACGGTGAGATCCGGGGAACATAGGTGTGACATATGTACCGCTAGAATACCATGCCTCACCAAGATACAAGTCCTCCGCCTGCCATCTGTTACCGGTTGGTACAGCGTGGCCTTTCGCTCTGAGAGACCTTTAATGCTATTGTGATGAATTCAAGGTTCTTGGAGCATTGCTATGTCAATTCCATCCTCCTCCATGCAACGCATCATCATTGCTGATGCTGCCCAACTATGGTGTAGATTGAGTTGACACACTACAAGATTTTCCTGGTACTGGCTATCGACTTTTGAGGGTCGTCCACCAGCTTCCATCGTCCTTTTTCTATGTGGAAGGCTATCGACCTTTACAGGATGTCCACCTTGCCCATCCTTAGCCGAAGAGCTAACAGCCGCTTTGGACTTAGCGTTCCCTGGCGCTGCAGCTTTGACAGGACTGACTGACAGCTTCACTCCTTTCGGAGTTTTATTGTCCACCAGGCCCGGCAGGTTACCTTGCGGCTTGCGGCTTGCCGCACCCTTCCATGGCTAAATCCTTTTGGGATTCCATCGCTTCGGGACTCGTCCCCTCAGCGCTACCTTCCTTTTTTGTTTTTTTTTTTTTTGAATTTCCATATAAATCCCACGAGTGTAGGGGAAAGAACCGTCCACCGTGACATAGCCCCCACTATCACAGTAAGCCCATAGTTACTCACTGGGGCGGGAAGGTACCAGTGAGGTGCGCCGCTAGAATACAGTCTTGTTGCCACCGACTGCAAACATTTCGATTGGACACGGGCTATCCCGGATTGGGGGGGATATTTTTCGACAACCATGTCTAGATCCGTTGTGTTTTGTAAAAGTATGGTCACCTCGTACAGGATGTGGCTTCCCAGAAGGAAGCTATATTCGCTTCAGTCCACCCTACAGCTACTGCTGCTTGACCCCGTGAGCGAAGCTAAAATAGACAATATTTTAAGTCAATTAAAATCGAATAAGAGTCCTGGTCTTGACAAAATAACTTTGAAGATGTTACTTGTCAGAAAATCTTTAGTCTGCACCATTTTTTAAAGCATTTTCAATAATATGATGAATTAATCCGTACATCCTGATGTACTTAAATTTCATAAAGTAATTCCAATTCTAAAAGGAGATGGGTTCAACAGTGTTGAAAACTTTCGGTCAATTTCAATCCAATCAATAATTGATATTATATTTGAGTAGATAATTTTTGAACAATTGACGCTATCGGGAAAGAAACAATATTTTCTTTGACAGGCAATATAGTTTTAGAAAGGGTGTAGATACACAGGTAGCTGTGCTTAATGTAGTTGATTTTATTTGCAGCGGATTAGATGAAGGGTATAAGGGAATTATAGATTTTTTTTCGACTGCTCGATAGCTTTTGATCTAGTTGATCATGATATTTTGTTATCTAAACTAGATACACTTGGATTTCCCCTCTAACTTTGAGTTTATTTCGAGATTATTTGAGTAATAAGAAACAAATAGTACAAATTGATGATTTCAAAAGTAGCTTCTAATTCGTAGAATGTTAAACTATTTTAAATATATATGATTTAAAAAATTGAGTTCAATGGAAAACTCTATATGCTTGCACACGACATTTGCCTTTTTTTAATATAATCATATTGAAGTTCTTAAAGCACAAATCGAGCGTGATACTTCATTTATTTCGAAAATCTAAAATCAAAAAATTTATCTTTAACAAAGAAAAAACGAAACTAGTACGATTCAAGCCATCTAATTATAGAGGTTAACGTACTTACCCATAGTGTATAGTAATAAAAGCTCTGCCTTACTCAAGTCTTTACAGGTACTTCAAAACAAAGCCCTAAAAATTGTCTTCAACCTTCCTTCAAGGCACAGTACAATGAACTTGTACAAATACTATGCTAAGGATATTCTTCCTATTTAAGGTCTTTACAAAAGAACTTTTATTGTATGTTTTTAAGACCATACGTGGCATATTGTCTCGAGGGCTGCAATTTACTCAAAATATATATGTTACACAGCGATCTACAAGGCAAGCTATGCATCTGCAAATAGTAAGATGTTGTTTGGAATTAACAAACAACAAGTTTCTTTTACCGGACCAAACGAGTTCAATCAATTACCAGAGTATCTGAAAAATATTCAAACTTTGTCGAATTTTAAAATTAATTTAAAGAAGTATTTGCTTCAAAATATTGGGATGCTAGATATATTTTGAATTGGATTTTCATGCACTCAGTTTAACTTATCCTGAAATTAATAGTAGTAATTGTTACTGTAGTAGTGTTACTAATAAAAGTAGTAAATTTTATTTTGATTGAATTTATTTGGGCCTATTCGGCACAATCTGATATGAAAAAATTCAGTTTCCATATGATTTCAAATGATTTCCCATATAAATTTTTGAGATTTTTTATGAAATCTGTTATGAATCATAGCAGATTTTTCGAACTTTCAAAAAATCTTTTACAAAATCTTAAATTCGTATTCGGCATGACAAAATCTGCTATGAAATCTGTTATAAATGATAACAGAATAATAGATACATTTTAGCAATAGCGGCAACAAGATTCTCTTTGGACTGGGTTGTAGAATCGGAGCAGAGCGTTGGCCACTGTTTGTGGCTTGGTGCATAGAGCATAAGGCTGGATTCACTGACCACCTTCAGATCACCCTTTGACCATCAACAAGTTTTGCACGTTTTTTTTATATTTTTTTTTTTAGATCATGCATGTGCCCAATATTTAGATTTATCTGCGGCAAATATTCATCTGCAGCAATAAGCAAATATAAGTCGTGATGCAAAGCGCCCAGCTCAAAAAGTGGTATAATTTCGCATAAATATAGCTTCTCCTGCTGACTCATATGCACCGGCTTGTAGTCCAAATGGCGCTGTTCCATAAACCGCGCATACAGCTGCCAGGCCGAATCGTTATTTTCCTTGTCTCTGAGGAGAGAAAAGTAATTTATTTTCTCCTCCCATAGGCAATAAAAGTCATCTCTTACCTGAATCCGTATCAACAGTTAGACGCCGTTCTTTAGGTGGCTCCAGCAGCTGCACATCTGATCCATTAGCAAGATCAACTTGTAGCATGCCGATAAGATTCTACTGCCACCTGGATTAGTCCAACACCTTACCCTCTCGCGATATCGGCTTTTTGAATAGTGTTGCTCAATATCCTCCTGTACTATGGATGCACATCTGCCATCAGCCAATTGTTGGAATCATTTTGTCGACCCGTTGTATCCTTACAAACAATGTTTTGGTGTTTTGGTGTGAGGCGGGTACTGGTGCTCTTGGTACCCAGCAAGAAGCAAGCTACCGAGCAAAGCAATAGCAGCGCCACTAGTATAGACAATTTGTGTCCTCTAAGACTCTCTAATATTGTGCCAGACATGACGTTGCTGAAGCACTTTGATGTTGCCTCGTGTTAAATTTACTGCTGTTATGCTTCGAATAGTTCAGAGTAATTGATAAGATTCATCCATTTTACTCCTCCAGATTTGTTAAAATGATGGGTTGGCGCAGGAAAACATGAACTTTTCTACACCTAGCAAGGATCAAATGCGCCGAAGCCAACAAGTTAAAATAATTTATTGACAGCAATCAGCTGTTTTATAACAGAAGTTAACGGAATTTTAATAGATTTTTATTTTCAGATTGATAACAGGGTGCCATAAAAGTTCGAAATGCTGAATACCGATTTTAACAGATCTTTTATGGCCGACATATTTTATGATTGATAACAGAAAATTCGTAACAGAATAACAGATTGCGGCGAATAGGCCCAATTATTATTAACAATAAATAAAAAAAATAATAAAAAAAACTAAATTGTTATATGTCTTATACAACTAAAACCGCCTGAAATATAGCATTTTTGTTTATTTGTGGATGGTAAAGGGGTTGTGGCAAGTTTTTTTTATTAACCGGGATATTAACCTTAAAAACAGATATTGTTTATTTCTTATTTCCTGAGATCTCAAGAGACATCGTACGAACGATTTTATGTAGATAGGGGGCGGTAAAAGAAGGCGTGGCAACATTTATATATAGTGACCATCGCATAGTACCTACATATCATGTTTCGTTATCGAAGTATACACAACTCAGAAATTATAAAGATTTCTGAAAAGTGGGCGTAGTTATAGTTGGCCCACGCCCATTTTTAGTGCATTTGCCTAGAGTAACCATACAAACTAAATAACAAAATTTTTAACCAATGCAACCACATTCGTCTAAAATATAGCATTTTTATTAATTTGTGTGCGGTAGTAGGGTGCTAAGGAGATATGAACCTTAATAACAGCTGTTGTAAATTTGGCGCACTTAGATGTTACCGTTCCTGAGATATTAACGGAAAACAAAACAGCACGAACGATTATAAATATGACGAGCACAGAATAAAAGCAGAGTGTAATATTACACAGAAGTTATCTCTGTAGCGTGAGTGTAAATTTTGCTAGTATGCGTGCGTGTTTGTACTCGTCGTTTATAATTGGTTTTATTTTGTTATTTTTTGCTTCGGCCTTGTTCGACAAGCAACGCGGGCGTGCTTGATTGTTAGTTCGCTGTAATATTTTCGTAAATGCAATTTTGCAATCAGTTCTTTAAATACATTAAATTTTTGATGCTTATGTAATAAAATAAAGTTTATGTTGGCTATTTCATAGTTCATTTTATTAATTTTTTTTTATGATTTGAAAGTCATGTAAGGAGAGAAAAAATGTTTGTAATTAATAAATAAATCTATCTATCTATCTATACCAGGAGTACGCAAAAGCCCGCCCATGGGCGTATAGCTTTCACACGCATACGACAGCTTTCAATTGAAAAAGCTTTTTAGTCAAGGTAAGAACTTATTACACTGAATAAAATAATACGGTCAGTCGCTGTGTGAACTTCATGCAGTTAGGTTGCAGCCGCTTGCTTCTGCGTTGCCTTATTGAATACGATAACATATCAGCGCGTTTGTTTTTCATTTGATACGATCAGAAGTTGTACGAATTTCATGCTGTTAAATTGCGGCCGCTCTATTCTTCGTTGCCTAAGGTTGCAAACAATGAACGGTTATTGCTGAGTCGAGCCAAAAAACACATTGGAGCAATAAAGGAATCAAGTCATGCATTTCTTTTGGTCCAATCCTTTTTTAAGGATTTTCGTAACCTTATAGAACACGACAAGCTATCATTCGCAAGCTATCATGCTTTTCGTTCAGTGCAAACTATTAAAACAAAAGCTTTGCAATATAATCACAAAAATGTGAAGGTATAATTTTGCGCACCCCTGATCTATACCTATTAATAAAAACTCATTTTCTGTTTGTTTATTTGTTTGTTTTTGTTTGTTTAACTTTTTTACAAACCTAAACGGCTAAACGGATTTCGCTCAAACTTAAAACGTGTATTACTTGCGTCCTAAATTAGGTTATTGCATACTTTGTTTTAACCACGCCCCCTTTGAACACCCAAAAATCAATAAAAATGCTATATTTCCGACTGTTTCGATTGTATGAGACTAAAGTTTATTGATTCAGTTTGTATGGTTACTTTCGGCAATTGTACCAAAAATGGGTTTTCACGCCCTTTTTAACCGCCCACAAATCAATGAAAATACTATATTTCAGACGGTTTTGGTCGTATAATACTGAAATTTAGTAATTAAGTTTGTATGATTACCGTATGCCACTGTACTAAAAATGGGCGTGGTGGCACTTTAATTGCGCCCACTTTTAATAAACCTCTGGGCCATATGCGCAAAAATTTTGGCAGTAGATTATTATTATATAGTAGATTATTATTACACGAGATGTCACTAGAAATCAATTCAAATTCTACGAGTATATTTCAGATAAGCGCAGGATGAAGCGAAGCGCGCCGGTTATAAGCTAGTGAGACATAAATAATGAAAATTTAATTTTAAATTAAATTTCAATTGGTTTTAGCTGCGTTTGATGCTTTTACTTGCTCTTGATCTTTGTTTTTTGAAGTTGCTACACTTGTTGAAGGTGTTTCAAATACCTTTTATAAATTTTCTCGGTGGAAACTAAAGATGCAAGCCGGATAATTGCTGGATATTCGGCTTAAGTCCGATATCCGGCCGGCCGGATAGTTTCTTAAAATTATTTTATTTAAATGAATCTTTGTTAAGTTAATAAAAGTTAAATAGGAACTAATCATGGCGCCTTTTATTTAAAGGCAAAAAAGTAACAAAAAATTTACAAGGTATCTTCCAAAAAACTTAGATTACATTCTTACTATGTGACATACCTTTAAGTGACGAGCGTTCCACAAAATTTTAATTTCCAAAGTTGTTTTTTCTCGTAGTATCCGAACCACTGTTCTCCAAGCATGTAGACTTAAAGGTTGACCCTTGACCCTTTTATTTGGTACTTCAACCGTCCTTCTCCGACTAGTGGTTTGCATACAGCAAGTTTGTATGTATGTACATTAGGGTGCCTCGAAAAAAAAATTACCATTGCCACCGACTAAAAAAAAACCTTAATCTATTTTATGGCGATTCCAAAAATATTTTGGCTGTCACTATAACGGCCAGTGAGCTAAACCATTTTTAAATAACCTCCAAAAATCATGTTTTTCGTAAAAATTTCGACTGACTTGCTTGTTTGAAAAAAACAAACTTTTAAATGTAATAGTTCTAAAAAAGTTTTTCAAAACTGCATGAACAAATTTTAAATTTTTACCGTTTAAAGCAAAGATAATGCAGATTTTTATGAAGGATGGTAACGCCTAAAGGCTTCTGGCTATCCTGATTGAAAATGTTTGGTTGGCAATACGCACCGTTTCGTTGTTTAGTTGAATTAAGAATGTTCCATTTAATACCCTCGAATAACTCGCTTTTAATGGTTCAATTAAAACTAGTTACGAATATAGTGTTTTGTCAACTAGTTCTATTGTTTCACTTTCATCAGCTTCGTAGCAACATTTCGCGTTTCCACCTTTGATGAGTTTTGGAAAGCATAAGTCCTCAGACAGTTTCCTTACTGAATTTCTATTCCATAATCCAGTTTATATATCGACTTCTTCTGTTTTTCCCTTTTGTAGTTCGTCAAGACGAAGTTTCGTTTGGTGGAATTTTATGGTAGTATGTATGGACTTCATTGTATTTTGATCAAGGTCGTGATAGATGGTCTATTCTAATCCTGTTACTATTTTATTGAAGTAGTCGAGGTCGACAGTATGTACTAATTTAAAGTATCCATTGATTATCCAACCGCTTCCATGTTCAATCGTCACCAATGGGGAGTTGTAGTCGAACACATTGAACCCAGAGACTCCAGAAATCAAAATCAGTCAAGCTAATCAATATAGGAATAAAAGAATGTTAAATTATAAAATATTTCATAAAATAAGATGTTTGTTTCTTACTTCCTTACTTACTTAAGTGGTCGTAACAACCCGTATCCGGGTTTCGGCCGACCTCATCAGCTCTCACCGGGCGCCTCTGCTTTGCGCGCGCCTTCTCCAATCGGATACACTAAGTGCTTCCTTAGCCTGGTCCATCCATCGAAGGCATGGTCTCCCTCGTCATCGTTGTTTTTTGTTTTGAAGAAGGAAGAAGTTTTAGATAGAAGGCGCAGATGGTCCTCGCTTTTCTTCTTAATTATAACGGGTTAACGGGTAGAATTAAAACTTTTAATATTAACTAATATGCTTATTTTTCCCTGCATAATATTTACTTATATAAGATGGTCAAATTATGAAAAAGAAGAAGTTATGTAGTTATGCTATGTACTTATATCATACTTATAAATAATGCTAAATGAGCTAGGGCATTTGTGCCCTTGTGGTTAATTTTATACATTTTTGTTTATATTTATCATTTTTTTGTAACTTTTACTAATGTTTCGTTTAAAGTCTACATGTGCATTTTATATTTTGTTATTCCGTGCTTTCTTCTTTTTGTTTTCTTGTGCTATTTGTATTTAATAATATTGTATTTAATAATATCTAATAACTAATATTGTATTTTGTATCCAAATTAATCTACTTTGTGCATATTTTTATCTTCCGTGTTTTGTATTGGCTTATTCAAATTTTACATATTTTATGTGCATTTTATTTTCAGGTTCTAATTTTTTATTTTTACTTATATTGTGCTTTTTTGATTATAAAACTGTTATCATTTTATATTTTTTATTTGAGCCTTATGGATTTTTTCCCCCACCGTCCGTATCTATGGTTACCCTATTGTGTCTCCCAACAACTTCCTTTTTATAAAACGGATGTTTTCTGTCAATAATTGCATCTAAATCTTTTAAGGTATCGTCGCCAATTATAACATCAAAGGCAACAAAACCTGATAAAACAAAGAATGTTAATAAAGAATTTCATTTCCTGCTCGTTGAAAAAACCTGCCCTCAACTTTCTCGGAAATCATTACCTGATCCCCGGCAGATTGAACAGAAAAAGGATTCAAGAGTATAACATTTCTTTTTGCAAGGCGTGGATTAACGAAATTTATGTTAGCACCGGTGTCCATAAGGAATTTCCACACCGTGTCCTCATTGCCTACGTACTCTAAGTAAACATATTCTATGTAAGGTACGCTGGATAGGTCCCGTCCATAAATTTAGCTGACTTTCCTCTATATTTCCTTCGAGGTGCTGCTGATACGCGGTCTCATCTTGATCGGCTGTTTAAATGTGGAACATCCTTTGCTGCTTCGGCTGAAAGCTATCGAATTCGAACTTTCGATTAGAAGGGTATCCGTGTTGGAGCCTATTCATGTAGTCCACACGTCGGGTTTGAATGGACTGATCAAATTCCATTTTTTCCACTGGTTCTGGTCCGTTTGGTCTCAATAGTGGATATCTATTGTTAAAACTATCATTTCCATGATTAAATTCGTGATTAAACCTTGCGCTATTGTTGTTGGAATAGAATGTTCTTCTGGGTGGCAAGTGAGGAGGATTGTCTCTCCTTGCCAACTGATTAACCGGAACTGTAATCGAGATTAACCGTTAGGATTATGTACAGGTTGACTTCTATAATTTAAATTTTTTATGTCTAAGCATGCCGTATAGGCTTCCGGTGGGCTGCTCGGCTTTTGCACGATTATCAACCTAGAGATATTACCACTAAAACCCATCATAAAAACGTCTAAGGCCCTGTTTATACACGTTTCCATCAAGGCATTCACAGTTTCGGTGGAAAAGTTTTCTGTTTAAATTTTGTTAATTATGAGGGAGAACTGATGATTGACCCTCGCGTAAAATTCGTCAAGCTTGGCCCCACCCTGGGTTATCTGTCCGAGTTGGTGTTGCAACTTTCGGATATCCTGCTTATCTGCATAATGCAGCGAAAGGCAAGACTTGATAATTGGCCAATCATCATCCAAGATGTTATGTGAGATGAGTGCACTGTCTACACTACCTCTAATTTTTCCTCTTATGCTCTTGAGAATTTTTGTAGTCCTGCAGTATACCTTCTACCGAATGCACCCAAGAAACGTATTGTGCAGGGTCGCCCTCGAAAGCCTGCAGCTTCTTTACAGAGTCTGGAAGTCTACCTATATCCCATAGTTCGTCCTCTGTCGCAGGGCCACATAATGGTACAGGAGTATCTCTCAGGATAGTAGGGGCTTGACTTAATTGCTCAAGCTGCCGAATCCTAGTAGCCGCCTTCTTCAACACTTGCATTAGTGCCCCCACTGATCCAGTCAGCTCCGTTGCAGATTGCATTACAGAATCCATATTTTCTACTCTTTTCTATTAACAGTAATCAAAAAAGGGACGATTCCACCAATGTCGCCCATGGAGAGCGGAGTTCAGTGCCACCAATCAACGATGATGGAGTGGAAGTACCACCACCTAGCCATGAAGAGCTTCGAGTTGCTATCCAACGACTCAAAAACAATAAAGCAGCGGGTGCTGATGGCCTGTCAGCTGAATTGTTTAAAACCGGCGGCGATGAATTGATAAGGCGCATGCATCAGCTCATCAGCAAAATATGGCTAGAAGAAAGCATGCCCGACGATTGGAACCTCAGCGTACTGTGCCCTATACTTAAGAAAGGAGACCCAACAATCTGCGTTATAGAGGTATCAGTCTTATTTCCATTGCATATAAGGTTCTCTCAAGCGTACTATGTGAAAGATTAAAGCCGATTACAAAAACACTGATTGGACCTTATCAGTGTGGCTTTCGACCTGGTAAGTCCACCATAGACCAGATTTTCACGCTACGACAAATCCTGGAGAAACCCACGAAAATCAAATTGCACACACCATCTCTTTGTCGATTTTAAAGCTGCGTTCGATAGCCCGAGAAGGGATTGCCTATACGCAACAATGTCTGAGTTCGGTATACCTGCAAAGTTGATTAGACTTTGCAGAATGACGTTGAGCAACACACGCAGCTCCGTCAAGGTAGGAAATGACCTCTCCGAAACCTTCAATACCGAAAGAGGTTTCAGGCAAGGCGATCCACTGTATTGCGATCTCTTCAACATCATCATGGAGAGGATCGTACGAGAGGCCGGTGTGCATCGTAATGGCGCCATTTTCTACAAAGGTGTTCAGCTCCTTGCGTACGATGATGATATTGATATTGTCGGCAGAACCAAGACAGATGTTATCGCTCCTTTCACCGCTATTGAAAAGGAATCAGCCAAAGTGGGTTTGACGATAAATGAGGGTAAAACAAAGTATATGCTGTCTACAAACAAGGGAGCGCGGTCTAGACTCCCACGTTTCATTCGGCCTCCTTCTTCCCCTCCCAGATCTTTTCCAGAATCGCCACTGCCCATGTCACACATCATCACAAATACTTGACCTCTCCCCCTAAACGTAGTACGTAATTTATGAACAGCCCCTAAAAGAACCTGTAAACTTTTCAAGAAATTTCATCAGCATCTTCCAATGAATATTAAAAATTGTGAGTATGTACTCTCAAGGGCAGGTCTCATCTAGAGCTCGAAAAACACAGTGATATTCCGGTTTTTTTTTAAGAAGGAAGACAACGAACACCTTGAGTTTTTGGCAGTTATTTACTGATTCTTAAACTGTAGAAAAATATTTCTTTTGGTGAATGAAAATGTTATGTGAAGTGTCAATACGCCGTCAAACATCACGTTGAAGAAAAAAGGTAGCCAAACGGTCTTCATACACACAGCACGATCATGTCATAAATAAAAAGAAGTGTGCGTGTCAGCTCCGACGCGAGTTACAATCCCTCCTGCACTACACAGTCAACAACTACAACAACAACAACAATACCAAAACGAGAGAAGACTGCAAGCACAACATTTCCGCTTATGAAATTTCACACAGGTCATACACCCAAATTAATGTACACCTTTGCAGCCGACTATTCCTAGAAATATTTTTGAAAATAAAATAAAAATTAGGAACACATTGCACAATAATACACATGTAAGACAAATTATGTTTAAGTAAGCATGTTTATATTTTATTAAGCTTATATTTTGAATAGAATGAACTTGTAAGATTATTATGTAGTTAACAGTGAACGAATAAAGTTATTTTTTTTTAAGCAAACCGTGAGGTTACTATCATAATTGGCGCAGTCGTGTAGCCCAGTTAAATGGACATAGTAGTTTAAATATTGAACATAATATAAAACGGAGGTTTACCAAAAATAAAAGTGTTCTAGTAAAACTTAATATACCAGTGAGTTTCTACTCTTAAAATACCGGTGAAAATAACGAAAAATAACGCGAATCGTAATCACGAGCTCATAATCAACAAGTCGAAGGAAAATTGACTAAAAGTGTACTCAAAGGAATATTGAAGACAAAACAGCATCTTACAACCAGAACCAACGAGTGAACATCAAAGGATTCCAGTTATATACTATAAATAAACATGAAAATATTAAGCATAATTATATTGGGGCTAATGTAAGTCTTTTTGTAAACATAGAGTAAGTGAAAAAAAAAATAATTTTTATATACATACCATTGAATTGAAATCAAACAAAATATATTAAAATAAAGAAGAGAAAATCTGCATAATAAAATATTTAAATTATATTATTCCGATAAGAATCTCAAATCTATTAATTATTAAAATTTAATTTTATCTTGTATAATGTTAGTAAAAATTATTATCAAATTATAAAAAGGAAAAATTTCATGCCTAACAAAAAACGAGATTCAAAAAAATCCCGATTTCCCTATCCAAAATTCGGAAGATTGTTTAAGAGCCTGAGCTCAATCCCTGAAAGCATTGAAGAAAACAATTTTTTACATTCACAATCAATTCCCATTTTAAATTTTGAAAATATGAATAACGAAGATTCTCAAGAAGCTCAGTTTATTGGTACACCTACCCATTTTTTGCAACCAAACACCAAAGAAATCTTAGATTCTCTTCGAGTCCCGGATGCAGTAAAAGACCTGCCCAGATTCGATGGAAATCCTAGGCTTCTTTACGATTTTCTTAATAATGTAGAAGAGATTTTATTATTTGTGAGAGGATTAGAAGGCACACCTCATGCACAGAAAATCCTACGAGCGATTAGAAACAAGATTGAGGGCCAAGCTAATGAGGTGTTAAACATGTACGGAACACCATTAGTTTGGGACGAAATTAAACAAAACCTGATACTCCATTTCTCCGATAAGCGTAATGAAACATCTCTAATCAGAGATTTACATTCAATCAGGCAAAACAAAAAATTGGTAGAAGAATTTCACAGTGACATCATAGAAATTGAAGCTACAATAAACAATAACGTGCTCCTGCATGAAAGTGATAGAAATGTTATTCAGGCAAAAAAAGATCTCTATGCTCAAATGTGCCTTAATGCCTTTTTAGCAGGGCTAAGAGAACCCGTCGGTTCCAGCATTAGAGCGATGAGGCCTGAAACATTGGCAAAAGCGTTGTCATATTGTATTCAGGAACAGAATATGTTTTATATAAAATCCGATTTTAATAGAAATCAAAATTATGGTAGACCAATAACACAATACATCCCAAAACCCATAAATCCTTATATTCATCCTTCATACCAAAATCGTCAATTTACTTACACACCAATTTACTACCAACAGAGAAATACACACCCTAATTTATTAGGAAATAACACACACAATTTTAATCGTTTTAACAACCATATAAACCCCTTTCACAAGCCTATAAATTTTAATCGTTTTAACAACAATGTAAACCCATTTCACACGCCTATAAGAAACAACAATACAAACAATCTTAGACATCAGTACTCTCCACCGAATACAACAGATCATAGATTAAATACAGCAAGTAATTTTCAACAACAAAATAGTTTTAATACCCGACATTTACCTCCACCAGAACCCATGGACACTAGTACCATTAGAACACATATCAGGAACCCAAGCCACAACCAGGCCAATACATTAAATTCCAGGATTACCTAAGGTTCAAGAAGACCAAGGATGCAAAACCAACAGTACTACCAACCAAAATATACAGCTGAAGAATTACACAATTTTAACACCGATCTTCACAGCAATAGTGCTTACATACCACAACTGGATAGTTATTACAATTACGGCGTTTTGAACAATAACAGCAAATACAGACAACAAACATATCATATGGCACCAGAATACGAAATGGATAACCAAGATGAAGATGAAGACACAGAGGATTTTCAAGGCATTACCTCACAGAATCCACAGGATACTTAGATATTAATAAACACGGCACAAATCTCCCATATATCAACATTTCATCTCCCTTTGGTAGGCATCTAAGATTTCTAATAGACACAGGAGCTTCTGCCTCCTTTATCAACCCAGAATTTACCAAATATCTCAAGCAAGAAGATTCTGATCCAATTACCATTTCAACTATTTTAAGCCAATATACACTTACACAAAAAGTAACCCTACCAGCATTCTATGAGTTTAAAGAAGAAGGACAAATCAGTTTTCTCATTTTTAAATTTCATGGTTATTTCGACGGTTTAATCGGGTTATAGATAATATATCTATCCCAACTCGGTGCAAATGTTGATCTTTTAAATAAAAAACTAAACCAAAATACCTTTACAATTTAAACCAAATCGTAATTCAGGTAAACACTTCATTCCACCTTATTCCAAAGTTATTATAAAAATTCCAGTAGATTTAGAAAATGGAGATGTTTTTATCAACAATACAATAATTAAACAAGATTTAAGTATATCTGAAGGAATTTATAGAGCCAAGGACTGGTTTTGTTTCGCAGAAATCTGTAACAGTTCCGCTTTTGACCAAATACTCTTCATTGACCAACCCATAAAAACTGAACCACATACTGTTACAAAATTCGAATGTGTTGAAATCAACAATTTTATTGTAAACTATACGAACAACTCGTCAGAGAATAACATAACGAATTTATTGCGAATATCACACCTGAATTCTGAAGAAAATAAACACCTTTTAAAATTGTGTAAATCATACGACGACGTTTTCCATAAGGAAGGGCAAAAACTAACCTTCACCAATAAAGTGAAGCACAGAATACACACTACAGACAACTTACCGATATACACAAAAACATACAGATACCCCTACTTCCACAAGGAAGAAGTAATGAAGCAAATCAATGATCTGCTTGAACAAAAAATTATTCGGCACAGTTACTCTCCTTGGAGCTCAGCTGTTTGGGTGGTGCCCAAAAAAAAGACGCCAGTAATAAACAGAAATGGAGACTAGTTATAGACTTCAGAAAGCTAAACGAAAAAACAGTTTCTGACAGATACCCGATTCCGAATATAAACGAAATCCTCGACAAATTGGGAAAGTGTATGTACTTTTCTACACTAGATTTGGCGAGCGGTTTCCACCAAATAGAATGGAATCTGATATAGAAAAAACAGCTTTCACAGTAGAAGGCGGACACTATGAGTATGTTCAGATGCCTTTTGGCCTCAAAAACGCTCCGTTCACTTTCCAACGCGTAATGGACAACGTGTTAAAAGATTTAATTGGAAACGTTTGTCTAGTATACTTAGACGACATCATAATATACTCCACCTCTCTACAAGAGCACATTGAAAATTTAAAAAAGGTTTTGAATAGACTTCGTGAGCACAACTTAAAGGTTAAAATTGATAAATAGATTTCCTACACAAGGAAATAGCATTTTTAGGGCATATTATAACAACCGAAGGAATTAAACCAAACCCCGAAAAAATTTCTGCTATTAAACAATACCCACTTCCTCGTACCCAAAAAGAAATTAGAGGCTTTTTAGGACTACTCGGTTATTACCGCAAGTTCATAAAAGAATTTGCCAAGCTTGTTAAGTCACTTACTGAATGCCGCAAAAAGGACCGAAAAATAGAAATTAACGATAGATACATTCAAACTTTCCAAACTTGCAAAAACCTTCTTATTAACGACCCTATACTTCAATACCCAGATTTTTCCAAAACATTCAACCTTACCACCGATGCCAGCAATTTTGCCATTGGGGCTGTACTTTCGCAAGGACCAGTTGGAAGCGACAAACCTATTTGCTATGCAAGTAGAACGCTCACTAGTACTGAAATAAATTACTCCACTATAGAGAAGGAGCTCCTAGCGATCGTTTGGTCAACGAAATATTTTCGACCGTACCTTTACGGACATAAGTTTAAAATAATAACAGATCAAAAAACCCGTTACTTGGGCCATGAACCTTAAAGACCCGAATTCGAAATTAATAAGATGGAGATTAAAATTAGAAGAATTCGATTTCGACATAGTTTACAAAAAAGGTCAGTATAACACTAACGCTGATGCTCTTAGTAGAATAAAAATAGAGACTACCGATAATATTGAAGCAAACATAAATGAGAGTATGTCAATGCAAGGTACAAGCGGCACTACCGTTCATTCCGCAGAAGAAGATTTAAATGATGGACTTCTCATATCGGAAAAACCCTTAAATGAAATCAACCTTCAAACCATATTGCAGAAGACAGATAAAGGAGCACCTATGACACTCGAAACAGTGTTCAAAAATAAGCAGAGACGTACACTTAGAAGACCATCTTACTCAGAAAACGATATAATAGATATCTTCAAAAAATGTTTGTCCCCAAATAAATTGAATGCCGTTTACACTGATGATGAAACATTTAAACTAATCCAATGTGTATATTCAAAATATTTTTCACAACAAAAAACGTTCAGATTAATTCGTTGTACGGACATTTTAAAAGACATGAGATTAGGCGACGATCAGGAACAATTAATAAAAGAATACCATAGTAACCACAACCATAGAGGGATAGAAGAAGCTCATCTTAAGAGAGAATTTTATTTCCCATTCATGAAAAATAAGATAACACATACTATAACAATTGTGATAAGTGTCAAACCTTAAAGTATGATAGAAATCCACAAAAAATTAAATTCAGCAAACCAGAAACGCCATTAAAACCTTTGGACATAATCCATATAGATATTTATACCATTAGTAAGCAACGAATCCTAACAATAATCGACAAATTTTCCAAATTTGCTGCTGCATACACCTTACCTTCTCGAAACAGCATCTCAGTACTTAGAGCTATAAAACATTTCATTAGTACGCACGGTATCCCAACAAAAATAGTTTGCGACCAAGGGTCAGAGTTTACCGCAAACATATTCAAAGATTTTTGTCATCAATATAAAATCAATCTACACATAACTTGCTTTCAACAAACATCAAGTAACGCTCCGGTGGAAAGATTACATTCCACGTTAACAGAAATTTATAGAATAATTTTAACCTCTCAAAAAGAAAAGAAACTTGAAATGAATCACGATGAAATATTATCAGAAACACTATTTACTTATAACAATGCTATTCACTCATCAACCCATTTTACTCCCTATGAATTATTCTATGGTAGGACCTATAAATTTAACAAAAATTTACAATTTAATAATGAACATGAGTACTTAGAGAAACTATTGAAATTTCAAGAAGAAATTTTTCCAATAATTAAAGATAAGCTAGAACAATCGACTAGTAAAAGAATAGACAAGTTAAACACATACAGACAAGAACCAGAAGAAAGACTTCCCAATGAAGAAATCTTTAGAAAAGAATGCAAAAGGAACAAAATAACACCACGTTTTAGCCGACATAAAATTAAAAACGATAATGGAATAGCTTTAGTAACTTTAGATAGTAAGAAATTGCACAAATCTAGAATTAAAAAAAGAAAAAAATATGAAAACATGCATATAACATGATACAATACATTATCCACTGCAACTATACATAATTATTCATTTAACAGTTTTCCTATTTATGGACAAAAAAATGGAAATTAACGACCTATCAAAATCAAATGGTATTCTTCCGCTAAAATTAGGACAATCAAGGATCACCTTAGGACACCACGATCTTATACACATAGTAGATCTTGAAGCTTATAAGGAAAATATCGAAAAACTCCAACAAACGTTATTAGGCTTTAATTCTATTCCAGGACTAAAACCATCAATCGAAGCAACAAAATTTAAAATCAACGAACTAAACAATAAACTTCACACTCTGTTACTACAAGACAAAAAAGAGGATTAATAAATGGAGCAGGTACAATCATAAAGTTTATCACAGGCAATTTAGACGCAAATGATGCAGAACAAATCAATAAGAATATAGAAGCCCTCAAAAATAATCAACAAAATCTCAATAACAAAATCAATAACCAAGCCAGTCTGAACATTCAAATGATTCAGAGATTTAAAAATATTACTGAACACATTAACCGTGGACAAGAATCTATAAATAATTACCTAACACGATTTCAAACAATAACTAACAACTCTATCAGATCTACCACAAACATTCTCCTACACATGCAATATCTCCACCAAATAAACATAAATATCGATATCCTTTCCAATCATATTACTAATATAGCAGAGGCAGTTGTTTTAGCTAAAATAAATATTATTCCAAAAATGATACTTAATAGAAACGAACTTTCAGAGATTCGAGATCAATTCATTAACCAATCAATCGAAATTAATCCAGATGAACACTTGTATGAATTATTAGAACTACATGCTTTTTACAATGGTTCTAAAATAATCTTCAACATCCGTATCCCTATTGTATCCTTAGAAAATTATGCCTTTTCCACATTATACCTATCCCAATAAATGAAACAAAAGTTATTATTGTAAAACCATATATAGCTTTAAGCTAAAACAATATTTTATATTTTAATGACATATGCCACAGAATGTGGCGGCCGTGGCGTAGTGGGTAGAGTGTGTGACTCTTACGCCAGAGAACCCAGGTTCGAATCCTCCATCTGACACAGAAAATTTTTTCAATTGAATTAATTTTTCTGTTCGGCCGTCACCTCTCTGCAGACAATGGCAGACCTCAGAGAGTAAAAACTGCCATGAAAAGCTTCTTGAGAACATAAGCCGTTCGGAGTCGGCGTAAAACATGTAGGTCCAGTTCTCGATCATTTGTGTGCAAACGTTTCACATCACACACAACACAAATGGTCATAAGAAGCTCGGTCAAAGTCCTTTCAAGGGCTGAAACGGCCATTTCGTTTTTTTTTTATGCCCCAGAATAGAAAAAGTGTATCTTTGCAAAAATAACAAGTATCAATCATTAGAAGAATCAAATTGTATCAAAAATTGAATAAAAAATCAACCAGCAAAATGCCCTATGGAAGAAACTGATGACATCATAGATATTTGGCAACCTGAACAAAATTACATTCTACTTCTGAACGTTCCTCCAACAGAAATAAATACAACACGCCACAGTCCAGAACAAACCATCAAAGGATCAGCATTAATACAATTCAACAATTGCAGAGTGGAAATCAACCATATTGTCTACGAAAGTAACCCTAGCGTATACTGGGGCGAGATTCATATATTTTCGACAGCATGCTCTGAAATCATTCAAAAATATATAATAGAAAAATTAAATATGAAAAAGTTATATGACTTCCAATTTAAAAACCAAGAAGTCATAGAAACATTCAAAGAGGAAAAATTCCAACGAAGAATAAACATTATCTTTATGGTTACCATACTGGTCACAATAGCATTTTCCATATATATATATGTGGAAACAAGTTCAAACGTATTAGGACAAATATATCTATCGCTCAGACCCCAGCAACCTTTCAGTCACTTGGGTCATCGCTTGAAACTAAGGGGGGAGGAGTTACAATCCCTCCTGCAGCACACAGTCAACAACTACAACAGCAATACCAAAACGACAGAAGACTGCAAGCACAACATTTCCGCTTATGAAATTTCACACAGGTCATACACCCAAATTAATTTACACCTTTGCAGCCGACTATTCCTAGAATTATTTTTGATAATAAAATAAAAATTAAGAACACATTGCACAATAATACACATGTAAGACAAATTATGTTTAAGTACGCATGTTTGTATTTTATTAAGCTCATATTTTGAATAGAATGAAATTGTAAGATTATTATGTAGTTAACAGTGAACGAATAAAGTTATTTTTTTCAAGCAAACCGTGAGGATACTATCCTAATTCGCGCGACTGGAGTTTATTCCTCTAGATTGATTACCTTGAAATTTGAGATGTATATAAAAGGTAAAAGGGGTGAATAAAGTCATCTCTTATATTACTTAAAGGATTGTTTACTTTTTTTAATTTTGAAATATATATTTATTACATATATTACATAAATTATGAGGTAAATTGATGAATTTCATTAAGGCTGGGTTCACTGACCACCGTCAGCAAGTTTTTGCGAAAATTAAAATAATGTAAATCAAGTTGAAGAGCGTGCAGCAAGTCTCTCTAACTGAGCGAAAGAACTTCGTATAAAAAAACGTGCAAAACTTGCTGAAGGGGGTCAGTGAATCCAGCCTAATAGCAGACCTGGGCAATTTGCACTACTTTTACATTACCATTAAATTGATAAAAATTTATTTTAGTGTAAAAATGTTTACATTACCATTAAATATAACAGATTTAGTGCACTAATTTTTACATTACACTAAGTTTTTGTCAAAGTAGTGCATTAATATTTAACTATCACTAAAGTGTATGATAAATAATGCACTAATGTTGCACTATCATTAAAACGCATTGTGAATAAAGCACTATTATTGCATTATCACTAACAAACTACCCAACCAATTTTTATGCTAGTTATTTTCTCAGATACGTACGAATTTATATCTGCTTTAAAATATAAAAATTACCTCTATTAAGTGAACGAAATTCTCTATTAAGTCTTGGTAAACTCCTCAAAAAAGGTTTTCAGCTCTGTAAATATCAATAATTTTTTAAAAATGGAACGCTGTAAAAAATAATTAAGTGAAATGTCAAATAATCGTTTACAAATTATTGATACAGGTCAATGATATTATTATTGCAAGGTAGGAGTGGCAGTTCTTTTGCCGACCAGCATTTGTCAAGAACGAATAGAAAAAGAGAAAACGAATTTTTTTTTTCTTATTAATTTCATTTCCTTCTGCTCCTATTTAATTTGTAGATTCAACAGAAGACATACAACAAAACGACTCCAGACAAGAATTGGATCTACATTTGGCAGACAACGATATATCATTCGGATGCTTTCAGAGATTTTCCCTGATTCGGGAAGCTTTTTTTAAATGCAATACATCTCTAACTTCTTCTGCTCCAGTCGAGCGCTTGTTTTCTTTTGCTGACATGGTATAAACGCCTCGCAGGCGGAGTCTTTCACACGAAAACTTTGAAAGCTTAGTTATAATCAGGGGAAATAACTTAGATTAGAAGTTTCTTCTTAAATTTGAAATATATTTTAATTTTGCTTGTTACAGTGAATTATTTTTGTTAAAATTTACATAAAACATAACCCCATAATGCTTTTTAGTGATAATGCAATAATAGTGCATTATACACTTTAATGATAGTTAAATATTAATGCATTACTTTGATAAGAAATCAGTGTAGTGTAAAAATTAGTGCACTAAATCTGTAATATTTAATGGTAATTGAATAAATTTGCATTATCATTGATTTGATTTAATTACGGAGAAATTATCAAATCATTATCTCATTTAATGCAATACGCCAAGGTCTGCCTAATAGTAACGTCATTATAAAATACTGTAATATTAGGTTTAAGGTAATCGTGAAAACATCGCATTAATGGCTATACCATATCTAGTCGTTCCCAGTGTTCTAACAGAACCTAAATCTAAATTAACGTCTTTAAAAAATTGCATTATGGTCAATCCTTCATCTGTATGATGAAACAATTGAAAATTTGCTTAAATTTTCCATATTTTTTCTCTTTAAGATCAATTTGTGGACATATGTTGTATTTTATGTCCCGATATGTCGTAGCAATAAAAAAAAAATCCAGCTAATTGTAAATACAGAAAGTTTTATTTAATTGAAATCGGTTGAAAATTCGTCGAGTTATTCTATTTAAGGTATTTCTACTTCACTTCAAAATCACCAAAATAACTATGTTTTATTGTTTTTACTTGCGAAAAACTCAGTTCAGGCAAAACAGCATGAAAAACAACGATTTTCTGCTGTTTTAAACGGATTAATGCTTACAATTTAATATTAAATAGCTCGACAAACTTTTTAACTAATTTCGATGAAATAAAACTTGCTGGATTTATAATTAATCAAGCTTTTATATTAGCTATTATCAATTATAATAAAAGCGCACTTTAATACAAACTACTCGTATGAGCAATGGCTACGCGCAAACCCACACAATTTTTTTTGTTGTGCTGTGGCTAGCTGAACATAAAAAGAGAAGATAGAGAGAAACATGGAGTTTATTGAAACTCTCGCAAGCACAAGCTGGTTAAAAGAAAACGACCAGGCAATGGTTCATTTTCATTCAATTGTTCCAATAGCAGATTGCTACTGTGTGTATTTTGTTGGTATTTCTTCGTTGTTGGTATTTTGCTTTGCGACGCTGACTGCGTAACGCTTGATTTTTTAGATAATGCTCGATTTCACTCGTCATAAAACTTTCATACCGCGGGCAATATACGAAATCGATTCTAAAGGAGTAAACTCCAATAAAAAAATAAAATATATTATAAATTATATTATAATAACTGGAGCTTATAACTATAATATCAACAAAGAGTTGAAAATTACAAAAATTGCGGACATCTGAATTTTAAGTACCGTTTTTTGCTTTTGAAATGCTCAAAAAATAAAAGCAACCGGCCAATATTAAATGAATTTAGAGGTATAGGATCCAATAAATTTTATCTACTTTAAAATAAAAAAACAAACCAAAGACAATCCATAAAGTAGTTCTGGAAATATCGTAGAGACTAGTTTAGAAAACATAGTTTTTTTAGAAGACGCGTTTTAAGAGTTGGTTAACGATTTTTTTCGAGTTATTATGTCACAAATACACACTGCAACCAAAGCAGAGCTGGAAGTGTAACCTGGAAGTTTTTGACGTTTATCAGAATGAAGTCGTAGCGTGTGTGTCGAAGTAACGCAACTCCTTGACGGTTGCAACTCAGGTTACGCCAATATTAAAATCATTTAATATTTTGGTCGCAGGCAAGGCTGGTTACTGCAACCATCGCAGCGTGTGTGTCAAAATTTGTGAAAATATCGCTTTCAAGTTGCATTTCCAGTTTTGTTTTGGTCGCAGCGTGTATGGGCCGCATTAACTTTGCATTATTTCAACGCCACAGCGTACCTAGTGACATCTGGTGGTGCCTGAGGTAACTATTCTTACCACAGTATGGTAGGGAATGCAGGCGTGCATTTCAAAAACATTTATGTGAGATACTTTTGATGATACTCATCATTTTCGTGGGTCCAAAAAGGTGGGTTCCTTTCTTATGCGATAACTTTTTTATGTAATTGTTATCGGCCAAACCCAACATATGCTACATATCATAAACTATTGAAAAATGAAAATAAACTGTTGAGTTTCCTGGTCGAGTTTCATGAAAACCTCCCCTTAATGGAATAATTTGCCTCGGCTTAGAAGAGAGCTCAATCTTCTTGGCTGTTGATCAAAACAATAAAGTTTTTTGTGTCCAATTAGATGTAAGGTACAAATTATCAAAAACTTCTTTCTGGCGAACAATTTTAATTTCTTTGCAAAAGATTATTGCATTTGCAAATAATTTACCCTTGAAATTTTTTTGCACTAATAATTTTACCACTGGCTGTTGGATGTTCTCTGCCGCGCTCAACATTTTCATTTGTGATATTTTCAATCGCTTTGAGTTTTACTTACCCCATAAACATTTCAACTTACCAGCACTTCTTGAATTTTTAAAAATGTTATAACTTTAATCAATGGCCAAAAACAAAAGAACACCTGCACAACTATCTGCTAGTGAAAATCAAAAAATCACAACGTTTCTCTGATGACACTCGTATAATAATCATTATTGCTTTACCACCAAAGCAAATAAACAAGAAGACCATTGTGCTCGAAAACAATGTATTGCTAAAAATTCAGCGCAATTGACCTAGAGGTTTCTTAAAATTGGGCGTAATTATAGTGCCACCCCGCCCAGTTTTTAGTACAGTAAGCATACAAACAAATAAATAAACATACAAATTAATAAATGTCAGTCTTATACGACCAAAACAGTCTGAAATACAGCATTTTCATTGATTTGTGGGCGGTAAGAGGGCGTGGAAGCCCATTTCTGGTATAGTTGCCGAAAGGAACCATAAGAACTGAATTACCATATTTTAGTCTCGTACACTCGAAACAGTCGGAAATATAGCATTTTTACTGGTTTTTGGGTGGTAAAAAGGGGACGTGGTTAAAACTAAGTATGCAATAACCTAATGTGGGACGCAAGTAATACACGTTTAAAGTTTGAGCGAAATCCGTTTGGATTTCTAAAAAAGTCATAGGAACAAACAAAAAACAAACAAACAAATAAACAAACAGAAAATGATTTTTATTAATATAGATTCATTAACTACAATTTTTTTCTCTCCTTGCATGACTTTAAAATCTACAAAGCCGATGCAAAAAATAATAAAATAAAACAGATTATAAGCGACGAGTACAAGCACGCACGAAATACTTACAAAATTTACACGCACGCTGCAGAGATAACATCTTTTTACGCTGGAAAAATTTCGTAAGTGTTTTTCTTCTGTGAAATATTACACACTGTTTTTATTCTGTGCTCGTCATGCATACTAGTAATCCTGTGTGGCGTTAAAACGCCAAAATAAAAAATTTCTAGTGTTAGGTAATTTTGTTTTTATATTAAGGACTATTTTTACCTTAGAACCAAGAATTTCATAGAAACTTTCTATGTAACAAGTAGCCCAGTTATTACTTATCATAGCATTCTAATTAAAATTATCACATACTTTTAGGCATCACAAAAAAATTTGGTTTTTTTTTTTTTTTTTTTTTTTTTTTATTTTATTTTATTATTATTATAAATTAATTAAATGTTGTACAATGTATCTTAAAACTAACACAAAGATACAAAAATACAAAATTAATTAACAAAAAACTGCATTCTGTTGTTCAATACAAACAAGTGGCGAATGCAGAAATATACATTACAAATATTTTAAGTTTTATAAGACATGTAGTGGGGTCTTAAACGAAATTTAAATACATCGAAATTAAGCATTTTATTACATCAAATTTAACAGATTATGCTTGACATTTAATTTATTTAAATTATCAACAACAAAAGAAAATTAATACAAACTGGGAAAAAAAAGAAATTTTATAAAACAAGAATAATATTATATTGAAATGGAGATAAGGTAATTAATATCATTAAAATTATAGTTAAATAACCATGATTTCACTTTTTTTAGAAAAATAATATTATTAGACATACAGCGGACATTATAAGGTAGAATATTAAAAAGTCTTGGAGCAGTGCATGAGTAGAATGAAAAAAAGTGATTTAACCTGTGAGGAGGAACTCTAGAGTAATTTTGGGCATTTATTCTTAAGTAATGGCTTGTATAACTTCTGTTTAATATATAACTAGATTTTTCAAAATATTCTTTCAATACTCTGTAATAATATAAGTGTTTAATAGGTAAAACATTTAAGTTTTTAAATAGCGGAAAGCTACTTACTAATCGTTTCTTGTGACATATAATTCGAATGACATGCTTTTGAGCGAACAATAATGGATTAATTTTAGAAGAATGTGTACCTCCACAGCATGTAATTCCATATTGTAGCTTTGAATGGAAAATACCATAATAAATACATGTGAGCAATTTTGATGAGCAAAACGACTTTAAGACGTATATCTGTCTAGTGGCACCCAGAAGATACCTTTTGAGAGCAAGAGTATGCTCTAGCCATGATAGTTTCCAATCCAATAATAACCCAAGATACTTAAAGGATTTAACACAATCAATAGAAAAACATTTCGAGGAACAAGGACTAGAATCATCATATGTTTTTAAGTGGTTGAAAGAACTGCATATATCATTTCCAACTAAAAATTTCTTACAACCAGTGCAATGAAAGGTAAAATTGGAAAGGCATAGGTCATTACCTGAAACACTAAAGTACATCATACTCGTTTTATCACTCAAAACTAATTTATGCGATGAAAACCAATGCCTAAGTAGTACTAAATCATGGTTTATATCACAAGTTAGGCTTAGAGCGGAATTACTAGCAAAGGTGCAAGCCATATCGTCTGCGAACGCTATGACTTTACTTTTAAAGGGAAGACAAAAAACAGGGTTAATGTAAATAAGAAACAGAATAGGTCCGAGAACAGATCCCTGCGGAACACCAACATCAATAGTAATATAGCTGCTAAAATTATTATTTATTTTAACTTTTTGCTTTCTATTTGATAGATAGGACTGAAACCACGAGTAAATAGATCCTCTAAAGCCACATTTATATAATTTATTGAGTAGTATCACATGATCAACAGTATCGAACGCTTTAGTGATATCTACAAATAAGGCAGCACAAACTTTTTTATTGTTTTGGCCATTGTACGTATATATATCAGTACAAAATTTCAAGAGAGCGTCTTCAGTAGACAGACCCTCTCTAAAGCCATACTGCGAATTGTTTAAAAAATTTGTTGATTTTAAAAAATTTAACATTCTGATTTTTACTGTTTTCTCAAAAACTTTCGAAAAAGCTGGCAATAATGAGATTGGTCTGTAATTATTGAAAACACTTTTGTCTCCCTTTTTAAACAATGGAATTACCACAGCTTTTTTGAGTTCATCAGGAAAAACTCCACAGTCAAGGCTTTTGTTGAAAATCTTGGATAGAACATCGACAATATTGAAAACAATCTTTTTGATGAATGTATTAGAAAAAACATCATCAGGACATGAATTAGTGTTTTTAAGAGCCATAATTATTTTATATAGTTCAAAAGAGGAGATAGGTGCAAAAAATGCACTGTTTGGATGAGAAGGTTCCTTATCTAAACATTTACAGGAATCGTCGTTAGCACCAGCATCAGCAACCACATTTTTGCCAATTTCAGCAAAGTACCTGTAAAAATCTTCAGCTTTAGCCACAGACTCAGAGGAACTCATTCCTTCATCAAAAGACCTTACTCTTTGTTCATTGCTATTAGAATTACTTAATATATTATTAACAAGTTGCCATACTTTCTTAGAATTTCCACTGATTTTATTGAACTCATTTGCGTAGTAATCCGTTTTACTCTTAGCTACTTGGCCAGAAATTTCTTTGCAAAGTTTTTTGTAACTTGCTTTAGTATACAAATTGTTTGGGTACTTAGAAAATTTTTTAAAAAGTTTATTTTTATATCGTATTTTTTTCAATAACTCTACCGACATCCAAGGTTTAAGTCTTTTCAACAATGCACGTTTACAAACTTTTACAGAACACACAGTAACATGATGATTTAGAGTATCTAAAAACTTGCTGTACGCTTTAGAAGGATCAGGTTCAACATATACATTATTCCACGATTCAAATTTAAGCTTTTCATTTAATAATGAAAAGTTAGTTTTATTATAAAATTCATCAAGCTGTGATTTAGTGTTAGTAGGTCTTTTAACATTTCCAAAATACAGGCACGTCATACAGTGATCAGATATATACAAATTGACCACAGAACTATACAGTGATATATTTACAGAACGCTTTAACTTAACAAAAACATGATCAATACATGTAGAAGAGATATCTGAAATTCTAGTTGGTTCATTAATACATGATTCTAATCTATACGCCGAGAGTTGGAGTAAATATTTTTTAATAATGAATGAATTTTCTAATAAATTTAAGTTTATGTCCCCCAGAAAAATTGTATTATCAGATCTGTCATTTAACAAGAGTATGTCCAAATCACTCAAAAACGTGTCAATATTCGAATTGTCATGAAACCTATATAAGCAAATGAAAGAATATTTATAATCATCAATTACACAACATACTTTTATCGCATCACAACTCTTTAACTTAAAACAACAAGACTCACACTTAAATTCCTCTTTTACAAAAACCGCTACTCCTCCAGCTGCATAGTCATTATTACAGTTAGCAAAACACTTATAACCAGGAATATTAAACAAAGAAAGTTCATAGTCATATACGAGTATCCATATCTCTGTGAAAAAAATGAAATCAGGCTTATTTTCAAATGTTTCCACATGTAAAAGAAAGTTATCAACATTTTTTCTTAAACTTCCAATATTTTGTTGGACAATATAAAAGCTTTTTGGGTATTTTTTCTGAATTGAAGAAATTACATTAAAATTTAAATTATTACAGAGCGGAGGAGGAACATAAAAAAGATGATCTTGATGATTTACATTAATCATATTATCATTTAACATATTTTAATAACTAATATAATTTAAGCAGTAAAAATTAAAATTATTTTAAATTATTTTACAAAAATCCTCTTCTGAATAAATTACTATAACATTATCACCCTCCTTCTTCCGCAAAAATTTTACCATTAGTAACCCATAAATAATTGAAATTTTTCTTTTCGCAATTTTTTAGCTTCATTAAATAAATGTCTGGTCTTAGAGGATAAACAATCATTTATAAAAATACTAGAAATGCGCTCGCAGTTAAATAGTTTAGTGTTTAAATTTCTTCTACATTTAAATTTGTTCGTAACAACAAGTTTTTTATTTAGACGCGTAGCAAATTTGACACATAAGATGTTCATAGAATCAGAAGATGCGGAACCCCTGGATTTGTTAATGCGTTTTACAATCGTCAATCTGTTCCTGTGTTACGTTGACATTTAAACCTTCCCGGAATATTTTCAGAGCGCGCTCAACAGCGTTCGCATTATTAACATCAGGAACACCAACAATTTCGATGCACTTTTCTCTATTTTGTTGCTGCAGATAATTCACTTCTTCCTGTAGAAAGTGAACTTTTTCTTGGAGAATTCTTTTCTCATCCTGTAGTGAATGTATCATCGCAAGAGCATTTACGTTAGCATTTTTTAAACATACGATTTCATTATAAATCATTTCTAACGTTCAGACCACTGACTTACATGTTGTTGTTGTAGCGGCTGTGGTTGCTGGCTCAACTGATGTTTCGCATTCGCACTAGTTCCCAGCAACGATGGAATTGAACGAGAGTTTAAAGCTGTCTCCGCAGAAGATGTTGTACGAGCAGCGGCAGTCAGAGGGGAGGCGGCAGCATCAAAATTTTTTGGAGAACACAAAGATGAAGCAGGTGGCGCCAAAACACAAGCAGTGGAAATTGGTGGAGAGCGAATAGAAGAACGACGTGCGCTCAAGCAGGCATTGCATTTAAATGAAGAGTTATTTTTTTCGATAAATTCGATATCACTTGGCTGAATATTTACGCACTTGCAATGGAAATATTCGTTACAATAGAAACATTTTATTTTTGCCTGATGGCGATCAACTTTTTGTTTGCAAATGCACGGCATTATTTATTATATTATTTGTTTATTTTGTTAAAAAAGACCGAAAACTTAATGACGAAAACACAATGCGTATTGACCCCACGACGATACACAAGTGAATGATACGAGTGGTTTTCATAGAACAGTGTTTCAGATTTTTTTGAAAAATACACCATATCTAAAAAAAAAAGACCTTATTGCTCATGTACAGAGCAAGGATTTTGAAACCTTATTTATGAAAACCGCGTCTACAGTATAGATTTGATAGTCATCACAAAAAATGCGCTTACGTAGTAATAATATAGATAGATAGAAAGGGCGGTAAAAGTACACGTGGAAACATTTATTTATATTGTGACCGCCACTTGGACTCACAGCACCTACACACCAAGTTTCATTATAAAAACATGTAGAACTCAGGAAGTATGATTTCTAAAAAGTGGGCGTAGTTATAGTTCAACAACGCGTATATTTAGTTGAGTTGCCAAGAGTAACCATACGAACTAAATTACAACATTTTAGTCTAATACAGCCAAATTCTTCTGAAATATACAATTTTTATTGATTTGTGGGCGGTAAAAGGGGGGTGGCAACTTTTTCTTTTTCATTATTCGAGATATTGGCTTTGACAACAAATGCTGTAAATTAAGTACCCTTAGGTGTTACCGTTCCTGAGATCTTAAAACACCAACCAGCACGAACGATTTTATGTTTACAGATGGGTGGTAAAAAGGCGAGGCAAAATTTATATATATATATGAGCTATTCCACCAATTCGAGACGACGTTTTGGATAAAGGATCAGGGATTTTTTCAAATTTTTCCAGGATGTAGTCCTCGATATATAATATGTATTTGCATTTTTCTTTTCTTTTTTTGGTCCGTTATTTTAGCTGTAATTATTGGGTGCATTTCATCTAAAAAAAATTTTTCGTTTTTTTCAATATAATTTTTTAATAATTTATAGCAAAATAAAAATTTTATTAAAATCAATTTTTGTATGAAATTTTCTCAGCTTTTTGAAAAAAATATTTATTCTCTTCTCGCAATTGCCGAAAGCTATAAAAATTTAGGTTAAAAGTGAAAATGTTGTTTTTATGGCATTGCGCACGGATTCACATTTTTTAAATATTTTATTCAGAAAGCTGAGAAAATTTCATCAAATATATCTAAAATTCAGATTGGGATCTCCGTAAAAACGGCGAGAAACAATTAAAATGCAAACATTTAATGAAACCAAATGCACGCAAATCAAGTTGCTTTGTTGAATGCGTGAGCTTTCTTACATATGTGTGAAAGCACAAAAGCTCTGTTGCACCAGGTGCTTTGGAGCACTCTTCGCTGATTTAAATTATCGCACTTGAACACATTATTTTACATGTAGATTGCGCACTTGTCAACCCTCAAACAAGTCGTTGTAATCTGAGAAAATTGCATTAAACATATCTTAAATTCAGATTGAGATCTACATAAAAAAGGCGAGAATCGATAAAAATGCAACAATTTAATATAGGGAATTTTTATTTTGCGGGAATTTTTTTTATAATAATTTTTATTTTAATTTGCGGCAATTGACGCAAGTCAATGACACTTCTGTTTTCTAAATTGAGACAAAAATATAAATTTAGGTTTTCTTATAAGAATAATTCCAACTAAAATATTAACAAAAAAACTTACTGCATGGTTTAGTTTCCTTAAATGGATCAAAACATTTCCGCGAAAGTCTCTTGCGCTTCATTATGATGGAAATTTCAAATATCTAAGAATTTTACTTATAAATACACAACTACACAACTCACACGGTAGGCTGATATAACAAATGTTAGAAAGCTAACAAAAGAACTAACGGATGTAACGGTTAATTAGAACGACTCTTGTGACGGTTGAGAAGTGCACAATCTACATGTAAAATAATGTGTTCAAGTGCGATAATTTAAATCAGCGAAGTGTGCTCCAAAGCACCTTGTGCACAGAGCTTTTGTGCTTTCACACGTATGTAAGAAAGCTCACGCATTCAACAAAGCAACTTGATTTGCCTGCATTCGGTTTCATTAAATTTTTGCATTTTAGATTTTTGCATTTTTCAATTTTAGATAGTTTAATGAAATTTTCTCAGCTTTTTGAATAAAATATTTAAAAAATTGTGAATCCATGCACAATGCCATAAAAACAGCTTTTTCACATTTAACCTAAATTTTTATAGCTTTCGGCAATTTCGAGAAGATAATAAATATTTTTTTCAAAAAGCTGAGAAAATTTCATATAAAAATAGATTTTTAATAAAATTTTTATTTTGCTATAAAGTACTAAAAACTTATTGAAAAAACGAAAAATTTTTTTGATGAAATGCACCCTGTAATTACAGCTAAAATAACGGACCAAAAAAAAAATAAAACTGCAAATACAATACATATTAAATATCGAGGACTACATCCTGGAAAAATTTGACAAAATCCATGATGCGTTATCCAAAACGTCGTCTCGAAGTGGTAGAATAGCTCATATATACAACTCAGGAATTATAATGATTTCTGAAATGTGGGCGTAGTTATAGTTCGACCAACCCCATTTTTAGTGCATTTGTCGAGAGTAACCATATAAAATAAATTACAAAATTTTAGCCAAATACATCCAAATTCGTCTGAAATAAAGCCTTTTATTGATTTGTGGGCGGTAAAAGGGGGTGTGGCAACTTTTTTATTATTATTCGAGATATTGGCCTTGACAACACATGTTGTAAATTTGGTGCCCTTAGGTGCAACCGTTCCTAAAATCTTAACGGACACCAACCCGCACGAAGGATTTTATATATATATATTGTTTCAGAATATTTTTACCCTTTTCATATAAGGCTTAAGAAAGTACCCTTAAAAGCAATTGTAGAGGGATAAAATATTCACTATGTCTCTTCGGACAAGATTTGTCTTTAACTTACCTGAAATAAAAAAATTTTAAGTTTTTCGGGGGAAAGGGGGAATAGGGGGTGAGCCTTCGCATGGCAACGTGTCTGACTGCTTCAACCTGGCGAGGCTAGCATTATCCATGTCGAAATCGTCCCAAGTCGACTCAAACCTCCACGTGGTGTTCCCTGGGCAACGGCAAACTGGCATCCGTTAGATTGAGCGGCGCTTCACCTGGCCTTAAAAAGGTTGTGCTTGGGTTTGAGGCCCACCACGTAAAAAAAAAATCAATTTAATGAAAAGTTACATAAGAACCACAAGAAAAATGGTCCCCAAATCTGATGACGACTACCAAAAACGAAAAACTGAAAATGATTTACGGATATGCACCTGGAATGTCCGAACTCTTAATTGGGTGCCTCCATCCAACTGATTCATATCTTGGAAAGATACAATACAAACAACTGATATCACTGCAATCCAAGAAATGCGATGGAAGGGCCAGGGTTGCTCTCGGCAAGCATCCTGTAATATCTACTACAGCGGCCATGCAGAGAAGCACGAGTTTGGATGCGGATTTGTAGTTGGCAAGAGATTACGGCATTACGTCCTGTGATTCACTCCTTTGAACGAATGGCTTGCCATAATCCGCATCAAGGCTAAATTCGTTCATATAAGCCTAATATGGGCGAATGCTCCGACAGAGGACAAGGACGATGAGATCAAATATACTTTTTACTAAAGCCTTGAAGACGCTTACGAGCGCTGCTCCCTTCACGACATAAAAATTGTGCTTGGTGACTTCAACTCTAAGGTGGGCAAGCAAAACATCTTTGGTCCAACAGTCGAAAAGTTCAGCCTCCACAACATCACATCCGATAACGGAATGAGGATGATTGACTTCGCCGCAGCACAAAACATGGTTGTAAGTAGCACTAGAAACAAGCTTCTTAATAGTAGGCCACCTGGTTGACCCCTGACCAAAAAACGCGCAACCAAATTGATCACGGAAGGCGCTCTTCCAGTGTATTAGATGTACGCACGAACCGTGGTGCTAACATAGACTCAGATCATTATCTTGTCGCAGCTAAGATTCGTACACGTCTGTGCGCTGCAAGCAATGCACGCCACCCTACACAGAGACAACTAGACGTCGACAAGCTACAATCACAACGGACAGCCGAAGCCTTTGCCACTCGACTCTCACTCCTGCTTCAAGAAAGCACTCCTCCGATCGACGATATATGCGCGCAGTGGGCACACATCTCCCACTCTCTGCGTACGGCTGCCGAAGAGGTTATTGGCTACCACCGTCCCCGCCGAAACCAGTGGCACGACCAAGAGTGTCGCGACGCCACTGCAGAGAAAAACGCCGCCTACAAAGCCACCCTGCAGTCGGTTATAACGCGTGCTGCTAAGGAGCGATACAGAGAGAAGAGAAGGGACGAGAAACGTCTTTCCAGGCGGAAAAAACGAGAGGCAGAAAAGCGTGAATGTGAGAAGATTGAGATATATGATAACAGGAACGAGGCCCGAAAATTTTTCGAAAATATAAGACGCCTGGCCGATGGCTCTAAGACCAAGGCCTCTTTCTGCAAGGATGAAAACGGGAATCTAGTGACAGATATCCAGAGTACACTGACGTTATGGAGGGAACGCTTCTTTAGTCTTCTGAATGGCATGATGACAATAATCCCGCCAATAGAGATGATATCCTGGAAATCCCAATTATGGATGACAGCGTTGAATTGAAGTTCCGCTGCCCGCCTATAATGAAGTCTTGACAGCCATAACATGGCTTAAGAACAACAAAGCCACGGGAGCCGATGGTTTACCCGCTGAGCTGTTTAAGAATGGAGGCAAAGCTCTATTTAAAACATTCACGAACTTCTATGCAGAATATGGATGGAAGAATGCATTCCAAACGATTGAAACCTCAGTGTACTCTGCCCAATCCACAAGAAAGGCGATCCCACTATTTGTGCCAACTACCGTGGCATAAGTCTTCTAAATATCGCATATAAGTTCTTGTCGAGCGTATTATGTGAAAGACTGAAGCCCACCGTAAGCCAACTGATTGGGGCTTATCAGTGTAGCTTCAGACCTGGAAAATCTACCACCGACCAGATAATCACGCTACGACAAATTTTGAAAAAGTCCCTAGATAAACAAATCGACACCCAACATCTTTTTGTCGACTACTAAGCCGCCTTCGACAGTCCAATAATAAATCACCTATTCTCCACCATGTCTGAATTTGGTATACCTGCAAAATTAATCCGTCTATGCAGGATGCCACTGAGCAACACCAGCAGCGCAGTTATATCGGGAAGGACCTCTCCCCACCATTTGTTACCAAACGAGGTTTCAGACAAGGTGATTCTTTATCGTGCGACTTTTTTATTTTAATTATGGAGAAGATCTTTCGAACTGCTGATCTGAGACAAAGCGGCACCATATACTACAAGAGTGTTAAGCTGCTAGCGTATGCCAATGATATTGATATCTATTGATGATTGACGATATAAGACGTAACATGCTTTCAACATGGACAAGTCTTGTCGTGCCCCGTAAAACCTTCCCAAGCCAAGGTGTCTGGATTCGTGCCGAGGGCTGAATGGTGCAGGGATTATTATATAAGCAATTAAACATGTGCATCGCTAGCGTTATCCCTGAGATACCGGGCGCCCTCTCATAGTAACAGCCTTAGTGCGTGCATACGGGGCTCTGCATGTACTCGACCCCATTCCCTAAGTAAAGAAACGTTTATGGATAATTTAAATAAAAAACCAAAACAAGTCACTGAGTCAGAAGAAGACTCTCTACTCCGTTCGCCGGGAAGCACATGAACGGATATTGGGCAGATGCTAACGGCCACTCTCAATATCTAATCAACACCAAAGAGGAAGGACAGTGCGTCATCTCAGGGTCTATCAGAACCAAGCAATGATGTAGCTGTCGATGCGGTCCCGGGCTCAAGCACTCAGAAGCCTTTGGCTTCTAGTGTGACAGGCACGGAAGAACACCAGCAGAGGTACGAGAACTTTACTGGTGCTCAAAAGAGGCGGATAACCGCCATGGTCAGGGATGGTGTAGAACGCGAAGTTGCCAAGCAATTGGAAAGACAATACGCTATTGTCTTAGAAAAACGCGCTGCAGAGGAGGGCGCAGCTTATTCAAATGCGAAAAAGCGGCACAGATCAGCGGAGAACTCTCCAACCGAACAAGAGCAGTCGACTAAGAGACACAAGCAACGGGAAAGCCAGGGACAGAAGCAACCAGCTCAAACCCCTAGCTTTAACCAAAAATGCTCAGGACGATCAGCCTAGCACCTCGAAACAATCTCACAGAGACGCCATGGCCGCATGTAAGGTTGCTATCATGCATAGTATGCATCCCAACAAAATCCTGACTGATGAGCAGATCACACTCATCAAAAGAAGTTTGCTGACGGAGATTGACAAAACCGGAAACACGTCTGCAAATCTAGGATTTATCACCAGCCAAGCAAGGGATGGGTGGCTCTCTCTAACTTGTTACAACAAAGACACACGTGATTGGATCATGGTTGCGACAGAAAAAATCATACCATTCCCAGATGCCAGCTTAAAAACTGCCACGGTCACCACCAATTACTTCCCGTCAAGCTAGCCAGACGCTCCAAGAACGTCTAGTGGAAAGGAGCCCAAATGGAAGAGGGCGGGAATCAGGCCCGGTCGACCAAAAAAGTAAAATGGGTCCAAGCTGTTCACCTGCAGCACCTACATTCCTCCCGAAGATGTCATGCCTGCAAGCTCCCTCATGGTCCGACTGGCCAGACAAAACATGGGACTTACAACATCTGGCTGGAGAGTTTTGAGACAGCAAAGGAGCAATACAGGTGGTGAAACAATAAATCTGTCTGTCAATGAAGCCTCAAAGGACAAAATCCGTGCTCGAGGAGGGAAACTCCTCCTAAAATTCGGGCAAATACAGATAAGAGTTAAAGATATAGGGAAGACGGTAACATAACCCCACCCTAAGCGCAAGGCTGAACCAGATACGAGAAGGGAGGTCAAACCCCATTCAAAATCGGCAGCCAAGCGAATGGCGGTAACGAACGCTAGTTTAACGAGCAGCAGAGACTCCCAGCCTCAATCTGTTCAGAGAACACAACAGCCGCGGCCACTGCCAAAAATGGTTGTTTCCAACGCAAATTCGACGAGCATCAGAGAATCTGTCTCAATCGACTAAGAGAGCAAAACTGCCACGGTCACCACCAATTACTTCCCGTCAAGCTATCCACTCAGACGCTCCAAGAACGTCTGGTGGAAAGGAGCCCAAATGGAAGAGGGCGGAAATCAGGCCCGGTCGACCAAAAAAGTAAAATGGGTCTAAGGTGTATCCAGGCAAATCTCCAACATGCTAAGGCTGCCTCGGCAGTCTTAACACAGTGCTTCTACCGGGATCACCTTGATGTTGCCTTTATCCAGGAACCGTATGTTTATAGGAACCAGATAAAGGCTCTCACAGGTGAGTTGCTTTATGATTCCTTCAATGAAGGAAGACCTAGAGCATGTTATTTAGACGTGATATTAATACTCTTCTAATTCCAGAGTTCACTTCCAAGGACGAAGTTGTGGCTATGGTGGAGAGACCCTCTGAGGCAGGTAAGACAGATATCATAATTTGTTCAGCTTACCTGCCTGCAGATTCTACCGATCTCCAATTTCTGGCGCTACAGAGACTGGTGGAACATTGTACCAGGACTAACAAGCAGTTGCTATTGGGTTGTGACGCAAACGCCCACCACACAATATGGGGCAGCTCAGACATTAACAGTAGAGGTGAGTGCCTTTTAGAATTTATAAATAAGTATAATTTAGAAATTCAGAATGTAAGGAATCGTCCCACTTTTATATATAGAATAAGAGAATAAGTCCTTGACCTCACACTCTCAACGCCATTTATAAAAAACTTTATCGTAAACTGGCAGGTCTCAGTGGAAACGTCCATGTCTGACCACCAACAAATTCGTTTCGATATTGAGAAAGGCACCAAGTTTGTTAACACCTATAGGCAACCAAGATCCACAGATTGGGAGTTATAAAATAAACTCCTTATGGAAAACTTAAATTCTTGCAATAGGAAGGTAAGAAACATTGATGGCCTTGAAATAGCAAGTGACCTTATCACAGCTATCCAATCTTGAAATAGGCACACTCCTTGGTGGAACAAGAAATTGACCAAACTTAGGACCGAAACTAGGAAACTATTTAATAGAGCCAAATTAACTGGTGATTGGGACAGCTATAGAGAAGCCCTCACCAAATATAACAAAGAGATTAGAAGTGCAAAGAGGAACTCAAGGTCCTTCTGTGAAAATCTTAAAGACACGACCAGTAGTGCAAAAAACCACAGTCCTATCTAAAACTCACACTAATGACATTGGCCTGCTAAGGAGACCGAATGGCACATTTACCAATGATCGCCTCGAGAGAGACTCTAAAGCTCCTTGCCGATACCCACTTCCCGGTTTCTACTGCATTGACTGGAACTCCAACGAACCTATTACAGACAGGGCATAGAAGACCAAACATAATAGATTGGAGATTATCCAGATCAATCTTCAACGAGGTCAGGATAAAATGGGCTTTCAGCACATTCCAACCATACAAGGCAGCTGGAGCAGACGGCATCTTTCCCGCACTCCTGCAAAATAGCCTAGTGCTACTAATGCCTTTCCTAATAGCTATTTTTAGGACGAGCTTCGCATGGGGTACTATACCCAAAGCCTGGTGAATACTTCGGAACGGGAGGAATATTAAACACTAATTCAAATAACTTTCCAAAATAAAAGAAAACACGGGGTTTAAAACAAGAATTTTGTCTGCCGATGTCAGATTTTATTCTAACTCTTAAAACCATCAGAGTTTTAAAACAAGTCAGCGAGAAGCGCTGCCCAAAAGAAGATTTACAAAGAGCTAATAATAAGCACAGGGTGCTTAATTGTGAGCTTATCATACCGCCCGCCTTGCAAGAATTCAAAGGGCACCCGGCACCCTGTCCTGATAGAACCCAGCCGAAAATCGAGTTCTGGGCTAACGGCATGCTAAACCCCATTGGCAGGCTGCCGGGCTGCATCAGCCGGGAATATACATCGACCCCCAATAGGAGTCGAACTGGTGCTTTTCATTAGAACAGCGGATCAGCCAAATTGATATTTGGGTAGCTCAGGCTGATCCGCTCGTCGATATCGTTGGACGGAGTGACGACCTCTAGATGCCGCTCGACCCTTGCCGTCGTTTCCAGGTGGACACTGGATCCGTATCGACCCCGCAACATCAGGGTGCAGACCTCGATCCCGTCAACAAAGGAAGTTGGTAGCTTCCATCGTCGTACCTACTGACTGGCGATCCGCGACTGAGGAAGGCACGCATCCAGGATGGCACGTTCCTGTACGAGGCCATCCGTTGCCCATGTACTCACCACAGCAGTGGGGAGCAGCGAAACGACTCTTTGCAGGCTTGTCGTAGAGGGTATTGCGGGGGGAGACCGCTTCGGAACCACGTTTCTCGACGAAGACGCTGGCGGTACATTCGACTGCGGTCTCTCCTTGGAAGGGGACCGCTTTGGGAAATAGTCCCTAGCCGATGACGAAGACGGTAACGTCGTCTGCAGTCCTTTCCAAGACGAACGCTTTGGCTCCGAACCCCCTGGCCTCGTTGCGGGTGCAGCTGCAGGCTGCTTCTTTGTATTTCGTCCCCGAGAACGTCTGCTCCTTGACTTATTCAAGTGCACTCGACCTGATCGGCCACGAGTGCGAGAGTGCAGCAGACTGTGGTGATCATCACCGCAATGACGGCATCTACCATTGCTCCGACAGTCCCTTCGCACATGAACCGCGGAGAGGCAATTGGAGCAGTAGTAGTGCATTAATACCGCTCTCAACCGCTCCTCCAGGTTCATGTCAAGGAACTGCCGGCACGATGCAAGGTTGTGCTCCATTGAGCACAGGCGACACTTCGGACGAGCGTCGTCGCGCGTCACCATGGCAACCCCACTCGACAGCGCGCTTCGCACCGGACTTGCGCGTCCCAGGAAGCTTTCAGGAGCTGGCGCACTCTCTCGCACCGTGTCGATCTCACTGAAGGCCATCTCAGTATTAGTAGCGAGGATCATCTCCTCGAGCAGGTCACACACTACGTTGCTTGTTGACATTCTGAAACGAGAAGAAAAGAAAAGAAAGAAAAAAGAGAACGGGTTAGGCGAGAAAATAGTGACTGAGTTAGCTCGTCGGAATGGGTACTAGCTGTACAATTGGACGCGTAACGCAACGTTTCTCAGTGCGAACGTCAGCTACGCGGACTCTATTATCGGTGCCAACATATGTTTTTAATATTCGCCCTAATCGCCATTCATTCGCGGGTAAATTGTCTTCTTTAACAACATTGAAACTTAATTGAGGAGTTTTCCACTTTGCACGCCGATGCATCGCTTTTAGGCATTCATTTTTCCATCGGTGGCAAAAGTGCTGATGCATAGCCTTGACCTTTTGCCAACGGTTGATGATAGTAAGAGGCTGATCAGTTATTTCTGGCTCCACTGGCGATAGCAGTGGACTGCCAACCAAGAAGTGACCTGGAGTAAGAGATTGAAAATCAGATGGATTTTCGGACATGGCGGAAAGTGGCCTCGAATTAAGACACGATTCGATTCGATTAAGTAAAGTTGTAAATTCTTCGAAACTATACTTCATACTTCCGGCAATCTTTTTAAAGTGGGTCTTAAAGCTTTTCACTCCTGCTTCCCATAATCCTCCCATATGGGGAGCGCCAGCGGGTATGAAGTGCCATGCAATTTTTTGATGCGAATAGTTGGTTAGTATGGCATCATGTGACGCACTTAAAAAGGCTTTGAAATCCCTTTTTAACAAATTGGACGCTCCAACAAAGTTTGTGCCATTATCAGAGTACACGCTTGCGGGGCAGCCACGTCTAGAAGCAAATTGCGAGAAAGCTGCTAGAAAGGTAACGGTTGATAAATCGCTCGTGGTCTCGAGATGAATTGCCTTGGTTGAAAAGCACACAAATAAACAAACATAGCCCTTACTTATTCGGCAAGATCTGCCCATGTAGCATTTTATGTCGAACGGGCCGGCGAAGTCGATACCAGTGGACGCAAATGGTCGTGATATGACAGTTCGCTCAGCTGGCAGCGCAGCCATTATTTGCGTTCTTTGGCGTTTCATGTGTACTTCACAAGTTTTGGAATTAAGCAGAGTCGATTTTATGAGGGTTTTAGCACGTGGGATCCAATATTGCATTCGAATAAGTCGAAGCACCAATTGGTTCCCTCCATGAAGCGAAATCTCATGGACGAAACGTATTAAAAGGCGTGAAAAGTGGCAATTATATGGTAATATAATTGGATGTCTTTCATCATATGATAATATTGGTGACGAGGCGAGCCGTCCACCAACACGCATTAAATTGTCATTTTTTATAAAGGGTGTTGCGATGTGGAACGCTGATTACTCAAGGACCAAGCCTTCAACTTAGCACATGAACTAAGTTGAAATGGTGAACTTGAGTTTGATGATTGTTACTCCTAGCAATTGAACTGGTAGCAACGATGTTAACTAAGTTTTAAATAAAACGATTAGTTTTTAAATTGTAACTCATTTATTAATTGAAATTTGAACACTTATATAGTAACTTATTGCTAATTACATTAAAATCATAAGTTGATTATTGGTCAGCATATTGCATACTTCAGTTTAGCGACCGGCAATATGCTGACGTTGAATTGAGGAAACAATATTTTTATTGACATAAATAAAAACATAGCTTTGGTCAATGACCGGCAATATAGATTGCAGTTACTCACAATGCAATTTACGAAATTAACCAAAACAATAAAGAATGTAAACAAAGCAAATTCTACTTGTTTAAAATTAACATAATATTTTGTTGCTTACGCAAACATATTTAATAACTGGAGCAACGAATATTATAAACAAGGCTTGTCGTTGAACTTAAATACATATAATAAAAAAACTAAAATAAAATAACTAAAAAATAACTAAAACAATGAACATTCTCCCGCACGTTGAGGCGTTGCTCAACTCAATGTTGATGTAGGTCGGGAGAGGTTAGTTAAGTTAAATTCGCACAGTAAAGGATGATTTATCGGTGTGCATTCGAGGCGGCTTTGGTGGCACATTTACTGATCTGTTGACAGTTCGTTTCAATATCCATAATATACAGCTTACTAGGATTGTGATGGACAACAGTAGCGCAATATAATATATAAGTAGCGCACCGCGTGATGATGACGACTGTTGGACAACACTATTTTATGTAACCTTGATACGTCTTCATTTGTAACTGGGTTTGTAATGCAGTTAACTGTTCTAGTTGGGTTTCGAATGGAGCAACCGTTGCGTTAAACCTTTGCTTCAATTCGTCTGATGTTGTGGTCTTGCTGATCTTCTTGAACCTGATGTATGAAGTATGCATGACGGTTGACGACGTGTGATGGCCCTGAATGCTGATGCCATCACTCTTTATTGAGCAGTTTGGACTGATCGTTAACAAGCCTGAACCTGTTAGAGTCAATTGCGTGGCTTGAATGTCGCACACCACTGATATTTCGATGTCTAACATTGTTGCAAAGATCCACGTGTTCCTGTGCTATAGTTGCGGCCAAGAAGATTTTCCTTGCAACTGGTTTAGTCTGCATTGTGTGGTGGTTTTTTATTGAACATATGAGATTCACAAGCATGAACAGATGATTCTCTGCTAAACTTTGGTCTCTTGTTGTCGCATATGTAGAGGTTTCTTTTCATGGTAAAACATGAGTTAAGATCTTCAGAACTTAGGTAAATAAATTGGTCTCGATGTGAATTGGCGGCTAAGAATGTGACTTTAGTTTCTATTGAAATTAGACCTCCATTCCTAGACCTATCAATGCGTCAAGCCATAGTGGATGACGATTGATTTTCCTAAGTCCTATCAACGCGTCAAGCCATAGTGGATGACGATTGATTTTCCTAAGACCTATCAATGCGTCAAGCCATAGTGGATGACGATTGATTTTCCTAAGACATATCAATGCGTCAAGCCATAGTGGATGACGATTGATTTTCCTAAGACCTATCAATGCGTCAAGCCATAGTGGATGACGATTGATTTTCCTAAGACCTATCAATGCGTCAAGCCATAGTGGATGACGATTGATTTTCCTAAGTCTTATCAACGCGTCAAGCCATAGTGGATGACGATTGATTTTCCTAAGACCTATCAATGCGTCAAGCCATAGTGGACGACGATTGATTTTGGCCAGCCTAAACGTTAAGCCATAGTGGATAACGCATCCTTCTCTAAGCCGACGTACTAAGCCACAGCGGGTGACGATGTTGACAGCTGACAGGATACGACACTGGAAAACTACGCCGAAGTCAGGATAATTCTAAGAGTAAACTTATATTAAAAAAACTTTACCATAAGTAACTAGCATTAAAGTGAATAAAAAGTAAAAATAAAACTAAGAATAAATGATATAATGTAGTAAAACTGTGAACTATCTATTTTAATTTAAAAAAAAAAAGAAAAGAAACAATAAAAGTGGGATTGAAATTTAAGTAACGTGTAATAAATTTTTTTGTGATCGAACCCTGGACACCGGCGAGTGATACCTCGGCTAAAAGGTTCGTCACAAGTTTTGGTTTTGCCTTGGTGCAACGGACGCAGTGTTGTACAACACTTCTTGCCATAATTTTTCCCTTGATTATCCAAAATTTTTGTCTTGAAGCTGCTAATAAGTTCTGTGGACCACAGTGAAAATTATCAATATGTAGCTTTACTAATATCAATTTAGCTATAGGCTCGTTATATGGTAGTTCGTTACATGGGGTGCTTGGCCCCATGTTAAATGCTAGTTCGTTAAATGGTTTGGGCCAATGTGATGAATTTCCGTGTAAAAATAGGGGCCCATAGAACCATAAGTTGCACGTCATTAATTTAGTAGGCTGGATTCCTTGCGAAATAACATCAGCAGGATTTCCTTTGAGCTTACATGACGCCATTGAGTTGGAATGGTGAGGTCTTGGATCTTGCTCGCTCGATTAGCGACAAAAGTTCGCAATGATGCAGATGATGAATTTATCCAGGATAACACAATTTCTGGGTCTGACCAAATATACGAAATCTCAGCCATTAATTGTAGATCTTTCCTTACCTTTGATGTTAATTCCGCCCCTAAGCACTGCAGCACATAACTCTAAGCAAGAAAATGTTTGACGTTTAAGAGGTGCCACCCGTGATTTGGCACATAACAATCTGACGATTAAGCTATTATTTGGTAGCTTTGACCGAAGATAAATTGCAGCGCCATAAGCCCTTTCAGATGCGTCCACGAATGTGCGAATTCGAATCGTACTTGGCCTTTGACCATTGAAGACATTCCTAGGAACGCATGCATTTTTTAAAGTTCTTAACTCATTTCGAAATGTTGACCAAGTTGCTTCTAATTCTAATGGTAAAGAATCGTCCCATGCTAACTTAAGCTGCCACAATTGTTGAATAAATATTTCCGCAGTGATGACAACTGGACCTGCGAGACCTAATGGATCAAATATTCTTGCTGTATCTGAGATGATTGTGCGTTTTGTTATGCTTGAATTATTTTCTAGAATCGTTGTTACGCAAAAATTATCTGCTTAAGGAATCCAGGTTAATCCTAATGTTTTGGTTGAAGCATTTTCAAAGTCAAGATTAACTTCTTGATCCTGTGGAGGTATTCCTTGCAATAACTTGGGATGGTTTGCACACCATTTCCGAAGTTTAAATCCTGCCTCTTGAAGAAGTGTTGTTAGTTGTTTTTGGGTTTCCATGGCTGTCATTAGACTGTCTGATTTACTCACACCATCATCAACATAAAAACTGTCGTGTAACAATTGGGCACCTAGTGGTCGAACATATTTTTCGATGTTTCTCTCTACTAACTGTTGTAAGCACTTAGTTGCTAAGTACGAAGCTGACGATGTTCCGTAAGTTACGGTGTTGAGCTGATAGTGCTACTTAATAACTAAGAGTAAAGTAGGAAAGTTATAAAATAGAATTACAGGGAGAGAAATGAAAGAAAATAAATATACAGACTTAGCTTTTATATAGAAAAATATTTATAAATTGCATGTTTGAAGCTGGTTCTTAAAGAAATTAGTTTTAAATAGCTGGGTAATGAATTCCAAAGTCTAATGATGCTTATAAAGAAAAATCTACTGCTGTTGAGATACGAGTACCTAGGAACAATTAAATTAATAGACCTAACTGATTGAAAAAACTGAAGTTTTTCATAGAGGTATTCAGGGCATAGAGGTATTTTAGTATAGATAAGCTTATGTAAGAAAATAAGGTTTCGTATTTTTAAATAATCCATCAGTTCGTAGCCAAGAATGCCTTTACTTCTTAAGGAGATATGGTCAAACCTATGAACCCTATAAACATACCTAGCAGCGCAGTTGAATGCCACGAGATGTTTATGCTGCGACTGTGAATTAAGTTGACTATAAACAACATCGGCAAAAGTAATGTGAGGTATAATGAGCTGAACAACAAGCCTGCGTCGAGTTTCGAGTGGTGTGAAATCAATAGAAGTTCTTAAATAACGTAACGTCCCATATATTTTTCCTACTGTCTTGTTTATATGATCTTTACAAGTAAGTTGCGAATTTAGTACAAAGCCTAGGTTTTTCACTTTATTAACAAATTCCAACTCATCCCGCCCAATAAACAGAGGCGAAATGTCCCCAAAGCTTTATTCACTTCTTGCAATTGGCAATACTTTAGATTTTAAAGAATTGATGCAAAGCAAGTTTTTGTGCGCCCATTTTTTCAAAGAATCTAAGTCAGAATTAAGCCTGTAGTTCAAATCTTCCAAGAGTCAAGTGGGTCGGGAGAAATAAAGTTGTATGGCGTCAGCATAAGCATGGACAGTAGCATATTTGCAAACAGAGAAAACATCATTAATAAACATAGAGAAAAGGAGGGGACCCAGGATAGACCCCTGGGAAACTCCGGTATTAATAGTTTTAAGAGAAGAACATACATTTCCTACTTTAACACGTTGCATTCTATTTCAAAGCTGACTCCATTTGATGTGGGACTTGACGTATTGAATACTACCCTAACTTTGGTAGTAGTACTCTCTGGTTTCATCACCGCAGGATGAGGCAAATAATGATGAGATGGCGAAATTTCAAATTAAGGGGGAGAAACTTTTCCATATGAACCCATTTGAGGTAATCATTTACCACTTCGTCATACTGCGTCTTAAATTCTGGATTTTTGTGCAATCGAGCTTCACTTCTAGCCCATTGCTTGAAAGCGATGCCTCGAGAAAATCCAAAATTAATATCATCCGGGAATCCACATTTAAATGGTAAGGTAACCATATATCGACCATTGTTATCGCGTTTAGTGGTTTTCTGATAGTTTTCCTCACAAAACTTATCAGTTTGCGATAAAAATTGTTTTTTGGGCAGTTCCTCCAACTCCCAAAAACGTGCGATCTGTTGATCGATCGCAACTTCACTATAATGGCTCAAACAGGTAGTAAAGCTGGATATTTCGTTACAAGGCATAGGGCCTGTGAATATCCAGCCAAAAACTGTTTCTTGTGCCAGTAGAGATCCAAGAATATTTCTTTGGATGCCATCGAGAATTATGGCAGGGTACAAATCGCCACCGATTAGTACATCAATTTGATCACTTCTGAAGAAATGTGGGTCCGCCAGTTGTAAATCTGGCAAACTCTTATACAATAAAGAATCAATGGAGCATGACGGCAGATTCCCAGTTAAGCGTGACAGCACAAAAGCCGTAACATCTATTTGAAATTGCCTATTTTTAGGCGAACTGAGAATAATTTCGCAAGCTTTGGTCACTTGCGCTGAAACTGCGTTGTTAAGCCCCGAAACTTGAGCGTTTACGGCTCTTGTGGGCAACTTCAGCAGCTTCTGCAATCTTTCGAATATGAACGTACCTTCAGAGCCAGAGTGATAAGAGCTCTAGTTGTGTACGACGATCCTAGGTGACATATGGTCACCATTGCTGTACCAAGCAATACGTGTTTGGTACTGGTAGTGAAGCATGATTGAATGTCATTGCTAGTGGACTGTATTAGAGTGGAATGAGATTGTGTGTTAGAGCCTGGGGGGTTGGGTCGAGAGCTTGACCGACCTGAGTCAGTACTCGAAACAGGAGATTGCGGTGGAGTCGAGTCTCGATGCAAGAGAGTGTTATGACGTTGTTTGCACATCACACACGTATATTGACTCTTGCACTCTTTCACCTCATGAGAGTGAGCTTAGCAATTCATACAAAACTTATGTTTTCTAACAATTGATAGTCGATTATTGGTATCTATTCTTAGAAATCGAGGGCAAAAGCGAAGTGAATGCTGTTCTGAAGTGCACAGCTTACAATTCGCAGGATAGATTTTAATTTGGTTATTACTTACCTTTTTACCAGATGAATTGCTCTGGTTTTGTTTTAAGTTGGAGAAGGAGGAAATTGAAATGTCTTGGTATCGCGCCGCCAGAGCTGCGAATGTCAGACACGGTTTCAAGAGTTTGAAACCGACTTGTGAGGAAAGAATCGAGGTCTGTCCATTTTGGAACCTCGTTTTTATTCACAATGGACTGTTCCCATAGGGAGAGTGTGACCTCTGGTAATCTTGTAGAGCAAAGATAGATGAAGATTGCATCCCAATTATTTATATCAATGTTGTGCATTTTTAGAGCAAAAATGCAACCATTCATATCTCGTTGAAGTTTTTTAAGTTCTGTGCCAGATTCTTTTGGCACATGGGGTCGATAGAATACAACCTTAAGGTGGCTGTTGACCATGATACGTTTATTCTCGTAACGGTCAGACAAATCTTGCCAAGCTTGAGCAAAACCATCATTGGTTAACAGAGATTTCCGAAGAATCTCCTTTGCTTCACCACGCGTTTGATTATTTAAGTGGAAAAGTTTTTCCACTGCAGTTAGCCGCGAGTTTGTAATATATATGGCCGTAAACATTTCCCTGAAGGACGGCCTTAGAGGTAATCACCACTGAAAACCTCAGTATCGCATGGCGGCACAGGCATACCATTGCCGCCGCCGGCTTTGAAGCTATTGTTTGCTTTGAGGGCTTATTCTGAGTCAGTTCAGAAATTTTTCCTGCTACCCGTATATATGACTGGTAGCAGCTGCGATACTTCTTTTTTATTGATTCGAGGTCTGAATCCTCGTCATTGGACATTTTATCTAAACATGCATCATAAGCAGACTTTACTTTTTTCCACTGGGCTCTCAACTCTTCGCGTGAGCTTCCAGGGAGAAAACGTCGTGATATTCGGCGACATTAAAGTCCGATTCGAATTCGACGAGAGCATCGGACAAACGTATAAATATCTTTAAATGCGACATTTTATTTCCCATTGTTAAAATATTTTTCCCTTTTTTTTTTAAGTAAAAAAAATATTTTTGTCGCTTTTCAATTATTTATAAAAATTTGTAGGATTAAAAAATATCACAATATCCAGCAAAACAACACGGCAGTAAATTTAATTTAAAAATAAAATCTTTTTTTAAATTTGAGAAGAATACCAAAAGAAATTGTATATAATTTTATTAAAATATAATATATATTTACCAAAAATAATATATTACTTAATAGAAAAAAAATTTTTTAAACTTTATTTTCGACTATTCATTTATTTTTAATTTTTTGCAAGTTTAATAATAAAAAGATTTACTTGCAAAATTATGTACTTGGCCCACAGTGCACTTTTCCTACGAAAACAGACTAAGTAAATTTGATGGCAAATTTACGACTTAGTCGCACTGTGCGGCTTATTTGCTCTCTCACTGCAATTATATGCAGTCGGCTAAAGAGCTGTTCAACAAGCGCAATTGGCACGAGATGCAGTCAGGTTCGAACACACACAAAGGAAATGAGTGCGCGAGAGAGCTAAATGTAATAAGCACAAAGTTGGGGTTGCTTTTTACCAGCAGAAAGCGTGGTTTCGGCTTCGATTAGTGCGTATAACGCACAAAGCAGAATACAAAAAATTTTAGACAAGAGTGCAGAAACGCTGCTTAGACTCTTGATTACTTAAATGTTTGCAAGTTTTGGCTCAAAAACATCAATACAGCCCAGTGTACTGATGCTTTTGTTACAAGTTCAAGAAACTTTTTTATATAAAGTTATATATGTATATATATATATAATTTGTTTTACCGCCAAAACAATTTTTGCTGGTAAAATATATACATACAAGACTTGAAATATTAATAAAAACTCACTTGCAATACTAGGTATAAAAAGACTTTATTTTGAGGATAAAATAATTATAAGAATAATTATTAACGAATCGAACCGCGTGAATGAGGCGAATTTAAAACAACGAGTCACTTTTTCTCTTATTAAATTAAATATTATTTTATTTTTTATTTGGTTTTAATCATAAGCAATATTTTTATAAAATTTATTAGAATAAAAAACTCACCTGAATTTTTGTACTCAAGACTTTGTTGAATCTGATGATGTTGTTGTTGTTGCCGCTGTTGATGCTCCTGTTGATTGTTGTAGATGTTGATGCTGCTACAAGAAACGTTCAGTTTTTAAGTGTTTTTTTTTTTGTTTTTTTTTTTGTTAGCACTCGCGACGTGTTTTTTTTTATAAATATATATAAAAAGCACAAGTTTTTTTTTTTAATCGCGGATTTTTTTTTTCGTTATTCTAAACCCGGCTCACGATGGACCATGAATACTTCAGAACGGGGGGACTATTAAACACTAATTCAAATAACTTTCCGAAATAAATAAAATAAAACACGGGGTTTAAAACAAGAACTTTGTCTGCCGATGTCGGATTTAATTCTAACTCTTAAAACTAACAGAGTTTTAAAACAAGGCAGCGAGAAGCGCTGCCCAAAAGAATATATACAAAGAGCTAATAATAACAAGCACAGGGTGCTTAATTGTGAGCTTAACACCTGGAGAGAGGTTATTGTTAGATTTATACCTAAAATGGGAAAAAGACCTTCGGATCAACCAAAATCGTGTAGACCAATAAGCCTCACCTCCTTTCTCCTAAAAAATATGGAGAAAATTGTTGATCGGCATATCAGATAAGGTTGTCTTAGAGACCATCCATTCGCAACAATATGCAATATGCATATCAACCAGGGAAATCAACGATTCATGCTCTTCAGATCCTTACAAACAAAATTGTAAAATCACTGGGGAACAAAGAATATGCAATCGGGTGCTTCCTAGATATTGAAGGTGCTTTTGACAACACCGAATACGCTCATATAAGCGAATGCATTCAGCGCAAAGGTGTTGATGGAACAACAAGTGCTTGGGTGCATAACGTGCTGAAAGTCAGGAATATGAAATCAACTTTGGGCACAGCAGAACTAAGAGTACTCGCCGCAAAAGGTTGTCCACAAGGAGGAGTTCTCTCTCCAATACTGTGGTCCATTGTGGTTGATGAACTCTTAGAGCTTCTTAGCTCAAATGGCTTCGATGTGCAGGGTTACGCTGATGACATCGTGATCCTTATCAGAGGAAAATACGAGGATACCTTATCGTATCTCCTCCAGAGAGCACTCAACATAGTAGCTAAATGGTGCAGGGAAACAGGGCACAACGTCAACCCTTAGAAAACCAACATCATCGTCTTCACCAAGAAAAGAGTCAGGGAAAATCTAACTGAACCTACTCTTCTCGGTAAAACTATAAACTTCTCAAAAGAAGTCAAATACTTAGGTGTGACGCTTGATGATAAACTCAAATGGAATCCACACCGTAAACAAAGCAAGGGCCTCATTATGGGTCAGCAGAAGCTTTGTAGGTAAAAACTGGGGCCTAAGTAACAAACTAGCCATGTGGATGTATACTTCCATCACAAGACCTATCGTCTTATATGCCGCACCAGTATGGTGGAGTACAACGATCCCAAAAAAACAGCTCAAGCCAAGCTCAGTAAATTGCAACGACTAGCTTGTGTATGTCTCACACGAGCGATGCGTTCTGCTCCAACTGCTGCTTTGGAGATTTTACTTGGTATACCACCATTACATCTTCTTGTTACGAAAGAAGCTCTGCTCTTCACAGTCAGGCTCATCATTGACAACAATTTGATTATACTAGGTAATTCTCACTCAGCGCTGTTAGACGAAATAAGCAAGGACGAGAATCTAAGGTTATTACCCTGCGATCTCTGCCTTCCAAAATTTAACTTTTACGAAAACTTCCAAGTCTCCTTCCCAAACAGAACCACATGGGAAAAAGAGAGGCCACGGTTCGCTGGTGACTTTCAAACCCGGTATACTGATGGCTCAAAGACAGATGAAGGGGTGGGAGCTGGAGTATTTGGCTTAAGGCAGGGAAAATCTATATATGCCAGCATGGGCACAGGTAATTCAGTCTTTCAAGCTGAAGTCCAAGCCATTGAGATCTGCCTAAGAGAGTATGTAAACAGTCCCGCTAGGAACAAAAACATTTACATACACTCTGATAGTAAAGCAGCTCTACTTGCACTTAGCGCATATAAAATTACGTCCGAACTCGTATGGGATTACCTACAGATACTTATCAAAGTATCTATCCATAACAGAGTCCATTTCATTTGGGTACCAGGGCATAGCAGCTATTTAGGTAACGAGATCGCGGACGAACTAGCCAGGAAAGGGGCTGCAAGGTCCTTCATGCGCCATAACATTAAAATGTGGCTAAACAGAGAGGCACTTCATTACTGGAGGGAAACTGAAGGTAACAGACAGGTCAAAACATTCATTCCAACCACTTCGCTCCAAAGAACGAAACAATTCCTGACTCTAAGTGGAAGATCTATCAGACTTGTCACAGGTTTCCTAACTGGACATTGTAAGATAAATAAACACTTATCAACCATGGGTATAGTCCAGGAAGATCTGTGTAGATTATGTAATAAAGATGAAAAAACAGCAGAGCACATCTTGTGTCACTGTAACGGTATAATCAGGACCCGTCTTCGTTACTTAGGTGCATTGTACCTAGAACCTCATCTAATAGCGGATAGTTCACCCAAGGACATCGCTCGGTTCCTAATGCACTTAACGATTTAGGATGAATTATAACTTATAGAGGTTTGTTACAATAGGCCCTTGAGGCCGCAGTAACTAGGTGACTTGCTCTTAACTAACTAACTAAGTAAGTTTCTAGAGATTTAATGTAACAAGTTCACCATCAGCACAAATTTTAATTATTAAATCATGATAAGAAATTCCCATTGCAAAGTTTTAAGGATATTAAATTCATTTTACCATTTTTTCTCCATAAAAGCGTAAAAGAAGTTTTCTTACTCTTTGTTTTAATAAATCGCTAAATATTGTGTAAATTTAAAACCCAAACCCAAAGAGAAGAAAAAATTTTCAGACGTAATTTTTTAAAACGCCGATATATGTGTAATTTTTTCCCCCCTCTACTAGAATCCATCGATCAAAGTCTATAAATGTGTAACTGACACAAAATTTATTGTAAAAGTTTCTTAAACGATTTTTTTTCTATTTCATTTTATGGTATTATATATCAAATTCTAATTTATTGTTCATAGATTTAATAAAAACAAATAAGTCACCATCCCTACTATGCTGAAATTGATGTTCATACTCCATTAAAGTATTGTGCATAGTTATATAATCCTGGTTTAAAATATGTAAATAATGAAAAACATGCGACGTGAGTTTGGAAAAATATCCGTTATTTATCCTTTTTAATCCACATATTCCTGGAAATATAAAAGGAAAAAAATTAATATGGTTATACATACTTTATAGTACTAGTCAGTTTTCGAAGCCACATTTTCATGTTTTTTTTAATCTTACAGTAATATGAATAACTAAGATGGACCCAAAAAATTTTATATAATCTTCAGATCTCAATAAATTCATCACTCACACAGTGTGAGATGTTGCTACTATGTAAGATGACAGAACTAAAAAAAATTGTGGTCAATACTTACAATTTTGACAACAATTTTGATTGTTAGTGAGAATTACGAAAAATAATATTATACAAAGGAAAAACATCACACTAACAAAATAAATGTTGATGAATTTGATGCCAACAACTCGCTCAAATATAATAGTAGAAAGTATAATATATACTAGCCGAACCCCCGCCCGCTTCGCCAGGCGCTTTTTTAACAGGCTTACATTTATGTAGCTAGGTAAGTGTCTGTGAAGTTTCTGTATTCAGAAAAGCTGGTTTGAGTCTGCTGATATCAGCTACGAACATAATTAGCTCGCGAGCTAAGAGATTTTTTGAAATGGTATACGTATATTGATTACAGTATAATTATGTTATGTTTGTACACCCAAAAGAATAAAATAAAGAAGCGATACTTAGTTCTGTTTTATTTGTTTATCTGTTTTATTTTGTTTTTAGGTAAATTTTGTCTAAAACAGACTATTAAAAATGCAAAAAAAGAAAATGTACTGGGTGTTTATATAATTAATGTTACTTTTAAATTTTTTTTGATGTTAAGGTAAGGTAAAAAACGCAGCTTGTTTTAAAAAATTTTTTTAGATACAAGTTTTTATTTTTTTCAAATTTATACAGCTTAATGTACATAAAAAGTACTTTATAAAAATAATTTTTTTTTTTTTGAAAATAGTTTTCAGGTTTTTATATAGAGGGCGTTGAAAATTACATTAAAAAAATACATTCAAAACGGTTGGATGGATATTACAGACTACTTATTTGGCATCCCCCCTTCCCCCCTAGTTTCGCGCGCTTTTTTGTCAATAAAGAAAACCAAAAATAGTAGGTACTTGAATTTAGGAGGGATGCTTAAAGGACAAATTGTTTGATGTTATATAAAACAAATGCAAAATAGTAGTAAATGTGATAAAAAACAATTTTGTTTTACTTAAAAAAAAATTAGTAGAGTAATGTCGATTGTAATTGACATGCTCAAAAATCTACTTCCATATTAATATTTATTCACTTTTTTTATTTACTTTATTTAGAATGTATTTATCATACATTTAGCCTTTCTAAATTTTTTCCATTATTATTTCTTAAAAGATACTGAAAGAGGGTTGAGTTTTTCGCAGTTTTGTAAAATATTTTTCTTACAGCGCCCTCTGGTGTTTTCTCGTCATAAAGTGTCCTAGGGCGAAGACAAATACAATGAATTAAAGAATCGTTGAAATCAGACGATCCATTCTCAGATTAGGCGCGGTCTCAAGTATGTCACTCTCATTCATATGTATATGTATTTATATATGTAAACATATTTGATTGTTATATATATATTATTTTTATTTATTTATTTATTTATTGCAATATACTTTACAAATAAATTTGAAAAATATAGAATGGTGTAGGGCAACTGGGCCATTTACACCGTTAAACAGAAAATTTTATTTCAAGCATTATTATCCAAATTATACCAAGTTTAACAAATCATGTTTTCTTAAGGCTTGTTTAACAAATTTCATTGCGTCTTTTTCTCTGCAGTCCAATAATACTCCAAGCGGATGATTAATTTTTGATAACGGACAGTCAATCAAGATGTGCGAAACTGTCAAAGAAGTTGCACATGCCGTGCATTGCATTGGTGTCGTTTGACTATAATAATGTTGGGTGCTGAATAAAGTTTTGCCTAGGTGAACTCTGGCTAAAGTAATACATTCTTCCCTCGTGAAAAAATTATTGTAATTTTGTCGAACTGGATAAGGGTTGTGGGTCTTTAAGAAAGAATCTGAAGATTCCCATTTGCCATATGCCACTTTCTTCTGGAATGCATTAAAGCAACTCATGATTAGTGTATCTAAGCACGGAATCTCAGCAACTAGGGGGAGAGATATGGCCTGCTTTGCTGCTGAATCTGCGAGTTAATTTCCAGGTATTCCTATATGGCCCGGTACCCAAATGAGTTTAATATTAAGGTTTTCTGGTTCTAATTGTCTACAAAAATAATTGTACGCGCTTCCAGATCCACTTGCCAAAGCTTTAAGAACGCTAAGGCTATCAGAACAACTCCAAAAATTATTGCCTCCAGCTCGGCATGAAACACACCTGAGTGTAAAGGCAATAGTCCTTGTTTTAGAATTTTGAAGGTGGCGTTTGAGATATGTTGCACGACAGCATAAGAAGTTGCACCCTCAAGAAAGGATCCGTCTGTATACAGTGTTATCTCTGGAGAAAAAATAGATACTGCCTCGGAAAAAAGTTGCCTGAACACCTCAGGATTGGTATTATTTTTTGCATATTGACACAAATGTGTATCAATGCAAATTCTGCGTGCAGAGTTTCTGGTTGAAGTCTGTATGGGACGTTGAGAAATCGGAGTTTTGCTGTCGATAAGCAAGGCCAACGTGTTTTTGATTCCACACTACTTTCTAGCAAAGTTTACATTTGTTTCTCCATCTTCCAATTTCTCCCAAAAAGCATCATGCAGGCCATGTGATTTTATTGTTAGTGCTTCAGCTGCGAGTCTGCCCGCCCTATTTTCAAGTAGCCACTTAAAATTATGAAGACGTGCTTCAACTTCTAAGGAGCCGATAGGCGTTGTTCTAAGAATCCCAGTGGCGGTTCTGAAACATTTTCTAAGAGCGGTGTCCAATTTTTTAATGTTAGCTGCCGACGTCCAACCGTAAACAGTTATGCTATGCTGTATTATACCAGAAGTTAGTGCTCGGCAAATTCCAATCGCAGTGTCTATATGTGGTCCTTTTTTCTTGAACAAATAACTTTTAAAAGATTATTAATCTTGCTTAATTTATTAACTAAATATATTGTTTGCTCATTCCATAGAAGGGATCTCGTAAAAATTGTTCCTAGAATACGCATTTGGTTTTTGACTGGAATTTGCTCATCTCTTACACTAAGCGTTCGAGCACAGCAGTTATGCTTACGGCAAACGTGTAAGACTTCTGATTTGCTTATAGAAATAATTGCTCCTCTGCTTATTGCCCAGTGATTAACTTTCTGGTCAAAATTTTGTAGTTTATAAATTACTTCAGCTGATGTACCAGAAGCTACGGCGAAAATGTTGTCAGCATATACTCCAAAAAAATCTATGCCCTCAGAATCTTTTAGAACCCTTACCAGGGAATTCGAATAAACATTGTAAAGAAGTACAGACAGTGGTGACCCTTGAGGGATCCCATTGTTAAGTGGACGTTTCCGTGAAAAATGTCCTTCAACTCTTATAGTAACCTAGCGATTCGTAAGAAAGGATAGAATAACCTTAAGCAGTGTTTTTGGTATACCCCATTCATGCATTTCCTTGATAACAAAAGTTGATATAACCCGATCGAAAGCCTTTTCGAGATCTTCAGAAATTACGACGCTATGCATTTTTTTTTCTTAGGTTTTCTTTTAGCTGAGATTCCAACTGATGACATAAAGTGTGGACTCCGTGATTCGGTAAAAAGGCATGTTGTTCCTGTGATAGATGTTCTTTTGAGCAGTCAAATATTCGCTTCGAGATAATTTTTTCCAGTATTTTTTATAAAACTGGTAGCAGCGATATGAGACGATAACCCCCAAGCTGATTAGGATTTTTCCCAGGTTTAGGTATTGGACATAAAACTGCATTTTTCCAGTCATGAGGAAAAACACCCGTCGAAATAATGTTGCTGTAGAGTTTACATAGTCGAGTTTTCAATTCCCTAGGGGCATTTCTAATCATTGAGTAGGTGATTTTGCCAGTACAGGGACTAGTTCCTTTAAAACCGTGAAGAACTGAGTTGAGCTCGAAAACAGTAACATCGTTGATGACATTTGTAATTTCAGATGTAATGTCAGGCCAGGAGTAAATATCGATTGTGGCCTTATCTGAGATAAGTTCACGATTAAAAGTGTTATCAGAACTGATGGTGGTCCAAAATTTTGCGAAAATATTAGCAATGTCTTTAGGATGTGTATAGACACGATTTTCAGTGAAGATGGAAGGAAAATTGGAATTGGAAAAATTGGAAATCCTAGCTGCTCTTATATTATTAACTTTATTCCATAAGGCCCTAACGTCCATCATGGGGTTTAAGAAAAACAAAAAGTTTGTCCAGGTATAACGCTTAGCTTCTTTACACTCTCTTTTAACTTTGGCACATATTCTCCTGTAGTTGATGCAGGCATTTAGACTTCTTACTCTCCTGAAAAGTTTCCAGGCTTGATTTTTTCCCCGAATCAGTTTTGCAATATCAGAGTTAAACCAAATTGGGCTATTGCGTTCCTTATATTCTTTTGTGATTGGAATTGACTCATTTGCCACCTTTTTTACAATTCTTCTTATTTGTGCCGCCTCCCTGTTAATGTTGGATGATTCTATAAAATCATTGCAGAAACTTATTGTTTTGGCACAAAATTTTTCCCAGTCAGCCTTTTTGTCATTGAACTTCGGATTAAATAGTTTTTTATTTATTGCTTTTCGATTGTAAATTAATATTAGAAAATGATCGCGTACCTCAGGTTGTGGTAGGCATTTTCAGGTAAGGGTTGGATCAAGATCAACGGACGCCAACGAAACATCAACCGCAGTTAGAGTGTTCCTTGTACTAAGCAATGTAGGAGATCCATCATTGAGGACAATGAGATGACAGTCGTTAGCAAAATCTTCCCAAATGACACCGCTACGTGAAGTAGAACCCCAAAGTGTATTTTGTGAATTGAAGTCGCCAGTAATAATGTGATGGCCAGTGTTGAAAACATGTATGTCCTGAACTTGTTGAGGCGTTAGATAAACATCTACTTCTTTGTATATATTTGTTATATGTAAATCTGTTAGACCTTTTACTGTTACAGATTGAAATAACAAGTTGTTAATTGAAGTTGTGTGTTGAGTACCATTAAGGTTATTTTTAACTCGGATCGCAATGCCAGATTTTGCGTAAGAAAAATCTTTATTATGATGGTAAATGGTATAATAAGGTAAATTAAGTAGATGTTTATTTTTGTTAACAATGTGTGTTTCTTGTAATGCAATAATTTCTGGTTGGTGTTTAGATACTAAATTTTCTAGTGCATATTTGTTATTTAAAAATCCCTGCATATTCCATTGCAGGATAGTGAAATCTAGTCCAATATCCATAGTAAATATCTAATAAAAATAAAATTAATATAAATAGAAGCTGTTCGGTTTTTATTGTTCATCATGTGTATTTTGGGATGTTAGCGTATTTTTTAATGTGTTAGGTGTGATTATCACGCTGAGATCTGGGAAAATTTTGTATCTTTGACTAGTTGGAGTCAATTCTGAATCAGTGTTACTAATAATTTTTCTAGGGGGTGAATCGATGTCCATTGATTGCTCTACATATTTGTGTTGTTCTGTTTGTTTGCTATTTATAGGTTCTTTCGTAGTTTGTGTAGTTGTTTTAACGTTTCTGTTTGGTAAGGTTGGAAGATTCGATTTTGTTATTTCTTTTTTATTCATAATATTAACTATAGGTTTGGTTGGTGATGCTTTTGTAGTCTTAGTAGTATTTGTTTCATTTTGTTGCTCTTTACAAGCTGTAATAGAATTGTTGTTGGATTGATATGAAGGAATTGTGGGTAAACTGTTGGACTCTGTTTCTTTGGTGTTTGTATTAACGGTCTGGTTTAGAATTTGTGCATAAGACGGTGTTGTTGTTTTTTTACGGAACGGTTCTATTATGTATGCCATTGGGTTGTTGTTGTAAATTTTCCATGCTTCTCTTGCTGTGCATCGTTGTTCAATTTTTACCTTATTTACTGATTTGTGTTTGAGAAAACTTGGACAAGAATAGTCAGACGAAGTGTGAGTTCCATTGTCACAATTTACACAATATTTACGAGTACATAAATCGTGTGGTGGAATAAGTGCACATGTTGAGCATAATTCAATATTGCGACACCATTTCTTGGTGTGCCCAAGTTTCTGGCAATTGCCACAACGCATAGGGTTCGGAATATATTCTTCTACCTTCACTCGTTCCCATCCCAACTTAAGATGCTCTGGACAACGAATTAAGTCAAATGTTAAGATGGCCGCACCTGTGGGAACTATTTCATTTTCGACTTTTTTCATAATTTTTCTTACTCCAACAACCCTTTGATCTGCTAGGGATGCAACTAACTCATTTTCAGGAATATCTACGATTTTTTTTGAATATATTCTGCCGTGAATGGTGTTTAGATGTATGTGCGACGTTATTTTTACCGGGACACAGTCAATGTAATTTGCTTTGAGAAATTTTTCTGCAGCTTTAAGATTAATGGTTTTGAGAAATAGATCACCAGACCTTAATTCAGTCACTTCCGTATATTCACGGGATATATGATTCAGTCCCTTTTCAATTTGAAAGACATTGTATGTTGCCATTGGTCGTACTGTTGCATCATATTCAGCATTCGAGGAAATTACCAAGTAGCGTGGGAAATGATCGTCGTTTTGTCGAATTTCCGGAAGGGGAACGAAATCACCGGGTCTAAGCCGTTTAGGTTTTGATTGTATTGTATTAAGGTTTTGGTCAGGATTTAGATCCTTAAACCTATTGTGGTTGGGGGGTAGCCCCCATCCATTATGGGCAATTGGTGCCCAAAAAAGTTTATATCACTTTATCAAGATTTAATAAAAGTAGAAAATCTTTCCTTTTTACGAACGGTTTAAAGTTTTTGTATTTACTGCTTTGGGAAGTGGGGTAAGAAACTTCGCGGCAGGAGAAAAACACACAAAAAATCAAGAGAGAGCTTAGCACAGCACGAAAAAAAGCTTACGCGGCGAATACTACATAGGAACTATTAGGTGGTGGTGTCATGATAAAAAACGACGACTAACTGGCAAATTTTAACTAATGCGTCTAACAATAGATTCACACATTTCACCGCTGCACGCTGTTTCAATACAAAAAACAATCATGAATAAACAAATGAAGTAAACATGCTTGATCGTGTTTATGTGCTTCGCGCTGTACTGCAGCTCGCGCCTATTTGACGGCACTAAAACAGTCGTAACTTTTTTGTTTATGAATTGTGCTGAAATTTTTTTTGGAAAAAATGTTATGCAGATTTTAGGGAACAATACTGAGAAAAAAATTTATTTCTATCTAGTGGAGAAGTTGGTTAAATTTTTAATTGTTTATTAAAAAGTGTATTATTTATAAACAATTTTTAAAATTTTAATGAAAGCTTTATTTCATCTAAATTGTGATTTATTTTTAGTCCTACCACCAAAATTTCATTAACTTCCACTCAATGTTTAATGAAATATCGCAATTTAAAAACCTTACACGCAAATTATTTTGCTTATAACTTCTTAAAAAATTAAAATTTTTTTAAAAAAAAATGTAAGACACTTATTTTAATCAATAATTCTTCAAAATTCCTCAATAAAAAGTCAAAGTTCGATAAGTTAATTTTTAGTGTTCCCACTTCAAAAATTTGACTCATTTGTATATTACTTTGTTTAAGTTCAGAGCTTTAGTCTTGCTGAAGACTTCTATCGTTGGCATACGAGAAGGTATGTGAAACAGCGCCTTTAATGATCTGCACATGATTCTCTGTGCTATACTGCGTAAACCTTCGGTACAATGTGATGTTACTAAAATTCCGTACGTTATATGAGACATCACATGGGCTTATATATTAACTCAGCGGTTTTCGTGTTAACAAATTCAAAGCGTCGGATTGCACCAATAAGTGGAATGATCTTATTTTTTTATTTTAATCTAGTGTGAACTCCAGCTCAGCGCCTCATCAACAATTACTCCTAGGTAAGGAACGTCTGTTTTTCGCTGAATTTGCTCTCCATCAATTCTTATGCGTATTCAATACTAGCTTATTACCCTTTATCCATTTGTTGACTTTTACTAGATCACAGTTAATGCTGTTTTGTAACAAGCTACCAGTTTTTTCACTATATATATAAGTGCCGTATCATCAGCGTAAACCGCATATTTGGCCATGATATTGACAGAGCTCATATTGTTCACATATAAACTATATAAGTTTTGTCCCAATATAGACCCTTGTGGAACACCTATTTTTAAGTATAACAGATCACAAGAGATAAATAACTTGCGAACAGCTGTTGAGCTATACCCTTTACGCCTGGATCCCCCAAATGGTCCAATAAGATTGAATGGCTGACTACATCGAAAGCTTTTGACATATCAATAAAAACAGCAGCCACATAATTATCTTTATCGAGATTTTTATTTACAGTATTGATTGTTTCAGTTATAGCTGAGACTGTGCCACTACCTGTTTGGAAACCATACTGAAATGGATCAAATCCAGCAGTTTTTATGATGAAATCTCTAAGTCTTATGTCGATGACTTTTTCAAAAATTTTTCCCAAAACTGAAAGCAGCGAGATTGGTCGATAGTTACTGACATCTTTATTATCACCCGATTTGTGAATTGGAATAATCACCGTTTCTTTAACAACTTCCGGATATTCTCCAGTGCTTAAGCATTTGTTTATTAACCTTACAAGTGGACCTTTCTTGCGTTTAAGTTCGCAAGTCGGTAAAAATATATTCTCATCCATATGAGATTAAAACTTTTTAAATTTTTATAAAAACTGGCCAGGGGGGTTTTTCGGACGAGGATTCTATATAATTTATTTAATTTTTTCCAAGGGAACCGCCAGAGGGCGCTACAATAGAATTTGTTGTTCTTTTATTTTTGAAGGAAAGCCCCAACTTGAAGAAAGTCATTAAAAAGTTTGTTGTTTGATAAAAGAATGGCAATTCGTTTTATTTTTAATATTTAATTTGGTCTTCCATTTATAGCAAATATTCCATATGAGCATTTGGTACAGTACATTGGCTTTCCAGATCCACCGTTTCTTGACCCTGACATTGCTTGCCATATACAAGCAATATAACGACATGTTCAGCATCTAAGTAGCGTTTCACGACGTGTTACCGACAAAAAAGGGGTTATAGCATTGATATTAGGTGTGTTTCCGTACTCTACACTGTGTAAGATTTCTGTAAGTTCAAACTGAGAGAGTAAAAATTAAATGTGAGAATAGTTGCAAAAGTACGGAAACAGCTTCTAGTAAGTTTCAAGCACAAAACAGATGATTTTGACTGCAGACATGTCAAACGTAAATTGCGCCAATTAAAATTATCGTCAATTTGTGAAGTTGATACTTGTTCTTCTTGATACTTGTTTTTACTTTACTCGGAGTCTTGAGTTCTAGCACTCTCTGTGCACTATGTGTGCTCGAGAGAGCGGTTTTATGCTTGTTCTGTTTCTCCCATTTTAAGCACAGAAAGTACGGAAACAGAAAATAGTGTCCCACAAACACCTATTATAAAGTCGATGTAAAGTACCCAAAATGGAAAAAAAGAAAAGTTTATAAAACTTATGAATTTCTTTAAAAAAACTATTTTTAGAAAAAAACAAAATTAGTGGTATTTATATAATGATAAATCCAAATTTTCTTTTTTACTGTTTAATTGCATAAAAATAAATTTTTAAAAATGAAAAACATGATTTTTTTAATTAAAATAGAAAAAAAACAAAAATTCTATAGTAGCGCCCTCTGGTGGTTGCCCAAGAAAAAATAAATGAATAAAATAGATTCCTTATCTAAAAAAACCTCACGACAAGTTTTTATAAAATAATTAATAACATTTTTAATCTCATTTGTTTGTATGAGAAATTTTTTTTTCGAATTGCAAACTTGAACGAATTTTCCTGCAGCTCTATAGACTTCAGACCGATGGTTTCTTGGGCAAAGTTTCTTAGAATTACCAGTGTATTTTTTTTTATACTCTTTGTTGTCAAAAAAAAAACCCGGCCTAATATATAATATATACATATATAAGGCGTATAAAAAATATATAAGGAGTAGAGGAATGTATGAGACGAGATTTTGCAATAAAGCGGGATCAAGAAACTGAAACCTAACAGTATTTTAGACAACTTGGCCGAAATATTCTGCTCTCCGATGAATTTCGAACCGCCAAATTTTTAATAATAGCTTTTGAAATGAATGTGTTTAAGAAATATTCGTTCAAAAGTTTTTTTTTTTGCTCATAAGCGGTGAACGATTGTTCTATATCAACGCTACATAGTGATAAGAAGTTACCATAAGAAAAAAAGTTTTTACAATATTTTTTGTTCACCCACTATGTCCCTAGCCTACGATTTCTGAACACAAAATATTTATTTTTCGACATATTGCTCCGGAACATGAGTACAAATTAAGTAACGTCATTGCAATGCATAGGCAGTTTATAGATAATTTAAATACAAACATTTTGATATATTAATCGATTTTCTGAGATACCTGGTTACTGAGATATATATTTTTGAAGAAAAAAAAACCCAATTTTTCCCCTTTTATTGTGGATTTTAGAATTTCAAGTTCGATATTAGAGAAGAATCAAAACTTAGTTGAAATTTCATTCACTCAGTGAACTGAAATTATCGTTCAACAAAAACCATTATCGAGGTTGCGTTCGAGTTTTCAGTCATCACTTCGTGATATAGGCGCATAAAATATTGTCATTCTGTTACGGGAGTGATTTCTTTGCGAATATAGTTTGTGATAGGCACTGCTTGTAAAATTATTTGGTAAGTTGATTTCGTTCATAATTTAATGTTTAAAACGTTATAATTAAATTTTGAGTCGCACTATGGGCTCGCTGACCACTTTTTAAAATAACCTTAAAACTCTTAACCTTAAAAATACGCGCACGCAATTACATCCTCTATTCTACTCAGAAGCTAAACTTTGATGACTTGCTGTTAAACGGATATTTAGCCTTTACAAAAACAATTTGCCATTTTGTTTGACTTAAAGTATTTGCTGTTAGATTGCAATAACAATTACACAATAACAGAGTGCAACAAACATAGGTTTTGGCTAGCAAAGTGGACAGTGACATTGTGGTGAGGCACCTTTATGCATGTGACCCACTCCTCCTGTGTTTTTATGTCTTTGTAATCAGCAACAATGCAAGATTCATCCTTGTCTTCTACTTTATCATCTATACCTACTACCTCACAAACAGAAGACGCCGAAAGCAATGCCAGTGTTCTCATGTTGTGTACCATTTCCAAAGTCCACATTCTATGTTATTATTTCTTCTTATTTGAAAACAAAGTCGTAGAAAGAACACACTTAGTCTACAAATGTTTCACTCCCTTGGTGCCTAGTTTTTGTGTGGTTAACATTGTTGTGATGTACTTGTTATAGTTCCGTTTTGGCTACATCACCAAGGATAGCAACTACAATATGTGTCAGAGCCTGTGTTTCCAAACTCTTAATGCGAGGTTATAACCTTATACAAGGTTGTGGTGGTTGTATATACGCACAACCAAGGTTTTCCACGCATTTGAGAGCATAAGCCAGAATTAGGTTAAGTCTTGTACAGGAAAGTTATTCTTTGCAAGTCTTCATCTCTGTATCTGAGAAGGCGAAGATAGCTTGCATGAGGGATATTTGATATTTCCATTTTGGCTACATCGCCAAGGACAGCAACTAAAATGTGGTTGCCTAAAAAAAGCCTATGTTTCCAAACTCTTAATGCGAAATGAGTCATGGAGGGGATGTATATATACAAAGCCAGGGTTTTTACGCATTTGAGAGCATAAGCCAGAACTAAATAAGTGGCTTTGCAGAAGAGTTATTCTTCGCAACTACTCTTTTCCTGAACCGAAGAAAAGTGATGTAACTTTCATGAGGGATATTTACTAGTCCCGTTTTGATTTCATCACCAAGGACAGCAACTAAAATACGTATCAGAGCCTATGCTTCCAAACTCTTAATACGAATAAAGTTGTATATTACATATCAGATGGGTTATTATGCGTATTTGAGAGCATAAGCCAGTACTAGTCTAATGTCTTCACAGGATAGTTCTTCACCAAAAATACTTTTCTTTTAAAAAAAACTGTTTGGCCTTCTTAGAGCTGGGGTATTTTTGAGGTAATTAAAACCAATTCATGTTAGTCAGTTATTATAACAATCTGTAAGATAGAGCCTGTCAGCAAGGAAAATTGGGCGTCAATAAGCTTTTGTGTTGATTATCGTTCTACTTATACAATGATATAAATATACAATTAAGGTTTCTGACTCTCATATGAAATGAATAAAAAATCTTTGCCACTTGTTAAAATTTTAGAGTAGCTTAGGGTCTATTATCAACCAGGTAACTCAGACCATCGAGTAATATATCAAAATATTTGTATTTAAATTATCTATAAACTGCCTATACATTAAAATTATGTTACTTAAATTGTACTCATGTTTCGGAGCAATAAGCCGAAAAATCAGTATTTTGCGTTCAGAAATCGTAGGGTGAAAAAACTTTTTTTCTAATGATAATAGTACAAAATCCCATCAGAGGACGACCTACACCCATCTATTTTCCGAATGAAAAGTACTTTTTAGCAATTATTGTACGTTAGTAAACAAATTGGCGGCCGTGGCGTAGTGGGTAGAATGTGTGCCTCTTACGCCAGACACCCCAGGTGACCCCATCTGACACAGAACATTTTTTCAATTAAATTAATTTTTCTGTTCTGCAGTCAACTCTCAGACAACTCTTAGACAACGGCAAGCCTCAGAGAGTAAAAACTGCCATAAAAAGCTTCTTGAGAACATAAGCCGTTCGGAGTCGGCGTAAAACATGTAGGTCCAGTTCTCGATCATTTGTGTGCAAACATTTCACATCATACACAACACAATTGATCATAAGAAGCTCGGTCAAAGTCCTTTCAAGGGCTGAGATGGTCATTTAATTTTTTTTTTTTTTGTAGTAAACATATTGCGAATAGATTGCCTAGTGGAAAGAAGTCAAGACTATATTTAATTACAATTAATATAATGCATTTTTTTCGATTTCTACACCCATCTGTTTGCCAAACGAAATCAATATTAATTAAAAGAAGGAAGCATAAGGAATGAGAAACCGTTAGGTTGCCTATCATTTTCTGGTCAAGAGTACAGGATTGCCAGGTATGAATAGGGTAATTTAAAACGATATTTGCACTCATCTGTTTTCTCATTGAAATTTATATTTCTATGCAGATAATTTTATTACGAACACGATGGTATTGGGTTGCCTAAGTAACATCGGTTAAGGCTAAGGGTTGCCGCAGTTTTAAACAGTGAGCGACGTACAGTGTAAGCCACGGACAAAAAAAGAAGGAGTTGCCGCGGGATCATGCAATTTCTTGAAAATAAGTTCTACGACAAGAGAATCTTTCAAACAAAATTTCGGATGAAATAAAAAGCCCACCTCCCATATAACCGAAATCGGTAATCTGGTATATTTCCCAAAAAAAATTATAACAGAACAATATTAATTTGCATACATTGGTTTTGTGTCACCAAAAAAGTTGATATAAAAAATTAACCAAATCGGTTACTTAACACGCTCATCTCCAATATAACCGAAATCGGTAATTTAGTATATTTCTCCAAATCAATAAAATTTGGTACGCAATATTACTTTTTACCAAGAAATAATTGGTGTGAAAATAAACCCAATCGGCCGACTAATACGCCTACCTCCCATATAACCGAAATCGGTAATATGGTATATTTATCCAAAAAAATTATTCCAGATCCATAAAATTTGGTATGCATAATTACTTTATAGCAACAAATAGTTTCATACGCGAAAAAAACGTGACCTTCAGTTTGACGGATTTAGAAAAACCCCTTATTTTTCACTATGAGTTTGTTTTGTATTTTAGCGAAAACATGCCAAATTGCCTATATCTTCTTGATTTTTTAGCTTCTTTAAGAAAGCTTATTCCATTAATTTCATATTGAAATTAAAAAATATTGGAAATACGATTTTTTTCGATGGGTTTTGTTGATATACCCTTAGAAAGGAGATTTCATTGCCATTGCAATGAGCTATCAAAAAAGTTTTCTGTAATTCAGTTTTTTAATAGAAACAATAACGTGAATCAAAGTCGTGAAATATTAATTAACCCTACAGCTCCTAAGAATGTGAAAATAGACCCCCTCCCATCCGATTTTTTGCTCAGCTCGACATAACCTTCCGCCTCAGTAAATAGTTGCACTCAGTTGCGGAACACCCTGTATATCACGTAAAGGTACGATTGACTTCAAGCAGTGGTGGGCACATTAATACTGAGGAATACGTTCAATCTTACTCATAAGGATTTTTTTTCAAATCCGTCAACCTGATGGTCACGTTTTTTCGCGTATACAACTATTTCTTGCTAAAAAAAAATTATTCATACCAAATAAAAATAAAATTAGTAACAGCAATAATATAAGCAGAAGTAATAATAACAAAACTAATAAAGGTATTTAGCGACCGTGGTTATAAAAAATAAATTCACAATACATAAAGATTTTGTATTGGTTAAAGATGCACCATAGTAAAGAACGCAAAAAAACACTCACCGTATTTGTTTTACGTTTAATCGCAATTTTTATGTTAATCGTATGAGCAGTTTAATCCTTTCGTTAGCCTTTTCCATTGTAATGGAAATGCATTTGAAATGATTGTAGCACAAATCAACCCGTTGTTTTTGATATTCCAGTATCGATGCTCTGACGAGTCGCTCGGTCGGCTTATCCGACGAGCGGGTTTTGCCTCCTTCTATAATCACGTATTGATTACAAGCAAAGTAAGTCGGGTTTTTTATATTGTGAATCTCAGCTTAATCGCGTCGAAAACCTCCATTTTGGAACTGCATCATAATTTGCTGTATTACTTGAAGTCCAGAAACGTAAGAACTTACAAATAAAGTTGTACACAATTTATATTTTATTCACCGGTGTTTCTTTCTTATTTATTTTCCTTCGTTTTGCACATAAATCTCTGAGCACCTAGAAGTCATCGGCTGCATGAAGATTTTCTCGAGCTGGAAGACGCGAGCAACGTTAAGACGTTAGGAATTCGGTGGAACGCGCGTTCCGACTATTTCTAGTTTCACGTGCGACCACTGGACCAGGAGGGAAGTTTTTCAAAACGAGAGGTTTTGTCGGCAATCGCAAAACTGTTCGATCCAGCGGGATGGTTAGCCCCGATCATGGTCATCGCAAAAATGCTTATGCAGCAAGTTTGGTTGGATGGCATCGGATGGGATGATCAGCTCACCCCGTCTACTTTGCAACGTTGGCAAACCTTTTTGGAAAATTATCCTCATATCAGCAGTATCCGGATTCCACGGTAGACCGATCAGTCTCCTGATGGCGATGTGCAGTTTCACGGTTTCCGTTTACATTCGCGTTAAACTTTTGGATCAAATAAGTGTCCATCTTCTCATCGCGAAAACCAAAGTAGCACCAGTTAAGACTGTGTCGTTACCTAGGCTTGAGTTATGCGGTGCGCTGCTGCTAGCGGAAATGGTTGAAGCGTTTCTAACAAATTTAAAAACATTCAATCATCAGCTGTTCTTGTGGACAGATTCAACCATTGTGCTGGCGTGGCTTCGAAAACAACCATGTGCCTGGACTACTTTTGTTGCCAATGGCGTCACGAAAATCAGCGAAAAGGTAGGGACGGAGAACTGCAGTCATGTAGATTCAGCGGACAATCCAACAGATCTGGCCAGCAGAGGTTTGGAGCCGCAACATTTAAAGGTTAGTTCGTTGTGGTGGCATGGACCAGTATGGCTTCGGCAGGAGCCTAGCTCATGGCCAAACCAAGGCACTGAATATGATATAACTATCGAAGCAAAAGCCCTCAAGGCTCATGTGGCCTGTTGAGCCTTTCCGTCATCAAGCTGGTGAAATATCACAGCAGGAAATTAAAGAGACAACGAGAAGGATTTTGATTGAATGTTAAAAGTTGGGATACCCGGTTGAGTACGCCAACTTAACAAATAAGATTTTAATCGACTCGAAAAGTTCACTTTTAAATTTGAACCCTTTCCTCGACAACCACCATGTTCTTAGAATTGGAGGAAGGTTGTCGGAGACAGAGCATATCTCTTATGATGAACGTCATCCGGTAATCTTACCGTACGACTGTCAGTTTTCCAAATTACTCGTGAAATTCACCCACGAAATTTCCCTGCATGGTAGGAACCAGCTTGTGTTGCGACTTATTCCGATGCAATACTGGATTCCCAGAGTCAAAAATATGATAAAGTCTATCATTCACAATTGTAAAATCTGTGTGATAGATCGCAAGCGGTTGCAGCCCCAAATTATGGCATCATTACCCCCAGAGCGAACAAAATTATCTCGGCCGTTTGTGTCTACTGGAGTGGATTTCACTGGTCCGTTTGACATTAAAAATTATACTGGGCGCGTGTGTCTCATAACTAAGGGCTATATCTGTGTTTTTGTCTGTTTTGCGACGAAAGCTATTCATTTAGAGGCTACAAGGGATCTTAGCACTGCCACTTTTTTGGCAGCATTTTCAAGATTTGTCGCACGTAGAGGTTGTCCGGTGAAAATGTACTCGGACAATGGAACCAACTTTGTTGGTACCTCGCGAGCCTTGAAAGAAGATTTTAAAGCTTTTCTCCACGATTCGAAAGAGAGGGTGGTGTCCAAATTTGCCCACCAGCACTTAACTCGGCACTTTATTCCTGCAGGTGCTCCCCATATGGGAGGTTTGTGGGAAGCGGGAGTTAAAAGTTTTAAATTACACTTCCGAAAGGTCGCCGCGGACACGAAATACACGTTTGAGGAGCTCTCAACATTGCTGTCGCGTATCAAAGCATGTTTGAATTCACTTCCCCTCAGCCCCATATCTTCAGATCCTAATGAGTTTGCATCATTAACTCCAGCGCATTTTCTCGTAGGGGGACCTAATTGCTGGCGTCAATTGAATCGGATATTGCCGAAAATCCAATGTCCATAATCAATCGGTGGCAAAAGCTAAAAGCTAAAGGCATTAAATCAGAAGTTCTGCCAAATATGGAAAAACGACTATCTAAAAGAACTCCATAAGCGAAATAAGTGGAAACATCCCCGCGAAGATTTAAAAGTTGACGACTTGGTGGTGATAAAAGCGGACAACCTTGCGGTCACAGAGTGGCGGTTAGGAAGAGTCGTGAAAACGTATTTAGGTTCAGATCAACGCGTCCGAGTTGCTGATCTGCGCACTGAACGCGGAGTTATTACGCGGCCGGTAGTTAAACTGATAGTTTTGCCAGTATCTTCGTAGTTAGACTTATTCGTCCGTGTTTTGTTTGTTTACGTGTTGTCCTCATTTCCGTAAAGAAGGAATCAACGTAATTCGTTTCTCTTTCTTTTTTTTTAGACAACGAACAACGTCGACAGTGGAACAGGCCAACAAGCCATTAAAAAAGTGTCGCGTATGCTTAGCGCGTCACCCGTTGCGTTTTTGCAAAGCGTTTGTCGCGGGAAACATAGCAGATCGGCCGCGGTTGGTGCTGCTGTTTAAATACTGCTCAAAGTGTCTCCCCAAACCATAAAACAGACGGATGCGCCAGTCGCGGACGATGCGGAACTTGTAACGGAGAGCATCACACAATGCTGCATCTAGGCAGGCCTCAACACGAGGAAAATTCGTCACCACTCAAGACGCAAGGCGGGGCCAGGCGTCGTTCGTCTGAGCCTTATCGTCAGCGCAGGACTGGCGTCGAGGGGAGCGGTGTTGATCGGCCGTCTTTGCCGTCCACATTGAGCGTTGAGGGGGATTCGGCAACTGATAGAGAAGATGACGAGAGACTATTGGAGCGATGCATCAGAGATGCAGAAGAGTCGCGCATGTTTCGGCCACCCCTGCAGGGCAGCACCCCTAAATCTCGCCCTACGAGGCGCTCAAACCGGCGATCTCGCTGTTCGCGAAATGAGCGTCGTCGTCGAGTGCAAGGACGTACCCGGACTAGTCAGCGCCAGCCCTCGCTATCACCGTTGCCATGTCTGCAACCGGTGACTTCGCTCGTCCCAACGGCGGTCGTCAAGGTGGTAGATAAGGGTCGCATTCATCGGGTTCGGGCTCTGATAGACACGTGTGCTGAAGCGTCAGTGGTGTCGTATCGTGTGGTGCGTCAACTTGGATTGTCTACGCGGATGGTTGGCTCACATGAGGTTTGCTCCCTAACCCTCCGAGCTAACTATGAGTCAAATCAGACGGTGACAGCCCAAGCGACGGTGTTGCGGCGTTTCACGCGAAGCACGCCTAGGGAAAGTCTGGACACGTCTATCAGGCCAAAATTTCCGAATATGATGCTTGCTGATCCCGACTTCTTCTTTTCGTCTCCGGTCGGCATGGTGTTGGGTGCAGACGTATATCCGAAAATCATAGAGCCAGGTATATGCCCGTGTAATGTAGGCGGAATCGTGACCTAGAACACCATCTTCGGATGGGTGTTATCGGTGTCCCAGTAGTATTGCATTTTTAACAATTATAATTACAATTACAATTTACAATTTTTACTATATATATATATCCATTCTATGAAATTTATTGTACTGACATAATAATTCTGAAATAAATTATTATAACGTTAGAACGAAAAATGAGACACTTGAATTGATCAACACCTTTTTACTAAAATAATGTATTTGTAATATATTGAAATATTTTATAGTAATACTTCAAGGGGCCGGCATGTTTACGTCGCAACCCTAAAAGAGAAAATTGTATAAGAATAATTAACACATAGATTCAACATACCTACTTATTGACTGTTTCGAGTATCGATATTCCAGTATCGATGCTCTGACGAGTCGCTCGGTCGGCTTATCCGACGAGCGGGTTTTGCCTCCTTCTATAATCACGTATTGATTACAAGCAAAGTAAGTCGGGTTTTTTATATTGTGAATCTCAGCTTAATCGCGTCGAAAACCTCCATTTTGGAACTGCATCATAATTTGCTGTATTACTTGAAGTCCAGAAACGTAAGAACTTACAAATAAAGTTGTACACAATTTATATTTTATTCACCGGTGTTTCTTTCTTATATATTTTAATTCTTTTTGCACATAAATCTCTGAGCACCTATTGCACAGACTTTATGTGCAATTCTAGGCGCTGACTCCACGAATCTTTCCAGCTCAAATAGCCAGCCTATTCACGGATACACTCCAAAGGAACAGACAAATCTGTATCTGTAAATCTGTAGAAGCATACCAGAAGGAATGTTTGGCCAAAAATTTTGATTTCTTTTCTGAAAGAGCATTACTCTGATGGCAATTATGTCTTCTGGCCTGACAAGGCATCATCACATTACGCAGTAAAGACGCAGGATTTCTTAAATAAGCAAAATGTATATTTTGTACCAAAAGAGCGAAATCCACAAACTTGCCTCAATGCCGTCCAATCGAAGATTTTTTTTTGGAAATTTAAGCTCGATGGTATACAGGGACAGGGGGTCGAACCTTCACATGGCAACGTGTCTGACCGCCTCAACCTGGCGAGCCCAGCATTATCCATGTCGAAATCGTCTCAAGTCTACTCAAACCTCCACGTGGTGTTCCCTGGGCAACGGCAAACTGGCATCCGTCAGTTTGACGGCTAATTTGAGCGGCGGGTCACTCCATAGATCTTAAACATGGAATGTGCGCAGGGTTTGGGTCCCGCCACATTACTACTGCCCAATGAAAACTAAACCAGCCTCGGATAAGAACCCCAATTACGTTGACGACCACCGCAAACGAAAAACGGACAATGATTTACGGATATGCACCTGGAATGTCCGAACCCTTTATAGGGAAGGTGCCATTATCCAACTGGCGGAAGCCCTCAAAACGATAAAGGCTGACATCACCGCCATCCAGGAAATGCGATGGAAAGGGCAAGGCTGCTCTAAACAAGCACACTGTGATATCTACTACAGCTGCCATGCGGAGAGGCGCGAATTTGGATGTGGATTCGTTGTTAGCCGGAAACTACGCCACCTTGTTTCCCGGTTCACACCTGTGAACGAAAGATTGGCCACGATCCGCATCAAGGCAAAATTTTTCTACATCAGCCTTATTTGCGCGCACGCCCCGACGGAGGAAAAGGACGAAGCCGTCAAACACGCTTTCTACGCTAGTCTTGAGGACGTATACGACCACCTTCCGGTCCATGACGTGAAAATAGTCCTCGGCGATTTTAATGCGAAAGTCGGAAGGGAATGCATCTTCGGCCCCACTGTCGGTCAGTTCAGTCTTCATGAGACCTCCACCAACAACGGTCTAAGACTGATCGACTTCGCCGCGGCACGAAACATGGTAGTTAGTAGCACCAGATTTAAGCACTTCGACATCCACAAGGCCACCTGGCTGTCCCCGGATCAAAAAACGCGAAACCAAATTGATCATGTTGTAATCGACGGAAGGCATGCCTCTAGTGTTCTAGATGTGCGTACATTTCGGGGGGTCAACATTGACTCCGACCATTATCTTGTTGCAGCCAAGATCCGCATGCGATTATGCAATGCGAAGAACATACGCACAGGAATGCAACGAAAGCTAGATGTCGCTAAGCTGCAATTACAACGGACTGCCGAAGCCTACTCCGCTCAACTCTCGGTTAAGCTCAACCAACCAACCTCTGGACCTGACGACGCCGGCGGACTTTGGGCGCATATATCCCACTCCATTCGCGCTGCCGCTGAAGAAGTCATTGGTTTCCGACGCCCGCAACCTCGGAACCAATGGTATGATCAGGAGTGTCGCATTGCGACTGCAGTAAAAAACGCCGCATATAGAAAAACGCTGCAGTCAGCTGCAACGCGAGCCATGCAAGAAAACTACCGCGAAAAGAGGAAGGAAGAGAGGCGCCTTTTCAGACGCAAGAAAAGAGAGCAGGAAAAGCGTGAGCGTGAGGAACTAGTGGTATACCAGGGCAAGAAGGATGCACGAAAATTCTATCAACAGGTTAAGCGTCTAACCCAAGGTTTCAAGCCCGGAGCATCCACTTGTAGAGACGAAAATGGAGATCTGAATACGGATACGCAGTGTGTGCTTAGATTGTGGAGACAGCACTTCTCCAATTTACTTACTGGCGACGATTCCACCAATGCCGCCCATGGAGAGCGCAGTTCAGAGCTACCAATCAACAATGACGGAGTGGAAGTACCACCACCTAGCCATGAAGAGGTTCGAGTTGCTATCCAACGACTTAAAAACAATAAAGCAGCGGGTGCTGACGGCCTGTCAGCTGAATTGTTTAAAACCGGCGGCGATGAATTGATAAGGCGCATGCATCAGCTCATCAGCAAAATATGGCTAGAAGCATGCATGCCCGACGATTGGAACCTCAGCGTACTGTGCCCTATACTTAAGAAAGGAGACCCAACAATCTGCGCAAGTTATAGAGGTATCAGTCTTATTTCCATCGCATATAAGGTTCTCTCAAGCGTACTGTGTGAAAGATTAAAGCCGATTACAAAAACACTGATTGGACCTTATCAGTGTGGCTTTCGACCTGGTGTGTCCACCATAGACCAGATTTTCACGCTACGACAAATCCTGGAGAAAACCCACAAAAATCAAATTGACACACACCATCTCTTTGTCGATTTTAAAGCTGCGTTCGATAGCCCGAGAAGGGCTTGCCTATACGCAACAATGTCTGAGTTCGGTATACCTGCAAAGTTGATTAGACTTTGCAGAATGACGTTGAACAACACACGCAGCTCCGTCAAGGTAGGAAATGACCTCTCCGAAACCTTCAATACCGAAAGAGGTTTCAGGCAAGGCGATCCACTGTCTTGCGATCTCTTCAACATCATCATGGAGGGGATCGTCCAGCTCCTTGCGTACGCTGATGATATTGATATTTTCGGCAGAACCAAGACAGATGTTACCGCTGCTTTCGCCGCTATCGAAAAGGAATCAGCCAAAGTGGGTTTGACGATAAATAAGGGCAAAACAAAGTATATGCTGTCTACAAACAAGGGAGCTCGGCGTTTAGACTCCCACGTTTTATCCGGCAGCTATAACTTTGAAGTAGTCAAGGAGTTCGTTTACCTTGGCACCGCCATTAATACCAAAAACGAAATCAGCCTGGAGATAAAGCGAAGAACAATAATTGCTAATAGGTGCTACTACGGGCTCAGTAAGCAACTAAGTTCCAGAGCCCTCTCTCGATCGACAAAACTAACACTCTACAAGACGCTCGTTCTACCTGTGCTGCTTTATGGCGCTGAGGCATGGGTAGTTTCGCAAACTGACGCAGCCGCTCTGGGGGTGTTCGAGAGAAAAGTTCTTCGCAAAATCTTCGGTCCTGTTCGAGTCGGCGATGACTATCGCATCCGAATGAACCACGAGCTGTATGAGCTCTACGATGACATTGACGTAGTTCGGCGTATAACTGTGCAGCGACTACGCTGGCTGGGTCATGTCCATCGTATGAACGACGAAGCTCCAGCGAAAAAGGTGCTCGAGGCGAGGGTCGCTGGTCAAGCCCTAACCGCACTTGGTGTATCCGATTGGAGAAGGCGCGCGCAAAGCAGAGGCGCCTGGCGAGAGCTGATGAGGTCGGCTAAAACCTGGACACGGGTTGTTACGACCACCTAAGTAAGTAAGTGGTATACAAAAACAAATGGAGAGCAAAAACCTGTCACGAACTCGAAAAAAGAATTCGTGCAAGTATTCGTAAAATATACAAAAATGCTGTCCAACAGTCCTTGAGAGGTATCCCAACAAAACTGCGCCGTACGGCTGATCAAGGACCTTTCTCAACTTAACATTAAATTTTTATTAATCTTGTGTAGCTTACACATATTTTTGTAATAAACATTTTGTATGAGAATAAAACAAACTTTTTAGTGATGTTTTTAAAAAACTCTTATTTTTTTGTCATCACCCGTTAAAACAAATGCAAAATAGTAGTAAATGTGATAAAAAAACAATTTTGCTTTACTTGAAAAAAAAAAATAGTAGAGTAATGTGGATTGTAATTGACATGCTCAAAAATCTACTTCCATATTAATATTTATTCACTTTTTTTTATTTACTTTATTTAGAATGTATTTATCATAAATTTAGCCTTTCTAAACTTTTTCCATTATTATTTCTTAAAAGATATTGATGAAAGAGGGTTGAGTTTTTCGCAGTTTTGTAAAATATTTTTATTACAGCGCCCTCTGGTGTTTTCTCGTCGTAAAGTGTTCTTGGGCGAAGACAAATACAATGAATTAAAGACGGTTGAAATCAGACGATCCATTCTCAGGTTAGGCGCGGTCTCAAGTATGTCACTCTCATTCATATATATATATATACACATTTTATTATTATACATATAATAATAATATATGCACTGATAATATAAATTTAAGACAATAAATAAATTCAAAACAAATAATAAATTCTACTGTGATTTCATCATATTTTTATTAGCGTCTATTTGTTATTTTGTACATAAAGCTATCAAAATGCTTTAACGTTCCTTTTCTTTCAAGGAAAAGCTTTAAACGTTACACATACACGCAAGCAGCTTAAATTGTGTGCGTTTCGTCATCACTGGTCTATATAAACTGTAGCGGTAGAGCTTTTTTTAAAATTGTAGAGAATTTTGATGTTTTATCTTTCACCAGGGAATTTGGAAAAATAAAAAATTAAATGGCACTCTATGAAAAAAAATTACAGACCCATTTTTTCCTCGTGTTCGCCGCAGCACCGAATACATATAAGTAAAACAATTTAGCTGGCATCCCTATAAGAGAACTGCATCGTTTTTAGGCTCAAATAACGGCTCGGATTCAGCGATTAATTTTACCTAGTGTTCGCCAGCACCAAATTAGTAAAAAAAAAAAAAATTTAGGTGGCAAACCCTATGGTAAGAAAATTGCATAATTTTGAAATTCTGATAACGGATTCGGATGCATTGGCCCATTTTGACCTACAGTTCGCCCTAACACCGAATTTGTACAAGAAAACAGTGTTAGATAGGATTTCTGACGACGGATTCGCATTCAGCGACCAATTTTTAGCTTATGTTCGCACAGCGAATTCGTAAAAATTTAAAAAGTTAGGAAACAACCATATTTTTTTAGCATATAACCTTCGCATCATAATTTAAAAAAAAATCAACTAAATTGGTTGAAAATTATGGTTAATAATTAACATTTATTTAATTTTTTCCAAGGGAACCGCCAGAGGGCGCTACAATAGAATTTTTGTATTTTAATTTTTGAAAGAAAGACCCAACTTGAAGAAGGTCATTTAAAAGTTCGTTGTTTGATAAAAGAATGGAAATTCGTTTTATTTTTAACATTTTATTTGGTCTTCCATTTATAGCAAATATTCCATATGAGCATTTGGTACAGTACATTGGCTTTCCAGACCCACCGTTTCTTTGCCCTGACATTGCTTGCCATATACAAGCAATGGAACGAAATGTTCAGCTTCTAAGTAGCGTTTAACGACGTGTTACCGACAAAAAAGGGGTTATGGCATTGATAAAGTCGATGTAAATTACCCACATTGGAAAGTAAGAAAGGTTTACGAAACTTATGAAATTTTTTAAAAAAACTATTTAAAAAAAAAAAACAAAATTATGAGAAATCCAAATTTCTTTTTGTACTTTTTAATTGCATAAAAATACATTTTTAAAAATGAAAAACAAAAGATTTTTTCCTTAAAATAGAAAAAAAACCAAAAAATTCTATAGTAGCGCCCTCTGGTGGTTGCCCAAGAAAAAAAATAAATGAATAGATTTCTTATCTAAAAAACCTCATGACAAGTTTTTATAAAATAATTAATAAAATTTTTAATCTCATTTGTATGAGAAATTTTTTTCGACTTGCAAACTTCAACGAATTTTCCTGCAGCTCTATATTGACTTCAGGCCAATGGTTTTTTGGGCAGTTTCTTAGAATTACCCGTGTATTTTTTTTTTTTTTTTTGTTATACTCTTTGTTGCCCAATATATATATATATATGTCGTAGTACTGTATCTTTTTTAATATCAAACGGCAAGCGGAGACACCTATCTCAAAGATTGGGTGGAATCGACTGGCACTACTCAATAATTTTATGAATCGGAAAATAGAGAAGTTCGGAAAGCGGAAACAAGCAGTAGTGACGAGATCGAGATTGCCTCGTTTGAATTTTCAAAAAGAAAATTAAAATTTTAAATAAAAGAAAAGAAAATCATGACTTTTATTAAAATGGATGATAACCTGACATCAGAAGTGGGATTGACTCAAGATTCCCTACAAGTTGCAAGCGATGAAAAATTGCGCTTACTGTTCGAGCAACAAAATCGCAGCTTTTCAGCTCTGGTGGAAGCCATCAAACCATCATCCAGCGTAGATACATATATACCTGAATTTAACCCAGATGTTGTGAATGCAGACGCTCGCGCTTGGGTCAGCATTTTTGATGAATCTAAACAACAACAGACCCAAGGACGGCGAGTGCCTTGGCGAGTGCCACCCGCATATGCTGCAACCCTGATAACATCTTTAATGGCCCGATAGAAAAACTTATCGACTGTGCAAATAGCTGTTTGCACAGTGTTAGCCCACATTTCTCAGTTCGAGCCTAGAGTGCATCGTCTGACTTTTACTACAGATATTGGTACCAGAAACCTTTTACAGGAAGAATTGAAGGCTATGTCATTTTGAAAAAAGAAAGCTGTTATCCAGAATGACACGAGTGGTCCAGACGCTAAAAGAAACAAGGCTTCAACATCATCATCAAGCATACAATGTTTTAATTATGGCAAGTCGGGTCACAAGGTAATACATTGCAAATTGGACATAACCGCGCATATTTCAAAACTGACCAAAAATGATAGTTCTTAAATCCATCGAAGCTGAATGTGACCTGTTTCAACTGTCAAGGTGCTGGCCACTACGCATAAAGCTGCCCCAAGATTATTCGCAAAAAAGGTGGCACTGAGATTTCTTCAACAGATCGTCGAGTGGACTTATGTGTTATCGGTACACCTGTTGGAACATTTAATCACTCCGGAGAGAAATTTGAATTTGTTTATGATTCTGGTTCAGAAATTTCACTTATTCAAGAATCAGTACGTTATAAATTTAGTGGTAAACGTAGCTTTCATGTAGTGACAATGACAGGAATCGGACAAACGAGCATAATTAGTAATATTCAAATCCAAACTTTTATTGAAGTAGATGGCATTAGCTTAGACATTTTTTTTTTCATGTTTTGCCAGATTCTTATTTACGCCATAAAATAATGATTGGACGCGAAATCCTTAGTCAAGGTATTGCTGTGAATATGACATCAGATAAATTATGTTTCAGTAGGGTGAAAGTTGTTTGTATTTGTGAAGCAATAGTAGACGTTTCCTTGGACCTGAGGCTAAAACCGATGGATGTTTTGAATACTTTTAAACAAAATTTTGTTACCGGATTACTTAAAAATCACACGGATACAGCACCAATACAAGTTCGACTAAAAGATCCTAACAAAACAGTTTATAGGCGCCCTTATCGATTAAGCTCGGAAGAACGTAGCATTGTTCGAGACAGAATGAATGAACTCGTAAACTGTGGGATAATTCGTCCTAGTTCGTCACCTTTTGCGAGTCCCATACTTCTTGTAAAGAAAAAAGATGGTTCTGATCGAATGTGTGTAGACTATCGTGAATTAAACGATAATACCATCCCAGACAGATTTCCATTACCACTCATCTCAGATCAAATTGATAGGTTGCATGGTTCTTACTTCTTCACGAGTTTAGACATGGATGGCTTCAGGGTTTCACCAAATACCTATACATTCTGATTCGATTGAGTATACAGCTTTTGTAACCCCTGACGGGCAATATAAATTTCTGACTATGCCATTCGGTCTTAGAAATACACCATCAGTTATTCAACGTGCAGTTGTGAATGCTTTAGGTAGTTTAGTGAATTCGTTCGTCATTGTCTACATGATATCCTTATTGTGGCTAATAATGCTGAAGAGGCATTGGAAAGACTCCGTGTTGTACTTGATGTGATTACCGCTAAAGGTTTCTCACTAAATCTTAAAAAGTGTTCTTTTCTCAAACATAAAGTACCTTGGTTTCGACAGCTTTGGCCCCAGCCGAAACTCTTACTCAGCTACGCCAATTTGTAGGATTTGCATCGTACTTCAGGAAATTTGTTCCTAGGTTTTCCCAAATTATGGCTCCTTTGTATACCTTGACGTCTAGTAAGAGTAGAATTGATTGGAACCTGTACATGAAGTCGTAAGACAGCAAATAATATTTGCATTTAACTTCTCAGCCCGTATTAACAATTTTTGATCATTCTCTTTTTTTAATGCAGAAAAGAGGCACGAAGTGTTTTGTGGTTGCATATTACAGCAAGCGTACTTCGGCTACTGAATCCAAGTATCCCTCATATGAGTTAGACTCTTGCAGTTGTCAATGCGATTAAACATTTTAGGCACTACTTACATGGACGTAGTTTTATTGTTGTTACAGATTGCAACTCTTTACAAGCTTCACGTAAAAAGCCTGATCTCACTCCTCGAGTGCATAGGTGGTGGACTTTCTTGCAGGCTTTTGAGTTTGAAGTTGTCTACAGAAAAGGAAATCATATGTGTCATGCAGACTTCTTTTCGAGGAATCCACTGCCATCTTTTGTTAAAGTTTACGAAAAAGTTGAGACTAAGTATGTTAACCTAACTGAACTGTCTGATAATTGGCTTTTGGCAGAGCAACAGCGAGATAGTGAAATTGTAAAACTTATATCTGTTATAAATTAAGAGGCTTAGTGATAATATATCTCAGACTTATATGACATTCGATCAGGTGTTCTTTATCGAAAGATACAACGTAATGGTAGATCACGATGCTTGCCTATATTTCCCAGGTCTTTAAGGTGGTCAATAATTAATAACACCCACGAAGCACTGATGCATTTAGGCTATGAAAAGACTCTAGAAAAACTCTACGAGCATTATTGGTTCGAAAAAATGTCAAAATATGTAAGAAAATTTGTAGATAATTGTGTTTCGTGTAAAATTTCCAAGTCTCATTCCGGAAAAATGCAAGCTGAATTACATTCTATACCCAAAATAGCGGTTCCTTGGCACACTTTACATATCGATGCAACTGGAAAACTGAGTGGGGAAAAAGCAGCTGGAAAGAGTATGTCATTGTGTTGATAGACGCGTTCACAAAATACGTTTTACTGCACCATTCAACTAACATAGATATTCTTAATAGTATTGCTGCGCTAAAGCAAGCTATTTCTTTATTTGATGCTCCAAAACGAGTTATTGCTGATCAATATCGTTGTTTTACGAGTCGAGAATTTTGTAATTCGCACAATGGGCGCATTCAGCGTAGTCAACTGTTGTGAATTATTATGATAGCGATACTTTAATGAGCGATACTTTAATGAGCGATGTTTTTCTCTGAATGTGTTGTTACTCTAAGCGTCAGAAAAGTTGTCAAAGTTTGGAATTTAGAGTCAAAGTTTAACCGTAACTTTCCTTAAAAAACGAGATTATATTTATCTCATTATTTCACCATTCATTCTCTAACGCTCAGTACATTTCAAGCTTTCATGTGTGTGCATGTTTTCGCATTGATCAATCATGTTGTTATTCAAGGCGTTGTTAGAAAAAAACATAAACTTGTAACTACATTTTGTAAAATGTACCAGATAAAGGTTAAAGCACTCAACAGTTGAGTTCAGGTAGCATAGAATTTTTTCGCTCGATTAAATGGCGTCCGCTATCTGATCAGTTTTAGTGAGCGCTCAAATAATTGCACCATTCAGCGAATTTTTACACAACTGTTGCCAACTGTTGACTACGCTGAATGCGCCCCATATCAACTTACATTTGATCGCAACAGGTAGTGCTCGTGCAAATGGTCAAGTTGAGCACGTTATGAGCACGTTAAAGAATATGCTCACTGCAGTTGAAACCAGCAATCGCGCCTGGCAAGAAGCTCTCCTGATGTCCAGTTAGCGTTAAATTGTTCTCAAAGTCGAGTTACCAAATATAGTCCCTTAGAATTGATTATAGGTAAAGTAACTAGAGCTATTGAAATAATGGTGTCTGATGCAAATGAACCACCATCAATAAACCTTGATGAGGCTCGAAATAAGGCTATTTGTAATATGGACAAAAATGCTTGCTATGATAAAATGAGATTTGATAATACTAAAGCAAGACTGGACAGATTTGTGGTAGACGATTTGGTCTTATTACAAAATGAAGAACGCAACCAAACAAAGCTTGACCCAAAGTAAAAAGGTCCATTTAAGGTAACGGAAGTTTCGGACGGTGACCGATATATGGTTACATCTTTAAATTCTAACCGAACGTACAAGTATGCTCATGATCGTATGCGACGAATGCCAGAAGGTCATGTCCCAGTCGAATTTGATGATGTTAATTTATGAAGAGCAAAGCAATTCAGGTCGTTTGTTTAGGTTTGATGTTATATAATAATGAAAAGAGATAATACTCATTGTTGTGATAAAATGTGATGATTGTATTGCTTAATAGAAGTAATGGTAAAAAAAAAAATCAAATCAATATCGCCGGATAGAGGTGCTATGTGTTGTTTGTGCCGATAGAGGCGCAGGAATATCACCGGATTGAGGTGTTATGTGCCGGAAAGAGGCAAAGAAATATCACTGGATAGAAGTGATTATTGGATTAATTAGCCGGATAGAGGTTACTAATCAATGAATGAAAGTGATTATTGATTTTTTTAAGTAATTAGAGAGAAATTACTGAATTCAACAATGTGTATTATATTGCAAGTTGAATTTTTTAATATTTGCTGTTTTGTGAGATTATAATATGGGACATGCCATATGACATTTGGATAATGAACTATCTCATAAAATAAGACTGTTGTTGAGTTGATTCATAAAAAAAAAATTAAATTGTTATAGAAACTAAGTTTGTTTTTATTTGTGTATGAGATAGGAAGCTAATAAAATTTGTTTGTTAATTAAAATTGCATTCTGATCAGAAATGGCCGAGTGGTTGTACTGGATACTATACAGAATTTTTATTTTCAGACGAGTCGCACGAGGACGTGCGAAGCGCCAGGATGGCCGTGTCGTAGTACTGTACCTATTTTAATATCAAACGGAAAGCGGAGACACCCATGTCAAAGCTTGTGTGGAATCAACTGGCACTACTCAATAATTTTATGAATCGGAAAATAGAGAAGTTCGGAAAGCGGAAACGAGCAGCAGTGGCGAGATCGAGATTGCCTCGTTTGACTTTTATTAAAATGGATGATAACCTGACATATATATAAGGGGTAAAAAAAAATATAAAAGGCGTAGAGAAATGTATGGGATGAGATTTTGCAATAAAGCGCGATCAAGAAACTGAAACCTAACAGTATTTTAAGCAACTTGGCCGAAATATTCTGCTCTCCAATGAATTTCGAACCGCCAAATTTTTAATAATAGCTTTTGAAATGAATGTGTTTAAGAAATATTCGTTCAAAAGTTTTTTTTTTGCTCATAAGCGGTGAACGATTGTTCTATATCAACGCTACATAGTGATAAGAAGTTACCATAAGAAAAAAAGTTTTTACAATATTTTTTGTTCACCCACTATGTCCCTAGCCTACGATTTCTGAACACAAAATATTTATTTTTCGACATATTGCTCCGGAACATGAGTACAAATTAAGTAACGTCATTGCAATGCATAGGCAGTTTATAGATAATTTAAATAGAAACATTTTGATATATTAATCGATTTTCTGAGATACCTGGTTACTGAGATATATATTTTTGAAGAAAAAAAAAACCCAATTTTTCCCCTTTTATTGTGGATTTTAGAATTTCAAGTTCGATATTAGAGAAGAATCAAAACTTAGTTGAAATTTCATTCACTCAGTGAACTGAAATTATCGTTCAACAAAAACCATTATCGAGGTTGCGTTCGAGTTTTCAGTCATCACTTCGTGATATAGGCGCATAAAATATTGTCATTCTGTTACGGGAGTGATTTCTTTGCGAATATAGTTTGTAATAGGCACTGCTTGTAAAATTATTTGGTAAGTTGATTTCGTTCATAATTTAATGTTTAAAACGTTATAATTAAATTTTGAGTCGCACTATGGGCTCGCTGACCACTTTTTAAAATAACCTTAAAACTCTTAACCTTAAAAATACGCGCACGCAATTACATCCTCTATTCTACTCAGAAGCTAAACTTTGATGACTTGCTGTTAAACGGATATTTAGCCTTTACAAAAACAATTTGCCATTTTGTTTGACTTAAAGTATTTGCTGTTAGATTGCAATAACAATTACACAATAACAGAGTGCAACAAACATAGGTTTTGGCTAGCAAAGTGGACAGTGACATTGTGGTGAGGCACCTTTATGCATGTGACCCACTCCTCCTGTGTTTTTATGTCTTTGTAATCAGCAACAATGCAAGATTCATCCTTGTCTTCTACTTTATCATCTATACCTACTACCTCACAAACAGAAGACGCCGAAAGCAATGCCAGTGTTCTCATGTTGTGTACCATTTCCAAAGTCCACATTCTATGTTATTATTTCTTCTTATTTGAAAACAAAGTCGTAGAAAGAACACACTTAGTCTACAAATGTTTCACTCCCTTGGTGCCTAGTTTTTGTGTGGTTAACATTGTTGTGATGTACTTGTTATAGTTCCGTTTTGGCTACATCACCAAGGATAGCAACTACAATATGTGTCAGAGCCTGTGTTTCCAAACTCTTAATGCGAGGTTATAACCTTATACAAGGTTGTGGTGGTTGTATATACGCACAACCAAGGTTTTCCACGCATTTGAGAGCATAAGCCAGAATTAGGTTAAGTCTTGTACAGGAAAGTTATTCTTTGCAAGTCTTCATCTCTGTATCTGAGAAGGCGAAGATAGCTTGCATGAGGGATATTTGATATTTCCATTTTGGCTACATCGCCAAGGACAGCAACTAAAATGTGGTTGCCTAAAAAAAGCCTATGTTTCCAAACTCTTAATGCGAAATGAGTCATGGAGGGGATGTATATATACAAAGCCAGGGTTTTTACGCATTTGAGAGCATAAGCCAGAACTAAATAAGTGGCTTTGCAGAAGAGTTATTCTTCGCAACTACTCTTTTCCTGAACCGAAGAAAAGTGATGTAACTTTCATGAGGGATATTTACTAGTCCCGTTTTGATTTCATCACCAAGGACAGCAACTAAAATACGTATCAGAGCCTATGCTTCCAAACTCTTAATACGAATAAAGTTGTATATTACATATCAGATGGGTTATTATGCGTATTTGAGAGCATAAGCCAGTACTAGTCTAATGTCTTCACAGGATAGTTCTTCACCAAAAATACTTTTCTTTTAAAAAAAACTGTTTGGCCTTCTTAGAGCTGGGGTATTTTTGAGGTAATTAAAACCAATTCATGTTAGTCAGTTATTATAACAATCTGTAAGATAGAGCCTGTCAGCAAGGAAAATTGGGCGTCAATAAGCTTTTGTGTTGATTATCGTTCTACTTATACAATGATATAAATATACAATTAAGGTTTCTGACTCTCATATGAAATGAATAAAAAATCTTTGCCACTTGTTAAAATTTTAGAGTAGCTTAGGGTCTATTATCAACCAGGTAACTCAGACCATCGAGTAATATATCAAAATATTTGTATTTAAATTATCTATAAACTGCCTATACATTAAAATTATGTTACTTAAATTGTACTCATGTTTCGGAGCAATAAGCCGAAAAATCAGTATTTTGCGTTCAGAAATCGTAGGGTGAAAAAACTTTTTTTCTAATGATAATAGTACAAAATCCCATCAGAGGACGACCTACACCCATCTATTTTCCGAATGAAAAGTACTTTTTAGCAATTATTGTACGTTAGTAAACAAATTGGCGGCCGTGGCGTAGTGGGTAGAATGTGTGCCTCTTACGCCAGACACCCCAGGTGACCCCATCTGACACAGAACATTTTTTCAATTAAATTAATTTTTCTGTTCTGCAGTCAACTCTCAGACAACTCTTAGACAACGGCAAGCCTCAGAGAGTAAAAACTGCCATAAAAAGCTTCTTGAGAACATAAGCCGTTCGGAGTCGGCGTAAAACATGTAGGTCCAGTTCTCGATCATTTGTGTGCAAACATTTCACATCATACACAACACAATTGATCATAAGAAGCTCGGTCAAAGTCCTTTCAAGGGCTGAGATGGTCATTTAATTTTTTTTTTTTTTGTAGTAAACATATTGCGAATAGATTGCCTAGTGGAAAGAAGTCAAGACTATATTTAATTACAATTAATATAATGCATTTTTTTTCGATTTCTACACCCATCTGTTTGCCAAACGAAATTAATATTAATTGAAAGACGGAAGCATAAGGAATGAGAAACCGTTGCCTATCATTTTCTGGTCAAGAGTACAGGATTGCCAGGTATGAATGCGGGTGTGAAGTTAACCACTCTTTGCCAACAACTTTCCAGCTGTCAACAAGTGAAGAACGACTGAAATTGGAACAACTCACAATTTGGCAAAGAAAAAAAACAACCCTTTGGACAACAGTTTTGGTGGTGGACAAAATGCGCTGCAGGATCCTTTGGAAGAAATAGTTCTGAAAACAGGTGAGAAAAAAATTTTACATAGTTATAAAATAATAATAAATCAAATCATCATTTCCTACGCTCACAGGCTCAAAAAAGATGCAGCATTAATTTTCATGGACCAGAACCTTTTTGGGAACAGGGGGGCAAACCTTCACATGGCAACGTGTCTGACTGCCTCAACCTCGCGAGGCCAGCATTATCCATGTCGAAATCGTCCCAAGTCGACTCAAACCTCCACGTGGTGTTCCCTGGGCAACGACAAACTGGCATCTGTCAGTTTGACGGCTAATTTGAGCGACGGGTCTCCTAGCCTTAAATAGGTTGTGCGTCGGGTTTGAAGCCCACCACGTAAAAAACCATTTCAATGAAAAGTTATAAAAGAAATATGAGAAAAATTATTCCCAAATCTGATGACGACCACCGCAAACAAAAAAACTGATAATGATTTACGGATATGCACCTGGAATGTCCGAACTTTTAATTGGGAAGGTGCCTCTATCCAACTGATTGATATCTTGGAAAGACACAAAGCTGATATAATTTCAATCAAAGAAATGCGATGGAAGGGACAGGGTTGCACTCGGCAAGCATCCTGTGATATCTACTGCGGCCATGCGGAGAAGCACGAGTTTGGGTGCGGATTTGTAGTTGGCAAGAGATTACGGAATCACGTCCTGCGATTCACTTCTGTGAACGAACGACTTGCTATAATCCGCATCAAGGCTAAATTCTTTCATATAAGCCTAATATGTGCGCACACTCCGACAGAGGACAAGGACGATGAGATCAAAGAAAATTTCTACGAGCGCCTTGAAGACGCTTACGAGCGCTGCCGCCGTCACGACACAAAAATTGTGCTTGGTGACTTCAACGCTAAGGTGGGCAAGGAAAGCCTCTTTGGTCCAACAGTCGGAAAGTTCAGCCTCCACGACAACACATCCGATAACGGAATGAGGCTAATTGACTTCGCCGCAGCACGAAACATGGTTATAAGTAGCACTAGATTCAAGCATCTCAATATTCATAAGGCCACCCGGTTGTCCCCTGCCCCAAAAAACGCGCAACCAAATTGATCACATTTTGATTGACGGAAGGCACTCTTCTAGTGTATTAGATGTACGCACGATCCGTGGTGCTAGCATAGACTCGGATCATTATCTTGTCGCAGCTAAGATCCGTACACGTCTGTGCGCTGCAAAGAATACGCGCAATCCTACAGAGAAAGCTAGACGACGACGAGCTGCAATCAAAACGGACAGCCGAAGCCTTTGCCACTCGACTCTCACTCCTGCTTCAAGAAAGCACTCCTCCGATCGACGATATATGCGCAGTGGGCACACATCTCCCACTCTCTGCGTACGGCTGCCGAAGAGGTAATTGGCTACCACCGTCCCCGCCGAAACCAGTGGTACGACCAAGAGTGTCGCGACGCCACGCCGCCTCCAAAGCCACCCTGCAGTCTGTTGTAACGCGTGCTGCTAAGGAGCGATACAGAGAGAACAGGAGGGACGAGAAACGTCTTTTCAGGCGGAAAAAACGAGAGGCAGAAAAGCGTGAGTGTGAGAAGATTGAGATGTATGGTGACAGGAACGAGGCCCGAAAATTTTTCGAAAAGATAAAACGTTTTAACCTAATTATGGAGAAGATCATTAGGGCTGCTGATCTGAGACAAAGCGGCACAATATTCTATAAGAGTGTTATGCTGCTAGCGTATGCCGATGATATTGATATCATTGGCCATAACACACGCGAAGTCAGTGCAGCATTCTAAAAATTAGAAAAAGAGTCGAGTCGCATGGGTCTTGCAGTAAACGCAGATAAGACGAAATATCTGGTGTCAACAAACAAACAGTCCCAGCGTATTGGCACCCACGTCACTGTTGACAAGACCTCCTTCGAGGTTGTGAAGGACTTCGTCTACCTCGGTTCCAGCATTAACTCCACCAACGATACCAGTAGAGAGATAAAACGAAGGATAACTCTTGCCAACAGGTGCTACTTTGGGCTCAGTAGGCAATTGAGAAGCAGAGCCCTCTCTCGACGAACAAAAATCACGCTCTATAAGTCACTAATCATGCCCGTCCTGTTATATGCAGCACAAACCTGGACGTTGAGCAGCTCTGATGAAAAGATTTTAGGAGCGTTCGAGAGAAAGATCCTTCGTAAAATCTACGGACCAATCTGCGTCAATGGCGAGTACCGAATACGATGAGCTGTATGAGCTATACGCCGACATCGACATAGTAAAGCGCATAAAAATCGAGCGGCTTCGCTGGCTAGATCATGTTGAGCGGATGGAAGACGACGCTCCAGCGAAGAAAATATTCGTTTCGGTACCCAGCGGCGGACAACGCAGAAGAGGGCGACCGCATCTCCGTTGGAGGGACCAAGTGGAGGACAACCTGACGAAACTTGGAGCTTCCAACTGGCGCCAGCAAGCGCAAAACAGAAATGGCTGGCGCAATTGCTTACAACAGGCAGAGACCGACTAACGGTTGTAGGCGCCATCTAAGTAAGTAAGTAAGAACCTTTTTGTAGTTGTTGGACATAACGCCTCAATGCAGACCAATGTTTTCTACATGGATAAGTCGGGAAAATATGTATCTTTTTGATAAATATAATGGCATTTTAAAACCTTTTTCCATTTTCTCGTAATAGGCCTTTTTATCTGAGGTAGAAATTTGACGGATGCTTCTTTCGCCTGCTGGACAGAAGGCCCTGGAATAAATAAGTCATTTACTAATCATCAAGTAGGAATTCAAAATACCTTTTATTTGGTACCAAACTCATTTATGTAACTCTTCAACTTCTTTCAGAGACCTAGCAAATCCTTTCGGAGCAAATATGGAAACTTTCCTTTTAGGAGTTGTTGGGCACTTTTTGTCTCAGGAGCAACTAAGTTTGTACTAGCATCAATCAGGTAAATATATACCTTTTTGATGGCACTAATTTTGGCATTATAACTCTCATAATTTTTTTATGCCAGGTGTCAATCCTTGGGAAAAGCAGATTTAAAGCTATTTTTAAGGATTCTGGACAGAACCATATGACCAACTACAAAAAATTATAGAACATCAACAAGGTATGTATAATAGCTTCCATTTGAAATCAAATTCGTTAAATTTTGTTTCTTACTTTTTCCAGAACACTACCTAATCCTTTTAGGACCAAATTGGCCAATTTCATTTTTGGATTTGTTGGGCACTTGTAGTTGCAGGAGCATCTTCATTTATGCAAGCATCAATCATGCCCGGGCTTCATCCTTGGAAAACCCAGATTTTGGACGATTTTTGAGGATTTTGGACATAACATCATAGAAAACTAAAAAAATCATAAACCATCAAAAACGTATTTATTGTTGTCTAATGTTGGCATCAAACTTGTTAATATTTTTTTTTTACTTTTTCCAGAATCCTATGTAATCCTTTCTGGACCAAAATGGCCAATTACATTTCTGCGGTTGTTGGGCTCTTGTAGTTGCAGGAGCGACTTTATTTATATCAGCATCAATCAGGTAGGTATAGCACTTATTTCGGGTTTGTAACCATCGCCAAGGATGAAGCCTGGCATAAAAAAATTACGATGGTTACAAGCTCGAAATAATTGCTATCAAAAAGATATATATTTACCTGATTGATGCTGGTATAAATTAAGTCGCTCCTGCAACTGCAAAGGGCCAATAACCGCAGTAATGAAATTGGCCATTTTGGTCCAGCAAGATTTACATAGAGTTCTGAAAAAAGTAAAGAAGAAATATTGTTAAACTTGATGTCATCATAACACTACAATAAATACCTTTCTGATGGTATATGACTTTTTTTAGTTTTCCGTGATGAAGTGTCCAAAATCCTCAAAAATCGTCCATAACCCGCTTTTCCCAAGGATGAAGCCTGGCATAAAAAAATGGTGATGGTTATAACTCCAAATAAGTGCTATCTTAAAGATGTATACCTACCTGATTGATGCTGGTATAAATAAAGTCGCTCCTGCAAATACAAGAGTCCAACAACCGCAGAAATGTAATTGGCCATTTTGGTCCAGAAAGGATTACATAGGATTCTGGAAAAAGTAAAGAAAAAAATATTAATAAGTTTGGTGCCATCATTAGACAACAATAAATACGTTTTTGATGGTCTATGATTTTTTTTAGTTTTCTATGATGTTATGTCCAAATCCTCAAAAATCGTCCAAAATCTGGTTTTTCCAAGGATGAAGCCTGGTATAAAAAAATGGCGAAGGTTACAAATTTAAAAAAAATGCTATCAAGAAGGTGCATACTTACCTGATTGATGCTTGCATAAATGAAGATGCTCCTGCAACTACTAGTGCCCAACAACTCCAAAAATGAAATTGGCCAATTTGGTCCTAAAAGGATTAGGTAGTGTTCTGGAAAAAGTAAGAAACAAAATTTAACGAATTTGATTTAAAATGGAAGCTATTATGCATACCTTGTTGATGTTCTATAATTTTTTGAAGTTGGTCATATGGTTCTGTCCAGAATCCTTAAAAATAGCTTTAAATCTGCTTTTCCCAAGGATTGACACCTGGCATAAAAAAATTATGAGAGTTGTAATGTCAAAATTAGTGCCATCAAAAAGGTATATATTTACCTGATTGATGCTAGTACAAACTTAGTTGCTCCTGAGACAAAAAGTGCCCAACAACTCCTAAAAGTAAAGTGTCCATATTTGCTCCGAAAGGATTTGCTAGGTCTCTGAAAGAAGTTGAAGAGTTACATAAATGAGTTTGGTACCAAATAAAAGGTATTTTTAATTCCTACTTGATGATTAGTAAATGATCCATTTATATCAGGGCCTTCTGTCCAGCAGGCGAAAGAAGAATCCGTCAAATTTCTACCTCAGAGAAAAAGGCCTATTACGAGAAAATGGAAAAAGTTATTAAAATGCCATTATATTTATCAAAAAGATACATATTTTCCCAACTTATCCATCTATAAAACATTGGCCTGCATTGAGGCGTTATGCCCAACAACTCCAAAAAGCTTCTGGTCCATGAAAATGAATGCTGCATTTTTTTGAGCCTGTGAGCGTAGGAAATGATGATTTGATTTATTTTTATATAACTATGTAAAATTTTCTTCTCACCTGTTTTCCGAACTGTTTCCATTAGTTGTCCTAAGAGCTCCACCATCGCTTTTTGTCCATTTCCTAAAAATCGCAAAACAGTTGTGCAAAATAGTTGTTGAAAAATCGTATTTGACGTTTGAAGATGTCAAAACCTCATAGAACGAGTGAGAATGGAAGTGGTTGTCAAAATTGGTAGTTAACTTCACGGACATGGTATGATTAGGGTAATTTAAAACGATATTTGCACTCATCTGTTTTCTCATTGAAATTTATATTCATATGCAGATAATTTTATTACGAACACGATGGTATTGAGTTGCCTAAGTAAAATCGATCAAGGCTAGGGGTTGCCGCATTTTAAACAGTGAGCGACGCACAGTGTAAGCCACGGACAAAAATAGAAGGCACTCTAATACTGAGGAATACGTTCAATCTTACTCATAAGGATTTTTTTCAAATCCGTCAAACTGATGGTCACGTTTTTTTCGCGTATGAATCTATTTCTTGCTATAAAGTAATTATGCTTTTCAAATTTTATGGATCTGGAATAATTTTTTTGGAGAAATATACCATATTACCGATTTCGGTTATATGGGAGGTAGGCGTATTAGTCGGCCGATTTGGTTTATTTTCACACCAATTATTTATTGGTAAAAAGTAATATTGCGTACCAAATTTTATTGACCTGGGAACATTTTTTGGGGAAATATACTATATATACGTATATATGTATACGATTTCGGTTATATTGGAGATGAGCGTGTTAGGCAACCGATTTGGCTAATTTTTACATCAACTATTTTCGTGACAAAAAACCATGTATGCAAATTTATATTGTTTTGGGGTAATTGTTTTGGGAAATACCAGATTACCGATTTCGGTTATATGGAAGGTGGGCTTTTCATTAATCCGATTTTTGTGTGAAAGATTCTCTTGTCGTAGAAGTTATTTTCACGAATTTTCATAATCCTGCTGCAACTCCTTCTATTTTTGTCCGTGGCTTATACTGTGCGTCGCTCACTATTTAAAATTGCGGCAACCCCTAGCCTTAACCGATTTTACTTAGGCAACCCAATACCATCGTGTTCGTAATAAAATTATCTGTATGGAAATATAAATTTCAATGAGAAAACAGATGAGTGCAAATATCGTTTTAAATTACCCTATTCATTCCTGAAAGTCCTGTACTCTTGACCAGAAAATGATAGGCAACCCAACGGTTTCTCATTTCTTATACTTCCTTCTTTTAATTAATATTGATTTCGTTTGGCAAACAGATGTTTGTAGAAATTGAAAGAAAAATGCATTATATTTATTATAATTTAATATAGTCTTGACTTCTTTCCACTAGGCAACCTATTCGCAATATGTTTACTAATGTACAGTAATTGCTAAAAAGTACTTTTCATTCAGAAAACAGATGGGTGTAGGTCGTCCTATGCACATTGGTTCCATCGATCAGATTTTGTGGCCAAGACCCAAATTTTAAAGTTGTAAAAATTTAATTTTTTCTTGTTTAATCATAAAGTAAACATGCCAAAGATAACAAAAACACTTGTTTTAGTTGTTTTTACCGTTGCTAAACTAAAATTTTGTTTACATTTCGCTGCGTTTGTTTGCAAAGAGTGGAAGCAATTAAATATACAAATTTTGCAATCTTCTGTTTAAAAGTAAAAAAAAAAATTATGGATAGTAATAATCACAGTAAGTACAAGTTGTATTTGTGAAAATTAATTGAACTTCTTTCTTGTGAGTAGTAAAAACTGTATTTTTCAAAACGGCATTAAATATAGAACTATTAATTGTGTTTGCAAAGTTTCTTAAGCTAAAACTAACAAACCTATCAAAATATAACCTTTATTTTTATACAGTTAACAAGAACAGAGTTTTCTAAACGTAGTAGCACTAACCCTTTTAGCAACTTTTTGCGATTTTTAAAGTTACAATTATTTTTGTAGGTGTCTACCATTTTAAAAATACCGATTTGTTTAACGCATGGCGTGCAAACGCAAGACCGTCAAAAGCTGACAGGGAAAAAGATGTTTATTTTATTTTTTTATGTTTTCTTTTGACAAATATAAATAAAAACGAATCAAACGCTTTTAAAAATATTATTCGATTAAAAGCTAAAACTATTTCGTTTAACTTGTCTTTGCGATGGATAAGAAGTACAAGAAATGTTTCTGCATTTCAAAAGAAATTTGCTGACTGGCTAAAGAATGAAACTGAAATCAAAGGTAATAAGGGCTTAGGTGGGCGTCCTTCTCTCTCATTTAGTGAAAAATCAGGCAGGTCGAAGAGAAGGGCAGCATGTGAACTATCCATTACATTAGAATTTATTGAAGGTAAAATAATTCAAATCAAATTCTAGCTGTTCTTAACTTTGATTGATGGAAAAATTTTAAATTTTTTAACTGATACAAAATCTTCGCAAGCATGTCCTATTTGTGGAGCTTTACCTCAAGATTTCAAAAACGTTAAGGACTTTAAATCCGAAAAATTTAAACCAAAAGAGAAAAATTTTAAATTTGGAATTATTCACCTTCATTGTTGGATTAGATTCTTTGAGTTTGTTTTACATGCGGGCTATAAAATTGGCGTAAATAAATGGCAGTAAGAAACTTGTCCGGTAAAGAAAAAGTGCCAAAGAAAAGGGAAAACGTGCAAAATCTCCTTTGGGAAAATCTTGGCTTGCGGGTAGATAAACCGGTGGATTCGGCAGCAGTAATGATGGAAATACTGCACGGCGTGCATTTGAGAACCATATCTTATTTTCTGAAGTAACGGGAGTTCATTCTAAAGTAACGGGATGTTCATTTAATTTTTCATTTGAAAATTATTCTTATATGCATGTCCTGTCAATTTGCTTTGCATCTAGATCAATTCGAAAAATATTGCTTTGAAACTCAAATAATAATAGAAATCTATGCTTGGCTTCCCATGACAGCTACTGTTCATAAAGTCCTAATTCATTCAAGGCAAATAATGGAGCATTTAGTACTTCCAGTTGGCTGTTTCGGAGAAGATGCATCTGAATCCAGAAATAAAATTTATAAGGCATGCTTCTGCACCATGCTAGAAGGAGTAGCCGCAAAGACAACCTGGCAGATGTTTTCCATAGAGACTTAGATACTTCAGATTCAGTTTTATCAAGCATTTCTTTAAAAAAACGAATCGAACAACGCAAACGATTAAACCAACGCAAACCTAATCAATAATTGGGTTATATCATTATTGATTTGTCAACCTAATGAAGTAATCGAAGCATCAACCTCAAACTCTACAGCAATTTTAGATACATCGGCAGATACTGATTCTGATGAATCATTAAGTGCTGAAGACGGATCTTTGGAATTGAATGGCCTTTATATTCCTTTTTGGATCTTTAAGAATTAGATAAAGCTATCTTACTTATTTCTTATTTTATATATGTAAACTGTTTCATTAAATTTTTGTAAATATAATACCATTTGTGATTATTTGAAAATAAAAATATAACCAAATTGAAATGCATAATATAGTTATTAGAAAAGTAAAAGTAGTTTTGGCTGCCATTTTGAAGCCACCATTTTGAATTTCAAATTTTTTACTTCAGATTCGTGATCAGCGACCCTGAAAACATTCGGGGCACCAAATTAGCATAGCATAATTAGTACAAAAGTTAATATGTTTATTGCCGCCATTTTGAATTTCGAATTTTTGACTTCAGATTCATGATCAGTGACCCCGAAAACTTTCGGGGCATCAAATCTGAAATGCATAATATAGTTATTATAAGAGTTGGCATGTTCATGGACGCTATTTTTAAGCCGCCATTTTGAATTTCAAATTTTTGACTTCAGATTCGTGATTATTACACTAGCCAACATATTTACGATATTTTGGGATATCATATGGGAATATTTTGGGAATCGTCATAAAACACATCAAGGTTCATTTTTAGATGGGTTCAAATTGAACTTTTTTTTCCAGGCATCTTAATATAGATAGATTATACTCAACAAAAGTCTCCGATCGGTTGATAGCAACGATCACTCTTTAAATAGAATGCCTCAAAGAAAACTTCCTTTGAAAACATTCTGGAAGCACTTCTGAAGAATGACCCAATTACATGCATATATTGAAAGAATGCCTTCTGGGTATAGAAGTGAAAGGGATGGAATTCAATACTTTCTCCTCCACTTTACCTTTTGGAAGCACTTTTTTGCTGGGATGTTAATCGCAATGACACACGCACTTAATTGATTTAATTTTTGCTGAAATCCGCTCAGCTGTTCACGTGTTATTATATTTTTTTTAAATAATGTGAGCGGGACAGGCAGACTTGGTAAACTGCAAATCTGCAAACTGTAAATCGATTAAGCCGTTCTCTTCTCGTTATATTTTTCAATATTGTGAGCGTTTCTGAATATTGTCATCCAAATGCAATCAGAATTGTTTGATTCATATTTTGTTCAAATCAATTTAGTCGTTAACTTCTAATTTTGTTTTTAAATGTTAGTAGGCTTAGCAGGTAGGCATGAAAAATTTTGGTTTTCTCATCTTAATCTAGCACAAAACAATTTTATACCTTTTTCATTCAAAACGGCTGATCCGTTCTCGTTATGCCCCACAATAGGGGGCGTAGCTTTTAAACCTTTTTTAATAAAAGAACATCGATTGCTGTTTTTGCGTTCAAATCTCTTGAGTATTTCTTGCCGCTGAATGTATTTATTCATTACCACTTTTTCTACTGTTTTTGAAAATGATCCTACCCACATCTGTACCAAATTCCAATACCGTAGTACCTATATTTACCGAGATATAGGGATTTGCAAATATTTCCCCATATACACCATATACGCACAATACATGTTCAAATGCCTATAGCTCATGAACCAATACACATACAAAGACCGTTTATACATAAAACCTTCGTATTGACGTCACCTTTCATGGGAAATCCAGAAACAAAATCGGTTCACGTATTACAGAGAACATAAATTTCATACACAATGCAACTTATTTTTATATATATATAGATAGATGTATGTGAAGATAAGTGTCTTGTGAAATTTTTGTTTTCAAAAAAGGTAGTTTGACTGTCTATAGGAACTATAGGAAGAGTTTTGGTGTTTTGTCTTTCACCACCGAATTCGCAAAATAAAAAAAAATAGCAGCAGCCTAATGATAAAAACATTACAGAATTTTTAAATTCTGTCAAAGGATAAGGATTCAGTGACCCATTTTAACCTAGTGTTCGCCCTATGAACCAAATTCGTAAAAGTAAACAAATGCAGGTGGCAGCCCTATGGTAAGAAAATAACATAATTTTTAAAATTCTGACAACGGATTTAGATTCAGTGACCCATTTTTACCTTGTGTTCGCCCACCGAATTCGTAAAAATAAAAAATCTAGGTGGCAACCCTAATTTCTTATAGCCTATAATCGTCGCATCAAATAATCTACATTTGAAAAGAAAATCAACTAAATTGGTTAAAAATTACGGGCAGCAGAGGGAAATAAACGCTTTTTTCACTTTTTTTATGTACAAAAAAAAAAAATGTAAACTTTTATGTAAACTTTAAAAAAAAAAGCACTAAACGAATTTAGGTTTGTCATTTTGAACCTTTAGTATCTATTAAACCTCTGCACGGATTAACTCGTTTCTACTACAACAATAGTGCATTCGGTGTTGAGTTCAGTAGTTTACATAACTATAACAGCGAGTGAAATTAACACCATAGCCATAAATAGTCTTAACCGACTTTCAACACATTCGTTTGGAAACGACTCAAACATAACATAGCCGGAAGCATTCGGCGGACAAACGAATCTAAACCAAACATAACAGAATGACGGATTTGTAAAAGATTAATGCTGCATAAATATATGAGTCGAATGTTATGTGCACAACATTCGGTGCATAAATTGAATTTAAGATTTTAAAAATTGGAATTGTACATGCGATGGCAGAATTAGACGGTCGCAATTAAGACTGTCTGAATTTTAAAATTCAAGATGGTTAATGGTGTGCCACCTAAAATTTTTTATTTTCACGAATTCGGTGCTGGAGCAAACACTAGGTAAAAATGGGTTGCTGAATCCGAATTCGTTGCCAGATTTCCAAAATTTTGTAATTTTTTTATAACAGTATTGCCATCTACTAAAATGTATTTTTAAAAGTTTTAACATGGTTAAAACCTTAAATTCAATTTATGCACCGAATGTTATGTTGTTTTGCACATAACATTCGACTCATATATTTTTGCTGCATTCATTTTTTACAAATCCTTCATTTCCTTCATTTTGTTATGTTTGGTTTAGATTCGTTTGCATGACGAATGCTACCGGCTATGTTATGTCTGAGTCGTTCGGAACGATTCAAACATAACAATCACTCGATTCCAAACGAATGTGTTGAAAGTAGGTTTAAGACTACCCGTGCAGAGGTTTAGTATCTATACAATATATCGCTAGTGAGAGACAGAAAAAATATCAATGTAAATAATAGGTGTGTTTCCGTACACATTTTCGAGTAAAAGTCGAGTAAAGTTCAATGTGAGAGTAAAATGAAATTTGAGAATAATGTCAAAAGTACGTAAACGACTTCTAGCTAGTTTCAAGCACGGCAACAGCTGATTGCCTATCAAATGTAAACTTTTTACAAACGCAACGATGCCAATTTTAACTTGATATTTTATATTTACTTATATGTATTGATATTTTTTGATATTTAACAATTTGTAAATTTGTTTTTTATCACACAACATAACCAAACAATGAACGACAATTTGACATTTGCTTATTCTTCTTGATGCTTGGTCTTATGTAGCTGGAACAAATTTCTTCTAGCACACTTCGAGCAATTTTCGAGCTCGAGAGAGCGGTTTTATGCTTGTTCTTATAGCTAGAAAAAGTATGGTAACACGTTCTAGCACATTGCATGTTACTACAGTTGAGTACGGAAACAGACCTAATCTTTAATGTAATATTTATATTAGATAATGCAAAATGACGACGGTCAAAACAATAGCACTACATATTATTCTCGTAAAAAAAGAAATAAGCTTCGGCTACTTTTTCAAGTTTTAATTGTTTTCGTTGCTTATTGTCTAAGGATAGTGATATAATATTTTGTCGCATTCTCGCAGTTGGTAATGTGACTGCTGCGCAGCGATCAGGCATTGAGCCAACTACTTGTTGGCCTTTTTTTTACAGAAACTGCTTTCATATTTTCTGAAACTGGCATTTTTAAATTTCGCCCGAAAGATTTTTATGGGGGCTTTAGTTTGGGGACCGTGGAGGCCATTCCATAACATTAATATGGTTATTTGTAAAACAATTGTTCGCCTTCTTGCTCGTATGCTTTGGATCGCTTTCCTGTTGTCAAGTCCAAATTAACGACATTTCATCCTCGGCATACGGTAACATGGCCTCATTTATTATATCCACATAAATATGTTGATCGGTTATAGTTTTGGTCCAATATATAGGTCTCACGCCATAAAACGAAAAACAAGCCCACACAGTCATACTAAATCCACCATGAATAATCGTTTTCGGAGTGAAATTTGGATTGTAATCCGTCCTTGGAGGCCTTCTTAAATACAAACGCGATCCTCTCTCACCATACAATACGTTCTCTTTAAAAATAATGCCAACAAAGAGTGGAAATATCATTCACTGAGGATATGTTCGCGGTGCTATTATTTTGACTGCAACTGTATATATAGTAAGGTGGGTCAAATTGTTCGAGAAATTTTTCGCAGTCTGGCTCAGCAAAAATCGTAAAATTCGTATTATATTCGTATTACGAAAGAACCATATATTTTAGATGAATTTAGACATTGCAACTTTTTGGAAAAATAAAACTAGATTTCTTAAATTAAAGTTTTTATTTTTTATTAAGATTGTTTCTTTCTAGTGATGACTAGTGAAGAAAAATCTGATATAAGAAGCAAAAAATTACTAAAGAATTGGAATAGCGAACGTAAATTTTGCAAGACTATTTACATCGAAAGAAATTTTTTTTATTTTAGCAAGCAAAAAAAAAATTGTACAAGATTTATACATAAATCAATAAATTAAGGTATAAAACTAGTTCCTGAAATTTCGTTTGCTATATGTTTTTTGGGTGGAATGTTAGTTTTTTGAAAATGTTTATATATGTTATGCAGTGCAACGCATTGCAGGCGTGGTTCATATCGAAATCCATCTTCAAAACAGGCACAGCTCAAAATTTACAAATTTTTTCTTTTTAATGTTAAACTAATCGTAGTGATTGCCTCCATCAACTATCAAAATTGTTCACTCCTCTTCTTACTCTTTATTTAAAAGAAAAAAATAATTTTGTCTCTTTGTTTAGCATGGAGTCCGCTGAAAAAAAAAATTGTTTTTTGCTTCTCCTGAAAATTTTAAAATTTTGAGTTGCGTCTCTTTTGTATATAGTGTGCGATATCCGATTTGAATAATTTTTAAAGATGTTCTTTATGTTGTAGTGGAGAAGGTGTGTGCCAAGTTTCAAAGCAATATCTCAAAAATTATGGCATTTATGAAGCTTTTACCATATAGATGACTCCACTTTGTATTATAGACTGGTAAATATATACCAACTTTTTTTTTTTGCATCTTAACGATAAAATATGTGCTTGCCTTTTGTATGAGAACTTGATATAATTTCTGCGATTTTCTCTTCTCTATTTTTTTAAATCTGGGTTTTTTTAAATTTTCAAAAGTAAAAAATTTTTACATTTAAAGGTTTTTTTTTATAGAATGTTTTATTGAATTGTATATGTATTAATAAAAAGTATAATTTATCTAAGTTTATCTAATTTATAAATTGATTTTTGCTATAAATTTTCTTCAAAAAATTCATCGGTTGGTTGATCAATTAAATCTCTTGCTTCTTTACTTAAGGGACTATGCGCAATTTTTTTTTTTAAATATCTGAAACTAGATATAAATGGATCAGATGATATCATAAGCATTCGAAATATGTCATTTGTTTTTTGCCTTGAAAACTTTCGGGTGTTATGTAGCCTATTATTATTATATAGGATTATAGAACCTATAATCCTTATATCTTTTCTCTTGCGCTTCTTCAGATAGCTCTCCAATAGGTAGGATATGATTGTTTATGATTTGTTCGCCATGCATTAAAACCTTATGCAGTGTTGGAGACATGACACGCCAAGGATATAATTAACTATAATTCTGCTGTTTCCTTTGCATACTATCCAAAACGCTCTGCTCGTATATGCTCATTGCAGCTAATTACCTGTAAGATGGTTCGCAGCCTTGATATGAAGACCTCATCAATTCCAGTGATTTTTGATGTAGTGTGGGGATCAACAAAAAATCTCCTGGCTGTGTTATCATCGTTGCTGCTGCCAGTTTTAAGCTTCGGAGTGTCAACAATGAGTCGCATTTTGCGGAACTCAGCTTGAAATTGTTTTTTTTGAAGCGAAGCTTTTTACTCCTCGTTCTGTGATTTGCTTGGAGTGAAATCTGAAAAATTTTCGACAGATTTTTTCTTGGAAATTTGATGGTTTCTTTGTTGTTAGTGCTTATTACAACAAGAAAATTTTATACTTTAATATTAAATACTAAAAATATTTTGTTGCCTGCCCGTGGGGATCGAACCCACGTCCTCTTAAACGAGAGTCCAACGCTCTTTCCACTAGGCCACGAAGACATTTTAGAAACATTTGTTAATTCAATCCTAATTATAACAAAAGCTATGCTGCAGTATATCGTCACCATCTATCAATAGATAGAGAATTGTGTATTTGCTATGCTACAACTATCAAAAATTTGCTTTTATTTGCCACAAGGTGTCTCCAGCATCGGTTTGTTTGTATTGTGAATGCGTTTGTGGTGCTGTTGGCATAGAGTATACATTATTATCTAGAGATTGCATCAACTCTGCTAAATCTCTGGCATGTGTTTACAGAGTTATTTCACTTAAAAACATGAAGAAAAAACTCTGTTAACCTCTGTTAACACATGCCAGAGATTTAGCAGAGTTGATGCAATCTCTAGATAATAATTTATACTCTATGACAAGTGCGTTGACAAGTGCGTTTTTAAGTGTCAAAAAATAGATGATATCAATAAATATGGAATTAACAAACGCATGCATGAGTCAGTGCAGATAAGTTCACAACCATGTGTGGAGAGTTAAAATGGAGAGTCGCTGGCATTATATGCCCGTATATGAAATTCGCGTGGAAATTTGACATTCAACAATAAAAAAATAAGCAGTAAATATGTTTTCTGTATATAATAATTATAATTATTAATATAATAATTAATTAATATTGTAATTTATTTTATGTTATTTTAAATTTTTGAATTTAAAAGTTAATTTATTTAAAAGAAAAAATTATTAAGCTATCAAATCTATGTAACTGTGAAAAAGCTTCGCTTCTCTCGTGTGTCCAACGACGCACCTGTGATTTTTTTCTTCCCGCATAGTTTTGCATGCAGAGTTTTTAATTGTGTCCTTTTCACAAAAATTCAAGTTATGCGAGACTTTCATAATGTGCTCCACAAAGCGAATTTTGGCATGCAGCGGTGAATGACTAAATGTATATCCCAGTTTTTGGCACTCATCAGTTGAAGGTTCGCTTTATTTGCTTCGATAAGCGCCGCAAATAATGCACGATTGAGTGTTTTTCGTGTCAGTTAATACCTGCGTTACCTTACCATCGACCATTGTGAGAAACAATTTATGTTGAATGGTGATATTTTTCCCGTTCAAAATGAAGATGGAATCTTCCAAAGTGTCTATTTGCGTATTAATGGCCGCTACTAATTTAAGAAAAACAATAAAGTAACAAATTATTATATAAAAAATTATTTCCTGTTATGGTACGCCACACAACACTGCGTGAAGAGGCACATTACATTTAATGCAATGTGTAGTGGTCTTTTTGTAGCAAGGATTGCAATGTAGCTGTTTACACTTGCTTTCTGCTTGACGTGGGATTGCAGTAAGCAAATGATCTTTTCGATCAAATCTGATGTCAGATGATGATCCAAATGGTAATGTTGTTAATGGTTTCCCATAACGCTTTGCAATAACGCAAGTGGAATCTCGTCTTCACTATCAAAACCACAAGAATAAGCATTGCGAAAAAGTTCAATATCTTTATCAGTTACATAGTTGTTGGCGCCATGAGTCGGAACAATTTGGATGTCGTAATGATGTTCCTAAACCACTTTAATGAAGCTTTAAACAAGCCATGCTTTTGTAGTAAGTTCTTACCGAGTTTCATTGATGTGTGACTTATTTCGAAAGCTATACCAAAAATTTTGGGTGCGGAAAAAGTACCACGCCCTTCGTTCAACACCCATAAAATGTTACCTGTGGAACAGCATGTGTAAATTGAGGTCGAATACTGAATTCCGAGGCTGTGCGATCTATAATTCCAAAACTGTTCGAAATTGAAAATTTTTGGTGTATTTAAGGTGCCTTTTACGATCGGCTGGTCCGACTGTAAAATCGATCGATTTGTGGGCGGTAAAAGTGGGCGTGACGTTTATATTTACATAGTGACTGCCACATGTATTCATTGCACCTACATACCAAGATTCACTATCAAAACTTGAACATTTCAGGAATTGAAACGATTGCTGAAAAGTGGGCGTAGATATAGTGTGACTACGCCCATTTTTTGTACAGTCACCGGAAGTAACCATCTGAACAAAATTACCAAATTTTAGTTTTTTATGATTAAAACCGTCTGATATATAGCATTTTGTTTGGTTTGTGGGCGATAGCCAATTTGGGTTGTATGGGAGGTACCACGCCCCCTTGTCCAGTCAACACCAAACTTCACAGGAACACTTCCAGAATGTTGCTTTAGTATCCCTAAAAATTTCATAAAGTTTGGTTCGGTGGTTTTGGAGTCTATACGTGATATACACACATATTCACACACATTCATTTTTATATATATAGAAGAAGAAGATATAGATAGAAGGATAGAAGATTACAACTATTAACAATACGAAAATACAGAAACTTAACAACAATAAAATATGCTTATCATATTATAAGCAATCATACTTTTCCTCACTGGTCACTTAACTTAACAACAATAAAATATGCTTATCATATTATAAGCAATCATACTTTTCCTCACTGGTCACGTGACATCTTCACACTTTAACTAATTTCACAAAACTGAAATTTTTGATTAAAAAAAAGCACTCAAGGAATTATAATAGGCAAAGCTTATCAATGCACACTTTGTTGACCGCTATGTTTTGTAACGCAAGACCAAATTGGTTAAAAAATTTAAAGTACTGTTAAAGCAGCATATTTAAAAAAAAAATAGGTGTACTACATGTAGTACGGTCGGCATATTTGGGTTAGATTTGGATTTAGGTATTTTATCGAAAAATTCCCGAAACGTCGAAAAATACTCTTATTATATTATCTTATATAATAATCCTTTATATCTTATTATCTTATTATCTTACTATAATTTATTAACACTTATGCACTTATTTCACTCATTTTTTCTTTAAAATACACAAAAACTTTTGCTCATTTGGAGCACGACAACCCATGCCGACATTAATCAAAACATGTTCATACAAGTTACGTAGAAGCCATGTACCAAAATGGGCAGAAACTTGGCTTTCGCATGTTTTAGGGATAAATAAATTGAGACATAAAGTCTTCTGAAGAAGTTCTCGGATTCACTAATTTGGATTTTTGCGAACTCGTTCGCGTCCGCGATGGCGAATACTAGATCTCGTATTCGTTCTAAATTCGAAACCAGTCCGACTAGGATTTTGTGTTTATTGGGAGTATACTTATATACTAATACCTGTTAATTTACATGTATGTGTAGTATGTTAATCTACGAGTATGTTTCGTTAGCAAGACTTTAACTGAGCTTGCTGCATATATATCGCTACCTTAATATAGAAAGGCCCTATCTCAAAAGGCCCTAAGTCAATAGGAGAAGAAGAAAACTTAATAAAAAATGAAGTTCTGTAGTTTCGAATTTTTTGTAAACAAATTTTTTTATTAAAAACTATAAGTGATGTAGCGATGTTACAATTCTTTTTACTGTAGAAATTGCAGAACTTTGTTTTTATGAAGTTTTTTTCTTCTCCTATAATGTAAAAAAAATTGAGTTAGGGCCTTTCTATATTAAGGTAACGATATATAACCTGCTGTAGGTTAACATTTACCTTTTGATGCAGCTTCTGAAGATAATTTGCAACAAATAAAATTAAAAGAAACACAGGGAGTTTCGAATAACTTAAAATATTTGAGCGCATGGCACTTTCACTAAAATATTTATGAAAAATTTGTTTTTTAATTTAAAGTTATTAAGGTAAAGTCTCTAATTTAAAAGGATCTAATCCCGGGATTCGGAATTGCAAAAAGCCTTCGGATTTCCGGGATTGGTGGTTTCTTTTCAATAAAAAATTTTCTGATCAAGGAAAAACACTCATCCCAATCATGAAACATTTTCTCCCGGAAATTATAAAAGAGAGTTTCCGATTTTAAGATAGCAGGTCATCAGTCGTCGACTAACGCTCGTTGCGATCGGTTTAGGTCATTCTTGCGCTCTGTGCTTTCACTTTTGCTTTGTCAAAAATCTGTTAACTGATACAAACAATTTACACAGTTGTACACTATATAATATTTGTGATTTAACTAAGTGTTTATCATGCCCCCTGGGCACTACAATTTTGGGGATAACAGGTTTGCTCCTTTAGCGGCCAGTCCCCAAAGGAAAAAAAAGAAGACTATCTTGCAAAAGACAATTTCTGATTTCCCTGATCTCCCCAAAATCGACCACGCGGACCCAAAATTCGTAATTGTTGCCTCTACAGACTCAAAAAAACCACTTTCGTTACATGATAACCTAAACTACGTCAAGGGCACTATTTATGCCCCATATCTTAATAAAGTTCCTGATGATGAAATAGTCAAAGAACTTAGCCCGCAAGGCGTTGTAGCAATTCATAAATATCAAAAAACAGTAGAAGGCTCAACTCGTCCAAGCGGAGTTATCTTAGTAACTTTTGACTTATATCGCCTTCCTGAAAACATAATTATTTCTTGGCACTCAGAAAAAATAAGGGAATATTACCCAAACCCGATGCGCTGGAAATCATGTCAGCTTCTTGGCCACACAGCCAAGCACTGGAATAACAATCCAACGTGTGTAAACTGCAGCCTTCCCCCCATGTACCTGTCGCTTGCACACGCACCTATTGCGCTAATTGCGCTGAAATCCCCCTGCTAATTCCAGGTCATGTAACAAATTAATACAACAAAAAGAAATTCTTAAAATAAAAACCCAGAAAAAATGATCCATCTGTGAAGCAAGGCATTTCTACAGAGCCCAATTGCCCCAACCTTCACCTTCTTTCAGCTATTCTGCTGTACTCTCATCAAGCAACACAAACGCAGCTAATATAAATCCTTTTATGGATTATGCAATAACACAATCAAATAATACAACCGTCCAAAACGACCAAATAAAAACAATTCCGCAACCTAAAAGCAATCAAAAAACCAACGCCTCGTTTTAAATGACGGCCAACCCACTCATTTCTCTACCCATCATTCTTTCTCACATATTGACATCACCTTGTGCTCTGCTAATATTGCCCCTAAGTTGTCTAGCTATACCCTTCAATGTCTTCATGGGAGCGACCATTTCCCTATTCTGACAGATTTTTCTACTCCTAAATCATACAAGGGTTCTCCAAAATCAAAATTAATTACTGAAAAAGCAGACTGGCCTAAATTCTGCCTGCTGTCTTATCATTTCTCATCTAAAACTCCAACTTCTAATAATATTAACAGAGAAACTGCAATCATTCAGAAATCAATTCGTTCAGCTGCCCATCTATCTATTCCGCAAACTAGCAACATACCACGCAAAACGTCAGTGCCATATTGGTCTAATCATCTCACCTGCTTAAGAACAAAAAAACAATCGTTATGGATTGAATTCAGACGTACTCGCTCCACAGTTAATTTTATTATGTATAAAAAAGCAAATGAAATATTCAAAAGAGAGCTAAAAATAGCAAACAAAAAAAGCCTCGAAACCCTTACGGAGTCTATTAACCCTAACTCAAATCACAAAAAAATATGGCCAGATATCAAAAAGCTAACCGGTTCCTACACCCCCTGCTACATTCAGCATATAGATTTTAATAACGGCCCAATCTATGACTCTGTCGAAATCGCTAATTTTTTCGGCTCTTCATGTTCAAATTACTCGCGCGACTCTAACTTCTCTAGCGCATTCAATTCAAATAAAGATCTTATGCTTAACAACGAATACATAATAAGCAACATTTCAGCACATGCAAAAGAAATCGAAAAACCTATCACAATTTTTGAAGTAGATCTCAATTTAGCAGATACGACAGGTAAAACTCCAGGAAAAGATCGCATCTCTTACCCGCTTTTAAGAAACCTACGGTTATCATAACTTAAACAGAGAGTCACATCTCTCTACAATAAAATTTTAACACAGGGCATTTATCCTCATGCGTGGAAAAACTCTATCACAGTTCCTATCCCTAAAGGTCACAATTCTGGAACCGAGTTAAAAAATATAGACCTATCTCTCTCCTACCTTGTATGGGCAAACTTTTAGAAAAAATTATGGCCAAACGTATCATGTGGTTTGTACTTTCAAAAAATTTAATCAGCCCACACCAAGTAGCCTTTAAAGAAGGTCAAGGAACAATTGACGCACTTTTATATTTCGAACACTTCGCCGCCTCTGCCCTTAATACAAAAAATCATACCTCTGTACTTAGCCTAGACTTCGAAAAAGTATTCGACAGAATTGGAGCGCACGTAGTTCTTCGTCAACTATCGAAATGGAAAGTCGGAGTTAAAACGTATAAATTTGTAAAGGCCTTTTTAAAAAACCGGACTTTTAATGTAAAAATAAATTATAAGTATTCTTCCACCTTTAAATTATACAATGGCATTCTACAAGGCTCGCCTCTTTCAGTTGTTCTATTCATTATAGCTTTCGATGAGATCAACAAATTAATATTAAACAAAATCTTTATCTTACATTATCTATGCAGATGATGTACTGTTTTCCACTAAATGCATAGATCCTAATACTGTCCAAAGCCAATTCACTGAAATACTTTCAGTCATATCTAGATGGTCTGACTGCTCAGGAGCTAAAATTTCTTTTGAAAAATGTAAGATCTTACATATATGTAACAAAAGAAATTGCGGCCCATTAAATTTCTCATTTAACAATACGAATATTGAAGAATTCAATACTTTAAAAATTCTTGGTTTAATTTTTGACACTAAACTTACTTTTAAGAATCACTGTTTATCTCTAAAAATAAGCCTAGCTGCCAGGCTTAACATTGTAAAATATTTTTCTTCTAAGCATTGTCTGACTCATATGTCATCACTTATCAACATCACCAAATCACTTATTTTATCGAAGATAGATTGCAAAGATGAAATATAAAATTGTTCTCAGCTCCCTACCACGCTTCTGCAAAAAATATCACAAACCAGATGGTTTATCAACAGCTCTTTAACTACATTAAATCATCATATCTATCTTCATCTTGGAACTGTCAACACTTCGTTTGCAGTAGTCGATAGTGATTCAAATACCATTTCAGCAGGTCACCTTCACCCATTTTGTGCGGTTTATACAGCCGAAGCTACTGCCATTCTACAAGCCATCGAATTTGCATCAAATCAGCCCAGCAAAAAATGCATCATTTGCTCAGATAGCCTATCTACAATCCTGTCTATTAAAAATACAAAAAATAAAAGTTATCTTATAACTCACATCCGTAATACACTCTTGCAGCATAGCAACACCATAAAAATAATGTGGGTACCAAGCCACATGGGTATAAAAGGTAATGAAGATGCTAACGCAAGGGCAAAAGCTGCAAATGAGGAGCCTCTCATTGTGACAAACCTGATCGACAAGAAATACATCTTTCGCCTCATCAATAACTATATCTACACTGAAAGAAAACGTGACTGGAGTGAGTTTCAACACCACTACTCAAGCATTAACGCAGAAAGCACTCTACCCCTCCTGTTGCTCATGCAGCGATCTAAAAACATTTACCCGTTTACGTAAGGGTCACACCGGCATCACTCATAAGCACCTATTACAAGGATCAAGTTCGCATTCATGTCCACTCTGCAACGCACATTCGCTGTCCGTTATTCATCTTTTAGATAATTGCCCTGCCCTAACACCAATAAGGAATACAATATTTTATAACCAAATTCCATCAAATTTTTTAAAATCTACCCATGTGAAAAATATTAAAAAATCAATGAATTTTTATCGTTGAGTAAGTTAAGAAACTTAATTTGATCCACAACATGTGAAATGCATTAACTTTTAGAATGTAAAAGCATATGTAAATTTCAATCGACATTAATTTCATTATAACGATATTACAAGAATTGTTTATTTATTATTTCATTATTGCAAAATTGTAAATCCTATTCCTTATTCATTTCTATTTTTAACTAAGCTACTTTACTTGCGTAACTAAACATGTTCTTTTTTATTATAAGAGAGCCGAAGGCCCTGGCAGCTAGTGCTCCTTTTTTTTCTTTTTTGTAAATTTGTGATTTATTTACACTTTTTCATGTACTGTAAACATTTATTATTAGGTGGCAACACTTTTGTATATTTATTGTAAGTTAATCGGAATGTCAGATAAAGAAAACTAAGTAAAATGACTGGGAATGGCGGTTTCCGGTTTTGATGTCTGACACTTGTTTTTTGGACACGTTCAATGCATGACGGTTAAATAAAGTTATTCACTAAAATAAATAAAATCATTTCAATTAAAAACATTAAAACCTCAGAAGTGGGATCTACCATGTCAAATACAAGACTTTCACGTTCTGAAATGATGGAAGATTTAAGAAAAGCTGGGGTTTTACTTCCAGAATCTGCTACGATTGTATAGGTGCGCTCTTTACACGAGCAGCATTTTAATCGTGAATTTGGTGGTGCCGTCCCAGTACTTACAACAAGCAACGAGGCTTACGAGAATTATTGTACTAAAACGGTGAATAAACAAGCTATTGGGAATGCGGTGGACAACTCAGTTTCTTCCGAGTCTGTGGCCAACGATTCTAACCACACTTTTGATGACACATCGCTAACCTCAATTCTGTTGGTTATGGTTCTGCTGATGTATGCATGACTGCTGCCCTTACTGATGCCACTTCTGTCCTTACTGCTGCCCTTACTGATGCCACTTCTGTCCTTACTGATGCCACTTCTGCTATATCTGATGTCACTTCTGCTAGTACTGCTGCAACCGCTGTTTATGAAAATATTTTGGTCACATCTTCTGACAACGTTATGGGTGCCCCTGCTGACTTCGTCACTTATGCCACTACTTCCGTCTCTAAAAATTTAACAAATACTTCTGCCGCTGTAACTGGGCCTAAAATCACTGCCGCTGTTGTCGGCGATGCTGCTGATCTCGCCTTGGAGCAGGAATTTGCTCGATTGGCTAAACAAAAATAACTGCTGCTACTTAAACGTGAAGTAGAATTTCTTCAAAAGCAAATTCATCAGAGCTCACCTGTTGACATGACAACTTTAGATGCAATGGTAAATAAATTTACTGGTGATGACACTTACGATGTCATGAAATAGTTTTTGGATCTCGAAGATGCATTTGAGCTCATTAAATGTAATGAGCACGAGAAACTAGTATGTGCCCGGCGTCTACTAGATGGTACCGCTAAATTGTTTGCTCGCACTACAGTCGCACCTACTTATAAGGATCTAAAAATCGCCTTGTTGGGTGAGTTTCGGCGCTCTTTTTCATTGTTGGAGGTTTATGAGCAGCTCAAGGGCAGAAAATTGAAGCCCAATGAAACAATACAACGATATGTAGTTGAAATGAGAATGATTGCAGAAAAGGCAGATATTCCAGAACACGAGTTAGTGGATGCCATTATCAGTGGACTAAATGACCGATCTTCTTTTGCAACAATGCTATATCAAGCTACAACACTTCGGCAGCTCAAAGTGTTATTGGAGCGTTATGAGAAAGTACGCCCAGAATTGGGAATTTTGGCACATCGGGCACAACAAGGAAATTTAGGACGTACACCAGTTGCTAGTGCTGCCGTGACAACATCAAACATAAAGACCTCTGCTCAGTCCGATTCACCACGGTGCTATAATTGCTCCGAATTTGGACATTACCAGTCACAATGTCCTAAACCAAAGCGGCCGAGAGGATCTTGTTTCAAATGCGGTGAGCTAGGACATTTCCATCACTTGTGCCCCAGTAAGCAGAGGTTGGTTGCTCCAGTTGTTGATGGCCAAGTAAATTATGATCAAGAGGAGGGAAATTTGGTGAAGGCTGTTCATGCTTTACAAATGGTGAGTGTCGCATTTAATAACAAACAAAGTGAGTGCACTGGGTTTAACAAAATTTTTTCACTTCTTGATTCTGGCAGCCCGAAGACCTTTATTAAACGGTCTTGTGTTCCTTATGCTATAAATACGACGTTGATGTCTACAGAGTTTCGTGGGTTGGGAAATTTTCGGATTCGTGCTTATGAAGAGGTTTTATGTACAATAAGAATTGATCAACAAAATGTTACTCATAAGGTATATGTTTTACCTGATTCAGATTTATCGGTTTCAATGTTAATTGGACGCGATCTTTTACAAAAATTCAATATATTTTTATGTAAAATAAAACCTTTTGTAAAATTTTCTAAAGATAAGTTATTAGAAATAAAAAAAATGAACTCTTTGAATCATTCAGTTTTGCTTAACGAAAGTGCACTTGATTTGTTTGATATAAAAAGGGTTGATAAAAATTGTAAACAGTGTCTGGCTGAGGAAGAAAATTGTAAAATACGTAAGATGTTGGATTTTGAAAATGAGATTGTAGTTGAGACAGGGGCAATTTCAAAATCTTCGTTGGTGCATGCAAATGAAAATTTTAGCTTACAGATCTTTGCAGTAGAGTTTGTTGATCCTAGTAAGTATAACAAAATTAACAAAATTATAAAAAGTATAACAAAATTCGAAGCGATATCGATTATGATAATGTTATTAATCAAGTTTTGCATATTGCACAAAATGATAGTTCAATTAATTTTGACATAAACCCGTTGCTTCCTGACGTACAGTTTAAAGTTCTTCAAACAGTGATTAATGATGCATATTGTGAAAATATTACTGAAGATGATAAAGAACCGTGTCACTTAAAAATGAAACTTAATTTAACTGATGATACACCATTTTTTAGTGCACATCGCAGGTTGTCGTATTCTGAAAAGATTGAAGTTCAGTCTATTATTGATGAACTGTTAGAAAAGGGAATTATTAGATACAGTAACTCGCCATATGCTTCGGCAACTGTCTTAGTTAGGAAAAAATGTGGTGAAGGTAGACTGTGTATAGATTATAGGTTTTTAAATAAGAAAACAGTTCGGGATAATTTTCCATTGCCACTGATTGAAGATTGGATTGAATATTTGGAGGGAAAGGAGTTTTTTACAGCATTAGATTTAAGGAACGGGATTCACCAAGTACAAATGGAAGAAGAGTCAATCAAATATACGTCATTTGTTACTGCTGGAGGTCAGTATGAGTACACAAAAATGCCATTTGGTCTCAAAAATGCTCCCGCATTTTTTCAGCGCTTTATTTGTGAAGTTTTAAGAGATTTGATTCAGACGAGAAAAATTGTGGTGTTTATTGACGATATAACAATAGCTACTAAAGATTTTGAATCGCATGTGGAAATTTTATATGATGTTTTAAGTCGATTACGTAAAAGGGGATTGGAATTGAAGATGAGTAAGTGTAAGTTTTGTTATTATGAAATAAACTTTTTAGGTTACATTGTAAATAAGAATGGTATAAGACCAAATGAAAATCATATTCAAGCAATTCAAAACTTTCCGCCTCCTCGAAACTATAAAGAGATGCAGAGGTGCCTAGGGTTATTTTCGTACTTTAGGAGATTTGTTCGGTCTTTTTCAACAATTGCTAAACCTTTGACAAAACTACTGAAGAAAGATACGGTGTTTATTTTTTCCGCTGACTGCGAAGAAGCATTTAATAGACTGAAAAGTATTTTGATTTCAGCCCCGGCTTTGGCAATTTATGGTCCAATGAAAGAAACGGAGTTACACACTGATGCAAGTAGTTTAGGGTTTGGCGCTGTTTTATTGTAAAAGCAAAATGATGGAAATTTCCACCCTGTGTCATATTTTTCAAAAACAGCGTCTGAGAATGAGTCTAAATTACATAGTTTTGAATTGGAAACTCTCGCGATTGTTTATGCTCTAGAGAGATTTAGGACGCAATTACAGGGTATTCCATTTACTATTGTCACCGACTGTAATGCTTTAGCTCAAGCTATGGAGAAGAAACAGGTTAATCAGCGAATAGCTAAATGGGTTTTCAGTTTTGAAAATTACAATTATAAAGTGAAACATCGGTCTGGGATCTCTATGGGGCATGTAGATGCGTTGAGCCGATGTTACATGGTTGAAAATTGTGATATACATGATGTTGACCTGAATATCCAAATAACTCAGAGTAGAGATAAGGTTATAAAAGAAGTAAGGTCGAAATTAGAAAACGAGGTTGTAGAGCATTTTGAACTTAAGGATGGTTTAGTTTTTAGGAAGAATGTAAAGGGTTTACTGCAGCTTTATGTCCCCAAAGAAATGGAGAATAATATTATAAGAGCAACGCATGAAAAAATTGGACACTTTGGTGTAGATAAGACGGTTGATCAACTGAATAAAAATTATTGGTTTCCAAAACTAAGAAAAAGAGTGAAAGATTTTATTAAAAATTGTCTGAAATGTATTGTTTATTCTCCTGCGGCTCGTTCAAATGAACATCATTTATACAATATTCCAAAAAAGCCGGTATTATTTGATACCATCCATGTAGATCATTTCGGTCCTTTACCAGCAATTCGATCAATTAGAAAACACGTGTTAGTAGTTGTTGATAGTTTTACAAAGTATGTTAAGCTTTATGCAGTCAAAACAACCAGTACCCGAGAAGTGTGTGCCGCATTAAAAAAATATTTTGACAGTTACAGTCGGCCCCGACGTATCATAAGTGATAGGGGTACCTGCTTCACATCTCAAGAGTTCTCCAATTTTGTAAATAAAAACAATATTACACATCTAAAAGTTGCAGTAGCTTCTCCTCAAGCTAATGGGCAGGTTGAGAGGGTAAATAGTGTCTTAAAAGCGATGTTATCCAAACTCACAGAGCCCATAAACCATTCTGATTGGGTAGGAGAATTAGTTAACGTGGAATATGCAATAAATAATTCGATGCATTCTTCAACAAAAAAACCTCCGAGCGTCCTCTTATTTGGTGTAGAGCAACGGGGAAAAATTATTGATAAATTAACTGAATTCCTTGAGGAAAAAAAAGAAACTTCGGTTTGCGATTTGGAAAAAACTCGGAGTGAGGCTTTAAAGAATATCGAAAATGCACAGGACTACAACTTCAAGTATTTTTCGAAGCACAATGCACCAGCGAAGACTTACGAGATTGGGGATTTTGTCTTAATGAAAAATGTCGACACAACAGTGGGGTTGAACAAAAAATTTATACCTAAGTACAAAGGTCCTTATGTGATACATAAGAAGTTGCCTCATGATCGCTATGTTTTAAGAGATGTAGAAAATTGCCAAGTTACTCAAATGCCATATGATGGAATAGTTGAAGCAAATCGGTTACGGATGTGGCTTGCACCAATTCCTGAGTCAGACACGGTAACTATTGACCCTTTGAGCGATACAACACCAAATTAGTTTTTTTTATTTAAGATCGGGTCGATCCTAATGTCAGGACGGCCGGGCTGTAAACATTTATTATTAGGTGGCAACACTTTTGTGTATTTATTGTAAGTTAATCGGAATGTCAGATAAAGAAAACTAAGTAAAATGACTGGGAATGGCGGTTTCCGGTTTTGGTGTCTGACACTTGTTTTTTGGACACGTTCAATGCATGACGGTTAAATAAAGTTATCCATTAAAATAAATAAAATCATTTCAATTAAAAACATTAAAGTACTAAATAAAATAATTAAATAAGATAGCAGATAAAAACATCTAATTTTTTTATTTTACACCAATGAATATTGAAGGTTGATGAACAAATTTACATTAAAAATTTCCAAAAAGTTTTTTAACTTTGGCCCCTATTATGAATTAAAGCTCAACTAAGTTCACAAGATTTATCCAAATTTTTTTCGTATAACGTATTACATACATTTCAGTTGAATCATGTAGTTTGAAAATTCTTAAAAGAAGGCAAACCACGAGGGTGGTCCCAAAAGATCCCGACCTAACAAAGAAAACACAATAAATTTGGGAACAAATATTTTTATTTTTCAACATAGCCTCCTTTCAGCTCGACACACTTTTCTCAGCAATGTTCAATAGCTTTGATACCGTGTTTTAAGTGAGAACCGTCGAGCGCCTCAAAATAGCCATCAACCGCAGATTCCACCCATTCATTGTAGGCAAATCTTTTACCACCGAGCCATTTTTTCGAGTTTGAAAAAGAAAATAATTCGAGAGGGCTAAATCTGGCGAATAGGGTGCGTGAGGAAGCAATTAGAACTTTAATTCATTGATTTTTGCCACCGCGATAGTGGATGTGTGAACTGGTGCATTGTCTTGATGAAACTACACTTTCTTTTTCGCAAAATGCGGCCGTTTTTTTCTTGATTTCATCACTCAAATTCTGCAATAAGTTGGCATAATACTGCAATAAGTTCGACGTTATTTGTTATTCCTTTTTAAAGAAAATCAATGAAAATTATCCAGAGATCCGATATAACTATTAATTTTTTTTTTAAATTGAAAAAGTTGGCGATATTTCGAAGAATATTTTATACGTTACTTGATAACAGTTATTTTCAATTTGTATTTTTTAAGTTGCCTCGTAGCCTTTATAGATAAGAAAAATTTGTTTACGTTGCTCATAACTTTTATTTTAAAAAAATATTTTTAAACGTTGCCTGATAAGAGCTATTTAAGAGAAGTGCATTTTTACGTTTTTTGATAGACATTATATTTAATTAAATCAACAATTTTTGGAGTTTCAAGAGGGTTTTTATATCGAGTTTTGGCACTTTATATGTCTCCACTATCAATGAGACAGAATCACCCTGATTGTGAAAAACGGCGGATTAGTTGAGGCGGGAGTTGATCCGATCCGCACTCCCTTCACTTTTCAAAAAAAATCATATTGTTGAATCCGTGTGAGTGGTCTGCAATACCGATCCGCTAAATTCGCTTTGAAAAACAGCTGTTCATTCAGCTGCTAAAACAAAATAAACGAGTAAATATGAAAAACAGTGGAAACTTAAGTAAAATAGGGAAAACGAAGGTTTCAATGTAAGTATTTAGTGAATGCATTAAATAAGCATGCTTAAACTCCTTTCCAAACAGGAAATGTAATTACGTTGTTTTTTGGACGACGAGAAACACTTTTAAGCATATTTAACACCTATATTATAGCCGCGTGTGCATATTTTTAAAACTCCATCTAAATGTGAAATTGATTTTTTCGCAAAAAAATTTAATTAAAATCCGATTTGGCTGTTGGAAAAACCGTAAAAAAATTTTGTTAAATGCAGAAAACTAATTTTTTTACGTAATCTTTTTTACGAGAAAAAGAAGTCATTGCTACTTGCCTAGCACTAACATAACTTTATATAATCATAGTATACCATGGACAAATACGGTTAAATACCTAGGTGTGGTTTTTGATAAGAAATTACTATTTCGCGAGCATATCAATCATATTAAGGACAAATTTAGCATAGCTATAAAGATGTTATATCCTTTGATAAATAGAAATTCTTGCTTAAGCAGAGAAAATAAGTTAATTATTTGTAAAACCATATTTCAAGCCATTATTTTATATGCTTGTCCTGCCTGGAGCGTCTGTGCTCATATAAAAACATTACAAATATGTCAAAATAAGCTTTTGAAAATGATGCTGAGACTCCCGTGGCATTTTTCCACAAATAAACTCCACGTCGACTCTGACGTCAAACTGGTATCAGTTCGTATAAAAGAAATAACTGACAAATTTAAAATTCGTTGTGATATGTCCGATAATAGTCTAATTTCAGAATTGTACCAATAAATGTTGTATATATATATATTCAATTTTGTATTAATTTTTTACTCACTGTTAGTCTACAAATGTTAATTTATTACTAGTTTGTAAGCTTTACATTGAAGGTTTTTTAATTGTAGTATTTTCCTTCTAAAAATAATTTTCAAATAAAAATCTCTGATAAATTCTAAGTTTAAGAATTAAGGTGTAAGTACCATATATCTGTAAATTGTGCGATAACATATGTTTTGTAACGTTTTCTATTTTTCTACTAATAAAGAAATGTCTCTCTCTCTAATTTTTTTACGGAAAACTGCAAATTTGGCTTGATAAAATTAGAAAGTAAAATTTTTTTCTAACAAATTGTTTTATGCTTTTTATGCTGTTTTATTCAATATTATTATTTATAATAAAAAAAAAAAACTGACGAATAAAAAATTTTTTAACACATATTCAAGTTTTTTTTTCAAATTCGCAACAAACTTGTTGCGGATGAAAAGTGAGTAATTTTGTTTTTTATTTATGTTTGATAAAATTAGAAAGTAAAATCTTTTCCTAACAAATTGTTTTATGCTTTTTATGTTGTTTTAGTGAATAAATTATTTATAATTAAAGAAAAAAAAACTGACGACCAAAAAATTTTTTAACACATATCATCAGCGACCTTTAATTATCTTAAATTAATGTAGCACATTCCATTATTTAAAAATTTTTTTTCAAATTCGCACTAAACTTGTTGCGGATGAAAAGTGAGCAATTTTGTATGGAGTGCGGATCTACTGCATTTTCAACAATCGCTTTTTTTACTCTGAATCCGCGAACTTTTTTATCGATCCGCACCGTACTTGCTCGCCGGTTTTTACAATCGATAAACCAAAGAGTTTCAGTAATTTTCCAGCCGCAACTGATCCGCCGGATTCAACAATCAGTATAAATATGTATACAAAATTAAAATTTTTTCGCATTTGTCGAATTGATAAACGCATATATTATTTTGTGAAGCTTATTTTACTAAAAGCAAAAAGAAAACTTAAAACCAGTGTTAGAGATTGCTTGACTATATTCAATGCATATGTGATTGCTTTTCTATGACTACGAAAGTGGAATCAGCGAAAGTAAGAAGCAAATGCAAAAAAGAAATAAAAGATAATTTTGCTTCAGTTAACTGAAAAAAAAGTTGTGCTTACGAAGTTAGCCGAATGAAATGCTTTGAAACGAGTTTCAGCAACTGCCAGCAACCACGGCAGAAATATAAGGTAGAGCCGACTAGGAGAAGAATGAAGAAGACAGCAGAGAAAATGCTGGTTGGTTGTCAAAATCAGTTGTTCATCTCGAGTTTCTTTATGTTCACGTTTCGCAGTTGATTTTAGGTTAGAATTGCGCAAGTTTTCTTGCAAATTTAAGACTTCTTCCACATTTTATAGTTTTTATTACACTGTTTTTCTAATATTTTCACTCAAATTATCACAAATTTAACACATGAGACAGCACAGTTTATAACTTGGAAACATATTATATTTACTTCGTTTGCAATTTCTACAAAATTCGTCATTTTGACAACTATAATTCTCATTTTCCACTATTCGTTGACGCGTGAGGCACTAAGCGACTCGGCCCTACCTTATAATTCTACCATGCCAGCAACTAGCTGCTGTTTTCGTTTTCTTTGCTTTGACTTTAGTTTTTTGTCGCAGATGGAAGAAATAGTTATTGCAGAGTTTGAAAATTTTTGCTGTGCTTACTTAACAGCTATAATTTATTGCTGTGGCTTGCTACTTCAGTCATTCAGTTTTTTTAAGCTTAAGATATCTAAGTCCTCTTTTCCACGCGCAATTTTTCTTGCCAGCAAGTTTTCAATTCGCTTTTGAACTTGCCATTTGCGTTTCCATTCAGCAAGATTCCTTGCTCAATTCTGATTTTACTTTGAAGAAAGACTGATAATTAAAAACAAAGAAAAAGAAACAACGTAAAAAATGTTTTTCATTCATAACTGTTAAGAGGCAATGTAACAAATAAAAATGTAAAATAAAAGTTATCAGCATCGAAAAAAAAAAATTAATTATTTATAATTGTTATCACAGAGAAAAATTAGTTTCTGTTGAAAATAGCAATTACTTATAGATGAAAATTTTTTTTTTTGGAATGTAAAAAATATATCACAATTTTTTAAAATATTTATTTAACAGTTGTCTCTGAAATTATCCCACGCGCATCCCAAAAAACTGACGCCATGACCTTGTCTGCAAATTGAAATGTCTTCATACTTTTTGAGCCGATTCTCCCTTTTCAGTCCGTTGTTTTGACTGTTCCTTCGTCTCAGGTTTGAAGTGATGGACCCATGTTTCAACCGTGGTTATGAATCGACGCAAAAACTCCGCTTTATTGCTGTGGAACATTGCCAAACAATTGATTGAAACATCCACACGTTGCTGTTTTTGTTCCATTGTGAGCAAACGCGGCAATCTTACGCACAGCTTTCTCATGTCCAAATTTTCAATCAATATGCGATGTACAGCACTTTTTGAAATGCCTGCCATGTCTGCTAGCTTGAGTACTTTTTAATCGACGGTCATCCAATACCATTTTGTGGATTTTCTTTACCATTTCTGGCTTGGTCAACTCATTTGGTCGGCTACGACGATATTCGCCTTGGCAGCTCGTATGGCCTCGTTTAAACTCTGCCACCCAATTACTGTTGTAAACAAAGGAGCAGACTCCTCCATAGAATCCAGCTCGGCTTTGATATTGGTGAGACATAACGATTTTTTTCCAGTTTACAAATTCACTAAGAGCGTTCACTTATGATGGCTGCTAAACAAATACTAAAAAACGTAGCGTCTTAAAACTTGAAACTTTAGCTATATAAGATTAGTACTTTCTACCATAGTAATTTTTTAAAGCAACAACCGCTATCTATACGTCAGGTCGGGTATTTGGGACCACCCTCGTACATGGTTCAACTGGAATGTATGTAATACGTAATTCATAATAGGGGCATTTATCTTAAAAACGGAAACTCCCTTTTACAACTCTTGGGAGAAAATGTTTCATGATCGGGCTAATTGAAAGGGTAACTGAAATAAACAATATTTAACGCAAACGAAAAAATTATTGTATATTATATGGGCCAATCTGTAATTTCTGTACAATAATTAGGCCAAATCGTGGCTCATCGTTGTATTATTGAATTAAATAAATAAAATAAAATAAAATAAAATAAATAAAATTTTTTTAAATAATGTTTATGATTTTTTTGGAGTTTTTTGGCCAGTGCTTTTTTAAACTGCAATCAAACAAATGATTCAATTTGTTCCCAACGTTTCATCGCTTATTTAGCGCCTTCCTCAGGGGATTTTTTTATTGCTATAAAAACACAAACTTTGAACAATTAAATATACAATTAAAGCTTATGTGATATAAACATTAGATTTACAAATATCGGTGTTATAAATACATTTTAATTTTGGCACAAATTATTTTAACTTCACGTACATTAAACATAAATAACATAAAAATTAAAAACATTAAAATTTTGCGACTCCGCGGTTTTAAGGCAATAGCATAGTTGTTATTAATGTTGTTAGTGTCCACCACCATTACCACCACCACCATCCCCACCACCATCACCATCACCATCATCATCATCATCTTCAGCATCATCATCATCATCATCATCACCATCACCATCACCATCACCATCACCATCATCATCATCAACAACATCATCATCATCATCATCATCATCATCATCATCATCATCATCATCATCATCATCATCATCATCATCATCATCATCATCGCGTTAACATCGTTTTCGCTGTGTTTTTCTTGTTCGACTGTTTTTTTTGCTTTGATTTAAATCACTCATTAAATCACTCATACATCCAAAAGAGTGAATCAACTAACTAACTTGATTATATAACCCTCAATTTACATAAAATTTATAACTAGATTTAAACTTAGCTTTAAACATTTAACACTTTTCTTGGCATATTTTCCCTAAAACGAAAGGGGGTGACCCCCCCTATGAAAACAGGTTCAAGGATTTAAATCCTGACCAAAGCCTTAACAATAATATTATCAAAAACAAACGTCTTAGAGCTGAAGATTTCTCTTCCTGAAATTCGTCAAAATGACGACCACATTTCGCGCTATCACGTTATTTCTGCTATTTCCAACTCTTCAGAGCAATATTCACGTCCAATTGCATCGTACAATGTTTTCCAGGTTGATAAAGGCTTAAACTTCATCTCACGCGAATACACGGAGGTAACTGAACTAAGATCTGTTATTAAAAACCTTGCATTTAAAGGCGGCAGAAACATTTTTGAAAGCTACTTATTCTACTTTGACAAGATTCCGGTCAAAATATCATCCCATGTAAGTTTAAGCTCAACACAGGGTAGACTATTTTCAAAAAAATCGTTGACATCCCCGAAGAGCTCGTTGAGGCTTTAACAAACCAAAAATTGGAATCCGAAAAATTATGAAAAAAACCGATGATACATTGGTACCTTCTGGTGCTGCGATCGTTACGTTTGATCTTATTCGCCGCCCCGACCACCTGAAATTAGGTTGGGAGAGAGTAAAAGTCCAAGAACGCGTTTCTAACCCCATGCGGTGTCTCAATTACCAAAAACTCGGTCTGTTCGCTCAACAAATCGAATAAACAAAACAATTAAAAATTAAAATTACAAACTTTATTCAAACTATTACAAACTTTATTTAAACTATTATTTAAATTCAAGACACAACCACGACCATCAAATCAGACGATTAAAAAGCGACAGACTGAACAGCTGAGCAGAGTCCACTGATTCACCATATAAAGTCTTGTACATGCAGTACAAACAAAACAACGAAAACAACGCGATACAAAAAATCTTAGCGTACATTGTAGCTATGTAAATAAAAAACTGTCTGCTGCTAAGCGAGCAGTTGGAATATATAACAAACAAAAAATGCAAGTTTGCAGTTTTGGTGTGACGTGTCTTGAATATGACTGGACAGCCATCTGAAACGAATGTTTCAAATAACTGACCAGTGTACAAAGAATTTAACTTAATTATTAAGATATATTTTAGGGTTTATAAAGAATTTAACTTAATTATTAAGATATATTTTAGGGTTCTCCTCGAACATTCCGCCCCCCAAGGACGATAGTTCTTCAAATAGGAGAGTAGACCGAAAAGGTATCAATGAGTAGAAGTAAGGCCGATGGAGGTTATTGTTCTCGCAGCCGAAGTGCCATTACTTCCTTCATTAGCATCGCCGGGATCTAAATTCGGAAAAAAACAAATTTTTCTGATTGGTCGTTTAATAAATTTACCATTGCATTTTAGTGTGACCACGCGAACCAAGTCGTCCTTGCCGGGATGAACTTCTGAAATTTGTGCTAAGGGCCATTTTCCAGGTGGACATCTCTCATCATAAAGTAAGACCAGATCACCGATCTTTGCATTCGTGCGAGTAGTTGCCCATTTTGGTCTTGATTGTAGTCGTCTTAGGTATTCCGAATGCCATCTCGACCAAAAATGTTGCTTTATCTGTTCCAGCATTCGCCAGCGGTTGTTGCCGGTTGTTTTAAAATCTAGTAGATTCTCATCTGGTATATTAATGGTAGGCTCACCAATTAGAAAATGAGTAGGTGTGAGTGCATCGCAGTTTTCAACATCTTCGTTAAGTGGACTCAGTGGTTGCGAATTTAAGCTGAATTCAATTTCAGCTAGCAGCGCAGCTAGTTCCTCATAGTATAGTACATGGTCTTGCATTATTCTTTTCAAATGATACTTGGTAGATTTCACGCCTGCCTCCCACAAACCACCAAAATGCGGAGATGCGGGAGGAATAAAATTCCAGGTTGTACCTTCTTCCGCTAAAAGTGCTGTCATTTCCTTCATGATTGAAGAAGTATTTCTAGCATGCATTTTTTGCAATGCAGTATCAGCACCTACAAAGTTTGTACCGCAATCTGAATATATTTGAGTACATTTACCTCTTCTTGAGACAAAGATAAAGCTTCAGTTGAAAGACTTGATACGGCTTCTAAGTGTATAGTTTTAGTTACCATACACAAGAATATGCATATGTATCCTTTTGAACTTTTCGAGTTTCGAAGTGATGACTGTCGAACATCAATGGGTCCAGCATAGTCCATACCGATATGGAGAAAGGGTCGAGCTGGCTTAAGTCGAATTGAAGGCAAATTTCCCATGAGCTGCTCAGCGGTTTTAGCGGTATACTTAAAACAGACCAAACAACGTTTCAATATGTATCCAATATTATCCAATCCAATAGTATCCAATATTTACAACGAACTAAATTCAACATCAATTGAATGCCTGCGCGTAATGTTCTAACATGAGCATCTGAAAAGATTAAGACAGTAAGTTGATTTTTGTTAGATAAAAGAATAGGATGCTTCATAGTTGAATTGTCCTTTTGGCTGGCAGCTATTGGATATCTGCTCGATTTCTTTAGAAAATCTATGCGTTGAGATATCAGAATAAGGCGATGTGTTGCCATTTGTATCTCTTGAAATGAGATATGTCCCGTATGGCGGTCACTCTTGTTGCTAGAGTTATGACATAATCGAAGTAAATAACTTGTTATTAGAAGCGTTTTTCTTAATGTGGAATAGTTTATTAATATATCTGGATACGACTCTGAATCCAGATTTGATGCTTGAACGGACCGTCGCTCCTCTAAAGATGTTTTTGCTGCTGGATCAACATCGGACGGCCAAAGAGGCAGGAACATCTCTCAGCCAAAGAGGGCCATGCCACCATAGTTCATGGTTAACTAGATCTCGTGGCATAACACCTTTTGTTGCGCAGTCAGCAGGATTATCCTTTGTAGGTACGTAACGCCACTGACTTATGGATGTCAAACGTTGAATTTCAGCTACACGATTAGCCACATAAACGGTCCAGCGTATTGGTTGTGATCTAATCCAAGCTAATACAGTTGTACTGTCACTCCATAGAACTACCTCATCTATGGATCCCTCGAGTGATTCCGATACTCTGTTAATAAATTTTGCTAAGAGTTGTGCTGCACATAATTCAAGTTTTGGTATTGATAGTGTTTTAAGTGAAGCAACCTTGGTTTTTGCTTGTAATAACTGTATAATGATGTCTCCATTCTCAATGATAGTACTTGAATAAACTACTGCAGCAAATCCTAATTCTGAAGCATCGCCAAATCCATGTAATGAACATTTCCTCCATTTTTAAATACCAATATATCTATTAATCTGCACCTCTTTCAAGCACTTTAGTGTATTTCGATATTCAAACCACTCTAATCGTATATCGTCTGGAAGCAAATCGTCCCACTTGATACCAGCAAGTCATAATTTCTGGAATATCAATTTAGCAAGAATTGTTGTTGGTGCTACCTATCCCAAAGGATCAAAGAGTTTCGATGAATCCGATAACAGGCTTCTCTCATTAGGTGTAGATGATGTATCAAAGTTAACTATAAACGAAAAACAATCAGTATATGGTTTCCAATATAAGCCTAATGCTTTTATAATATTACAGTACTTATTGGGCCTGATAATACCTAACCATAATGAGTTTCTTGGAAAATTAGTCCATTCTGATCTTTGTGTTGACCCTTTTTCAAGATTGAACCATATACATCAGCGCCCAATATAATATCGATTGGTCGTGATTTAAAATAATGAGGATCAGCAAGATTAAATGGTAAGCTTCGTGGTATCGTTAATGGCGAAACGCTTTGATTTGGTAAATTGATAAATTAGGCAAAACGAATGCTTCGACAGCGACAGAGAAGGCATCGTAATTTGAATATAATCGCATGTAAGTGGACTTCCGTGCATAATTGATTTGGTTAGAATTAATCCCATGCATTTTGAGGTGAGTTGAATGAAAGGGAAGTTTGTATGTTTGGACAAACTGTTCAGTAATAAATGATCCTTGAGAACTCTGCTCTAAAAATGCTCTTGCAGATACTCTACCATTTGGGGTTTCAATTTCAAGCAAAATTGTTGCAATTAAGATATTTGTTGAGTATTGCGGCTGATGCGCATCGAGAGTTGAAACATGATGATTTTGCAAACGACTGGGACTGGGCTTGGCTATGACATTTTTTGTGGTATCACTTGTAAAGTTATTGTGTAAGAGCGTGTGATGCTTCTGATGACACACTTGGCAAGTATAGCTTGATTTGCAATCACAAGCCTTATGTCCGCTACTTAAGCTTACTTACTTACTTACTTAGGTGGCCGTGACAACCCGTGTCCGGATTTCGACCGACCTCATCAGCTCTCGCCAGGCGCCTCTGCTTTGCGCGCGCCTTCTCCAATCGGATACACCAAGTGCGGTTAGGGCTTCCTCAGCCTGGTCCATCCATCGGAGGCATGGTCTCCCTCGTCGTCGTTGACCAGCGACCCTCGCTTCGAGCACCTTTTTCGCTGGAGCTTCGTCGTCCATACGATGGACATGACCCAGCCAGCGTAGTCGCTGCACAGTTATACGCCGAACTACGTCAATGTCTCCGTAGAGCTCATACAGCTCGTGGTTCATTCGGATGCGATAGTCATCGCCGACTCGAACAGGACCGAAGATTTTGCGAAGGACTTTTCTCTCGAACACCCCCAGAGCGGCTGCGTCAGTTTGCGAAACTACCCATGCCTCAGCGCCATAAAGCAGCACAGGTAGAACGAGCGTCTTGTAGAGTGTTAGTTTTGTCGATCGAGAGAGGGCTCTGGAACTTAGTTGCTTACTGAGCCCGTAGTAGCACCTATTAGCAATTATTATTCTTCGCTTTATCTCCAGGCTGATTTCGTTGTTAGTATTAATGGCGGTGCCAAGGTATACAAACTCCTTGACTACTTCAAAGTTATAGCTGCCGGATGAAACGTGGGAGTCTAAACGCCGAGCTCCCTTGTTTGTAGACAGCATATACTTTGTTTTACCCTCATTTATCGTCAAACCCACTTTGGCTGATTCCTTTTCGATAGCGGCGAAGGCAGCGGTAACATCTCTCTTGGTTCTGCCAACAATATCAATATCATCAGCGTAAGCAAGGAGCTGGACACCTTTATAGAAAATGGTGCCATTACGATGCACACCGGCCTTTCGTACGATCCCCTCCATGATGATGTTGAAGAGATCGCAAGACAGTGGATCGCCTTGCCTGAAACCTCTTTCGGTATTGAAGGTTTCGGAGAGGTCATTTCCTACCTTGACGGAGCTGCGTGTGTTGCTCAACGTCATTCTGCAAAGTCTAATCAACTTTGCAGGTATACCGAACTCAGACATTGTTGCGTATAGGCAATCCCTTCTCGGGCTATCGAACGCAGCTTTAAAGTCGACAAAGAGATGGTGTGTGTCAATTTGATTTTCGTGGGTTTTCTCCAGGATTTGTCGTAGCGTGAAAATCTGGTCTATGGTAGACTTACCAGGTCGAAAGCCACACTGATAAGGTCCAATCAGTGTTTTTGTAATTGGCTTTAATCTTTCACACAGTACGCTTGAGAGAACCTTATATGCGATGGAAATAAGACTGATACCTCTATAACTTGCGCAGATTGTAGGGTCTCCTTTCTTAAGTATAGGGCACAGTACACTGAGGTTCCAATCGTCGGGCATGCTTTCTGCTAGCCATATTTTGCTGATGAGCTGATGCATGCGCCTTATCAATTCATCGCCGCCGGTTTTAAACAATTCAGCTGACAGGCCGTCAGCACCCGCTGCTTTATTGTTTTTGAGTCGTTGGATAGCAACTCGAACCTCTTCATGGCTAGGTGGTGATACTTCCACTCCGTCATCGTCGATTGGTGGCACTGCACTGTGCTCTCGATGGGCGGCATTGGTGGAATCGTCGCCATTAAGTAAATTGGAGAAGTGCTGTCTCCACAATCTAAGCACACACTGTGTATCCGTATTCAGATCTCCATTTTCGTCTCTACAAGTGGATGCTCCGGGCTTGAAACCTTGGGTTAGACGCTTAACCTGTTGATAGAATTTTCGTGCATCCTTCTTGCCCTGGTATACCTCTAGTTCCTCACGCTCACGCTTTTCCTGCTCTCTTTTCTTGCGTCTGAAAAGGCGCCTCTCTTCCTTCCTCTTTTCGCGGTAGTTTTCTCGCACGGCTCGCGTTGCAGCTGACTGCAGCGTTTTTCTATAAGCGGCGTTTTTTACTGCAGTCGCAATTCGACACTCCTGATCATACCATTGGTTCCGAGGTTGCGGGCGCCGGAAACCAATGACTTCTTCAGCGGCAGCGCGCATGGAGTGGGATATATGCGCCCAAAGTCCGCCGGCGTCGTCGAGTCCAGAGGTTGGTCGGTTGAGCTTAACCGAGAGTTGAGCGGAGTAGGCTTCGGCAGTCCGTTGTAATTGCAGCTTAGCGACATCTAGCTTTCGTTGCATTCCTGTGCGTATGTTCTTGGCATTGCATAATCGCATGCGGATCTTGGCTGCAACAAGATAATGGTCGGAGTCAATGTTGACCCCCCGAAATGTACGCACATCTAGAACACTAGAGGCATGCCTTCCGTCGATTACAACATGATCAATTTGGTTTCGCGTTTTTTGATCCGGGGACAGCCAGGTGGCCTTGTGGATGTCGAGGTGCTTAAATCTGGTGCTACTCACTACCATGTTTCGTGCCGCGGCGAAGTCGATCAGTCTTAGACCGTTGTTTGTGGAGGTCTCGTGAAGACTGAACTGACCGACAGTGGGGCCAAAGATGCCTTCCCTTCCGACTTTCGCATTAAAATCGCCGAGGACTATTTTCACGTCATGGACCGGAAGGTGGTCATATACGTCCTCAAGACTAGCGTAGAAAGCGTCCTTGACGGCTTCGTCCTTTTCCTCCGTCGGGGCGTGCGCGCAAATAAGGCTTATGTAGAAAAATTTTGCCTTGATGCGGATCGTGGCCAATCTTTCGTTCACAGGTGTGAACCGGGAAACAAGGTGGCGTAGTTTCCGGCTAACGACGAATCCACATCCGAATTCGCGCTTCTCCGCATGGCAGCTGTAGTAGATATCGCAGTGTGCTTGTTTAGAGCAGCCTTGCCCTTTCCATCGCATTTCCTGGATGGCGGTGATGTCAGATTGTATTGTTTTGAGGGCTTCCGCCAGTTGGATAATGGCACCTTCCCTATAAAGGGTCCGGACATTCCAGGTGCATATCCGTAAATCATTGTCCGTTTTTCGTTTGCGGTGGTCGTCAACGTAATTGGGGTTCTTATCCGAGGCTGGTTTAGTTTTCATTGGGCAGTAGTAATGTGGCGGGACCCAAACCCTGCGCACATTCCATGTTTAAGGTCTATGGATCGACCCGCCGCTCAAATTAGCCGTCAAACTGACGGATGCCAGTTTGCCGTTGCCCAGGGAACACCACTTGGAGGTTTGAGTCGACTTGAGACGATTTCGACATGGATAATGCTGGCCTCGCCAGGTTGAGGCGGTCAGACACGTTGCCATGTGAAGGTTCGCCCCCTGTTCCCCGCTACTTAAGCAATTAATACAAATTGATAGGCTTTTCACGAACTTAATCTTCCGATGAATAGGATTTGAATGACCAACACGAATGTAGTGAATGAGATTTTTTGCAGCAAGGGCAAAATGAAGATTTGTTAAGAGTGAATGTCTTAAGCTGAGAGCGCGGTGGCCCATTCATTGATTTTGGTTTAGAGGCAGCTTCAGATGTGCCTAAGGTTTCCAACGTTCGGAAGGTACTTTCCAAGAACTCGAAAAGATTTTCAAGTTCTGGAAGTTCATTTGAAGCTCTTAATGTGTGCTCCCAATCTTTTCTAGTTTCAGAATCAAACTTTTGCACAGCTAGGTGTACAATCATTGGGTCCCAGTTATCCGTAGGGATTTTTAAATTAGCAAGTGAAGATAGATATTCCTTGGTAGTATCTAATAAAGTTTTGATCGCTGAGTGCGAAGGCTTATTACACTTAGGAATGGCGAACAGTTTTTGGAGTAGCGTATCGACAATAATGCGCTTGTTGTGGAACCTGTCCTCTAACGTCTTCCAAGCAAGATCATAATTTGCTTCAGTTGCAAATATATGTCTTATCAAGTGTTCCGCCTCTCCCTTGGCGGAGCTTTTAAGGTAGAACATTTTCTCAATTTTGTTCAGCTTATTATTATTATGAACGAGAGAAGTGTACAAATCACGAAATGAAAACCATTCAAGGTAGTCACCTGAGAATGTTGGAACTGCAATCTTGGGTAGTTTTGTTTCTATACCCACGATTGCGTCCTCTCGTTGCACATAAACTTTGCTAGAATGGGGTGGTGTGCAGGGGTCTACATCTTTTTGAATAAAGTCTAAGAGTTCTCCCTTTAATTCAAAGTTTAACTTTCTATAATGATAATAGATTTCTTTTGTTAGGTAGGGAATATCTTTTGTTTCTATTGATGTTTCCTTTGCTAATTTTAAAATATAAAAATGATTTTTCTTTACCGTATCAAAATTGGTGTTTAATTCATTCAACACTGTGGTGGAGTATCCTTTAGATTTGGTTTTTCGTTCACGTACTCAATTCAGTTCAATTCAATATTTATTCACATTCCTCCATCTAAAACTAGTATACAATATTAAGACTATATTATAAATTTAATAATGACATTTCAATAAGATATATTAATATGAATAATAGAATTAATTAACACATTTCAAGATACTTAATATCTATTCTAGTGGAGAAAATGGTAATGACAACATTAGTATTAAAATACTGTGTACGTTGTTATGTTACAGAAAATTAAAGAAAGGTTTGTCAGTAAGGCTAAGAGAGTGAAAAGAGAGAATGCAGGAAAGATAGAACGAGAAGGAAAACAAGCTTAAAAGTTTGGCAAGTAATGCTTAATCTAGAGCAACGATTCTAAGCCATTGAAATCAAAACTAAACAACCAGATTTTACAATGTTTCAGAAATAAATTAAGAGAACTGCATTGTTTAATAGTAGTAGGCAATTTATTAAAAAGTCTGCAGGAGACAATTGGGTAGCTGTTACGACAATCTGTTGAACGAAAAAACGGAACGGTAACATTTTCGACAAAGCGTAATTTGTATGGAACAACAGACCTAAAGATTTGGTGTCGGGTATTTAAATAAAATCTCTTAAGAGTATTATAATAATAAAGGTGCCGAATTGGCAGGATATTTAAATATTTAAAAAGTGGCAACGAAGAAGTTCTTTGGATAGTATTATACATTTTTCTTACAACACATTTTTGTAGTGTTAGTAAAGGGTTAATTTTATTTGCTTAAGCACCGCCCCAACAAGAAATTCCGTATTGTAATTTAGAATGAAAAAGGCCATAATAAAATTGCTTTAATGTAGATAGCGAGCACAGATTGCGTAATTGGTAAAATTTTCTGACAACTGACCGAAAATACATTTTTAGTGCGACAGTATGTTGACTCCAATTGAGTTTATCATCAATAACGACTCCAAGATATTTATAGTGATTGACTTGTTGAATATTAAAACAATTGGGACTACACGCTTAAAACGTAGAGTTATAAGATTCAGATGAATGCAAATTAACAATGAACTTTTTGGAATTAGGATCGTGATATGTGATATCTATTTGGGGAGAAACTTGATCTTTTAAGTTGAAATACATTAGTCTCGTCTTATTATTTATTAGTAATTTATGCGAGGCAAACCATTTTCTTAATATATCCGTGTCATAGTTGATGTCTGCAACTAGATCGAAAAGTGTCGGAGAAGCATATGAAATACCCAGATCATCGGCGAAAGCTGTTACTATGCCGCGAAAATGCTGTTCAAAAATTGATTTAATATAAATTAAAAATAGAATGGGACCCAGTACGGAACCCTGTGGTACGCCTAAAGTCATTATAGCATTGTTACTAAAAGCATTATCAATTTTTACTCTTTGAATACGTGATTTCAAATAAGATTCAAACCAGTTGTACATGCTGCCCCTAAAACCGATTGTGCGAAGCTTGTTTAATAAAATACTATGATCGACCATGTCAAAAGCTTTTGTTATGTCTACAAACATACCCGCGCACGACTTTCTGTCGTCAAGACCTTTAAGAAGGAAGGAGTAAAATTTAAGTACGGCATCCTCAGTTGATAGCCCTTCTCTGAAACCAAATTGACTTAACTGAAAAAATTAGTTTTCTTTAAAAAATCTAACATCCTTTTTTTTACTAGTTTTTCAAAAATTTTTGAAATTGAGGGTAAAAGAGAATAAGTCTATATTATGTATGTCATCTTTACTGCCCTTCTTGAAAAGCGGGATAACAATAGCTTCTTTAAGTTCATTTGGAAAAATTCAGAACAGATACATCGTTTAAACAAATAAGACAGTATGTCAGAAAAATTGTAAGCTCTTTTTTTAAGTACTTTGTTTGAAATTTTATCTGCACCGCACGAGTTAGAATTGTTTAGAGAATTAATTATTTTTATTGTTTCCATGGCATTAACTGCTTCGTAGTAAAAACTTTGTATAGAAGAACGATCCCTCACTATAAAGTTAAGTTCATGGTATGAAGATGCGATAGAAGGAGCGGATATTGAAGTAAAGAATTTGTAAAATTCATTTGCAATTGTATAGCTGTCTGTGCATATGCATTCATTAATTTTTAAAGACTGGCCATAATCTACTTTTTGAGTTCTATTTGTTATTTCATTAATAAGTTGCCATTGCTTCTTTAAATCGTTACCACAGTGAGAAAGTCTAGCTCGGTAATAGTTGTCACGGACAACAGGAATTTCCTCTTTAATTTCTTTCAACAGTGCTTTGAAACGCTGTTTTAAAGACAAATTAGTCGGATGCTTAGAACACTTTAAGCTGAGCTTGTTTTTAAGTTTGATTTTTTTCAATAGGCTGTCATTCATCCAAGGTTTTAGTTTTTTATCACTTTTTTTGTGAACTTGGCGTACATATGTAGCGTTATCGATATGTTTTTTGAGAGTGCTATAGAAAACAGAGTAAGCTTCCGAAGCCTCAGAGGAAGCGTAAACCTCCGTCCAAGATTCAAAGAGCAGACAGACATCTGTTCAATTCATTAAAATTAATGATAGGTATTGAATTCCAATAGGTCTGAGTAGGCCTAACATGACGTATGTTTAAAGCGAGTCATGCAGTGGTCAGTAACGTTGAGGTTGAAGTTAATGCAGTCATGGGCTAGTACATGATCTAAACAAGAGCCAGATAATAATCTAGTATCTTCATTCAAAATAAGTTTAAGCCATGTTTTCATAAAATTGCAATGTATGAGTCCACAATATTATTATCGTTTAATAAATCTATATTGAAATCACCCAAAACTATAAGGTTTTGAGCATTTATGTTGTTGTACAAATTGATGGACTGAGAGTGAATGTTGTAACAGCAGATTATTGTAAATATTTCTTTGTTTATTGCGAATTTTACTTCTAACGCATCTGCAGTTGTAATATTACATCTTACAGTAGAACAGTTTAAATCGGATTTTATAAATACTCCAACACCTCCTGCAGCATATGAATCATTTGGAAATGCATAAAAATTAAAACCCGGTAATGAGAAGTTGTTAAGCCAGTGGTCGTCAATTTCTTAATGCTTGCGGCCCCCTTAGACGGCTTTAAAAAATTTGCGGCCCCCTTAGTAAAAAATTTTTTACAACATATTTTTAATATGTCCAACCTTTTTTAATTTTTTTAAGTCAAAAAACAGGAAATCAGAATTAATTGTATTAAAAAAAATAGGTACTTTAAAATAAATAATTTAAAAATAACTTGTATTAGTCAATAAACGGAAAATCAGAACTCAACGAATTCATAAAAAATATGTATGTACTTTAAAATAAATAAATAAAAAAACTTAATATAATAATATTATAACGATATTATAACATAATATTCAATAATAACAATATAATAGAAAATTTAATGTGATTGATGAGTACGACGTGATATGCATAAAAGTTCTATATCTGGTTCAATGTTGGAAAGTGAAGTTCTTAAATTATATTCCAGCGGTTCTGGTGATAACTGATATCTTTTTTATTTTTAATTAAAAAGCAGATTCACACAAATATGTGATTGCAAAAGGAACTTAAATACATATTTAAAACCATATTTATTAAATCTGGATACTTCTCAATTCTTTTCATTTAAAATTCTAGTCTTGAATTAGTAGCATAACGTTTTATAAAGTTAACTGCATTCGAAACATCACTCAGAGCTTCAATCAGCTGACTACAAGTGTTTCGAAACGCTAAATGCTCTCTGTGAATAATGCAATAAAAAAATAATATGATGTAATCTTTGTTGAATCGTCTGAGGCTCCCCTGGAACTCGCTCGCGGCTCCCCAGGGGGCTGCGGCCCACCATTTGACGACCTCTGCTATAAGCTATCGCTTAACATTCATATTGATAATATTTGTAAAAAAACATCTTCACTGCTTGGATTTATAAAACGATGGGCCAAGTAATTTAACATCATGATTACAACAACTACAACGCTGTATTATGTCATCGTGCGTCCTCACTTGGAGTATGCAAGTCAAGTTTGGTCCCCAAGTTACAATGTGCACGGTGATCGAATAGAAAGAATCCAAAAACGTTTTGTTCGGTTTGGTCTAAGGGGTCTAGGTGGAACTGGCATATTATACTGGTCAACAATTTTGCAACTTTTACGTGCCACACAAGCTTTGAAAGCTAATACTGTTTAAGCTTCTTCCCACGTTATTAAACTGAATTTGTTTTTTTTAGTTGGCCTCAGATTTTTTGTGATTTCGGACTTCGTGTTTTTACGACTTTGATCCTGTTTTTATGCTCTGGAATCCAAACCACTTAATGCAGAGCAAAAAGAAAAAAAACATCTTATAGAAAATTAAAAAAGCTTTTCAGTGGGGTATTTTTTTTTTGTTTTTCGGCCATGTTTAGTCTGAGATATTCAGGTTAAAAATGAAATTGTTAAATTTTTTTGTTTATGTTTTGTTTATATTTAAAGCCATATTTTATAGTTTTATCGAGTTAAATATTAAATTTCCTTAATTTTGATACCAAAAACATAAACGTTTTCCTAGAGGAACAATTAAAATAAATTAAAATGAGCGAACAAGCTTCAAGCTTTAGTGCGAGTGTAATACTAAAGCTCAAGCTTTAGTGCGAGTGTAATACTAAAGGCAGAGAATATATATTTTATAAAGAAGCCAGTTCGCTCTTGAGATTAAACTCATTGTAATGGCAGAATTATAAGGTAGAGCCGAGTCGCTTAAACCTGGAAATTCATTAACTGCGTTTACATTTTCGTCCGTCTACTCGCTGGCGCAATTTACGCAAGAAAATTTTTGCAGAGTACAATAATTGCGTTTTGACTCCATTAAAGTTCAGGACAACTAAGCTATTGAATGTTTTCTTTATTCTTGAAATACAATTTTTGGTGTATTTATGCTTAATTATTAAAAAGAAATTGCTTTTTAGTTACATACATTTTCAACATTTATCATAAAAAAGTCATGTTAAACAAATAGCACGTAATAACTTATCAAAATATTTATTTATTTGAATTCATATAAAAGGGTCATCCCTGTAAATTTCAAAGAATGAACTCATTTCTTTTATTACTTCTCGTTGTTGGCTATTTGAAACGAGCTGTCAAAAAACTACGCTAAATTGCGGTCCCTAACGTTACGCACGTAAACGTTGAACTCGCTCCCGTAAGCTTTCATGTTTTTCTGTTATGATTGCGCCAGCGAGTAGACGGACGCAAATGCAAACGCAGTTAATGAACTTCCAGCTTAATGCCCTCACTGGTCAACGAATAGTGAATAATGAGAATGCCGGCTAGTTGTCAAAACGACGAACTTCGTTGAAATTGCAAACGAAGTAAACATGAAATGTTTCCAAGTTGTAAACTGTGCTGTAGCGTGTATTAAATTTGTGATAATTTAAGTCAGAATATTATAAAAATAATGTAATAATAACTATAAAGTGTGGAAGAAGTCTTAAATTTGCACGAAAACTTGTAGCAATTGTAACCTAAAATCAACTGCGAAACGTGAACACAAAGAAACTCGAGATCAATAGCTAATTTTGACAACTAGCCAGGGTTTTCTCTGCTGCCTACTTCATTCTTCTCCGAGTCGGCCCTACCTTATAATTCATCCATGCTCATTGCAAATATAGCAAGCAAATGGAACATTTTCGAATTTTTTTCAAACCGAAGATTTTCGAATTTTTGTTTTCGAATTTAAATGTGCGCAGAAGCAATCTGCGGTGCAGCCGCCGCCATGATTCTTGTGTATGTTTTCCTGCACAATGTTTACGTTTTTGGCTAGACTTGCTTGCATGATTTATTTCAATATACCAACTATGAAAACTATTTCAAAAAAGGTATTTGTATCTATGAAAATATTAAATGATTATATTTTTTCAATATTTCTATGCATATGAATATTTTTTAAGTCAAATAGAAAATTTTTCATTTAATCCCATTTATGATATTTTCAATTAAAATGGATAAATTAATTTTTTCATTACAATGTTACATTTTTTGCATTGTATTTTCAAATAAATTGTTACAAATAAACATTTTTTTCACCATATTTTTTGCCTGGCTTGCTTGTTGCATGCATTTATTTCAATACGCCAATTAGATATTTGCAAGATTCAGGTATTTGTATTTTTCAATATTTCTATGTAAATTAATTTTTTTTAAGGTCAAATATAAAATGTAATTGCGGATTTCACTCTAGATGGCTTTAGTTGAATTTTTAGGTTTGCTGACGTAATCGAAATGTCAAAAATATTTTGTTATTTGATAGTTGGTACTTCAACTGCCAATCAGTAAAAATTTTTTTTGATCGGTTGTGTAATTTTTGCTTGGCGTATGTTGAAAAATGGAAAACTAAAACGAACATTTTCGTCATATTTTGCTTTTTTATTTCCGAAAAGGAAAAAACGCATCGCAAGCTCACAAAAAGTTATGTACTGTTTATGGTGACGAAGCTTTAAAAGAACGGCAGTGTCAAAATTGGTTTGCCAAATTTCGTTCTGGTGATTTTTCACTCAAAGATGAAAAACGCCCTGGTCTTCCAGTTGAAGTTGATGACGACCAAAGCATAGCAATAATCGATTCGGATCGTCACAGTACAACACGTGAGATTGCTATGTTTCATGTATGACATACATGCATTGAAAACTCGATATATGGGTTCCTCATGAACTGAAAGGAAATCATTTAACACAACGCATTAACATCTGCGATTTGTTAAACAAACGTAATGAAAATGATCCATTTTTAAAACGATAACTGGTGATGAAAAATGGGTTGTTTACAACAATTTCAATCGGAAAAGATCGTGGAGCAAGCCAGGTGAACCAGCGCAAACAACATCAAAACCTGATATTCATCAAAAGAAAGTTATGTTATCAGCTTGGTGGGCTTACAAAGGAATTGTCTACTTTGAACTTTTACCACCCAACCGAACGATCAATTTAGATGTCTACATTGAACAACTAACAAAATTGAACAATGCAGCTGAAGAAAAGCGGCCCGATTTGACAATTCGAAAAGGTGTTGTACTCCAGCTTCATGTTCACATACATGAATTGAAAATCGCTTAACCCAACTTTGCTATGTACGAAAACTCGATATATGCGTTCCTCATGAACTGAAAGAAAATCATTTAACACAACGCATTAACATCTGCGATTTGTTAAAGAAACGTAATGAAAATTATCCATTTTTAAAACGATTGATAACTGGTGATGAAAAATGGGTTGTTTATAACAATGTCAATCGGAAGATATCGTGGAGCAAGCGGGATAAAGTTATGTGGGATTACATCAGTTTGGTGGGATTACAAAGGAATTGTCTACTTTGAAATTTTACCACCCGACCAATTCAATTCAATGTCTACATTGAACAACTAACAAAATTGTACAATGCAGTTGAAGAAAAGCGGCCCGAATTGACAAATCGAAAAGGTGTTGTATTCCACCATGACAATGCAAGGCCACACACATCTTTGGTCACTAGGCAAAAATTATTGGAGCTTGGTTGGGATGTTTTGCCACATCCACCATATAGTTCTGGCCTTGCACCATCTGATTACTTTTTATTTTGATCTTTGCAAAATCCCTTGAATGGTAAAAATTTCAATAATAATGATGATGTCAAATCGTACCTGGTGCAGTTTTTTACTGATAAAAACCAGAAGTTTTATGAACGTGGAATTATGATGCTGTCTGAAAGATGGCAAAAGGTCATTGCTCAAAATGGGCAATACATTACAGAATAAAGTTATTTCGTTCAATGAAAAAATTGTCTTCTATTTTCTAAAAAAAATCCGCAATTACTTAGTTGCCAACCTGATATTTGACCTAAAAAAAATAATTATCATAGAAATATTGAAAAATACAAATACCTGATTCTTGCAAATGTCTAATACACATTTAGTATTCAGGTTTTATATTTATTCGAGGCAAATTAAACTTTTAGTCATAAAAGATTATCAAAGTTTACAATAACCAATTCAGTTTGAATATTAAATTAAAAGCATAAAAACAATACTTTTAAAACGTGTGTTGATATCCAAAGAAATAATTCATGCGGGTCGCTCAGCGTCTGCACAACAACTGACTTCGTCGATGCGTACAGAAGACTGTCCGTGACACATGCAACAAGCAAGCCAGGCAAAAAATGTGGTGAAAAAATGTTATTTGTTCCAATTTATTTGAAAATACAATGTAAAAAATGTAACATTGTAATGAAAAATTTAATTTATCCAATTTATTTGAAATATCATAAATTAAATGAAAAATTTTCTATTTGACTTAAAAAATATTCACATGCATATAAATATTGAAAAAAAAAATCATTTCGTATTTTCAAAGATACAAATATTTTTTTTCAAATAGTTTTCATAGTTGGCATATTGAAATAAATCATGCAAGCAAGTCTGGCAAAAAACGTTAACATTGTGCAGGAAAACATACACAAGAACCATGATGGCGGCTGCACAAATATCGGCAGCGCTTCTGCGCATATTTAATTTCGAAAACAAAAATTTTAAAATATTCGGTTTGACAAAAATTCGAAAATCTTCCGTTTGCTTGCTTGCTTTATTTGCAATGAGTTTATTCTCAAGAGCGAACTGGCTTATATAATATGAACTCTCTGCACAAACATTTTAGTGGTTGAGTGACAGTCAGCGGCCATATTTGATTTAAATAAATTTAATAAATTTAGCAACGCGAGCATGGATGCGGAGATTTGTAAATTGTTATGAAATGCGATGTGAAAGTGAAATCGTATAAAAGAACTATTATGAATTTATCAATTATGAAAAAATTTAAAACATGCTGAGAAATAAGTTATTTTTTGAGATTTTTTTCAGTAGAAAAAAATATTTTTTTTTCAGTAGAAAAAAATATTAGTTTTTTATCGATATTTTTTTCAATTAGAATTAAAATTTATTTATTAATTTTTTCGATCAGAAATAAAAATTATTTTTTGATGTGTATGTTTTAGTCAGAAATAAAAATAATTTTTTATCGATATTTTTTTCAATCGAATTTAAAGTTATATTTTGATTGATATTTTTTCGATCAGAAATAAAAATTATTTTTGATCTGTATTTTTTCAATCAGAAATAAAAATGATTTTTTTATCGATATTTTTTTCAATCAGAAGTTAAAGTTATATTTTGATTGATATTTTTTCGATCAGAAATAAAAATTATTTTTGATCTGTAATTTTTTCAGTCAGATATAAAAATTATTTTTGTATCGGTATTTTTTCAATCAGAAATAAAAGTTATATTTTGATTGGTGTTCTTACGATGTTACGATGTACGAAAGTTAATTTTTTATTGATCCTTTTCAATCAGAAATAAAAGTTATGTTTTCATCTATATTTTTCAGTCAGAAATATAAATTATTTTTGTATCGATATTTTTTTTCAGTCTGAAATAAATGTTTCAAACACAAAGTCCGAAATCACAAAAAATCTGAGGCCAACTAAAAAAAAAAAAACAAATTCAGTTTAATAACGTGGGAAGAAAGCTTAAACATTATTAGCTATCAAAGTTCGTGTGGCATAACCACTGTTGACCAGTGTTAGTCTAATACAGTGTTTTCTCCTTATGAGAATCGTTTGAAACTGTTAAAAATGCAATCTTTAAGTGAGCGAAAAAAATCTACAGATATCGTTTATTTACACCAACTCATAAAAGATGTATTCGAATTCCCAAAACTTCTTTCTCATATAAATTTTAACACTAATCGTATTTTTTGTTAAAAATTGCACAAAGCGTTACTTAAATTACCTGTACTATCCAAGTTAATTTGACGTCTACAAAATAATGTTGGAAAATAGAATAGGTTTTAATTAAAAAAGTAAATTTTTCCTATGCGAAACATAGTTGCAAACGATTCGTTTTTTTAACAATACATCATGAAAAAAAAATTTTAAATTTAAAATACTCAAAATTAAATTTTTTGAGAATTTTAACTGATATTACACTTCAATGTGAAATGAGCGAAATATGAAAAAATGTATATGCTACCTCATTAAAGTAGTTCTTTTTATTTACTAGAAAGTTGTTGATTCCATAAAAAACGCCTTAGAAAACTCGAAAAAAAAGCGAGAGGGTAAAATGGTCCAAGCTCTGAATTCATCCAAGAACTGCAAACCATCTGATAGAAATTTTCCATACACTGAAATGTTCTCAGAGTTACCAAATGACTTGGAACAGCTCAAAGAAACAATAAATGATTTTGCTGCTCGCTTAGATTGTATGGGCGATGTGGATCAAGCGGTAAACAAATTTTTCATTTATCTAAAGGCTTATTGTAATATAATGTAATGTAAAATAGATTGTCACCGAATACGAGCGAAGATGTGCGGATATTGAAGCTTTAGAGAAGAGCATCGCAAATACTGCCAATGGCGACAAAGACATAACAGCGGATATAACATCTGTTTATACAAATTGGTATGCTGAAATTAGTAGGGTTGTAGAAACTTTAAATGAACATTTCGGAAAATTTATGGATTCTATGAGCTATGTCTTAGAAGTGCTTCTAGCAAAAAAAAATGATGTAAAATGCTAGTTCTTGATTTAGTTGTAAACCAATGCATATAATGTTTCATTTCAGTTCGATTTCGATTCCTATGGCATTCAAATAATGGTGCAATATCGTAAAAATGTTCCGCTTCAAGCTCTTGACAGACATGTTCAGTCAGGTGGAGAACGCGCTGTTGCTATTGCAGTTTACACCTTATCCTTACAACATATCACTCATGTGCCATTCCGGTGGGTAACTGCTTCTTAAGTCACTGAGTTATGTAGTTATTGAAAAAATTTTTGTTTTCAGTTGTGTTGACGAAATCAATCAAGGTATGGATGCCCGAAATGAAAGGAAAATCTTTGATATGCTCGTTGATGAAACAACAAAAACTGGAAGGTCTCAGTACTTCTTTGTTACTCCTAAGGTAAATAACTTTTGAGATTAAATTTAGAATGCAATTGTAAAAAAATTAATTTTAAATTATTTTACTATCCATAAAAATTAAATAATCGTCATATTAGTTTAGATATTTTGTTTTCATAATTTTGTTATTTTTTGTTTTTTTTAGTAAGAATTTATAAATATTTTTCAATATTCAAGGACTTTTGTCCTTGTCAATTTTTGCAAATACTTTTTCTAGGTTTCATGTCATAAAAACTAAATAATCGACTTTAAAGATTTAAAAAACCACATCCAAAAATTTTCGGATTTTTAACAATCTATTAAATGTAATTGTGTACTCAATTTTTATTTTGTCTCTGGAAATTTTCACAGAAAAGTCCATCGTGACCCAAAAATTAAAAGTTATTAAATACTACTGCCCAATGAAAACTAAACCAGCCTCGGATAAGAACTCCAATTACGTTGACGACCACCGTAAACAAAAAGCGGACAATGATTTACGGATATGCACCTGGAATGTCCGGACCCTTTATAGGGAAGGTGCCATTAGGCGGAAGCCCTCAAAACAATAAAAGCTGACGACATCACCGCCATCCAGGAAATGCGATGGAAAGGGCAAGGCTGCTCTAAATCATCAGATTGCGTTATCTACCACAGCTGTCAGGTGGGGAAGCGCGAATTCGGATGTGAATTCGGAGTTAGCCGGAAACTTACCGGTTCACACCTGTGAACGAAAGATTGGCCACGATCCGCATCAAGGCAACATTTTTCTTCATCATCCTTATTTTTATTTTATATAAATGGTGCGCAGTAAGCTTAGCCAACCAGAAACCAGTCGTCGTCGCCAATTGTGTTATCACTTTTACAGTGCACAAGTTAAAAAATGTTTAAAATTTGTATATATAAAAGCTAATCGATTTTATTTGGATTTAAATGTTTTATTTTCTTTAAGCAAAAAACCTCTTGACCAAAACAATCCAGTGTGGTTTAATTCTGATATCGGAAAACTAATTCGTTTGAAAAATCAAGCTTGGAAATTATTTAGAAGACAAAGAAATCAATTTGGCTGCCTTAACTACAGGAAAATTAACGTCAAAGTAAGGAGGGAATGTATAATTGCAAAAAGAAATTGTTGGACTAACTTTTTAAATTCTATAGATCCAACTATGGAAAATATAAATATATTATATAAAATATATTATATAAAATATAAGAACAGCTAAACTGACTAATTTTCCATCAATTCTTACAGAAGACGATATTATTACGCATCCAAAAGACATAGCAAATAAATTTGCAAACTTGTAAGGAACCAAATTTCTGGGAAATTTGATCCCACATGTTAAAGCATAACTATTTCTTTCTTTTTAGCTTGCACGGCGGGGCCGTGAAATTGAAGCACGCTGGGTGCATCACCAACCGACCTCTGGCCACCGAATCAGGAGGGAAGGCCTGCCGTCCTCAGGCGATCCCACCATCCAAATTGGTTCTTGCCATTTCTTTTTTTTTTTTTGCTTTTTTATATTTTGCTATAAGGGTAGGTTAATGCATATATTTTTTTCCCTTTTTTTTTCCTTAGGTTATAAGTTTGTAATTATTTCAATAGTTGTTAAGAGAAAAGCCTAATGAATAAATGACAAAACCCACGACAAAGAAAATAGATTCAGGGCGGGTGTTTGTTCCTTGGTAGAAAGATGGGGTAAGTGGGAATTAAAATCCCCGGTAAAACACACGGGGAAATGTCGATCATGCTAAACGTTGTATTCAAGCAACATGACCAACATTTCTCCGTGGCTGTGCTGGTTGCTCGAACCTTAGGATAATAGTAGGCATACGAGAAGAAAATAATACTAGCTGGGCTAATGCGAAGTGATTAACATTTTTTGGTGGGTCTAAAAGTTGCATACAACATCTAACATTTTTCTCTATTTTATGTTTATATACTCATGAATAACGGACAATGCGGCAAAACCACCACCACCAGCATGGCAGAAATGAAACTCACAAGCATCATTCGAGAAGGTTCGACAGCCAGAGAGAGAGATGATATAAAAGGACAAACGACGGAAGAATCGAGGTCTTTTGTCGAAAACAAGCAAAGTAAGCGGACGTGTCGGTTGTTGCCCGTGTGAGAACGTCGACTGCGCAACGTCGACGACAGAAGCGTTAAATAGTAAAGTACCGGCAGAGAAGGAACAGCGCTACTGCACAACGTCGACAACAGAAGCAGCAAGAAAATAAAGTACCGACAGAGAAGGAACAGCACGACAGCAGCGGTGAGCAGGAGCAGGCGAGTGTCAAGCCGCTCCATGAGAAACCACGGTCGGATTCCCAGGAGACGGTAGCACCATTGGAACAAGCGAACGTCCACAAGTATCATTATCATTATTTTAAGTTATATTAAGTATTTTGTTTAACTCTTCTAATCTTATATTAAATTTGCTATTTAGAGGTAGTGGTTGTGTGACAGTGACAGCGGTCAGAGAAGGGCAATTCAAGGTGATACGGTCATTGTTACCCACATGATGTTGGGCCACTAAGAGGAGATATCAGTGGTGGAGTGCGGGTAGCGGCGGTCAGGAGAGTAGGCCGACTGGAGGAGTGTGCGAAATAAGTTTTATGAGAAGTGAATAAAAAATTAACAGGGTCGTCGGGGCTGGAAGAAGTGGTCTCTACCACGTTCAGCTTCGACATCCTTCGGATATCGCGTGTGTACAATCGGGCGAAGCAAGTGAACACTAACTCGGAGTAGTCGGAGCAGGAAGATGTGGTTCTACCACGTTCTGCCTCGACACTCGGCCGCGAATTCCGCTAAGATTTGTATAGGGAAGATGTTAGAATCGTGTGTGACAAGTGATATACGACTGGATACGACGAGCGTATCCTTGGCCGTAAGAAAGGTCCTCACAAACTTTTGGAGTTTAATTGCCTCTGATGCATCTTTCTGTCAAGACATAATATCAGACAAACTTAGGATTGACATTGACACTTGGTCGGATCAGTCACCACCCTTTTCAACGCTTGCCAAAGAAATTGCCTTGAACTAAGCTCAATCCTTCAGAATACAAAAGGGACTAGTCCAACTTCGGACTAAATCACGTATAAATTGGTCGATAATACGTCCAAAGAACTTAAGACGAGGCTTTGTAAGCTATACAATAATATAATAAACACAATTATTTATCCTCATGATTGGAAAAATGCCATCTTGTCCCCTATCCCTAAAGCAGGCAAAAAGCCGAATCAACTCGAAGGATACCGTCCAATTTCGCTGATTCCTGTGCTTTCTAAATTATTAGAAAAGATTATTTCTAAACGAATATGGAATTCTTTTAAGGAAAAGTTTTTACCTGAACAACATGCCTTCTTACCATATCACGGGATACACACCGTATGTCACCAACTAGAATCCATTTCAAAAGATAAGCTTTACAAAAGAGCTCATTGTGTTGTTATATCTGCAGATTTAGAAAAGGCTTTTGATAGAGTTGTTGTCACCTTTGTTATTAGAGAACTTCAGGAATGGGGTTTACCGAAAAAATTGCTCAAAATGATTTTATCTTTTCTTACCAACAGACACATCTCTATAAGAGTTGATGGGTATATATCACTAAAACATCGACTGGACAATGGTGTTGCACGGGCTCATCTTTATCTGTTGTCCTTTATAAGGTTTACGCAAACTCCTTGGTTCGAGCTCTCCGAAATTCCGATGTGGTAGATTATTTTGGAATTTATGCCAACATTTTTGCAGTTTCAAGTTCACTGGAAGTATCTCTGCTTTGACAACATTATTCATCATTGGGCAATTAGCAGAGGACCGTGCATTCCTGCTAACAAAATTGAACTCTTACACGTTTGCAGAAAGCATTGCTGTGCCTCTTTTTTAAATATAAGAGACGAAAATATTCCCCTTAAAAACCAATTGCGTATCCTTGGAGTCATTTTTACTACGACCCTGCTATGTAACGAGCAAACAAAGTACTTAGTAAACAAATTAAACAAAATCAACAACCTTTTAAAAGTTATTTGCTCCAAAAAGAAAGGACAACACATTAATACAGCCATTGACATTTGTAGAGCTCTAACCTATGGAACACTTCAAAATTGTGTCACAATAACGGCTCGACTACTGCAACCAACATTGAAAAACTAAATGTTGCTCTTAGGAAATGCTTTAGGACAGCATCAGGACTACTTACAGCAACACCTATAGCTACTCTACAAGTTGAAGCTCGCTTCCAAGATTTTAAATGGCTATTAGAAAATAGGTCAGTTAAACTTGGAGCTTAATCACACACCATATAAACTCACGCGCTAATTTGTTCTACAGAATTTTTAGCTTCTGGTTCATAGATATGTTGCTCACGTATGTTTTTATATTCGAGTGCGTTATAATTATATTTTCGTGTGTTAGATAAAATAATTTCGGAAAGAAGTAAATAGAGTATTTTAATTTAAATCAATATAAGTGTTTCAAAATTTTCGTCGCGAAAAATTTTTCGAAAAAAAACATAAATCACACTCAATACGATTTGAGGTGTTGATTTGTGTTTAATTGAATTAAAAAAAAAATGCATGGTATAAAAGTGCAGAAAAAAGAGAAAACAAGTGACCAAAGTGTTCTAATAAAAAGAATGATATGAATAAAGAAAATAGTTTTTGTTTTGTATTTAAAATATCATGTTTTTGTTTGCTCGTTACATAGCAGGGTCGTAGTAAAAATGACTCCAAGGATACGCAATTGGTTTTTAAGGGGAATATTTTCGTCTCTTATATTTAAAAAAAAAGGCACAGCAATGCTTTCTGCAAACGTGTAAGAGTTCAATTTTGTTAGCAGGAATGCACGGTCCTCTGCTAATTGCCCAATGATGAATAATGTTGTCAAAGCAGAGTATGTTATTTGATACTTCCAGTGAACTTGAAACTGCAAAAATGTTGGCATAAATTCCAAAATAATCTACCACATCGGAATTTCGGAGAGCTCGAACCAAGGAGTTTGCGTAAACCTTATAAAGGACAACAGATAAAGATGAGCCCGTGCAACACCATTGTCCAGTCGATGTTTTAGTGATATATACCCATCAACTCTTATAGAGATGTGTCTGTTGGTAAGAAAAGATAAAATCATTTTGAGCAATTTTTTCGGTAAACCCCATTCCTGAATTAAAAAAAAAATGCATGGTATAAAAGTGCAGAAAAAAGAGAAAACAAGTGACCAAAGTGTTCTAATAAAAAGAATGATATGAATAAAGAAAATAGTTTTTGTTTTGTATTTAAAATATCATGTTTTGTTTAATTCATTTATGTACATGCTTTTATAAAGAGCTTTTTTATATATATATATGTGTACAATGTGTACATATATATAATTGGAAAAAATATACATTTTAAAAATAAATATGAATATAAATATAAGGAAAATTAAATCGGAAAATGTTTAGTTTTAGTTAAATTTGTTGTTTTTGTTCAAATTATTCTCCAGTTCCCATTCGATTGCGTCGATTTCGTGCTGCGATACCTCTGCGTAGTCATTTTTCCGCCGCGCTTGTGCTTTGGTTTTTGGGTTGGAGGTATCCTGCTAAGGCGTTCTTCTAGATTTCGTTGTTGACGCCTTTGCAAATTCTCGATGCTGAGGGCCATTGGTTGCTGCTCGTCACAGCTGGAAGCTATATATTGTGGTGCGTTCGCGTTTCCACCGGTCGGGACGTATTCAATTTTGTTTTGCGATTCAATTCGATTTTTCGAATTTGGCAGGATCGCCATGTAATATTTAAAAAGGATTCGCTTATTTTTAATGAAAATATATAAAATTGTAAAAAAAAAATCTATACATGAAATATTTTTTTAAATTCCTTTTGTGATGGACATTTTGAAAGACGTTGAGTCCGAAAATCGCATTTTTAAAATTTTTGTCCGTCTGTCTGTCTGTCTGTCTGTTAAAGCATCACGCGAAAACCACTGGATGGATTTTAATGAAATTTGACATCTAGGTTCCTTATATCCCCGGTCAACATATAGGCTACTTTTTTTCCTGGAAAAAAGGTTGGACCTGCTAGGGGGCGCTGCGATCGGGTTGCAGTCATTCTTTTTTTTAGCTTATCTCCGAAACCGTTCATCCGATTTGCATGAAAGCACGCTAAGTTTTTTTAACTTATCTACTCTCTTCCATCTCGAACACCAGAGGGCGCCGTAGTACAATTATTTTGAAAAAACTCGACAAACTCCTAAGCCGTGCATCCGAGTTGCATGAAAATTGGAATACAGGGGTTTTATGATACGGTGAGTGTTTTGGACTTTTTTTTTTTGTGCTATCTTGAACACCAGAGGGCGCTCTAGTACAAATTTTTTAAAAAAGTCGAAAAAGTTTTAAGGCATTTATCCGATTTCCATGAAAATTCGTTTATAGAGGTTTTTCCTGTTTTCGGACAGGATAAGTTTCATGACTTATCTACTCTGTTCTATATTGAACACCAGAGGGCACTGTAGTACAAATATTTTAAAAAACGTCAAAAAACTTCCAAGTCTGTTTTACGATTTGCATGAAAGTTGGTATATAGAGGTTTTCGGAAACGGTGAGGTTTTATAACTTATAAACTAGGTTCTATCTTGAACACAAGAGGGCACTTTAGTACAAATATTTTAAAAAGTCGAAAAGTCCAAAACCGCTCATCCGAATTGCATGAAATTTTGTATGTACAGGTTCTCGGACACGCTGAGTTTTTTTGACTTATCTACTCTATTCTCTCTCGAACACCAGAGGTTGCTGTAGTACAACTATTTTGAAAAACCTCGAAAAACTCCTTGTATGAAAATTGGAAAATAGGGGTTTTCTGAAACGGTGAGTGTTTCTGACTTATCTTTTTTATGCTATCTTGAAAACCAGAGGGCGCTTTAGTACAAATATTAGGAAATCGTGAAAAACTCCAAAACTGCCCATCCGATTTGGATGAAAATTTGTAAATAGTGATTTTCGAGTACGGCAAAGGTGTTGGTGCTATCTTTTTTGCTCTTTCTCGAAACTAGAGGGCGCTGTTGTCCAATTTGTACGTGTGTATGTCAATAAACTGTTCCTTAACGGCTGCACTGATTTTGACAAAATTTTTTGTGTGTGTTTGAGTGGATCCCTGAATGGTTCAGATTCACAATTGGACCCGGTAGGTGGCGCTGCGATCGTGTTTAATTCATTTTGTTTTTATAGTTTATCTCCGAAACCGTTCATCCGATTTGCATGATAATTTGTCAATTTTTATTTATTCTTTTCATCAAACAGAGAACAATACCTCTTACAGACTACTATAACAATTTTTATAACATCTTATAAACTACGCAAATAAAAAGCAAGATTACCATTACAGATAGAGAAAAAAAAAAAATTATTGAACGTAATCGATACAATTAACTTACAAAGAATGAGAACTAGAATGAATTTTCAAAGTAACGATGATTGAAAGTAAGACGTTAGGTGATACGGAAAACTTGGAGAAGACTAAGTTTATTTTTAAATTGAGCTCTAGAGATTGAGTCGAAAATGTCAATCAACGGCAAAACCCTGTTAGCTTCTATAGTGCAGCGCGTAATTGGCTCATTTCGAGCATATTCCGATCTGTGAAAAGGAACGCGAAAGATAAATTGGCTACGGAGGTGGCGGGGTGGGGTTACGAAATCAAGCATACCGAGTAAAGTAGGACATTGGATATGATGAATAACCAGGTCACGGATAAAAGTAACGGACTGCATCTTGCGTCTTGATTCTAGGGAACAGATATCGATTAAAGCACATCTGGTAGAGTACGAGTAGGTTGATGGAGGTTCCAGTTTAGTTTAGATATCACATATTGTGTGAACTTTTTTTGGACTCTTTCAATCCTCAGCATTTGTGTGAAAGAAGATGGGTTCCATAAGACTGAGCAGTATTCTAGATGGGGCCGAACTAGTGAGGTATACAAAGATTTGAGGGTGTAGGGATCATTAAAATCCACTGAGTTTCTTATTAGGAAGGCAAGCATCGAGTTATATTTATTGATGATAAGATTGGTATGATCTTTGAAGTTAAGGCGAGGGTCTAACAGAATGCCGAGATCCTTTTTAGAGCTAACACGTTCAAGTAAGCATGAACTAATAAAATATGAATTCATTAATGGAGATGGTGATCTACAAAACGAGAGGCATTGGCATTTGGAAATGTTAAGTGGCAAATTATTAAGCTCGCACCAAGCGAAAATTGAATTTATGTCTGTTTGAAGAAGACTTGCATCCGCGTTCGATTTAATAGGTCTGAATAATTTAAGGTCATCGGCGAAAAGAAGGCACTGGGAGTGCCGTATGACTGTAGGAAGATCATAAATGAAAATTAAAAATAGAAGGGGCCCTAGATGACTGCCTTGAGGTCCACCGGATGTGACTTCGAAGTCATAAGAAACGATATTGTTAACCTTTACTGATTGGCGGCGGTTGGATATGTATGATTGGAACCAACATAAGAGGTTTGAGTGCAAACCAAGGGAGGCGAGTTTAAATATTAAGTGCTTATGGGAGACCTTGTCGAAAGCTTTCGCAAAATCAGTAAAGATTACATCGGTTTGAACACCTACTTCAAAATTAGTAATGATAAAATTGCAAAAGAGTACTAAATTCGTCAACGTTGATTTACCTGTCAGGAACCCATGTTGTTCTGGAGATATAAGGTTTTTAACGTGAAAAGTCAATTTATCACATATAATTTTATCGAATAATTTAGGTATGACAGACAGTTTGCAGATAGGTCGATAATTTTTTATGTCTTGCTTAGGACCGGATTTGTGGATGGGAACTATGTACGAATGCTTCCAGATGTCCAAGAAGCAGCCAGTTGACAGCGATCTCCGAAAAATAAAAAAGAGAGGCGTCGCCAGGGTAAGGGCGCAATTTTTTAATGCAATTTGGGGTAAACCATCGGGGCCCGACGTGGGGCTATCTTTGAGACTCAATAGAACAGTTTCGATATCTTCAATTGAGAAAGAGATATTACCTAAGTCTAGGGTAGAATCAGAGGGGCTACTAGACGATATAGGATCAGAGCTAGACATTGCGGAATAAACTGATTTAAAATAGTCAGCAAATAAACTGCAAATAGTTTCGATGTTATCGGAGGTGGAGCCGTGGTACGACATAGCGCTCGGTAGCCCATTCAATTTCCTTTTGTTATTAATAAATATCCAAAAGTACTTACTATTTACTTTAAGAGTTTGTTCTGTGGAGGAAATAAAATAACTGTAGAGGAACCTATTGAGGACATCGAATTGATTTTGAAGGGATAAGTAGATTGATTTAAGATTTAAGTTAAACGTGTCAAGTCTGAAACGCTTATAGGCTTTATTCTTTTTGTTTTTTAAATTGGAGAGCCTCTTGTTAAACCACGGAGGATTCCTATTGTTAGAAGTCGGCTTCAATGGCACGAACTCAGTTATCAAGTCTTTTAAAATTGATACAAAGATATCATAAGATCTTGACAAATCTGGTAACCGAGTGATAAAGTCCCAAGAGATCGATGACAAATGTGCATTTATTCCAGCAGAGTTTGCGTTTTTAAAGTCAAATGAACGTATTCGGTTAGTAACTGGCTCCTGGTATTGGTAAAGAGAAAATTCAAAAAAAAGTGGAACATGGTGATAAGTACTATTAAAAATTTGAGAAACAGGTATGTCTGGCGTAACAAGAATTTCTTTGTCGACGAATACGAGGTCAAGAATACGATTTAAGTCATTTTTTGAACTATTGATTTGAACTAAGTCATATTGGCTGAAAAAATCAATCAGAAGAGTTTCCGTTAGGCTGTGGGCATTAAAAGGATGAAGATAATATTCATTGACAACAGGCATCCAGTTAATATTACCCAAGTTGAAATCACCAGCGAACACTACGTGCTGGAAAGTGGTTAGGTTCTCGAGAATAGGACGGCAATTATCGAAGTGTGCGTTGTATAGGTCAGCAGAACTGTTAGGTGGAATATAGCTAACTATGAGAATAAGCTCGAAATGTTTCGACAAGATGAGTTTAATAATAATTTGGTCCATGTCTAAAGCCGCTGGATGTGCTGCACTATCGTGAGGGTGTATTTCTTCACATGGGAATGAGTTTTTAATCGCCACCAAAATCCCGCCCCCACGTGACAAACCAGTAATTACAGTACTACGGTCCTTTCTGTAAACATTATATGAGGTACCATTAAATAGCTCAGAAGTGAAATGATGCTCTGTCAACCAGGTTTCCGTAAATAAGATAAAGTCATATTCTAGTGAACAAGAAGAAATAAAAAATTGATTCATTTTAGTTCTCATACCTCCGATATTCTGGTAATATAATGAAAACTTAACGTTAGCCGCAGCGATTGAAGTTGAAGTTGAGACCCCGTCTAGTCGTTTTTTTGAGAAGAAGATGAATCCCCTGGTGAGCGTCTTTGGTCCCGAGGATGTCTTGGTCTCGGTATAAATTCGTGAACCAAAGTTCCAGCCGGCCAAAGACTATTCGATAAGATGTTGTCAAAATCGATGTTGTGAACCAGTAACTTAAAGGATGATATTTTTCGTTCCACATGAGAGGATAGTTTGTAGCAGATTACAGGTGCTGGTAGAGTTAAAATTTTACTGTTGATGTGAGCCAAGATGTCATCAGCTGTTGTAGATGGTGATAGCCTGGAGATAAAGATTGTTTTCCGAGGCGGTCTATGGACGGCGACTAAATTGACGACAGGTGTAGAAACCCGGGACAATTCGCACGTAGTAGCAGATGACACAGAGTGTTGAGGATAATCAGAAGTGTGATTCGTGGCAGCATGGTCAAGATCATTGTGGCGATGGCAGCTGGCACATTAGGAGATTGTTGTGCAACATCTGGGACAAGTCCTGAAGAACCGGTTGGCTGGCCCGTCACATTAGTGGTCACTGGATCTACCGCTGAATCTACCCGGACAAGACTATGATCCGAGGAGTTAATCGCAGGAACAACTGGTGGTGTGCGCTTAGATTGATTTGATTTCGTTTTAGCGCTTTGTTTGGCCCGACTTGCTCTTGTGAGTGCACGAGTTGTACCAACGTCAATGGGTTGATCAGATATACTGGGAGTGGGCGACTTTGATGTTGTATGGTTACTCACTAGATCACAAAGATTATCGAGTATTTATTTAGGATGTCCATAGACACAATGAAGTCACTCTTCATTTTCGCGACCAGTGAACGGCAGCCAAACAGCATTTCTAAGATGGTGGCACTCGAGTAGTTTCTGCAACTAATGCAGAACCATTGCAGGCCAGGAGAACAACGTAGTGCTTCACCAACACCACGTGGAAGATCAGCGCATTTGGCGTGAAAACTATTTTTGCATCCATTGCAGGAAATAAACGCGTCGTAAGTGCTCCACTCGGACTTACAGATTTCACAGGCAGCCATTTGCCAAGAAAATGAGGTTACGTTGAAACCACAATGAGAATGCTAAAGATTTGATGAATTCCAGATAAAATGAGACAGCCTTCTTCTGGATTCCAAATGACGGCAAGATATGATTTAGTGTGGGGTTGACAAGAAATTGTTAATTAAACTTGTAAAAATGATAAAATAAAATTTGTTGAAAACACGAGCGAAAAAATTTTACGTTAGATGTTAACGAAGAGTGTTGCCAGGTTTGTATATAGATATATTTGTCTATATTTGTATATAGAGGTTTTCGGATATGGTGAAATTTTATGAGTTATCTACACTGTTCTATCTTGAACACCAGAGGGCGCTGTGTACAAATATTTTAAAAAACTTCTAAGCTGTTTATCCTGATTTTCATGAAAATTAGTATATAGGGGTTTTCTAATATGGTGACTTCTTTGGACTTATCTTTTTTGTACTATATCGAACACCATAGGCCGCTGTAGTACAAATCTCTTAAGAAATCGTGAAAAAGTAGAAAGCCGCTCATCCGATTTGTATGAAAAATTTTATGAAAGGATTTTCGCATACGGCAACTGTTTTGGCGTTATCTCTTTTGCTCTGTCTCGAAAAGTAGAGGGCGCTGTTGTACAATTTTTACGTGTGTATGTTATTAAACTGTTCCTAAACGGCTGCACCGATTTTGATGAAATTTTTTTGTGTGCTTAAGTGGATCCCTGGATGGTTCAGATTCGCAATTAGAACCGGTAGGTGGCGCTGCGATCAGGTTCCACAAATTTAGTTTTTATAGCTTATAGGTATTTTTTATGATTTTGTTCTATATTGAACACCAGAGGGCACTGCAGTACAAATGTTTAAAATATCTCGATAAACTCCTAGCTGTACATCCGATTTTCGTGAACATTTTTACATAGGAGATTTTGGATACGGTGGGTATCTTGGACTTTCTTTTCTGCGCTATCTTAAACACCAGATTGTGCTGTAGTACAAATCACTTAAGAAATCGTGAAATACTCAAAAACCGCTCATCCGACTTAGATAAAAATTTATATATCGGATATATAGGATTTGAGTATCGAGTATGGAAAGGGCTTTGGCGTTATTTTTGTATTCTATTTAGAAAACCAGAGGGCGCTATTGCACAAATATCGGAAAAAAACTCAAAACAACTCATCCGATAAGTAAGATTTTTATTAGTGGTTTTCGTGTGTGGTGAGTCTTTTGGCGCTATGTATTTTTCTTTATCTTGAACCCCAGAGGGCGCTGTACTACAAAATACAGTAAGGCGTAGTCAAGCGCGATGGGTGATAAATATCTTCTTTATGTGCATTTATATTCCACTTTATTTTTTCGCAAATCAGGACAGCTGATGCCGAATTCTGTGGTTTTGTAGTACGCATAAACACATGCGCAAGTTAGTTGCGTCGTAAGTTGGCGTTCTTTTGACATTGCAATTTCTATTTTCAATGTATGTTTTTGTCAAAAATTAGGTTTTGCTCTGATTTTTTTTTTTAAAATATGCAATCTATCAAATACAATATAAAACTTGAATAATATTTTTGCAAGCGATCGGCGGCACGCACACACAAATCACGATTTCCCTAACTTTTTCTCATAATTTTCAGTAGTTGAAGCTACATTTTTCTCATTTCGCCAAAGTTACCGGTTTGAAAGATGCACACAAAATTCCTTCTAAAGTTTATGAAAAGTTTTTTCAAATCAACGAATGAAATCGAAAATTATTTATATCAACTCCCGAGTTAAGCCGGGTATTCAGCTAGTTTATTATATTATTCACTTATATTGTATTCACTCACGCAAACTATGTTATTATATACGCGATTTAGAACATTTGCTTTGTTTACGTTTTATCACTCAATCACAACATATGTTAATTTAACTCAATATTGTTATTTATTTTGTAAAACTAAAATACCGTTATCCTTCTATAAAAACAGAAAATTTTGCAAATAAAGTCATTAAGTTTTCTAGCTTCAATTAGCTGCCTTTTTAAGTGTCGGCTGAAATATTTTGATATAAAATAAATAAAAACTTAGAGCCGCGTCGTTTTTAAGAGCCGGCAAAAATATTAGGCAGGTCCTATTTTAATTAAAAATAAACGCAAATCCTTTTTCTTATTACAGTATAGTGTGTGTGAGTAAAACACCATTTCCTTATATTTTATTTCTATTGAAGCAATCAAAAAGGTGGTAGTGACAGTTCTTTTGCCGTTCATTGGTTGTCAAAAACAGTACGAAGTAAAAAAGTTGCTTTTTTAGTTGCTTTCCTTGGCGATGTATCCAAAACGGAACAAGCAAAATCACCCACAAAAGCTGACTCCATTTTCTTCGGTTAAAAATTACTAATTGGGAAGAGTAGCCATGCAGTGAAGACACAAATTTGGCTTATGCTCTCAAGTGTGTAAAACCCAGCTTTATTACTTGCAATAATCTTATGTTTAATCATTTTTGGGAGTTAAGATGTTATGCAATTATTATCTAGAGATTGCATCAACTCTGCTAAATCACTGGCACGTGTTAACAAAACTATTTAACTTAAAAACGTGAAGGAAAAAACTCTGTTAACTCTATGGTTTCTATTTTTGTGTATATTTAACAAGGTAGTGTCGCCTCGGAGCGTTGGGTACAGCAGCTGTCAAACACAGAATATAATTTCCAAAATTTATTAGTTTTGCTTTTATTCGTATTTTGAACGGTGCGGTACCCACCACGAGAGAATTTTAACTACGAACACTACCTTGTATTATTATACCATGGTTAGTTCCATCCATGATACAATGATAAGGTAGGCCCATGATACTAAGTGCTCTCACGCGTCAACGAAGAGTGGATAATGAGAAGCAACATTAATGTCAAAACGACGAATTTCGTAGAAATTGCAAATGAAGAAAATATTTTAAGTTTCCAATTTGCAAACAGTGCGGTCGCGGGTGTTAAATTTGTGCTAATTTGAGTGAAAATATTATATAAAAAGTGTATTAAAAACTATAAAATGTGAAAGAAGTCTTAAAATTGCAAAAAAAAAAACCTAACAGTTTTAACCTAAAAACAACTGCGAAACGTGAGCATAAAGAAATTCGCGATGAACAGCTGATTTTGACATCAATGTAGCTTTATTCTGCTTTCTACTCCATTCCTCTCCGTGATGACCACACCTTATAATTCTGCCATGGTTCCATCATATTCTTTATTTAACCACTTTCCCAGGAAATCTAATCGCGTCGCCCTCTTCAATAAATTATGCCGCTTTTTAAGCTCCAAATACATTTTAAAGAAATAATATTAAAAATGTCATTTAAGCAAAAAGTTAATTGTTCCGATCTTTTCATTAAATTTCTGTTTTATGGTGTGAACATATTAGAAAACATACCTTTAACGATTTTATCGTATTTATAATATGCTACTTGATTTAGTTTACTATCTTTTGATTCAGCCTCAACAAACTCTGCTATACTTTTTCGAAATATTTCCGGAATAAGCAGCAATCTTTCAATTCTTCCTCTTTTAAAACACAAATAAGCTGATTTCATCTGGAACCATTTTCTTCTTATTTGGGTTGAAGTCTTGTTTGAAAATCCACATTTCTTCATTTTATTTGCAATCTGCAAAAAGGTGTAGTGATTTGTAGACGTTGTTCCATAGTGGCATTGTAGTTCTTTAATATGTTTGAGCATGCACTCTACTTCGGACGTCAGCCAAAAATTTCGCTTTATTTTCTTACGTTTTACTTGCTTACAATATTTAGGGAAGTACTCCATTTCAATTATAGGACTTTCAAACCAGCGCTAAATTAGCAACGTTGCTGGACCTGTCAAAAATTTTGACAACGCTCGGAGGGGAAATTCAGAAGCTGAACTGAAGTATTAAAAACTATAAATTATGGTACATAATGATCATTATAGGTGAAAATCAACAAAATTCCAACGTTGTTTGGCCAAACCTATTATAGTGTGTAAAATCAAAGTATGCCATCTTATGGCAACATTTTTCCCGACATTATGATGTGACTGTCATTTCTGGGAATTATTTAGTATAGAAGCTATAAAGGATCTTTGATTTCATCCAGTGATTCTGGAAAGGATTTCAGCATTGCCTGGTGAAACCATAAATAGTGTGCAAGATCAAAGTATGCCAAACAAAAGGTAATATTTTTGCCGATTTTTTGGTATACGTGCTCTTTCCGGGAATTATTTAGTATAGAAGCTATGAGCTGAACAAATTATTTCATCTAATTTGTCCTGGACAAGGTTACAGCGTTGCTCGGCCATATCCATAATAGTGTGTAAAATCAAAGTATGCCATCTTATGGCAAATATTTTTCCCGACATTTTGGTGCGACTGTCATTTCTGGGAATTATTTAGTATAGAAGCTATAAAGGATCTTTGATTTCATCCAGTGATTCTGGAAAGGATTTCAGCATTGCCTTGTGAAACCATAAATAGTGTGCAAGATCAAAGTATGAGAAACAAAAGGTAATATTTTTGCCGATTTTTTGGTATACGTGCTCTTTCCGGGAATTATTTAGTATAGAAACTATGAGCTGAACAAATTATTTCATCTAATTTGTCCTGGACAAGGTTTCAGCGTTGCTCGGCCAAATCCGTAATAGTGTGAAAAGTCAAAGTATGCCATCTTATGGCAAATATTTTTCCCGACATTTTGGTGCGACTGTCATTTCTGGGAATTATTTAGTATAGAAGCTATAAAGGATCTTTGATTTCATCCAGTGATTTATGCCAGGATGTTGCCAGGATGTTATGGCAAACATTTCAACGTAATAAACTCAAATTTTACGTCTTTAGAATTATGACATTATAGAAGTAGACACGCTATAATTTATCCCTTTGTTGCCACATGGGATAATTCGTTAACCCAGACTGTCTTTAAAACTTTTTAAATTCTTATGCTTTTTTTTCTTTTTTTGTAATAAATATTTTAGGTCATGCTTACTGGAAGCTATGTTGCAGCAGATCACAATATACAAGTAGGATATCCTGCATATCAAACATATTTAGCAACTATCCCAAGAACAAAAATTAACAAAAATGTTACTTCTACTTCCTACACGATGTCATCAGCATCGGTGTTTTTATTTTTTTTCTTTTTTATTATTGGTGTAAATGCGTTTGTCTTCTTGTTTGCACATGTTTTTTAGTTTTTGTATAACGCGATGGAAAAATTAACAATTGCCTACAACTACGTTGAAATAGCAATGAATGTAACATGTAATAAAATAATATTGAAATTTGATAAAATTTATTGGTGTGAATACTAACGTGTGTTTGTTCAATTTACTTTGTGTTATTTTAAAGTTTTGAATTGATAAAGTTATTTTATTGAAAAAAAAAATTACATTATCAAATCAATGGAACTGCGAAAAAGCTTCCCATCTCTCGGGTGTCCAACGACGCACTTGTGTTTGTCATTTGCAGTTTTGTTGCTAGAGCGAGGTGTGACAGCCAAGGCTAAGCAGGTTTTGCAGAAGTACAATCATCTCTGGGTTATTTTTAAATTAAAAGAAGCAAGTGGCAATATCAACCATATTTCCACTGAAATTTCTCCTGCAAGAATGTAGGTGTTCACATATCAGTCAAATGATTGAAGTATATCGCGCCTTTTTACTCTCTGCTAATTTTGATTGACGCTTGCTCACACACGATTTTTTGATTGAAGCTCCGACGCAGGAATTTGTTACTTTTCTGCAGGAAATATGGCAGGAACTGCAGAAACTACATCTTTTTTTCTCTTCAAAAAACTACCTTTGTTTACAGCTTACTACTTTCCTTGATATAATTGCGTACTAAAAACAGACAAGTAAAATAACGCAACCCTTTAACTGATTGATGCAGGTCTGGAGCTCAATCAAAATTGTGACTGACGAGATCTTGGAGTTCATTTTCGCTGAGATAAAGTTGTTTTTTTTCATAGTAGTAGTAGTACTTTATTGAGACTTATATAAATCAATAATACATGGTGAATACGAACAATCACTTTAATGATAATTTAGCGGCTGTAATAGTATGGCCAGCAAAGACTGTTACAATATTAAGTTAATTAATAAAACGAATGCCACATGGCTACAATGTTATTAAAGATTAATTTACTCTAGCTCAATGAGTATTTAAGCACATTTCTTTAGCCGTGTTGACTTTAGATTAAAAATTATACAATTGATTAAAACAAGAAAGATGATACAACGAAAGCGCGACACACATGTGCACGCACAAGATGGTCTACTATATACAAAATAAATCGTTGATACTTTCACAGTATGGAAAGCCAATGAGAAAGAATGAGATGACAGTATAGAGCAACACTTCGATAAACTTAACTTAGTGTTAAAAGAGTACACAGCGAAATGTGAATCTGATTTATGATGAAAGAAAATAACAAATAATAATTTTGATAATGAGCAATGCCATTAAATATGTTTTTATACAAACATAAACTTACACTAGATCTTATACTCAGTTATTATTAAAAACAGTTAAGGCATTTCTGAGATTGTATAAGGCAAATGTGAACTATTAAGGTACATATGTAAATTATTTGATATAATTGACTTGATTTTTAGAAGTCAATCTAAATAAATTGTAGAAATAGAAATAAGTACATAAAATTGTATGTAAAAGTTATAAAAAAAATATAAGAATAAAAATATAAACTCACAGGTTAGTGAGTGGAAGGCTTTGTCCACCAATACAGTATGCGTACAAAAAAAAAAAAAAAAAAAAAAAGACACCCAAAAACAGGAACATTAGCCCCGATTGTGACCAGATACAGCTTTTAAAAAGTAAGGAAGGGGTGACCCATCAGGATGATCCTCGAGATCTTCCGACTGTGAGGAGCAGATCTCCTGAATGCTCAAATTCTCTGAATGACTCATATTAACAATAAATTTTTTCATCAACAAGGTGGCATAACATATAATTGGTAAGACATTGGCCTCTTTGTAAACAGTATCATTAGAAAACCTCCTATCTCTTGTTTCGTAATTCATGTCAATGCACATCCTTAGTACCTTTCTTTCTAATTTACCCATCTCCTCGACCACCGTTGGTGAGATGGAGAACCAGCAAGGGAAGGCATACAGTAATACCGGTCTAATGAGTGCTTTATAAAGAAGGAGTTTAGTTTTTCTCTGCATACTATTGCTGTAAAGGAGAGATAGAAGTAAGTTAGTTACCTTCCTAGCTTTTTCAATACTGTTTCTTGCATGCTTATTAAATTTCAAAAGGATGTTAAAGCTGACCCCTAAGTATTTGATGTCCTTCTTAAAAGGGATCAAATTGTTGTCTATACGCAGCGAGAGGTTGCGGGATTCTCTGACCACCCCGCCCAGACCCTTGCCACTCGCATTCCTAAAACATATGCAATCTGTTTTTAAATTATTTATTTTAATTCCCCACTTTTTATAGTATGTATTGATTTTATTGATATGTAATTGGAGCTTTCTGAGCGCAATCAAAGGGTATTCATCCCTATCATAAGCCAGTGTATCATCTGCAAAAAGAATGCCCGTGGAGATTACGGAGTTATTGACCTCGCAAGAGTGAGGAAAGTCGTGCAAGAAGATGTTGAATAGAATGGGACCCATTGCAGACCCTTGAGCAACACCGCTTAATGAACCACAAACGTTAGATGAAGTACCTTGTAATTGTATGAAGAATTTTCTATCTGTTAGAAAGCTATTCAACAGATGGGAAACCTGTATTGGAAAATTCAGTCTCAAAATTTTAAACAGCAGTCCTTCCCTCCAGACATTATCAAACGCTTTCTCCACATCCAGAGAACATGCCACCGTGCAGCTTTTCTCCCTTAAGCCAGTGGTTATTTCGTTATGAACCTTCAGTAGCGCATGAACTGTGGAGTGTTTTCTCTTGAATCCAAACTGAAGATCCGGAATATAATCAAAAGATATCACTTCAGGAGTCTCCAACTTCAACATTAATACCCTCTCAAAAACTTTTCCTACATTCGAAAGTAGGGAAATAGGTCGGAAATTATTCAACTGGAAATTATTTGGTTTTTTCAGTAGCGGTAGGATTCTTGCTTTTTTCCATAACAAAGGAAAATACCCATTGTTTATGCAGTTATTGAAAATAATAACCAGGAATTTTATTGCATTAAATTATAACTTTTTTAAGGCAAAGTTGGTTATTGAGTCAGGCCCACTGGATTTTTTTGCTTTTAGGGAATGAAGAATACTTATTATCTCACCCTGTGAAGTAAAAAACCCAGTCGAAGGAGGCGATATAGCCGAAGTATCTTCATTAAAGACGAAAATATGCTGTGGTTTTACCACTTTAGCCGCCCCAACGGTTTCATCCACTTCCCTTACCAGTTCCCGATCAAAACTTGGTACCCTCTTCCTGAAGACTGCTTGAAAATGCTTCTCAAATTCTGCAACAATTTCGACCTCCTCTGTAATGGTGTTATCATTAACCACCAGCTTGTTACAACAGAATTTTTTCTTTTTTCCAATAATGCTAAAAACTTCTTTAAACGCGTTAGGCCCCGGGACTATACCCTCTAGTCTTTTCCTAAATTGTTGATTCACCCATATTCTAACCTTGTCCTTGATTATTTTTTTCAGTAAAGCGATTCTTCCTGAAAGCTCTATATAGTCTCTGTTAACTCTATTGAAGGAGTTATGGAAAATGCGCTTAAGCTGTTTTTGCCATGTATGTTTGATTTTAAACATTTTTTCAATATCTTCGGGAAGGTTAGAGTACTTTTTATAAGAAACCGGGACCCTCGCAGAATGGTTATCCAAAGTTTCTAGCAAAATCCTGTTGAAGGCATCTATATAGTAATCAATATCATTATTCAGAATGTTTACAGCCGGAGCAGGGAAGCAGTGGAGCAACCTATCATCCAGCTCATCTCTAAAGAGATCCCAGTCGGTTCTTTTAAAAGATTTTCCTGCAATGAATTCCAGCATAGGGGATTCGACTGGTTCCAAGTTAATATTCAAAAGAACCGGGAAGTGGTCAGAGAATGTAGGAAGGGTCTGAAGAGAGAAGTTGCTTACCAGCAAATTTGTCAGGTCAGAAGACACCAAGAACTGGTCCAGGAAGGACGAACTTCTAGGAAAAGTTGGAGTATCCGGAGCAATATTGATTAATGTTGGAAAACAGGTGCGTTGCCATTTTTCAATACTTTTGCCATTCATATTTAAAAAACTATCCCCCCAACTAGGGTTTCTTGCATTCAGGTCGCCTCCAATAACTGCCCCATCAAAGAGTGCGGCCTTGCTCTCAATTTTGTTGAGATCGTATATTACCTGCGCCGACCCACTGTTGGTGGGAATATAAATAGATCCAATGAGCAGACTTTTAAGGGAATTTCTCAACTTTACCTTTATCGAAACAAACTGACCCACCAAATTCAAATTGGGAATATGGACAATTTCATATTTCATGTTATTTTTAATGGCCAGTGCCACCCCCTGGTTACTATTATTTCTCAAAAAATTATAGCCGTCAATATGAACTTTATGCCTACTATTCAAATGTGTTTCCTGCAAGAAAGCCACGTTACAATTATTAGAAATAAGGATTTTTTGTAACTCCACTCTTCTGCTGCTCTCAATAAGAGAAGCAACGTTGAAGGTTAAGAAGTTAGCAGACATTATCAGCCAAAATAATTTGATTTAGTAAATCTAAATACGCCATTCTCTTTTCTTGCAATGAAACACAATTGTTTATGTTCTTCATAAAGTTCTCAATTTTCCCTAGTAGGCTATGAACACTCACCCCAAAGAGATCCTTTGAAAGACTGAAGAATTGGCTTAGCGCGTTGCCATTTGAATTACCCGCTAACGACGGAAAAGCAGTGGGACCATCCTGCCCCTTAAAGTGGCTGGCATAGGACATAGTGAGAGGAGGCGGGGCTTTTGCAGTGAAGAAAACTTCCTCCGCTTTTGTCTTAACATTTGCTTTCATTTTTTGAAAGGTTTTCTTCCTTTGAAGAGAGTATTCTTTGTATCTTTCACAGCCACGATAATTGGCAGGGTGGTCCATCCGACAATTCACGCAGTTAGGTTTCTGTCCCGACTCTTTCGTGACAACGCATTCCCCAGGACGGTGTACTTTGGTGCATTTTACACATTTGTAATCACTGGCACAATTTTTGGCCATATGCCCGAATTGCTGGCAATGCCTACATTGAATTGGGTCGGAGCTACCCTTGGGTTTTTCCCATAAAATTTCAGTGTTAAAAAGGTACTTTATCTTTAAAATGTCCACGGCCGTCTTACCCACCGGCAGTCTTACCAAAAACATGTTATAATTAATTTTTTCTCTTTGAGATCGAGTTGTCTCAAATTTTGATACCTTCTCAACTCCCCCAGGAAGGAGAGCCAGCAGTTCTTCAAGGATTTCTGTTTCCTCATAGTCTGAAGTAAGACCTCTCAGCAGCAGATTTACGCACTTGTCTTCTTTCGGAGTGAAAGAAAAAGCCTGAATACCTGGACTGTCCCTAATTTTCTCTAAAAGGGCCCGATGGGCCACCCTATCCTCAATAAAAATTTTGCATTTTTGCCCCGCGTTAATAACTTTAAAAACTACATTTTCCTTGCGTAAGTCCTTTATTAATTGACGTACGTCAAGATTTTTTATAAAAATTGGTGGACTTGTAGAATTCTTGAATTTGGGTTGATAGAACCTCTGTCATCCTTCACTTTGGCAGCGCTCTCCGGTACGACATCTGCCTTCTTCTGCTTTCTCGACTCCTTATCCTGCGACCAAGTCTGCTGACTATTTTTCTCCTTTAGGACTATCTCGTTGAAAATTGCAAAGCGGTTGTCCTTTTTGACTGGAGCAACCCCATCCATCGACGCAATACTGCCGGAAGAACTTCCAGTTCTTGCTCTCTTGCTCACTGTTTGCCAATCTTGGTGCATTGCTGTCGCAAGTTGGCTGCTGTCAATCTCGGTCATCATGGGAACCACGTTTTTATTGGCGCCATAATTAAGCGCAGGGTTCTGCGCAGCGATATTGTGCGTGAGATGTGCATCAGCAAGTGCCACGAGTTGATCAGCTGCTTCGGAGCTCCTCGGACTAATCATTGTCGCCATCTTGGTAGGCCTCAGCCTGCCACTGATATTATTGTTGAGTTTCTTTTTAATTTTCTTATTATTATTTTTCTTGTTCTTGTTAATTTTCTTCGAGCTCATTTGCCAACATTCTTCTCTGTAGCCTCTTTTTAATAAAAGAATATGAAGGAGCACGCTTTATGAAAAAGCGCGCTAAAAAGTATCGCTTCCGCGCCAAAAAGAAGTGCAAACCGTCGCTCATGTGCAACTTCCCGCGCTTTACTTATTTGCACAGCCACCGCTCTCCTCAGCAGCACCACCAAACAATCCGCGCTGACCCAAGTCGCAGCCACCAGTCCAATGTGTACGTCGATATCCAAGAATTACTCCAAGTGAAGTGCACACCAAGAGCAGCCAGTTGGCGCTCCACAGCCGCACAAGCACTCCAGCAGCAGCAACACCAGGAAACAGCAGTAGCACAGAAGAACTCCCCAGGCACTGTCCAAGAACCAAATTCGGTTCGTATGTTTGTAGAAAACAATAATCCAATATAACTTGGTTTTTTTTCTAAATTTTGTAAAATTTTTGGCAGAGATGAAAATTTTCGTGTCTATCCAACAGCAGCGAAGTCAAAAGTTTTTTTCACAACACATTTTTTGCTCTATTTCTACCAGAATTCAACATTTTACTTCAAAAAACCATTCATTTAAGTTGTGAATTCAATTTTAACAATAATTTTGCTATATTTTGCGCACTTTTTGCGTTCAAATTCGTTCAAAATTGTGCAACGACACGAGTTTTCACAGGGACACGTTCTTCACTCTTTTTTTTTTTTTCATAGGAAAGCAACAAATTTTGATTGATTCAATCATTTGACTGACGTGTGAACACCATCAATAATATATTTAAGTCAGGGATGGTAAAGAATATCCCCTACCTTCATGATTCCTTAAGATTTTTTTAGACGAAGCTTTTTTAGACGTAGAGTTTAAAATTATATAGAAACATGCTCAAACAAAATATTTTAAATTTTTTATTTTTGGTGACGGTACCAATATATTTAGGTTTGTTTTATTAATAATATATTTTGATATTGTTTATATTCAGACAATATTATACATTAACATTATGCCTAATTTTCAGTTTAAAAAGACGAAATATGTTCTGACATGAAATAAAAACTTTAAAAATTTAGTGGCCGTGACATTTTGGTTAAGGTGCCTGATCCATATGTTAAAGAACAGTGATTTAGATACCATCTGATACAATGTTTTTCACTTGAATTTATATATCTGTTCGGTCGTCAACTCTCTGCAGACAATGGCAAACCTCAGAGATTAAAACTGCTGCCATGTACATCTTCTTAAGAATATGAGACTTTCGGAGTGACGTAGCACTTGTAAGAGCCCAGTTCTCGATCACTTGTGCGCAAGCATTTACAACTAATTGCCAATTATGTTTTTAATTTAGTAACTTATGCCTTTTTTACCGTTTTTAATGGAAATCTTCTATATATATTAAAATCATTAACTTAAATTATTCATATAACATCAATACAATACTATTATATCTAAATAAAAAACAAATTTTGAAATAGAAGAAGACACCGTTTAAAATTTTTTTTTTCAGATGTATATCATATTAGACCTAAATTTTTCTTCTTTATTAAAGTATGACTATTGAAGATATATCATTGACATTTTGGTCTAAAAATATTCGCCCATTAGAGCATTGCCGCAAAAGACCTTAAAAATTTGCGGTGAGTAAGATATCTGCTCATCTGAAACACATTTTTTTTCATTTAAGTAAAGATCTCTTAGGCGTTTAATCGTCAAATTTTTTTTTGATACACATTTTTTAATTTATAGCCAAAAACGACCTCAATTTTGTGCACAAATTTCCGTTTTACGCTCGCCATTTTGCTAAATTTTAATATTTTTTAAAAATCGACCATTAAATGCCCCATAACTCTTTAACGAACCGAAAAAAAAATTTTTCCTGTCAACCAGTCTGCAGATATTTTGCTCACCGCAAATTTAATGTCTTTCGCGGCATTGCACTTTTCTACCATATCGATGAATATTTTTGGACCAAAATGTTAGGGATAATTACTCAATAGTTATACTTTAATAATGTAAAAAAATTTGGTCTAAAATAAAACAGAGCACCAAGAAAAAAGTTTTAAAAAGTAATTTTTTTTTTCAATAAAATAACTTTATCAATTCAAAACTTTAAAATAACACAAAGTAAATTGAAGAAACACACGTTAGTATTCACACCAATAAATTTTATCAAATTTCAATATTATTTTATTACATGTTACATTTATTGCTATTTCAACGTAGTTGTAGGCAACTGTTAATTTTTCCATCGCGTTATACAAAAACTAAAAAACATGTGCAAACAAGAAGACAAACGCATTTACACCAATAATAAAAAATAAAAAAAATAAAAACACCGATGATGATGACATCGTGTAGGAAGTAGAAGTAACATTTTTGTTAATTTTTGTTCTTGGGATAGTTGCTAAATATGTTTGATATGCAGGATATCCTACTTGTATATTGTGATCTGCTGCAACATAGCTTCCAGTAAGCATGACCTAAAATATTTACTCCAAAAAAAGAAAAAAAAGCATAAGAATTTAAAAAGTTTTAAAGACAGTCTGGGTTAACGAACTATCCCATGTGGCAACAAAGGGATAAATTATAGCGTGTCTACTTCTATAATGTCATAATTCTAAAGACGTAAAATTTGAGTTTATTACGTTGAAATGTTTGCCATAACATCCTGGCAACATCCTGGCATAAATCACTGGATGAAATCAAAGATCCTTTATAGCTTCTATACTAAATAATACCCAGAAATGACAGTCGCACCAAAATGTCGGGAAAAATATTTGCCATAAGATGGCATACTTTGACTTTACACACTATTATGGGTTTGGCCGAGCAACGCTGAAACCTTGTCCAGGACAAATTAGATGAAATAATTTGTTCAGCTCATAGTTTCTATACTAAATAATTCCCGGAAAGAGCACATATACCAAAAAATCGGCAAAAATATTACCTTTTGTTTGGCATACTTTGATCTTGCACACTATTTATGGTTTCACCAGGCAACGCTGAAATCCTTTCCAGAAATCACTTTATGAAATCAAAGATCCTTTATAGCTTCTATACTAAATAATTCCCAGAAATGACAGTCGCACCAAAATGTCGGGAAAAATATTTGCCATAAGATGGCATACTTTGATTTTACACACTGTTATGGATATGGCCGAGCAACGCTGTAACCTTGTCCAGGACAAATTAGATGAAATAATTTGTTCAGCTCATAGCTTCTATACTAAATAATTCCCGGAAAGAGCACGTATACCAAAAAATCGGCAAAAATATTACCTTTTGTTTGGCATACTTTGATCTTGCACACTATTTATGGTTTCACCAGGCAACGCTGAAATCCTTTCCAGAAATCACTTTATGAAATCAAAGATCCTTTATAGCTTCTATACTAAATAATTCCTAGAAATGACAGTCGCACCAAAATGTCGGGAAAAATATTTGCCATAAGATGGAGTTGATCTCATCTTCTTGTTGTTATCGGTGGTTTTTTAGTGTGTTGCTGTGATTAGTATTCTTTATAATCGTGTTTTGTTTGATTTTTGTGGATTAAGTATTAAAAAAACATTTTAATAACGTTTTTATATGTTTTCAAACAATTTCCATTTCGTGGCAGTGTTTATTTGTTCAAGAAATAATTTATTAATATTTTTTAATATATAACATATAATAATTGATTGAATAGTTTTTAACACAATCCAGTGCATGTTTGTCTGCCTTTTTTTCAATTCCTCTTTGTGCGGTGTTTGCTTACTTAAGTGCAGTCAGCGTATGTAGTGTTGTTGTTGTTTTAAAACAGTTCTGTGTGCGCTACATTTTAATGTGCTAACCCTATAAGCACATTTTACATTCAAAAGCACTTGCTCGCAGAATAATTTAAAATTTTTTGCAATGGATTATTTTTCCATTGATAATATTGCTGCTTGTTCTCTGACCGAGCAATGCAAAAGCCAGAATATTCTGTACCCTATGTTCAGCTGTTCTGGCCCATGTGAGCGAATGTTCCACGCTTCTTGTGCTGGTATTTCTAAATCGTGCCTTGACGATTTAATTTCAGTCCGATCTGGTCTTCGCTGGTATTGTGCTTCGTGCAGGGCCCTTTCCCCGGATGAACTCTATTCTAAAATTAAGCTTTTTGGGGAAAGCCTTAACTTATTAAATAATAACTTCAGATAAATTGTTTCATTTTTTAGCGAAGTTAGTGCCGCACCCACTACCAGCGTTTCTGATGAAATTACTGTTCAGGATAACATTTCGGTTCCTTCGTATATGACTGCTTCTTCCGGAATTTTGTCAGTTTCATCAGAAAAAGACCCTTAAGGCTCTAAAAGGAAGAGGAAAAACAAAAACAAAAATAAGCGTCAGAAGGCGTCGTCCAGACCTTCCAAGGCAAAGCAGCCCTCAGCAATGCCATCAGAAAATAATAATACGGTGATTTCATATACACCATCTTCTATTCCTCCATTGACTAGTAGCCCAAATACGATTTCAACTACGCCTAACAGTCAGTTGACTTTAAGAGCAGTTTTGAGGACCAGAAATGTTTTCATTTCACGTCTTTAGCCCGACACATCAATAGAAAATATATTGACGTTTGTCAGGCAATCCAAGTTAGTGAACTCAAATGCATTCTGTTCATGCAAAAAAATTGGTAATAAGCCTTCCCATGCTTCTTTCATTTTAACAGTTGCAGCCGATGATTTTACAACTGTTCTTAACTCTAATTTGTGGGCCGATAATATTCTTGTTACTGAGTTCAAGCCAAAAAATAAGCCTAAAAGGGTGACTCAAGCCGCCCGGCAGGCTCAAAAAAACTAAATAGGCTGTCCCTTTACTATCAAAATGTAAGGGGACTACGTTCTAAGACGCAGAGCTTATTTCTATCAACTCAAAATTGCTCTGAGGATACTATCGCGTTAACAGAAACGTGGCTGAACGGAAGCATTACTGATTTGGAATTTTTTGACAATAGTTTTCAAGTTTTTAGAAAAGACAGATGCACTGACAATATTTCTTCTGTCGGTGGTGGTGTCCTTTTGGCTGTAAGAAACTGCTTTGTCAGTTTTATTGTTGACATTCCCTGCTCTTCTAATATTGAACTAATTTGCGTTAAAGTTATACATTGTAACTCTAATGTATATGTTATTAATGCGTATGTTCCTCCTAAGAGTAGTGTAGAGGTCTATGCAAGCCTTGCGGAGTGCATAGATTACATAATTGATTTACTTGACGTTAATGACGACATTTTATTATTGGGCGATTTTAATCTACCTGATTTAAAATGGCATTCTTCTGACGATGATACGTACTATTGTGCATCTAATTCGAAGAACCGCCAAGAACATATATTTGTTGATAATATATGTTCAGACTTACAACAAGTGAGTTGTATTTATAATAGTCTTGAAAGACTTCTTGACCTGGTCTTAACTACAGACAGTAACAATGTTGTTGTTAAGAGGGCCTTTCATGCTCTAACTACTGTTGATGAATATCATCCACCATTGAGTATTTGGTACAAATCCGACAGAGCAAATATAGTAAATTCTAATTCAGCAGATAAGCTTTATGAATTCAATTTTAAAAAAGCTGACTTTTTGAAGTTGAATCAGTTGCTTAATGGCAAACTTAATGCAATTTTAGAATATATATATGGAAATTGCCTTGATGACTCCATACATTTTTTTTATATGGAAATCTTTGCTGTGTTTTCTCAATCCGTACCTTATAGTCTCAAATTTGCGAGGAATTCTACGTACCCGTGATACACAAAGGATTTAAAGACTCTTCGCAACAACAGGAATAGGGCATGGAAGAAATACATCTGTAGCTTAGGCTCAAACAACCTAGAAACTTACAAACGTTTGTTCTGGAATTTGAAAATCGCTCAGCTACATTATATCACGAATATTTAGATAATGTTAAGCTGAGAATATTGACAGATCCAAAGAAATTTTGGGGATTCGTAAACACAAAGAAGAAATCTGATGGATTTCCTTCTTCATTTAGAACTCCTGAGGGATTTACTGACAATCCCGTCAAAATTTGTGGCCTTTTCGCCAATCTTTTTAAAGAATCATTCTGTTCAGATTCTTTTAATCCTGATGGAGAGTACTTTGAATATATGAATTCCGAACCCAGAGTATCTTTGGAACATATATCCTTCACTCCAGAGGATATTTTAATGTATATTAGATCGATCGATGAGGAGTTTGGTGCTGGACCTGACGGTGTTCCTGCCGCAGTGTTAACACAATGCGGTTCCGTTTTGAGTCAACCACTGTCTTTATTATTCAATAAATCTATTAACGAAAGTTATTTTCCACTTTTTTGGAAAAATTCATTTATAAGTCCTATTTTTAAAAAGGGTTGCAGGAACGATGTCAATTACTATAGGCCTATCGCTAAGCTCTCATCGATTCCAAAACTTTTTGAGCGGATGGTGTACGATCGGGTGAAAATTCACTGTGGCAAAGTCATAACAACTCGTCAGCATGGTTTTGTGAATGGCAGATCCACTGTGTCTAATCTTCTCGATTTTACAACATTCTGCTTAAATTCTATTGATTCTGGTAACCAGGTCGATTGTGTTTACACTGACTTTAGTAAGGCATTTGATAAGCTACCACACAATCTAATCTTATTTAAACTTGAGTTAATGGGATTTCCACAATATTTTGTGAACTGGATTAAATCGTATTTGGTGGAGCGATCTTATCAAATACGTTTCCGAGGCGCATTGTCTTCTGAATTTATTGCTGGATCAGGTGTTCCTCAGGGTAGTCACCTTGGTCCTCTTCTGTTTATTTTAGCTATCAATGATGTAACTCACGTCATTGAACACTCTCATCTGCTTATTTAAGCCGATGATATGAAAATATACAGAACGATTAATTCTAGAGATAATTCAGATCTACTCCAGTCTGATCTAAAATCCTTTGAAGTTTGGTGTTCTAAAAATAATATGTTTTTAAATCCAGATAAATGCCAAACTATGACCTTTTCGCGAAAAAGGAATAATTATTTTTTTGATTATAAGATTAAAGATACTGCCGTTTAGCATTCTTCGTGGTGACTTTCAATTATGCATCAGCGCTAAATTGGCAGCGTTGCTGAAACTGTCAAAAAATCCGGAGGGGAAATTCACAGGGTGAAATTATGTATTAAAAACAATCTATTAATCTAGATAATGATCATTATAAACGGATTTAGAGAGCATTTCAGCGTTTCTCGGCCATACCCATAATAATGTGTGAAATCGAAGTATGCCATCTTATGGCAAATATTTTCAACGACATTTTGGTATGAATGTAATTTCTGGGAATTATTTAGTATAGCAGCTATGAAGGATCTTTGATTCCATCATGTGATTTCTGGAAAGGATTTCAGCATTGCCTAGTGAAACCATAAATAGTGTGCAAGATCAAAGTATGCCAAGCAAAAGCTAATATTTTTGCCGATTTTTTGGTATATGTGCTCTTTCCGGGAATTATGTAGTATTGAAACTATAAGCTGAACAAATTATTTTATCTAATTTGTCCAGGACAAGGTTTCAGCGTTGCTCGGCCAAACCCATAATAGTGTGTAAAATCAAAGTATGCCATCTTATGGCAAATATTTTTCCCGACATTGTGGTGCGACTGTCATTTCTGGGAAATATTTAGTATAGAAGCTATAAAGGATCTTTGATTTCATCCAGTGATTTCTGAAAAAGATTTCAGCAATGCCTGGTGAAACCATAAATAGTGTGCAACATTAAAGTATGCCAAACAAAAGGTAATATTTTTGCCAATTTTTTGGTATACTATGTGCTCATTCCGGGAATTATTTAGTATAGAAACTATGAGCTGAACAAATTATTTCATCTAATTTGTCCTGGACAAGGTTTCAGCGTTGCTCGGCCAAACCCATAATAGTGTGTAAAATCAAAGTATGCCATCTTATGGCAAATATTTTTCCCGACATTTTGGTGCGACTGTCATTTCTGGGAATTATTTAGTATAGAAGCTATAAAGGATCTTTGATTTCATCCAGTGATTTTTGAAAAGGATTTCAGCGTTGCCTGGTGAAACCATAAATAGTGTGCAAGATTAAAGTATGCCAAACAAAAGGTAATATTTTTGCCAATTTTTTGTAAAGTAAAGTAGTTATAAAAGAAATATATAATTCATCATTGTTTCTTTAGAGCATTATATATGATATTAGGCGTGTTCTTTTGTAAACGAGTTGCAAAAGTACACTGCAACTCGGATAAAATTTGCTTTTAGTTGCTTACCAACACTGGCAAGAACTGTCATAAGCATATGTTTACTTGGATTAAAAAAAATAAGAAAAATCAAAACAAAATGAGTAATTTCGAGGATTCTTTGGTAAATATATTTATTTCTTCTAATTTATGAAATAAAATCAATGAATTATATTTTGCGTTGATAGATTGCATCTTTATACATGGGTGTGCAGCGCAATGGAGCGATGGACATTAATGAAGTAGTGGAAGCGGTATTCGCAAGTTCCAGCTCCTCGGAAGATACAGACAGCGAAGTAGAGCAACATGAAAAGTGCTCCAATTTTGAAGGCACACTGGATGCAATGAGCGACATGGACTTCAAAATGCACATGAGGCTGCGACGTCAGACGGTGCAGCATCTAATATGTAATGACAAAATGCCATTAAACGAATGCATGTTATAACTTTTGGATTTCTTATTTTCAGTGAAGTATTCGCAATCTCACTGCATTCCTGACGATTCTGGTGGTGGTAGAACACGTATTTCACCAACAAAAGCAGTGTTGGTATGTCAGCAACACGGAGACTTTCAGACAGCTGGCAAATTTGTTTGTTATTTTAATGAAAATACTGATAAGTTCCATAAAAAAAACGTATTCCAGGCGTAATTGGCGCTATCGATTGCACGCACATCACCATTAAAGCACCGAAAAATCAGAAGGAAATGTACTTTGACAGGAAGAAAACATATAGTCTTGTGCTTCAAGCTGTAGTGGATGCCAACAAAAAGTTTATCGACATAACTTGTGGGGAACCGGGATCGCTTCACGATTATAGAGTATTAAGTAGATCAAAATTATTTGAAGATGCAGAAAGCCATTATGAGGAAATGTTTTCAAATGCATGTTTTATAATCGGTGATTCGGCTTATCCATCAACGAAATGGCTGGTTCCACCTTTCAAGGATTATGGGAACTTAAATGAGAGCCAGCGTAAATTCAATGAAATACATTTCGCAACACGCATGGTAGTGGAAAATAGCTTTGGATTGCTGAAAGGGCGCTTTCGAAGACTACTCCACTTTACGGAGCAGACTGATTTAAAAATAATAACAAAGATCGTGGTCAGCGTATGTGTACTTCATAACATTTGTATTTCTTTTGATGACTTGTGCGATGTCAACGAAGAAAACGACTCAAACACGTATGCAATTGAAGATGAATTTGAAGATTCAAACATGGATGCAACTCTTGACAGGAGGCAAAACCTTTTTAATTATTTAAGAGAACAAAATATTGTTTGAATTACTTATTTTATACATTTATTTACTAACCCCCTAGCCACACGTGCCAGTTCGAAGACAGTAATAGTTCGAAAAACTCAATACACTCTCACTTTTCACTAATACACTCACACCATGACATCACTGGCAGTCCACTGGCAACAACTTTTACTGAGACAGTGAATTTTGAAAACCACAGCCAGTGCGAAATCGAAGTAAGGAACAGTGTTGTTTTTTCTCCCTAAAAAAATTCGAACTTTAAATATGCACTTTTCTTTCATGTCTTGTAGTGAAATATATGCAATTTTTTTAATTGCCCTTATTTGACACATAAAACATCATATGAATAAGTTGCATTTCATTTTGGAATATATTGATAAACAGCTTCTACAAAGTAATTAGTTCCCCATTTTTATCCCATTTAAGTTTCGTGCTGTGTTGGTATATAAAGCATCACTGAACAAAAGCAACTGATATAATAAAGTGGTCGAACCTTTGCCTTTGACGACATTTTGCCAATGAACATTTACTCTCACGTGTGGCCGCAGCGTAGATTTGTAGATTATTTCGAAACATTTTCGTAGTTAATACATATTCTTTGCTGGCCTGCCAGTATTATCACGTGTGGCTGTAGCGTAATATATATGCTTGTTATATATATATCTTATATATTAATACGCAAACATCGAAAATTGTCGTAAATTTTTTCAATATTTATTTTAGAATAAGGTCAATGAGTGTAAATACTTCAGACATTTTTCACCATCTCCTACGATTACCCTACAATAAGCATTTGTTTTTATGTAACAAGTGTGAATATATGGTGTGATCGTTAATTGCTTACAAATACTATATGTTGAAAAAATGTCGCTATTTTGACATCAAAATTATTGTGATATTTCAAAAACTATAGATGTTCTCATTAAAACAATTTTTTTATGAAAAGTCGCTGGTTAAGAAAAATAACGGAATATGAAAACTTTTTTGCTTATATTTTTTACGGATAGTCTGTTAAAAAAATTCCTGTTATTTTGACATCAAAATTATTGCGATATCTCGAAAATTGTAAATTTTTCCATGCAATGCATTTTCTTAATGCAAGGTCATTGCCTCGGAATGAAAAAACCATTGAAATGTCAAGTTTTAATTTTGCAAGCAAATATCTCAGTAATTTTTTTATCGATTTTCATTAAATTTTCTTTGTCTAAAAGTTCAATTAAATGACTTTGGAGAATTAAGAACACATTTTCCGTTATCTCACTAAATCAATTTTTTATGTTGCTTTCAAAAAGCCTCTTTTTTTGTTGTAATTTTCCTTTTTCACACTCTTTCATATGACATATTATTTATTTACAAAAATTGCTTCATTTTGACACATCGGAAATCATGAGTTTCTCCTCGGCTTCCAACTTTCTGAGCTTAAATTTATTTTCATAATAAATGTCTCGAGCGGACCGTTTTCTCTGCATTAACGGTGATGAAGGAGATGGAGACAATCCTGATGTGCTCGCAATTTGGGCAGAGTCCATACTTGATGACGATGGCGACGGTGATGGTAGCGGTGTTGATACCAGCGAAGGTGATGCTTGTGGCGAGGTCGCTTTCGGTGATGATGATGGTGATACCGAGTCCACACGTACCGTTAGAGTTTTAAACGACCTGTAGCCAACGTGAACAGTGTGGTAGTTTGAGATGATTGGACTGGTGCCAAAAATCTCATCCATTAGCTCCATATACGGAGCAAAGCACGGACTGGCACCAGTACTGCGGTTATTATCGCGTGCTGATTTATATGCTTGGAGAAGGCTTCGCATTTTGGACTCCAAGCATATCGGTGTCCTCTCTGAACCCTGAAAATTCAGGTTATTAATTGAATTTCTTTAATTTAAAAAACATATATTTTGTACCGAAATTGCTAATCTCTTTTTTTTTGGATGCTGCAACTCCCCTTTCCGGGCGAGATAACACCTCAAAAACCCAATTGTCTCGTCACGGGACCACCTTTTTCGCTGTTTTTCTTGCATTCTGAAATAAAAATCAAATTTTATTTTATGAATTTATGAAAATTGAAGTAAAGCAATTTCATTTACACTTTCTCCATATTTTTTCGTTTTGTTTATGTGTGCATAAAAAAAAAACTATTTTGACGTATGCATGAAATTTCCCTAGGATTTTTTCATGGCTCATTCACAATAGAGCAGTTTTTGAACTTTCCAGCACTGCAAATTAGATCGGATAGCAGTTTACCGAGTTGGCTGAACTCACATAAATATCCGACTTTGTGTTGTTGTTTTGCATGTATTAAGTTATCCTACCTAGTGTTCTTTTGTAAGTCGGTAGGAAAAGAATACGCCTATTAGTCAAAACATTGATGTGTCCGCATACTCGAAGTATGCGAAACAAATTCTACATTTTTGTTCGATTTGCTTATATAACTTCTATGGGTTGGAAAAAAAATTTTAAAAACTAGCATTTTTATTAAAAACAAAAAATTCTTTATAAAAAAATTTACTTGCTCCTAGGAATCGAACCCGTAACCCGTTGGATTCAAGTATTTACCTTATACTCTACTCCAGCCAGCACTTAAAGTTGGGATGTTCAAAGCTTACATATATATTGTTAAGTTTAATTTATTTAAATGTATTTTATTACCCTAGCTATATTATGAAAAAGAAACATAAGAAAACTCTACCTTAAATAAATATATAATTAATAAATTTAATTTTAGAAAAATTGCAATTAAATAATTTGATTGTATTTACAGGTCAAAAGATGTTGACCTTCAAACTTGCATTCCAATAAGTCATAACTTTTCGTACTTTGTAGCTGTGTACAGTACGTGTAACCTTGAAAAAGTTTCAATTTCAATACTTTCAATGAAAGTATCGAATAGGAGTTATACAAGATATTTTGGAGCAACGCATGTATTTTAAATATTTATCGCTAAAATCATGCAGTTAAAAATAAAAACGTAATTCTTATCGCTATTAGTTTTTTATTATTTTAAGTTGTATATATTAATATTTTAATTATATATACGTTAAAATTTGCATGTTTTTGTGTACTTTAAAAAAAAACAAATCAACAAATTAATTATCCAGAGGATATATATATAAAGAATATTAATATAATAATATATAATATATAAGTGTGAAAGCAAATACTGCGGTCCATCCGTCATGTAGGATGAAATCAAAAAGTTTTGATTTTTTTCTGTTGGTCTGTCCTACATGTAGTATGTGTGAAAGCACGTTCATCCAACTTCATATATTTTCTCACTCTAATAAAGGCAGAGTATAAACGTGATTCAAATTGAAGTATCATTCAAAATTTGTTGTTGTTTCCCAGCGAAAAAAAAAGATGAACTCTGCGAGAGTGGAAAAAAACTTTCAAAACTTCATCGCATTAATCAAAATTTTGATGGAGCTCAAGACCTGCATCAATCAATCACAGGGTTGCAAGATCAACCACAGGGTTGTTTCTGGTACTTATAACAACACTTTTAGTCGGCATCGGCCATTCAATCAAAAAATCACGTGTGAACAGCTATTCAATCAAATATCTCGAAGAGAGTAAAAGAGAACAAAAAATGCGATATTCATCATTCAATTTGAATGACGTATAAACTCTGCCAAAGACGTCGTGGAGTGAACAAATGAAAAAAAGGTAAACAAAGCGCAATGTTGAATATATTACTATGGCAGCTGTTTCACATACTGTTTTTTTTTCTTTATTTTATTGTATTTCCTCTTCTTCGAAAACATAAGGTCTGTTTCCGTACTCGACTGTAGTAACTTGCAATGTGCTAGAACGTGTTACCGTACTTTTCTAGCTACAATAACAAGCATAAAGCCGTTCTCTCGAGCTCGAAAGTTGCTCGAAGTGTGCTAGAAGAAATTTGTTCCAGCTACATATGAACAAGCATCTAGAAGAATAAGCATAAAGAAGCACATGTCAAATTGTCGTTCGATCTTTGGTTATGTTGTGCGATAAAAAACAAATTTATACATTGTTAAATATCAATACATATAAATAAATATAAAATATCAAGTTAAAATTGGCGTCGTTTGCGTTTATAAAAAGTTAAAATTGGCGCTGTTTACATTTGATAGGCAATCAGCTGTTTTCGTGCTTGAAACTAGCTAGAAGTCATTTCCGTGCTTTTGAGACTATTCTCAAATTTAATTTTACTCTCTCACATTGAATTTTACTCGACTTTTACTCGAAAACGTGTACGAAAACACACCTATAATCAATTATTAGAGCAGCAAGAAATTGTTTTGCACGATGCTATAGGATAATTCGAAAGCTCGAACAGATTATCCTTCTATTCAGCCGTCCTACATTGTCCATCCTACATGTAGATTAAAGTGAAACCGCGTATTAAGTAATGTCCTTCGGACTGCACTATATGTAGTATAGACATGACATGTCGGATCGACATGTTGGATGTTTGAAAGCTAAGAGTACGGTCCGTACCATGGTGAATTATTATAACAGGCCCTGCAGTTCTAAAAACGCAATACATTCACACGTTTTAACAAATACACTCACACTGGATTCACTTTCACGGCTCTTTCATCTATACTAGCAACGCAATTTCAGAGCAAGTCTATTTTGCCAGCAGCGGCTAGTGTAAATCAAAGTGGGTGATATCACTGTTGTTTTTAATTACTTTTGGTGGATTTATTTCGGGTCTTCCTTCGATTTCGTACTTTATTTCGGGTTTTCCTCGATTTCGCACAGGAAAGAACATTGATAACTTGCTTACATTTACAAAGCAAATGAAACAAATGTGAGAAGTTATAAAAGTGGAACATATACAATTTTATAAGCAATATACAATAAATATACAAAAAAAAATACAATAAAAAGAAAAATAACTCAAAAACATATTAACTTAAATTGATTCAATAGCAGCGAGAACCTTCGCATACGATAAAATTTTTTTAATGAACTTTCGCTAGCATGTGTAGCACCTCTTGCATGAAAGCATGAAAGTTCGAAATTCTTCGAATCATTCAAATCATCAAACAGTACACATATTCACAAGTTGCTAGCCTGTGTATTTATACCGAAATCTTCAGATTAAGTTACTTGCTCACAACCAGTTCTCCACACGTTCTCAACTTTTTCAACGCAACGCGGCTTTCCGCAATTTTCATCGGCGACTTGTTGGATTAGTTTGTTTGTTTTGTGAATTCAATTATTTGTAGTGCAGTATGCTATATATAAATCAACATGAATAAGTTAATTAATTAGTCCCTTTTTTTTATTAATAGAATCTAGAAGAAGAAGAAGAAATAGTTTGCAGTATAAATGAGCAAGGGAAAGTAGTAAATTAGTGTAAGAAGCACGACTTTTGAAGCTAGTCTGAAAGTATTCGGTTTATAATTGCATTGCTTTTGAACTTTTTCGGTGTTGCGTTGAAGTTGCGTTGGACTTGCGTTGACCAAGTGTGGAAAAGGCCTAAGGTGTTCTCATCCCATGACATTTTTCAATAGTTTTTTTGATAATTATAAGGCGTTGTCCGCACGGAGAAACGGAAAAGTAACCCAACTGCAACACAATTGCTTAGAAAGTTGCAAGCCACTCCAAATCCAAACATTATTGCAACCTATGCTTTCAGATGAGCGAGTCGCGCACAACGCAACATTGATCTTACATTGCAGCTTATCATTAAATAAGCAGCGATATTTCTCTACTTCTTCTATAACAAATATAAATTTGTTAATTGCTCGCTCATTGCTGCTTCCTGTAACACAATTTTTCGGAATTTAGTTGATACTTTTCTCAACTTGAAGTACCACACAATTGTTTTAAATTATCCAGAAAAACACAAGTCGCTGATATAAATTGCAGCAAGCTGTGTTGCATAAAACTTATCGCAAACGTGCTGTCAACTTGTTGTAAAAAAGTTTCTACATCTGAAGGTTCCGGTATACTTGCATGAGCTAGCAAAATTTGTTGCATTGTTTTTCAATTGCTCCGTGTGGAACAGGCCTTAGGGTTTCATGGTTTGCATATTGGACTCCGTACTCAAAATAAGTGCTTTTTCATTTTTTGTAAGTATTGGAAATAAATGAAGTTAAATGGCTTAATTTTACGTCTTGCATTTATATATATATGTATTAAAAAATTTTAAAAATTGAGTTCAACGGATTCATGCTATAAATTGAATTTCCTTTAGGACTGAGTATGAACTTTTTAAGAACACATTGAGAAAAGAAGATTCACAGAAGGATTTATCCATTAATCGATTAGTTATAACCATGGTGAAATGTGTTCTCATCCCATGACATTTTTCAATATGTTTTTTGACATGCTGCCTTATTTTGACAAGTTTCATACATAGTTTGATGTTTGATTCTATGAAAATGTCAAAATAAGGCAGCTAATTTTTTTCTGATTTTTCGGATGAGAACACCTTATATTTATTCCACCATGGTTATAACATTATAAATTTTTTAAAAACCATTCACCTCTACGAAGTCTATATCTTTGCTAATATTGCGTCTATATCTTTGCGAAATTCGACTTCTACTTATTTGATCCATCGAGTAATTTGGGTGTCATTCAACAACAAATTTAAATATCTTCTCTTCGTGTTCTTTTTAAATACGAGGTATTTCTTCTTTTATTTAAAAAAAAAAAAAAACAGAATTATTGCTCAATTTGTAAACACCAGGGCCACTCTATTTCTGTAGCGTGGCCGATTAGGAAAATTATTTTTTGTTTTATATTAAAAATATAGTAATAGTATTTTGAATAACACCTATATCATTCAGATCGGACAAATATTAGCAGGGATATAGCCGAATTTCCATATTGGATCCGTTGAGTAAAAATGTTTTTGAAAAATCGATAACTTAATAACTAATCAATATATCGATAAATCCTTTGGTGAATCTTATTTTCTCCATGATTTCATTATAAGGCTATTCGTATTTTTTGACGTATGCTTAATTTGACAATCAAAAATGTTTTGAGAATCTGCCAACAGTGTTTTGTGATGTTGGAAAAAAATGTATGTTTCAGTGTTTCGTCGTGTAGTTTTTTATTGTAAAAAATAATACACAAGTTTATTTAAATTTCATTTAAATTTAATTTAGTTCGAGGTTGTATACAAATTTTTACAAAATTAGCGAGAAGCACTTAAAAATAAATCGTTGCATTGTTTTTAAATCTAATCCTAACTTATGCAAACATGATGTTTTGGTTAAAGTGTACGAATTTGCCTACCTGTGGTTGAGCAAGTGGCCGGAATTACTGTTGGAGAATTGTATATATAAAGTAATTTGTGAAATAATTTTATATTTAAGTAAATGATATCACATACGGAAAAGAATATAAAAAAATGAGAAAAATAATAAATATTAATTTTTATTTTTTAGTATTTTTTTCTAATATATTTATTTAATGAGTTTTCATTAACCCAGCGTCTACACCAGAAAATTTGTCTTAACAATCCCAATACACTCACACATTTTGTACTAACTCACTCACATTTTCTCAGTCGGTAGCTGAATTGTCTCAATTGTCAGGCAGATAATTGAGCTGACAACGATTTGGAGGACGTTAACCTGCGAAAGGAACAAGAACTTTGCGTTGCACTTCCTGTGTTGCTGGTGGTGGCACTTGGAGGATGTTAACAAAATTAACGCTGCACTTACTTGTGCTGCTTGTGGTTGCACTTGGAGATCGTTGGCCATCGAAAAAAATTAAATTTTGTGCGTAAAACCATACTTTGTGATCACACAACTTTCACATCGAAAAACATATATGCAAACCAAAAACAGCGCTTTTATATTCTTTTTCTTTTTTCTATTCGCTTTCAAAGGAAACGTCCAATAACGAAACAAATGTCATTTATTGTCTTGCAATTGTTTTGCCCACCTACGTCATAATCAGACAATTTCCTTGCATCTGACAATAATTTGAGAACTAATACGGTTTATGAAATATATATGACAATTGTCTGGTGTAGACGCAGCGTAAGGTTAAGTAAGTAAAAATAGTTTAGAACATTATGAAATGCACAAGGAAAACGGAGCATTAAAAGTAGCAGAACAAATTTATTGTAGTCAACTTAGTCCCATATAGTATGAATTTTAGGCAACCGTGTGCATTATTTGCTCAAATTATATTGCTCTCATGCTCTCATTTTAAAATAAGCATATCAGTCAGGGTTGCATCTGACAAAAATAAAAACGTACTTAACAAATAACATTTTTTGTCTTGGATTTTAAATGTTTTTTTTTTACAGTTACCTACTTTACCCCACCGTTTCAAAAGTGATGACAAAAAAAAAAAAACGATCCTCACCTTTCAAATTTTCAATTCTTCGGGGGTATCATTTTCCCCGTGCCTCTTTTTATATGAATGAAAAAAAAATGAAAAAATTTTATGCACCATTTTTACTATTTAGCAGTTAACTCCAAAAATTTTTGTTTTCGGATGCGACCTGAAGGTGTGGAATATTCAAAATATAACAACAGCCCGTACTGTTGTTATGCACGATTCATATAAGAGGAATTACTCCTTAACCCCTATATACGCCTACGTACTAAACAACTCAGACGACCCAGTATAGATTTATTTTTCCCACTGGAAAAGTAATTCTTTTAACACCAATTTGCAACGCCACCTGGGGGCTTACATGTACATGAATTTTAATAAAAATATTTTTTTTTGTATTCTTGAATACTTCAATAAAATAATAAAAAAGTTTTTATAAATATCTGTAGTACGCAATACGCCTCAGACCGAAAAAGTCCCCTTAAAGGCATCGTACGTTTCGTGTCGGACGTCTCAGATTTTTCCATATCTCAATTTTGTTCACTTTATAGCAGAATAAGAACTTGATGAAAATCCGAGCTCTGCAGTCTCTGCAGTAAAAACAATTGTTACAAAATCACACTACTTATACTTTTCAATAAAAATATGCGTTTACAAAAAATTTTTCGCATGTTTTAAGAGGTTAATACTATAGCTTCCTCTAGTGTCAAAGATAGAACGAATAGATGTCGTACACTCTCTGTACTCGAAAATCTCATGTACAAATTTGCATGCAAATCGGAAGAGCGGCTTCGGAGACAAGCAATAAATAAATATTTTGTGGAATCCAATCGCAGCGCCACCTACTTACTATGTTTTCTGGCTGAATTTTCTAGGATTTCTTAAATGGCCGAGAAAAACAACAAAAAATCGCCAAGCAAATCGTAATCTCCGTTTTCGAGTTAGGCAATAACAAATTAATTTAATATATATAAAGATATAGAACGTACTTTTCCTTAACTTGGGGTCTTGAAGGGTCTTGGGGAGCTCCTCATCGGTGAAGCAGGATAGAAAGAACTCCTAACCTCTTCGCTTTGATTTCTGCAAAAACAATTTATTTATTAGCACTTTTCTTTTCATTATCTTATCAAACTACATATAAACTCACTTTTTTTTAAAAATAAATCATTTTTTTTTATGTTTTTAACATTAACTTTGTTAATTTTTATTAACTTAGTCATTTTTAAAAATTTTAAACTGTCGCTTTTAAATTACAACCGCAATTGATTTAATTTGTTCCCAATTGAACAAAAGGCAGTAAAAAGGCGATATGTCAAACAAACAAAAGAATACAATGGCAAAAGCAAAGTACGAGGAATACGAAAAATGAAGGAGGTACGAAGTCAGAACGTACTTCGTATCATCTGATTTGTATGAAGATTCCATACAAGCTTATTGATACGAAGTACGCTTTGAATTTGGTATTCTTTGATTTAGTATTCCTCACACTTTCTTCTTTGCTATTGCATTCATTTTGAGATCTCTGCACACCGTACGTAAACAAAGCAAAAGTCAAGAAGTATTGCCATATTAATTTAAATTTAAGACTATTAGCACTATCAGGGTGTAAATCATAATAAAAAGGTAGAAAATAAAATAGTACTAGTACGAATTATAAAGTACTTCGTACAGAAATAATAAAAACGTATACAAAATGGTACGAAAATACGTACTTGTGCAACTCTGATATCAGTTTGAGTAAACGTCAAAAATACGAATAACCTTAAAATAATTGGGAGATCGCTTGGACTTTCGTTGAGTGCAGTTGATTTTTGTCAAAAAATTTTGTATGCTAAAAAGCTTAATTATATTTAATTAGTAAGATTAACAGAAATAGTAAAAATTTTACATTTAAAACGAAGGTGATTTACCCTGATTTATAGGAGCATTGCTCAAGAGCTTATTCTTTGTTGGTTGCCGAGCTGCGCCTGGATTTGTTTGCTGCGAGTTGTGGAGCAGCAGCCATTTTATGCCCCACATTCTTAGATTTGTTTGAGTTTTATATGCTGCTGCGTTGCTTGACTTAATTTGTGTCTGTGAACGACAGCCATTTTGGTGACCATTGTGTGCAGACTTTTTTCTTTGTCTTTGCCAAGAAGCGCTGTTCTGGAAGCCCACGAACGCACACGTTGTGAAAATTTGTGATTAGTGTTGCTAAATTGGTGTTGCTGTTGGAATCGGCTGCGCTGACGTTTTTGGGTTGGTGCGTGACTGCGACGAAACGCACCGTATGCAAAAAATGAACTGGGCCGATGACGTTGAATAGTCCGTTAATATGAGGCGGACTAAGCCGATGAGCGAAATTAGCCCAAGAAAGGCTGAAGCTGCGCAACAGTTAGTTGCCTTTTCGTTAATTTTTTGGGCCAATTTTAGTTTCAATATATTTATTTAAGTTGAATGGAGTTGTTTGGCCATTTCTTTTTAATTGCAATTTTTAAATATAAAAATAAAAATTCAATTTTTTTCCCGACGTTTCGTCACTTTCTTGGCGACATCTTCAGGGGAGATTTTTTAATTTTTTATCTACAGAAACATATATGAACAATTTTTTAAAAAACAATTAACCAAAAACTTACTTTACATTAAAAGATACATTAAGTTAATTTTGACAATAAACCATTATTTGAAATTACAAAAATTTTACATGACATAAACTTTTTAAAAAACAGAAAAATTTATTTGAACATAAAATTTAAGCGAAACTATTATAGCCTATACGTCAATTGCTACTGCATAGTTGTTGTTTATATTGTCAGTGTCTTCTTTGAAATTTATTGCTCTGTCCCCTTTTTGTTGTATTCTTAAACTTTCTAATGTCATTCTTCTTTTTGTTTTGTTTTCAACGTCCAAGATTCTTACAGCCTCAAAATCAGCTGTATGGCCTGTAGTCAATATATGTTGTGCTAGCGCTGTTGTTGTTTTTTTGTTTCTTATGTCCAGCTTATGTTCTGCCATTCTTATTTTTAGCGCTCTTTTTGTTGTTCCTATATAAGTTTTGTCACAACTATCGTGTTCGTCATCTGGCTAGTTGACGCATCACCCGAAGGTGATAACTGACCATAATAGCAGCATGGAAATAGTGGATGCTGTTCAAAGAGATTGGCAAAAGGTGACCAAAAGAGCGAGAAGAGCTGCATCGAGAAGTGGGTCTGTGGAAGATCTTCAGGAGCCAGCGAAGAAGGCAAACAGGTTCGCGATTTTTAACGAACTAGTCTTCAAAGAAAAAGACAGAAAGAGAGAGTTTAATTATGAGGCGGAACCAGTGACTCAACATAGCAGAGATGCGGAAAGGGACGAAACTGATCGAGGGGTACCAATAAACCCAAATATTAAAGCCAGCCAAAGAAAGAGGGGTAAGTTCTGTCCTCCAATTTTTGTTAAAAATATTGACGTTCGGCAGCTCGTTCAAGAGCTGCATAAGAAAAATGTTGTGTTTAGATTAGTTAATTCTGGACAAAAGTGTAAAAGTTTTGTAGAAGATAGGGAAATCCATCGGGCTCTTCTTGAGAGGTTGAGGGACAGTCCGGGTATTGAGGCTTATTCCTTTACGTCTAAGGAGGAGAAGATGAACAGTTTATTACTGAGAGGTCTGTCTGCCGACTACGAGGATGAGGAGGTCCTTGAGGAGTTGTAATCATTAATACCTGGAGGTGTGGAGAAAGTTACCAATTTTCCACATTCCGATCTAGGAGGGAAAAGATCAGGTAAGGTTTAATTTTGGTTAGAATCCCTTCAGGGAAGCCTATTAATGAAGTGTTGAAGATAAAGTATCTTTTTAATACATTGATTCAATGGGATAAGCCTAAAGGAACTTCTGACCGGATTCAATGCAGAAGATGCCAGCAATTCGGCTATATTGCTAAAAACTGGGCAAGCGCCTTCAAGTGCGTGAAGTGCAATAATGTTCATCTACCTGGGGAGTGCACTGCAATGAAAGAATCGGGTCAGAAGCCCTTTTGTGTTAATTGCAAAAAAGATCACCCTGCCAACTATAGGGGATGTGAGAAGTTTAAGGAATATGCCCTTTATAAAAAGAAAATTTCACTAAAAATTAAAGAGAATGCTTGGTCAAGAGTTGAAGTCTTTGCTACTCCTAGAGTTCCACCACCACTTACAGTCTCATATGCCAGCTCCAGTGGGAGGCCACCGTGGTTCAAATAAAAGAAATACACTGGGACAATTTTTTGATTTGTATAAAGAGCTGTTTGGAGAGGAGGTACAGAGTCTTCTAGAAAAGATTGAGACCTTTATGAAAAATGTCAATGACTGTTCATCAGTTTTAAACAAAAGCATGTTGCACTTAGAACTACATAATGAAATTTTCTTAAGTGACAAATAATGGGCTTAAATGTTTTAACTTTTAATATCTCGTCACTGGTCGAGAATAGCAGGAGACTAAAATTGCAAAAAATTCTTATTGGAAATAGTTGTGACGTAACTTTGGTTCAGGAAACACATTTAAAAGATAGGTACAGGGTTTTTTCGAGGGCTTTAAATTTTTGAGAAACGATTCGAATCAGGGAGTTGCAATAGCCATAAAACAAACTATGAAGCATGAGTCGATCTGTATTCTTAACTTAAAATTAACCAGTTTGTTCATCTCTATTAGTGTTAAAATAAAGGTAAAAATAAAGAAATTGTTGATTGGTTCCATTTATATCCCCACTAGTTGTGACTGTGAGACGCTTTTGGAAGGCTTGAATGAAATTGAAAGCTTGTCTTCACGTTTTGACCGGGCAATAATCGGAGGAGATTTAAATGTGAAAAGCCCTAACTGGGGTGATGGTTTTACAATATGAATGGGAAAAATTTTAAAATATGGTATCGCATCTTCCTACCCTCTCTGACCAATATTACCTCCGAGACTCCTACATTTCCAAGAAGTGCTTCATTCTTAGACCACTTTTTGATTTCTACACATATGTTAAACTTACTGGATAACAACTTTTCATTGCGAACACTTCCAACATTTACTGATCACTTTCCCTTGCTGCTTAATATTAAGATGGATCCAATTGATATCCCATTTGTTGAATCTACTTCCCACAAATCAATTAAAAAAATACAGATTGGGACCTATTTAATGAGGAATTGGATGAAGATTTGTACCGCTGAATGCCTTCTCATTCTGTCAATCTGATGAACTTTGAAATAGATTGAGTCTTTTAACAATATTTTATTAGTAGTTTGGGTAATGGAGTCAATATCAAGTGTATGAATCGTTAAGAAACATTTATGTAGATATCACTCAAGTCACAATTGTCACAGACTCTAACCGCCACTACAGCCATTCGAATAGACAGTTTTTGAAGAATAACTATTCTGTGAAGACATTAACTAGTTCTGGCTTATGCTCTCAAACACGCATAATAACCAGCATTTCGTATATAAACGCAAATTGCAAAGTCTATCATCCGTATTAAGAGTCTGGAAACATAGGCTCTGAAACGTTATTTAGTTGCTTTCTTTGGCGATGTAGCCAAAACGGAACTAGCAAAATCACCCACAAAAGCTGACCTCATTTTCTTCGGTTAAAAAATTAGTAATTGTGAGAAGCAACCATCCAATAAAGATACAAATTTAGTTCTAGCTTATTCTCTCAAATGCATAAAAATCCTGCTGTGCATGTAAACATTCACTCCCTTAATCCTTTATACATTAAGAGTTTGGAAACATAGGCTCTGAAACGTTATTTAGTTGCTTTCCTTGGCGATGTAGCCAAAACGGGACTATAACCGAGTACTCCATAGCACGGTTAACATCACAAAAATTAGGCACCAAGGACAACAATCCCTATGAAAATAATTGCTTAGTTCTGGCTTATGCTCTCAAATGCAATAAACCCCCACTATTCATAATATACATCAGCTTGTAACCAAAACGGAACTATGAAGAAATTATCCCACAAACATAGTTAACCTCTTGCCAAATTTTTGGCTGAAGAATGTCAAAACTTCAAACTGTGCAGTACATAATCAGAGTATCAAAAATACGGGTTTTAGACAAAAAACACAATTATTTTACAAATACCTGTATTAAAGAATCTTTACTATATATCAAAAGCACCATTACATAAATTGAATGCTGAATTATCAAAATACTCCTTAATACATACTCGGTCTTTTTATAGAGTCCGTCAAGCTGTCAATCACTACCCAGCAATTAAATCCAAAAATCTCCACACAAAATCCCTAACGCGTAAAAGACTAGTGTGAGTCAGAAACTATCCTATTGTATGGTCTTCAACCCTGCATAAAATCATATCATATAACAACCCCCAACAAAGATTATACATAAGATACCTTTTCCATTAAAAAATTAATAAAAAAGAAGCAATAATATTCGCAAACATAATTACTTCAGGTTATTGTTGTAGACATACGTTAAAAATCAGTTATTTATAAAAAAGTACTCGCAACCGAAAGTGCTTACACTGTCAATAATCCCCTCTCCACTCTTCAACCAGTGTTGCCGGAGTTAACTTTTTTTTTAGCCAGAACACAAAATAAAAATTGTCAAAACATAAAAAATAGTCAAAATATTTATTCATGCATTAAGGTGGGACAAGACATTCGCGGCAGAGAAAACAGACCTTTTTTTAAAAATTCATAACTCAGTCAAAAACAAACATTTTTCTAAAATTATTGTAGAGAATTGAACAAATTAAAAAAAAAAAAATTAACAAAGAAAAAAATTCAAAAAAATATATTTTTCACTCCAACATGGTTTTATAGAGCTCCAAATTGGCGGCAGAGAAAAAAACGGGGCCTCGTGGTTGCAGCCCTGGGAGTTGCAAAAATTGTCCGATCTGGAAAAAAATTACTTTTTTAAATCTTAACAAAATTGGTTATCGTATGACACGAGCTTTTTTTAAAATTTTTTTTCAATTTTTGGTGATGTTCCAAATTTAAAAGTGTGTTTTTTCGAAAAAAAGATTGACTTTAAAAATTCATAAAAAATTTAAAAAAAAATTAAAAAAAAGCTCGTGTCATACGATAGCGAATCAAGTTTAAAAAATACAAAAAAAAAAATGTCGTCAAAAAATGAATCCGCTAGTGCCACAACCGTACGAAAAACATTTTTCGAGATAAACGCGTTCAAAGTTTGTGAACAAAGAAAAAAAGGTTACCTTTAATCTGCCATGCCTGCTTCGTACTGTATGCCTTCGTTATCTTGTGTTGTGCTGTTTCTTATAGTTTTTTGCAATCGCTTAGCGATTCGGGCTACTTTTGAAGCTTCATATGCCTTCACTCTGGCGCATTTCAAACGATTTGCATCATTTCCTTTGGAAAAATTCAATGCTGTAGCTCCTATGGTGATACCAAGTAGTTGAAACATTTGCAATTAACTATACTATAAGGTACGAAATAACAACCACCAAAAGTCAGGTAGCAAGTAAAACAAGTATATACCAGCTGCCGTACGTAGGTAGCGCAAAAATTAAAAATGTGCTCTCACTAATCCGGCTGTAACTTTTGAACCCGTAGGAATTTTTCCATGAAATTTTTGTCTTAGAATCTTAAGAATATTTACTTAATATTTATTCATATTTACAAAATTATTAAAAAAATATCGATTTCAAAAGACTGCCAATGTCATGTCCCCCCTTAAAAAAAACGAACTTCCATGCTGATTTTCTTAACTTTGCTTAAGTTTCTTAACTTCTTTAATTTTTCACTATTTGCATTTCATGACAAAAGCCATCATTGTTGCCTACTCTTTAGTGACAAGTGATTTGAGTTGACACATGTCAAATTATTGCATTTTTGGCTGTGTTCAAAATTGCAACTTATTTAGCGGCAATTCGCAAAAAGAGCTATCAACACTGGCCTCACTACAAATGTCAAAGAAAGTCTTCTTAGTGAGGTCAGTGTAACCTGCTGTTTTTGTCCAGTTTTTCTTAATTAGTTGCAATTTTGAATACAGCATTAAGGCCTTACTATAATAGACACATGCTGGCATACTCTAATGCCAAAAACTAAACGTAAAGTCAGCCGGCTGTTGTCAGAATAAAAAATACCTATAATTACCATGCATTGACTTTGAAAAGTGTCACAAAACAATTTTTATTTGTTTTTTTTTTTATTTCATTAGTAACTTTATTCAAAATTGCATTATTTTTTTGTTTTGTTTCAATTCAAATGTTTGACAACCTAGGTTTTTTATATTTTATGACCTAATTTTGTAAATTTGTTACTAAAATCCTCAGACGGAGTAACCGTGTGTAAGAGGATAGAAAATATTCTTAAAAACTAATAAATAAACAATTTTCTATATTTTAAAAAATATCACATTAGTGAGATCATATGTAAATTACCCTATCTTAAATTCTTAATATATGTATTTAGTTTTTGTTTAAAAATACCTTTATTCACGGCATTTTTTACTTCTTCCGGTAAGTTGTTATACTGTCTTATTGCGCTGTGTTTTAGACTATGTAGTTGTTTTGTGGTTCTGGCCTTCGGTACATCAAAGTTGTTCTGTCGCGTGTTGTGTTGGTGTATTGTGTTTCTTGTAGTGAGGACCATTGTTGTTTTCATAAGGTTGTTCTTGATTTTGTAAATGTAGTTGCATTTTTCTGCATATATTAGTTGGCTTACGTCCATCTGTTTAGTTTCTTTTGTTTAGTTTAGGTCTTTTGTTGATATTGTTGCGTCTTTGTTGAATAGGACTCGTAGTGATTTATTCATCAACCTTCCGATCTGTTCGATTTGAAATTTGGTACACTGGCTGCTTTCTCCTGTATTGTTCCAATTCTTCCAATTTGTGGTTTTGTTTTCGTTTAATTGTGAGATTTTTGTAAATTTATACACAAAATAATATAAAAAAATAAACAATCGCAGCCTTTGCTGTTTGGCTAGAATAATTTTTTTAATAAATTTGAATAAAAAATTTTTTTACTTTTGCCTATCTGTGTGCGATTTGAATCGCTCTACAAAAAGCCAATGAAAGTTAACGAAACTTAACGAAACTGTGGCAGTTCCAATTATGTGTATGCTCATATATTTATATGGGTTCGCTTTTATATTGACAGATCAGTCTGCTAGCATGTGGCTATTATAGTCAGGTCTTTATTGCGTTATACTGCACGACTGACAATATTGGTATGTCGTGTTCAAATGAAGGGAAAATTCAACATGGCGAAAAAAGTTAACATTATTTAGGTTAGGACAAAAAATTAATTTTCGCCTAAATAAAAAAAAATCCGAATAAAAAATAGCAAAATGAAAAATAAAATTGCCAACTAGCAAAAAATTTACCGCGGAAAAGAAAATAGCCAAAACGGCAACACTGTCCTCAACTAATATGGAAACCCTTAAGTCTATCTATTATTCATTATGCAGACTGACTAACAAGAAAAAATGTACAAAGCAATAGTCTTAACAATATACAGAGTTTTATGGCGTAGACATACATAAATATGCACATACATATACAATATACAGGGTGTCCCGCAATTGATTGCAACTATTTACGGAGCAGAAAGGTTATGTCGAGCTGAGCAAAAAAGCGTATGGGAGGGGGGTCTATTTTCTCATTCTTTGGAGCTATAGGGCTAATTATTATATCACGACTTTGGTTTACATAACGTTTTTCTAGCAGAAGAACTAACCTACATAAAACTTATTTTGATAGTTCATTATAAAAGCAATAAAATCACCTCACTAACGGCATATCAACAAGCCCCACCATCTTAACCATTACTGAGATGTGCTCGTGTGAAGATGAAATCAATTGTTTAAAACTACCAAATTTCAATTTTGAGTGCAAATTTCTCAGAATTTTGCGTAGTGAATGACTTTTTTTTAGGATCAATTTTGTAATTTATTCAATTTTCTTTTCAATGACACCAAAAACATAAACATGTCTTAAAAAATAAAAAAGTTGGCTGTACTAAAAATATTATGCTTATTAGAATACCAAAAACATTAATAGTTCAAATAACTTGGAACTGCAAAAGTTTGGCACACTCACAGCCTTAAGCACACAATCTACATGTGTTCATATACAACAGACAAGAGATATCAGACAATAAAATGTATAATAACATCCGCGATCAAATTGATTTTGCATGAATTTTCGCATTACAATTTATACAATTATCCAACTTACTACTCTGCTATGGATAAAAATGGTTGCTAAAAACCAAAATGGCCTCTCTCTCTCGACTAAAAGCCACCCAGTAG